>ML685755.1:13073524-13256903 GCA_007922175.1 Pelusios castaneus
ATACTGTAAACAAATAGGAGACTACTCGGTGTATTGTTCACTATCTTTTGTTGGTTATTTACTTCCTCAGCTTTCACTATGATTGCTAGATTCACACAAAGCTCTTATCATTCACAAAACAGGATGACCCCAATGACTTTCATTTCATTAAATGTGCCTTATATCTGGAAACTCCTGAAAAACATTTTTCCTTTCACAATGTTTAGGAATCCCAAAGATGCTCTTGAATGTAGACAAAAACAAAAAGATCATAGGAAAAACAGGAGAACTGGCTAATACGGAAAAGTCTGACTGTGAAAAGCAATGAACAAATAAATAACAGATGGTTACATGGTAATGAGTGGCATCAGTAAAGTTCTTGACATCCTACAAGGCTAAAAGTCCGACATTTGCTCTACATTTGATGGGGAAATAAGAGGACCGTAATGGTTGGAGAACTACCAGGATAGTGGCAAATTTCAAAATTTACTGGCAGAGCCAACAGGGAGTCTATAGACTAGGATTAATGGTTTAGTATCGAAATGCCATCTCAAAGCAAAAACAAGAACTATCCTATAGTCTCTTTATTACCTGTTTATGATGCTGAAAACGTTTCAGCAACTGGATTTTTTGGCCACAAATGGTATTAATAGCTCCAGATCCCAGAAGAAAAGGGACTACATTCAAATGCATGACATCAGACCTTTAACATACACAGAACACTCCATGAAAACTATTGCAATTCCAAGCAGTTGTGTATTACAGACCAACATCTGCCTAAGTAGGTTCCTGTAGTGGCTCCGATCACTGTAATATGCAAATACCTTAGCTGTATCAGGCATCAAGTTTTGGATCATGCAAAGTTACTGACCAAATATTGAGTACTCAAGTGAAAGTTGCATCTCTACACAGTTGGGAGCAGATAGCACATGGCCTTCAAAGGACTTGATAAAGCTAAAAACATAAGTGGAACAGAACTGACTAAGTGGGAGAGCTATTACAAAGAGCTATTTCTTGAACGCAACTGTTTCATTATGACAATACTGGAAGCTTTTGTAAACTGTACTCCCTACTGTTTTGATTACAGAGTGAGCACTCTACTAAGGTATCCATGGAAACTTAAGAAAGAGGTGCTAGATTTGTTATATCTATTTGGCGCAAGGAAATGGGGCTAATTGCCAGTCAGTCTGGTACAACCACAGCTATTTAAGTTTGAGGAACGGAGAGAGCCAAGATGAAATCCAACAGATCAAACTGTTAGACACACTAAAAATGTATTTCCCACTCAACCAGTACTAGAGGACATCAAGAACATTTTGGAGAAATGATGATATTTCAGCTCTCATTATTTGGTGTTACATACAATCAGCCCACTCGCCACAGCAAGCAGGGATAAGCCCAATTCTACACCTGTGTCTAGGTCCACATCAAATAGAGGAGCAAGATGAAGGGTGTCAATATCTGCAGTCACATGACATAAGGCCATGGAGGACAGGAGAGCCTGGGGAACACTGGATGGTTCAAGAACTGTAGAGATTCCCAGTGGAGAGACAGCAAGTGAATGACATGCTCTAGACATCCCCATCTCTCAGTGGAAAGAGAGCGAGGATGTCCAAATCCCAGCAGAGAGAGTGAGAGTGTGAGAGAGATGATGTAAGCCCCCCGAAGGTCTGAGAATGCAGGTGATGCTCCCAGAAGATGCCCTGGGGGATGGGGCAGATTTCCCCACGTTGGTCCTCTGCTGGAAGATAATAAATATTGGGCCTCTAGGTTTCTCTTCCAAAAAGGCAACTGCAGGGAGAGCAGCACATTGAGAGGGTTTTGGTGATAGCGTAGTGTCTTCAGCGATAGGATAATGGCAGCCACAGGTTCAGTTAAGCATCCACAGTGATGGATGCTTATCTGAACCCCAAACCTTTTAAAGGTCCTTCTAGCAATTTTAAAATACATGCAAAATTCCCTAGGATATATAGAACACGTAGTTAGAGTCTGGGACCCTGGCTTTTTGGAGAATTATTGCGGAAGAAATACTGGGTGTGACCAACTACAGAAGAGCCAAAAGAAATAGAGTTGACCCTCCTCACGTGGAATGTTACTGTTAAGGGTTCTTTCTTAAATGTAGTTGTGAGTAGAGAACTTCCAAGTAGCATTGAGCAAGCACCACTCTGTATAGCCTTGAAATCAGATTCTGGCCCCAAAATCCAGAGCCTTTGAATGGCTCTAACGGGTCCATAAAACTGTCTTCCTGACCTTGGTCCTAATTCTTCATTGTCTTGCATGCTATATATAGTCATTTTCACCTGTGCCAAGTGTCAGGTCCTCTACAGTTACCAAGTTGTGCTCAATGAACTCACCCCTGTGTCCTGAACTAGAGGAGGGACAGATGGTTCGAAGCTACTTTTGTGGTTGCTGGGTCCTGCAACTGCAGGGAGCCAGTCTAGACCCTGGTGTGATTTATCACAGGCTGAAGGTTGCCCAAAATTATTCTCAGGTGCCTGGGCCCCCAAGCAGATGCTCTGACAGCCAGAGATAGCCAGGGTGTTGAGACGTCCAGCCATGCCCCTTTCCCTAGCCACGTCCCCTGTGCTGGCAGCAAGGCAGGGAATTAGAGCTCATGCAGCCTAAAGGCCCTAGACAATTCTCCTATAGAAGGGGACTCTTCCACTGACCAGTTAAACTGCCTTTGACCCACAGCAGTGCAAATCAGTCATAACGAAGCCACCGATCTGGGCGAGGGGCTGTGAAGCGACTACTGTAACACACTAACAGACCAAAACGATCCACAGACTGCAGGGCAGTGGAGAATCGGGCCCAGTAACTTCCAAAAGCAATTCTCATATGCCCTTGACCCACTCTTATGCAGTCCGAAATAGCGCTACTTGGTGGACAAGAACAAAGGCCCTCTGTGCTGAGAGCTCTCTCTCCCTTTCTTTAGATTCTTTTCAGAAAGGAGGGAAAAGACAGAGTACTGGAGTGCATTCTATTTTTAGACTGCCTGCACTTTTCTTTTATGTGATAACATTTTTTTAAAACTCTCTGACCCACATTTGGGAGGAATTTCCTGTTAAAATATCCGTTTCTCGACCATTACCCATTCCCTGGTGCAATCCTACTTTGAAAACACTGCATTCAGGTATTAGGGCTTCATTAGGACAGCTAAGAAATGATTTGATTCCCCTCCCGCCCCCAGTTCTGACTAGTCTCTCTTTTATCCCTGCTGTTACAGCCCCGGCTCCTCCCAGGTTCCATCCCTTCCCCCGGGTCTCCCTCATTGGGACTTACCTGTGGGCTCTGGTCACCTTCCCCCTTCAAACCTAGTTTAAAGCCCTCCTCATTAGGTTAGCCAGTCTGCGTCCAAATACGCTCTTCCCCTTCCTCGCTAGGTGGAGTCCATCTCTGCCTAGCAGTCCTTCCTGGAACAGCACTCCATGGCTGAGGAAGCCAAATCTTCTAAAATGCATTCTCTTATCTTGAATACAGCATTGCTAGCTAACTGAATGGATTCAAATGCTGCCTTTTACACGTTCAGAGCCAGAATTGAGGCATCTGTCCCGTCCTATGTAAAACTGAGCAGTGGAAGGGCAGTGTCTGACCATGTCCTAAAGAGGTCACTTCAGCTCCTGGTGACAGCTGTGGTGTAAGGAATACCCTAACCACAGATGCTACACTGCTTCAAGGAGCGTAGTGGAATAGGAGCTGTAACAGCAGCCCTGTGCCTCCTGAGTGTGCCCCTATGTTCGTAACTTCCAAAGCCAGAAGGGACTGTTGTTATGATCTAGTCTGACCTCTTGCACAACACAGGCCGTAAAACTTCCCCGCGCCCCCAAAATGCCTTTTGAATCAGAGCACACCTTACAAAATAATCCAATCCATTTTAAAATTGCCAGTGAAGAGCCCATTGTCAAACGTGTATTCCCCAGGAAGGTACTTATAGACTAGGGGTTTTCAAACTTCTTTTGCTGAGATCTGAAAATATTTCAAGCTGTGATGACCCCACCCCACCATACCATGCCACCCCCACATGTCACGCCACCAGAGGCGGCCTTAGCCTATCTGGGGCCCTAGGCAAAGGCCCCTTGGGGAGCCCCCTAGAGGGCTCCGTGGCACTAATCCTGCCCCCCCCCCCGGGGCCTCGGCATCCCACCGAGAACCCCGAAACCCCACCCACAGCCCCGCCCCTTGCCCCCGCAACTCGTGTCTCTCCTGGGTCCCCCTCGGCCCCAGATCCCTGCGGCCAGCTCCCGCTGCCCCACTGGTGCCCAACCCACCACCGCGGCCACAGCTTTTGAGGTAGGCGAAGGGGCCCCATGGCAGTCGCCTGCTTTGCCTACCCCAAAAGCCGCCTCTGCACGCCACCCTTATTTCTGCACTGCTGCTGGGGTGAGCACTGAGTTGGGCATGCAGCCAGCAGCCACTGCTCTCCGGCCACTCAGCTTTGAAGGGCTCTGGCTGTCAACCATACACAGGGGCTGACAGCTCATGACCTTCCCCCCATAACCACCTGATGACCCCTTCAGGGGCTCCAGTGCCCAGTTAGAGAACTCCTGTTATAGACCGTGATCATGTCATTCCTTAACCTTCTCTTTTAAGCTTTGAGCTCCTCGAGTCTATAAATAGGGCCCTACCAAAATCTGGGTCCAGGCTAGTCAATTTCGTGGCCATAAGATTTGAAAATGATCCATTTCATGATTTCAGATGTTTTCATCTGAAATTTCAGAATGTTGTAAGAGTGGGGATCCTGAATAAAATGGGTTGCAGGTACAGAGGTCAGTGGGGATTTTATATTCTCTTCCAGATCATTAATAAAAATGTTAAAAAGGTAGAGCCAAGAATTGATCCCTGAGGCATCCACTAGAAACACACCTACTTGATGACAATTCCATATTTACAGATACATAGAGACATATCAGCTAGTCAGTTTTTAATCTACTTAATATGTGCCATGTTAATTTTGTATTGTTTTAATTTTTAATTAAAGGGTGGTACTAAGTCACATGCCTTACAGAAGTCTAAATATATACCAACAAGATAACCTTTATCAATCAAACTTGTAACGCCTTTAAAAAAAATTAAGTTGTTTTGAAGGGATCAATTTTCCATAAATCCAGTGTAGGACAGATCCTCGGGTGGGCCTCGTTTAGGAAAATACTGCACCAGTGGAGGAGCAAAAAATTGCCCTATCATAGGGCAGGGTCTAGTTCAGGGGCCAAAATGTGCAGTGCATTCCAGCTAAAAGCTTATCAAGACTTTGGACTGTAACAAAAAAGAACTAAACAAAAAATAGCCTTATCTGCTAAACTGGTATCATTCAAACATGAGCCAATTGTTTATATTTCTTTAAGATAGCATTATTAAAGCGTAACACAATAGTTTCTATGAATAAAATTAGTCGTGCTCCTACCAACCAAACTGCAAATGCTGCAGTGCTGTGCTGCTTGTAGCCATAAAAATGATTAACAGCTGGTGCATAGAGCATATTTTACATAGGCGTGGGTACTTTCTGCAGCACACTACACTGCCATATGTTTTTGCGGCCTTAACACAACCAATACACATACTCTCATTTAGCGGTATTTTTCTTCAGCTTCCTTTTTCTCCAACTGTTTCAGTGATCCAGACAGACTATAAAAGATGCAAGCATTGCTGGTATGACAAATCGTTACTTTGCTATATTATATTCCTTTTTATACTGGAATCCTCCCTGCGTAGGTTCTTCCTTGGCACAATGAATTTCAGCATCAGAATACACCAAACTTGCAATTAACTGTGTAATATGTAACATACTGTCATACAACAGATGAGTGAATCTGCTTTCTACTCTTCCCTTTGTCATCCTTCTGCAACAACATTATAGTTAACTTCTTCAAGCCAGAGAGACAAATCATTAGAGCTCTTATTTTTTTAAAAAAAATTTTTACGAGGGGAAGGAGACTACTGAAGTTCCCAGCACCCCTCAGCAGGCAAAGCAAAGTAAACCAAACCAAGTATATTTAAGATTCAACTAATTTTTCACACCATGTTCTTTTCTACAGTTTTCAAAATGGATGCTCTCAGACTTTCCTGCAGTTAAACTATCTTATTCAGCAATACAAACAAGGAGTCCTGTGGCACTTTTAAAGATGAAAACATTTATTTTTCACATGAGCTTTCGTCGGTGAAGCCCCACTTCGTCAGATGCTAGAAAATGGAAAACTTACAGTATGGGAGGAAAAGATAAATCCTGAGATTACACTTTTATTCCTCCTCTAAGTCATACACTGATACCATCTAAACCCAGCCTTCCTCCCCCACATCATAATCTAGAATGTTATTTGTACTGAGCCTGGAATTCAAAGCTACAATGTTTTCAAACCCTTGCAGGGGAGAGGAGGAAATAAATCATGCTGGCTATATTTTATTCCTCTATAATTGTTTGTGTTCTGGGAATACCCATCATGGGCTGATGCCCTTCACCTATATATGCATGCATATCCAGTACAGTCCAGGGTCCCGAAAGCTTCACTGCTTTAGTCTTATGGTCTGTAATGGCAAATAGACCAATTAAAAACAATTGATTAGACTCCACCTGCCCAAAGAAGCCCCAGATCAGCGCCTGCTTTTGATTTTAAGAAGTTGAAACCCCTGTCCAAGGCTTTACAAAACCACCTTTGGCTTCACTCCCATCTCTGAGCCGCCTTAGGTCTGGAGCGACCTGCTTAGCAGGATGCGAAGGGGGAAGGGCGATTCTCCCCCCCCAAACCCCAGGACAGAAGGATGCACCGAGACAGGCTTCCTCGCGATCTTCCCCTTCCTGCAACAGCAGCGCCCCCGAGTGCGACGGCACAACGTTTCTGGCCCAGCGCTCACAGGCCAGGAGTCGGGGGAAGGTCCGGGCTAGCATTTGGAGCCAGGGAGGAGAGGCCGGGCAGCGCGGAGGCTGCAGGGTCCCCCGCATTGTGCCTCCCGCCAGGTGACAGAGCTGAGCGAGCCGGTGCCGGGCAGGGGATGTACGGCCAGCCCACCCTGGAGAAAACAAGGCGCAGAGCATCTAGCCCGGGGGCGCCGTCCCCACCCCTGCCCCGCAGCAGCATCCCGGGGAACTGGGTCCCGCTGCACTCGTACCGCCGCGGGGAGGGACGGAGCCCGGCCGGCCCCTGCATTGCAGCGCCAGGCGCATTGCAGCGAACGGGGGGCGGCTGCGGTCCCCCCGCTTACCTGCGCCGCTGCCCTCGCTCTCCGCCATGGCTGGAGCCGCCGAGCGCCCCTGGCCGTCCTCCGCCGCCCCTCACTGAGCCATCGCCGCGGCTTCCCCACCGGCTCCGGGATCAGCCAGAGGAGCCGCTACTGCAGGGCGGCTGCTGCGTTTGCTGCAGAGCCCCTCCCCTGCAGCGCGCGCTGCCCCCTCCAGAGGGGCGCCCGGGGCCGCGCGTGGTCCTGGCTGGCGCTGGGCGAGTGGCGCTCGAGGAGGAGAGTTCCGCAGCGAGGCAGGGCGATGGGGAAGGGGAGCACGTGGCTAGCAGGGGCTGCAGCTGTGCAAAGACGGCAGGAAGGGTTTGGGAGCGAGGAGAAATGTCACGTGCAAAAGATGCGTGTTGCACTTCGCCTCGCCTGCGACAGAGCAGCGGGGCCAGCGCTAGACGTCCAAACAGCATGAGATTAAAAGGGGGGGGAAAAAGTGGTGGTTGCTTTTAGGATGCGTTTAAGTCATCTTCAAACCAGGGCCGCCCAAGAGTTTGTGGCGCCGTAAGCGAACTTTGACTTTTGCACCCCTGGCAGAGGGCGATACTTTTGTTTATAACATATTAGTGTCATTCTTTAAATAGAGGAAAAAATGCACATCCATCTAATTTGGCGCCCCTTAACGCCTGGTGCTCTAGGTGACTGTCTAGTTTACCTATGGGGTCCAACCAGTGGTTAAAGTATAATTTGAGGGGCCCGAACCCTCCTAATCTCCGGGCCCCCTTCCCCTATTGTCTGGACCCCCTTCATGCATATGCAGGCCCTAGGCAGGTAGGCATTTGCAACCACATCTCAGCACCACATGTATCAGTTATCGCTCCATAAAAATATAATTTTATATGGCATTTATGTCTATAGCAATTATTGTCACAAACTAGCAAACACTGCATAACACAGTAAGTATTGTGATTAACAATGGTGGGGCGTAGGACCTGCCAGCAGCCAGGGCAGGGTGGAACATGCGTTCCGCTGGATTTTTCTATTTTTGGGGCCCCGGAACTCTGGTCCCTCAAATTTGTGGGCCCCGGAACTGTGTTCCGGTGCGTTCCCCCTTACTTAACCCTGAGTCCAACCGGCCCTGCTTCAAACTGTTCTCCACAACCATAAGGGCTAGAAGCTTACTTTTAGTTTGTCCTAATGAAAGCTAAGAATCTCATATAATCATATGACTCCAGGAGTTGGGACTTAAAACCCCCCCCCCCCACCATACCTCATGCTAAAATCATGAATTGTCATCATGGGATAAGAGTCCCCTAGGTTGGAACAAAAAAAATAAAAGTAGGGCGACTCCCTCCTTGGAAAAAAGCTTTTAGGAGAAGGAAAAGTCCTCCTGAAAACCCAAGGACCAAATTCTCCTGTACCTTGTGGCCTGTGGGGTTTATTCACACCCAGAGAAAGGAAATCCAAGCTGGGTGTCATAATTCCCAATTCTGACTGTGCAGCCGTTACCCCGCTTGTATAAATCAGAACACAAGAGGCAAAGCAAGGCAGAATGAGGCCCCATGACCTGTTTTATAGAGATTTGCAGAAACACATAAGCCATTGGTTTAACAAGGGGCGTTACTGTTTTTAAAAATGGTGTGGGGCACCACTGGGGGCAGGAGGTGGGGCTGACCACTGTCCCATAGGGGGACAGGGCTGGTGCTTGGGGGCAGGCGCTATTGCAGCGCACTGCAGGACCGCCCAGCCTGGGGGTAGCCTGGGCAGGTGGTGCACTGAGCCCATCTTAGCAGCCTCAGGCCCCGGGCCAAGAGGGGCCCCGCTGGCCCAGAGCACTGCCAGGGTGGGGTTGGGGTGCTCTGAGCCAGTGGGGCCCCTAGGTTGCAAGGCAGCCCCAGTCCCCAAGCCCTTGCTGCCCCTCAGCTGGGCCATCCAGTGGTGCACTGCACCGCAACACCCCCTGCTCTGGAGCACCAACACCCTCTGGTGGGACGGAGTGGCTATTGGTGATGTTGAAATGCCAATAGTGATCTCGGGGGATCCTGCCTAACCCTTCCTCCCCTGGCTAAATGAAGCCCTACAGTAGGCACCTGGACAGCGAGGAGAGTTTCAGTAACATGCTCTACAAGGGCAGAATGGTGGTGGATGTTTAAAGCACGCTGGCACAGTTTGCTCACTCGGTTAGACTGCAGTGAAAGAAACATCCCAATAGTTACCGCTGCCTGCTGCGCTCTCCAAAATGTATGTGAGATAAAGGGGCAGAAGTTCCCATGGGCTCGGGTTATGAAGGCAGATAGGGTGGCTGCCAATTTGGAGCGGCCAGATACGACTGCATTGCTGAGAGCCAATCGTGGAGTGCTGTGCCTCAGGGCAGCACTGAAAATCTGCTTCTACGAGGACACAACAGTAATGTGCATCGCTTCTCTGTGCATTTTCTTTCACTTTGCATCTCCTACCCATCCCCCACAGTAGTCCCCTCCCCCTTATTTCCTTCTTATCAATACATAAACTATAATGAATGGTAAAGCAGTACTTTTTTATTGGTGATCCTTCACAGAGGGGGGGAAAGGAGGATAATTTAATGTTCCTCATACATTCCCTGGGGTCTGAGGGGGGATACAGAGCCCAGTTTCGCCGTACACGCAGGAAAGAATCACACATTCCTTCTCCTTTAAAGGGCTGTCACCTTTTTCTGCTCAACCGATTACAAGTGAAGCACGTACTGTTCAACCTCCTCCTAGACTGCTCAGAGTTTTGCAGAGGCTGGAGAGGGAGTCTGTCCTGCCACTGAGCTTCCTGAAGCTGAGCCAGATGTCTCAGCATATCTGACTATCACGCGCTACTCACAGCATCTCATCTTGTGTGGAATGTTCATACGACTGTACTGACTTCCTGTTCTCCATGTCCATGTTCATTCAGTTTGTCTGATAATGAAATCCTCCATGCTCTTAGCTCTGTGTCAGCAGCCACAGAGACGTTCATTATCTCATTGAACGTGTCATCTCGAGGCTGGTTTTTTTTGTTCTCCGTCTGCGACAGGTGCTCTGCGAGAGTACAAGATGGTGTGTTGAGGGCCATGTTGTCCACTGTAAGGAAAGCAAAGCACAAGGCACTCGTTAACGGGTGCAATGGACGAAAAGCAATGTTACAATGTAAAAATAACTCCCCTGAACATTCCCAAGGGAAGTGCAGAACCACATACCATTGTCTAATTCTTGAAGGGGTCAGAGTGCTGTTCTAGCCATGGTCAGTAAAGGGCTAGTGCATCTATTCTAGGAAAATCCCCAGCACCCATGCTGCACAAGTCCATGGTTCCCAGAGCAGCATGGATATTGGGTTCCCATTGTCCTCTACAAATCAGGCTTTGAAAAGATAGTGGACAGGGTGTGGGGTGGGTAGGAGTTAACTGTCTCTGGAGGAAAAAAAATGGGCTCCTGTTTGTGGATTGACAAGGCTCATAACAACAACATCCTGCATATGATGTGCTAAAACAAGAAACCATACCTGGCTGCGGGATAATACATGCTTTCTTGGGTGGGTAATGTAAACACGTGCCATCTTCCCTAGGTAACCATGAGCAATATCTGTCTGTTCAGGGTCATGCAGGCAGAAAGGGAGGATTTGCTGCATGCATCTGGCTACAGGCTTGGCCCTTATGCGGCTATTCTGTATTCTGCAGAGTGGCCTGCACAATTAATAATAGAGTGGCGGGGGAAAGTGTCCTACTGTGGTGGAAGCAATAAGACTAACCTTCCCAGAAACCTTCTGCAAAGGATTGCAGAGTACCTACATGAAAGCTTCCTGGAGATATTCATGGAGGATTTTGGAGCATCCCTGTGCACACAGTTAATCTTTTCTAGGGTGAACCCCATGCTTAAGCACATCCACTACAAGGAAGCACAGTTCCACCACCACATACACCACTTTTTTTCTTCTGGGACAAGATTGTGGACTGGGGATATAACCAAAGAAATGCAATTCGCAGTGCATACACACCAGGTATGCCTTCCCTAGCATCCCAGTCTGTCATGATTTCCGGTGTCTGGCTGGGTTGCTCCTGTGTAGCAAACAGCTCCTGGCTTTCATGGAGAAGAGATACCCCACTCCCCTTAAACACTGTTCTCCTCAGCATCCTCCTCCTCCTTTCCATCCACAGACTCGTCCTCAATCATCCTGGCCTCAGATTCCCCTGTGGTATCAGGCTGCATGGTGGCATAGTGGTTGAGTCTCCACCAAGAATCACATTCAGCTCCTCATAAAAGTGGCATGTTTTTGGTGATGAACCAGAACAACTGTTAGCTTCGTGAGTTTTCTGATACGCCTTCCTCAGCTCTTTGATCTTAACGTGGCACTGCTGCGTATCCCTATTATGCACCTTCTCCAATATGCCATGAGATATCTTCTCATAGATATCCAAATTTCTTTTCCTGTCCCAGAGCTCAGGCAGAACAGACTCTTTGCCCTACAGACCAATGAATCCAAGACCTCAGGTTGGCTCCAGGCTGGAGCATGTTTGGGGCATGTAGTTGCCATGATCAGTTGTTCTGGCAAGCTCTCGCCACGCTGACCTAACAGGAAATGGGAATTCAAAATGTCATGAGGCTTATGGGGAGGAGCTGTTTCCTGCTTATGTGGTCTCGGCCCAGCAGAGTGCGACTGTGCAGAGCGATCACAAAAAGAGCATTATGGGATACTTCCCAGAGGCCAATGACATCGATTTACATTGCGCTCTGCCTACATTGATGCTTATTCAACCCTTACAATTTGACTTCAGTGCTACGCCACTTGCAGAGGTGGTTTTATTAAGTTGAATTTTACAGCTATTTCGGTCAGCGGGACTGACGTGACAGTGGAGTCGCATATGTTATGTGGTGGATGGAAGCCGCATTCCGTCAGCCTACATTATCAGGGTAGATCAGGCCTGAGTGCTTTCAAAAATCCCACCCAAAGTTTCTACTGAATTTTCTCATCAAAGTTGCCAATCAGAGAAGGCAGGCTCCTTGTGAAACCCCGGACAAGCATCCTTAGAGAAACCCCACATATAGCAGGACACCAATGCAACATGCCTGCTCCTTCTTTCTACTGCCAGGAAATGTGCACCTCCCTTGGAGCACAGTTATCGCAAGAGCCTTGACGCCATTAGCTGTGTGCCCATAGCTATGCATTGACCCCTTGGTGAAGAAGGAGAAGCAGTGGCAGAAGATTTACAGACTTATGATAGTTTTAATCATGCATCTCACTCAGATATTAGGGTGATGCGCCTTTTGTAAGCTCCTAGAAAAGGAGACTTTAATCTAAAGAGCCACTGTGTTACTAGGAGCGAATGCTCCCCGCCTCCTATCCCCTCTGAGAAGAAAGGGAAGGAAGCATGCATTATTTTCTCCTGAGCAGAGGATAGGAGCTGAAGAGTATCTCCCACCCAACACTTATACTAACCATCACCAGCTGACAATTGTGAATGAATCCCAACTGTTCCAGGTTCACACAGGGTCTCCCAGGGAGGTGAGGACACTACGCATAGAGCTACTGCTTCCCCTCCCTATTTCCTCTGCTCCGCACATGCAGCAGAGGGGAACATTTGGCCTGGCCTTTAATCATATATTTAGAGTCAGGCTCAGAACTTGAACTATTATGAATCAGTATAGGAAATAGGAAACAAAATAACTTTCATTTGACGTTATGGCTTCCTGACAAACTAAAACTTTTCCATACATTTAAACTGCAACTGATCTGCGGCTTTTAAATTATGTATTTAAATAATAACTAACACAAATCTGGCATTGCAGGGGAAATACGACACATAGGGTAGTTTTCCCTTTTATCTGCATTTCTGAAGCAACCAAAATGAGCACATAAAAATAGCATTTGCTAGATACAAATCGTTTTTTGAATGTCAAGGCAGTGACTGCATTACTCAATATCCAGCCAGGTTGCCTAAGTTACAGTCTCAGTTGTAGGTGTTGTGAATAATGCAGAAAGGGCATATCGGAATGTATGTAGCAACTGGGTCCAAAAATAAAATATTTTTCTTCATCACTGTTTAAAATCTAATGAGTTGAACCATGTTAGAAATCCATGTCACTTAAAATATAGGTTCCCCAGTCCAGGTCACAAAAGGGCACAGAAGACTGTGGAACCTTAATTTTTTTCTTGAAGTTTTACGTGGGGAGAAAAACAGGTTGTAGGAAAATAAAGGGGTGAAGGAAGAATTCTTTCCCCTTTGCCGTTTCTCTCCCTGATGAATAAATAAAAATAAAGGTAATTGAATCTGACACAGGGCTGGGAAAGTTTCAATTTATTTGTTTAGTTTTATTTAGGAGGTCTGTCATTTTTACATGCTGTTCAGCATCTGTGATTTTAATGGCTGAGATTCTGATAAGCACAAATGGAAATGAGTCTAAATAAATGAATATAAACACAAAGATAAATATTGTGAATAAATTTCTGAAAAGACCAGATAACTGTGTGACTGGCAATATCCTTTGTAGTTATGAGGACTCAAATAAGGTAACCAGTTTATATTCTGGTGTGTGGGATTTGATCACTGGCGGTCGCAATGGTGAGGGCACTAATACAGCCAGGGTGCCGGGTGGCTGCTTACATTTTATGCCCTGTGATTTAACCCTGCTCACAGCATGCCTATCTGCCACTGTGCTTATATCACTAGGGCGCCACTGCCTTATTTAAACCAACACCCCCACTGTTGCTAACACAGATGGCGCTAAATGGGCAGTCACATAGAGGAAGGAATAACAAATCACAGCTTCAAAGAGAAACTGCAGAACTTGAACTTATATGCAAATTTGACTCAGTTGTCTTGGGGTTAAACAGGAACTATGGATTTTTCTCTCATTACAACAAGTGATTTGACCTCACCCTCCTCTATGTGCTGTTCCCCAGTGTTTGAATCCTAACACCTATTTTGATTTGCTGTTACAGCCTGACCTGATCCTATGTCCTACACTCCCCTGCATTTAATTTCCTCCCATTCTGTAAGTTTCCCATCTTCAAAGCGTCTGACGAAGTAGGATTTTGAAGCGTCTGACAAAGTGGGATTTTCTCCCATGAAAGCTCATGCGATAAATAAATCTGTTAGTCTTTAAAAGTGCCACAGGACTCTGTTGTCTTTCTACAATAGACTAATACGGCTACCCCTTTGGAATAGAACTAGGACAGTAATTGACTGTGGACCTAACCCTCTGAGGTGCTGAGCCGCTCAGCACAGGAGAGAGAAGACTGAAACGAGAGGGAATTGGATGCACTGGCAGAAAGGAATAAGAGTAACAATAACAACTCTTTCTAAATTGTGACTAACAAGTGCTGTCAGTCTCTCGCTCAAACACTAATGGCCATATACAGCCCCTCATCCACACACACAGCTCCTGTTAGCATCAACTGGAGCTGCATGAGCAAATCAAGGGCAGTATATGGCCCTTTCAGTGTTTCTGACAGCAAGACTGACAGAAATTATTACAGTCAAACACTAAGGGCCGTATAACGCCCTCAGGTCTACCACACAGCTCCTCTTGGTGTCAGTGGAAGCTGTGTACATAAAGGTCCAAAAATGCACTGAATTTAAACAAATGAAAAGTGAGTTGCATGCGCTAAACCTGTCAAAAGTAATGACAACCTGACAATCCCTGACTTGCCCTACTGGTATTCTGTAAGCAAGGGATTCACAATCCAAAGACCTGCTGCCTTATACTTTGTGGAACACGTGACACATTCTCGGTCTGATTTTTTTTTTTTTTTTAATTTTCACAACTACTATTTCAAATGTTATACCTTATGCTGACTGTAGATACTATTCCCAGATCTCAAGACTTTTAAAATTCCCTCAGTTCCTCTTTGTTCACATATCAATCTCCTTCTCACAGGGTCAAATTCTAATAAAAGTTCACTTCCCAAGAACAAGTAGGCACTGGAGAATCTTCTTCCATTCCTAAAACCATTTCTTTTTATTGCTACTTGGTCCTTTGCACAAGGTAAGAAAGCCTTCAATGAAAAGACTAAGAGAGCACATTGAAATGGATGCGTGGTTTCTCCAAGAGAAGGTTCCTCTAGCTCCCTTTCTCCAGTATCTGTCTAGCCTGCCAATCCCTGAAGTATCTGAGTGCTGATATGAAAGACGTACAATTCTTTATTCTCTGCACAGATTCACTTTACCCCTGCATAGATGAACACAGTGGGCACTTTAGGGCAAATATAATATGCTGCAGATATTACATGAGTGGTTCCAGTGCTCATACGATATTGACTTCTGCTATGGCACAGACCTTCTGGTCAATAGCTTTATTCATTTAAGGAGAGATTTTCAAAGGATGGTAATTAGGAGACTAATTCCATGGCTTTTTCACTTTTTTCCCCACTCGGTAACTTTTTTAAATGGCTCCACTTTTGGAAAAACTGCAGTAACCAAATTAAAAATGACACTCTGCAACTTTGCCATCCTGTCATTTTTCCAATGTTGAGTTATTATTATTTATTTCGTTTGTGGTAGCACTTAGGAGCCCACACTGCTAGGTGCTGTACAAACAGAACAAAAAAGATGGTCCCCATCCCAAAGAGCTTACAATCATGTTGTACCTGTTCTGTGGAAAAAGAGGATTGTCAATCAAATCCAGTGCTTTTTGCTGCCACTAAAGTTACTTAAAAACTATAAGAAAGCAGAGATAAACCCGTCATTTACATGCATTGCATAACTTATTCTGAGCATATTATTCTATGAGCATCAAACACATTACAGTGAAAAATTCAAGAGACATTTCCTATTATCATTAAAAGGTCATCTTAATTCTGCCTCTGCAATGACTTGTTTTATAGCACATTTCTTATTGTAGCTCCTAACAGAAGCAAAGCTGCATGTTTGTACTGCACAGTAGATAAACATAGTTTTGTTTCCAGGATATGTAAGATATATAAGAAATTATGGCCTGACTATAAAGAGGCTGAGCTCTGTAGTTACCACTGAACTCATCAGAAGTTATGAGTGCTCAACACCTCTGAAAATTAGGCCACTAAACAGGTATGGCCAGATTCTGGCACCTTTACTCACTGTGGCTTCAATTCAGGAAACCCTCAAGTTTGTGCTTAAGCGCTGTGCTGAACAGGGCACACTGTGCGGTATCTTAGTCTGCAAATAGTCTCACCAATGTGAATAGGACTACTCAAGTTGTAAAGTATTAGTACCCTGTGTAAGTAGAAGTAGAATTTGGTCCTTTAAAAAAATCTCCCCAGCAAGGAGTAACTTTAAAAAGGTAATATTGGGTGATCTTAGGGGAAGGGATTTAGAAACTGAGCAATAGCAGCAAACATAGGCACACAATTGTCATCCCAGAAATATGGAAAGCGCAAGGCTCTATCTAACCACCAATTCTCCAGAGTTTATTTAAATACCAGAACAAAAGGCAGAGTTGCTGCAAGTTAATCAGCACATGGTTCATAATCATGCTGCTGAAAACAAATTAAACGAAACTGGAAAATCTGCAACTAGGAATATACAAAATTTCCACAAACTGAATAATTTCAGATAAAAATGCTGCCCCAGATCTAGGTCCCAAGAACTGTTTTCCAAAGGCATGTGTCTGGTTACATTTTATTCAAATCATGTGCAAAGATGTGTTTAGAATACACAAAAATAGTAGAAGAATGTATCCACACAGAGCCTCAAGATTAGTACAGGATAAAAGGGAATAGTACTTCCTAGTCTTATAGCGTGCATTACAAAGGTCATTAGATTTCACCTTCCCTGTGTCTGTCTCTCTGAATGAATAGGAATCAAGAGAGACATCACAATGAGATACACATTTTATGTGAAGGAATAAAATGAGCTCAGAAGTCAAACTGAAAGAGAAGCAAAAGATGTTCCATAGTGGTACTGGACAAATAAGTGAAATAAAATGATTATTGTTAAAACAAAGTATTTATACTATACAGTGAGTCTTGTACCCCATACCAAACAAAGTTTGATCCAACTGGTTAATTAATGGAGGTCATCTTCTAACAAAGGTGGAAGAGTGTATTTGATTATTCTTAAGTGTGGCCCTTCGTAAAGTTTTCACTGTTGTTAAACTAGTATTAAAACATATTTGTAACTAATTTAGAAGCTCTGATATAGGGTTTCCACATTGTCATTCTGAGAAGGGATATTACTTTTTAATAAGGTGCCCGAAGTACCAAATTTAGAAATGACACTTATAATGGAACATTTTGGGTCTGAGTCATCACTTTTACTCCACTTTTAAAGTTGTGAAATGGATTCCCCTGGGTAAATAAAAAATGGAGTGATATCAAGACCTTTATGCTCAAAAAGAAGTTGGGGTTTGTTCCTCGCTTGAATAGCATTTCAGCATCCCTTGGGCTAAGCAAAAGGATTCTTATAAGGATTAAGTACAAATTTAGGTTTCTCAGAGCAACGAGTTACCTGGTATAAATAAGATTAAGAGGATTGTGATCAATTGTTCTTCATATCCACTGGAGGTAAGACAAGTTATGGGACTTAATCTGCAGCAAGGGATATTTTGGTCAGATATTAGAAAAACCTTCCAAACTATAAGGGGAGTTAAACTCTGGAATACGCTTCCAAGGGAATTCCATCATTGGAGATTTTTAAGTGTAGGATAGACAAAACACCTCCGAGCAATGGTCTAGGTTTACTTGGTCCTGCATCAGATGGACTTGATGACCTCTTGAGATGCTTTCCAGCTGATTCCTTACTGGGGAAAGAGAAGAGCTACTGGACTAAGTGTTACTGTCATTTACAGTGAAGAACATCCAGAGTAACTCCCTGGACTACACCAGTAACATGCAAGCGCAACTTTAGTTAAACCAGCTTTGTGTATGATTTAGTCCTCTCTTATAGGAGTTTTGTTTACATCTTTAGTGCATAGACAAGCCCTATATTAATATCCATACTGCACTGAAGGATACACCTCCCCCATTTTAATTCTGAATCACTGAATTCCCCAAGTAACTGACTTAAAAGATGGAGAATAATACTCTTTTGTGAGGAAAGAAAATAAATCAGTAAGATACAAACTCTGATACTGCTCATTGAAAAGAGCACTATATAAGGACAGGGAGTTTATAATGAATTCTACTGATTTCCAACAGACATTTGGCAGTGTCAATTCCCAGTCAACTCTGAGAATTCTTGTAGTCTGTAGATGGAGACAGGGACTAATCAAACAAAAGCCAACACTAGATCAGAAACAGAGCTGGCAAATATTGCAAAGAAGTATTTGTGAACATTAATTTGACTAAAAACTGTGAGTTGGTGTCAACAGGCTTTGCATACTTTTAGTTTTATCTTCTAAGAACATTGATGTCAGTGATTTGTATTTGTAAGAATGTTTGCAGAAAGCAAAAGTGTCAGCTGTTTGCGGAATGTGTTCACAGAAAGGTCTGAGACAATCATATTCATATAAAAAGTGTGCCTTATCCAGTAGGAAGTAGAAATAATGCCACGTGACTAAAGTGACCTATCACCTATGAATCAGGGAAAAAACAAAACAGAGACTTCTCTAACAGCAAAAATGAATATTTGGGATTGAAATATGTTCACATGAAGTGTTCAAACAATTTCAAATAATGAACAAATTTGTAAAAATCAAAGTTGAGGACAATTTGCTAACAGGCTAAAAACCTCAGTAAATTAATAATTACAATTAGTTTGCTCAATGCTATTCCGAAGTAATGAAACGAATCATGTATTGATGATTGTTACCAGAGTTTCTCCAATGTTCTTAACATGTGACTTTCTGCTATGTCTTCTTTTCCATTGATTACACATATCCTTTCCTGAAGTCCTCCCCCTACACATTGACTCAAATTTCAATGTAAACTTTGAAACTTTTTTAATATCTAAAATTCTCCCACTTTAGATGCCAGCCCTTGAGATCATCCAGTGGCTTTGTTCTCTCTTGAGCACAATCTTTGATGACATACCAGTTCCATGAAGTGATAGAAGACCAGATGACTCCATCACTAACTCAAATAGTCTACCTTTATGAAAGAGGAGATCAATGCCAGTTTTCAGAGATCCATAGATATAGCTGTCTAGAACTAAAACTAAAGACCTACCATCAACCAGAAAACCATTTCATTCCTGTAAACTTGAGAATTTAACATGAATAGTTGCAAATTATGAACAGAAAGGCCAAATTCAGCAATGGGAACAGTACTCGCAAAGATAAGGAGGCATGATGACCCTTTCTAAGGAACATTATTCACCTTATCAGAATTAGTTTCACAGAAGAATTTCATCTAAATGTCTATAATTTTTTATATAATTTTATATATATAAAAGGCTGCCTAAAAATGAATACTGGAATGTGACACTGCTTCTGCTTCTTCTACAAAAACACAGAACACAAAAATAACTTTTTTTTTCTTGCTTGCTTTCTTTAACATCATTAAATGCAAAAGAATTATTAGGCTGACCCACAGATTCAGTTCTCAGTTACAAAGAATGAAGCAAATACAGAGACACTCTATTGACTTAAATGGGGTTACATACGCGTAATTGAGATCAAAACTCTGTCTCTGAAATGCTTGTTTTGACAAAGTATGCTGGTAATGCTATCATTAAGATAAGTATGTTATTTGTGTACCATCACTTAAATATACCAAAATTCCACCAAACTTTTTAAAGACCAGAAATGTCTTTTCCTACTATTGAATCCATTGGGTGTGCTCACAGCACTCTCAGTATTTCTGATTTCCATCATCCATGCCAGCAGAAAAGAATGTTGTTGATGTCTTCTAATATTTAACCTAAACTATCTCTAAACTGCCTTAGTCTGCTAACTGAATAAACCAAGAACTTATTCAGAAGGAAAAACTAAAACTCCCCTTAAAATGTTTGCCACCAACTACTTTTTCTTACCATCAGAAAGATGATGCTGAAGTTCCTTTAGGAAATCCACTGAAGTCATATTCACAGAATCATCGAAGATAAGGGTTGGAAGGGACATCAGGAAGTCATCTCGTTCAAGTCTCTGCTCAAAGTAGGACCAACCCCAATTAAATCATCCCAGCCAGGGCTTTGTAAACCTGCACCTTAAAAACCTCTAAGGATGGAGATTCCACCACCTCCTTAGGTACCCCATTCCAGTGCTTCACCACTTTCCTTGTGACAAAGATTTTCCTCATCTTCAACCTAGACTGGCCTCACTGCAACTCGAGACCATTACTTCTAGTTCTGTCATCCACTACCACTGAGAACAGCCTAGCTACATCCTCCCCGGAACCTGCTTTCAGGTAGTTAAATGCTGCTATGAAATCCCCCCTCATTCTTCTCTTCTGCAGACTAAACACGCCTAGTTTCCCCCATGTACTCCAACCCCCTATCATTTTGGTTGCCTTCCTCTGGATTTTTTCCAATTTGTCCACATCCTTTCTGTAGTGAGGGGCCCAAAACTGGATACAGTATTCCAAATGGGGCCTCACCAGTGCTGAATAGAGGGGAATAATCACTTCCCTTGATCTGCTGGCAACACTCCTACTAATGCAGCTCAGAATGCCATTAGTTTTCATGGCACACCGTTGTCTCATATTCAGCTTCTTGTCCACTGTAACCCCAAGGTCCTTTTCTGCAGAACTGCTGCCTAGCCATGTGATCTCCAGTCTGCAGTGGTGCATCAGATTCTTCCATGCACAAGTCTTTTTGAATCTCATCGGATTTTTTTTTATCCCATCCTCTGATTTGTCTAGGTCACCCTGTATCCTATCCCTGCTTAGTGTCATCTGCAAACTTGCTAAGGGAGCAATCCACCCTATCCTCCAGATCATTAATGAAGATGCTGAACATCTACATCTTCACTGATAAAAAGAGAAATGCATCATATTGATGTGAATAGCCACAACAAAGACAAAAGGTCTGTTTTCTCTTTCAGCTATGTGGGCTACCATCTTGCAAAAGATGCAGCTGAGTTCTGTAAGTAAGTTCTATATGGCCATATTTGAGATCAAGCTGGGACTCATGGCCTTATTCAGAAACACCATCTGTCTCATTATGTCCCAGATCAGTGGAAGGACTGTAATCACAACTCTCATATATTACCTGATCCCAAACCTACTGAAATCAATGGAAGGTCTCCAATTGACTTCAATGAACCTTGGCTCATGTCCAGAGACACTGGTGTTACAAGTTCACTTACATCTGGACAAAACATAGTGGAGTTAACAGAAGAGTCTTTATTTCCAATACAGCTATGATTGTTATCACTTTATTAATGTGTATTATTTCCTAGTAACTACAATTTTTTGTATCATCAGAATAATGGTCATGTAGCTTGTATTCACCAAAGGGTGGGGGGGATTGTTTTATTTAAAGGATGCTGCATTATGGGACACCAGTCTAGGTCATTTTAAAAAAGGGAATGTAAGCTGAAAAAGAAACAAGATTACCCCAGCTGATCTCAGCAAGGACACTTTGAAACCCAAACAGATCAAATGCATGGAGAGTTAGGTGACCGGTCCTTAGACTATTTTGGTTTGGGAAGAAAGTGTTTTTAAGCAAGTTTACATGTTTGCTAAAACTGATTTTAGGGGAAAATATGTATGTTTGGATAGGGTGAAAGTCCAGTCAATAAATCATTTCCAAAGATAACTGCTTGCTGAGCACAGTAGCTTGATTATTCGCAGGAAGAGGAATAGCTGACATTATTTATAAATAGTGAAATGTGGGTTTAAAAAGCAGCTTTTACAGTACGTATGACATCTCTCAGACTATTGCTGGTGATAGCCATGTAGTTCAAAGAAGTGACACCAGTTGTATGTGAGCCCTTGCAGCTCATAAAAGGGTTCTGATTCAGTCTCTGGCCTTTTTTAGGTTGCAGAGTGTAATGGGCACAACCGTACGTTACAAATTTAAACAGTGGAAGAACTCTAGGAAAGAGAGACCACTGCTAATAAATGCCAGGCAGTAGCAGGAATTTCACAGCAGTGTTACTTACTTGAGTGTTGCCACAATCCCCCTCCCATCTACACATACAAACTTTGGAGCCAAATTTGTGGTACTTTTTAACCAGAACTAGCTGCCCCATCCGGGGGTACAGGCTAATACGCAAGAGGCTTTCACTTGGACTGGAACCTGGCCACTTTGCAGTGAGGGTGCAAGTTAATTCTTTAGTACTGATAGTCCTCCAATACCTTCCCACAGTTCCAGGCATGGGCCCCAATGAACTGACAAGTTCTCCCACAATTCACAGGGAAAGAATCATAGAGTGGCCCAGCTTACTGTAGCACAAGATCAATGGGATGTGCCCCATGAAGTCTAGAAATACACACAGGTGAATGCAGCCCCAGTGAGGACAAAGTGACTATGCAGTGTGGCTGCCCACATGTGAGCTAGCTGTCTCTGGTGCCCATCACCTGAGTGAACTCTGCAGTAAAGGCATCCCCTTCTTAACCTATCACAGCCCAGGCAGAATTTGCTCGGGCAAACTTCCACTGACTTCTGCGAAATGTGAATTATCTGGTATCGGTGGGAACTTGTCTGAATAAGGACCTTGGGGGTTTGAGAGCAAGAATATCACTTCAGAGGCAAAGAAAGAAAATCACTATCATTTTCTCTCAGGAAAGCTCATGATAAATAAATTTGGTTGTCTTTAAAAGAGCCACAGAACTCCTTGTTTGTTTTGCTGAACTTGACTGACATGGCTAGCCCTCTGACACTGTCATGTCGTGTCGTGTCTGTTAGTACAGTGCCTAGCACAAGGGGGCCCCCACCTAGATGAGGCACCACTGTGGTATAAATGGGAAAGAAATAAAAAAGAAATATAACAAGAAATCAAGTGATTTCAATAGAATCCTTCTGTGGCGAGCTGAAGGAGTTTCCTAGCATATGTAAATTAAATGCAGAAAATCAGCAAAGAAAAAAAAATACAAAAGCAGTCACTGTTTAAGAAAACGGAAACAGCACATGCTGATGAACGTACGGTGAGACAAGACGGCACAGAGAAGATAGTGCTGGGAGATAAGAATACTGTTTTCTAAAACAAGGTCACTGCAGAAAAGGTTTCAGATTCCAGTCTGTGTTTATAGCCTCTGGTGTCAAGCTGTCCAAGAACAGATCCAAAAGGATTGACTGTAAAAGTAAATTTTATCTGTCATCCTCTTCCCCCTTCCCAGCCTTGAGGGGATACTCTGTCAAGGCCTATAAACAGCAGTGTGGACACATTATGTTGATGAGACATGAAATAAATAGCTATAGGGAAAGCAGTGTGCTTATGTCTAATCCTGCTGTGAGTTCTGAAGGGGTTTTTCCTTAGATAAATGAATCTGGAATGATATTATATATAAATTATATTCCAAGTTACAAACTGAATATACTGACACTGGGTAAGTGCATGATACAGCTAAGTAATAAAACTCTTGTTATCACTTATTATTCTAGATATTTAAGAACTAGCTGTGGCAATTTTGGACCTCTTAGTGATTATCTTTGAGAAATCCTGTGGGATAGGTGAGGTTTGGAGAAGGGTAAATATAATACCTATCTTTAAAAAGGGGAATAAAGAGGATGCAGGGCATTCTGTAAGTTCCCCATCTTCAAGTGTCTGACAAAGATGGATTTTCTCCCATGAAAGCTCATGCGATAAATAAATTTGTTAGTGTTTAAAAGCGCCACAGGACACCCTGTTTGTTTTGCTGAACGAGACTATTATGGCTACCCCTTTGGAACATATTTACTTTGTATATTTTGATATGTGCTGTTAAGATGCATTTTTAACAATTAAAAAGATTTAATTTTTTGAATCTGAGTGTACAGTTTCATTAAATAATTATTGTCTAACATCCCCACATAACTTCCCACAACTGTGAAAATTTAAATAGATAAAAATAAACATTGATATTATCCTTTGATATTATAAGAAATAAAAATCAAATTCTCCCAAGCCTAATTATATTGACCTTTGCTCTCCAGAGCACTGACAAGATATTATATAATTAATATACACAGCACTCCAGTGGCACACTAACTATTATAATCTTTGTTCTGTAGATATGGAGACTAGAACTTTGTCTACACTTGCTGCAAAATTCGGCAGCAGTCGACAGAGGATACGCAAACTACATAGAGTAGCTTGCATATCTCCTGTCAACTTCCTATTTTATACTTGCTGTGCCGATGGGAAATATCCTCCCGTTGATGCAGCATTATTCTTTTTTGCAGGGGTGAATTAGCAGCATCCATTTCCAGGTCGATTGAGCAGGTCTCCACTTCCACTCAATCGACCCCGATGAATCAATTGGGCGTCGCCGACTGTGCCACAGTGAGTACAGACATAGCCTGGGACTCATAAATTTATGGTCTAATTTTCATAGCTTTCACTGGATTCTATAGCCGGTGGTGGTGCTCAACACCTCAGAATTAGGCTGTTGGGATCACAATTTCAAGATTACCCTCTAATTTTGGATGTCCAGTTTTAGACAGCATGATCCTGATTTTTCAGAAGTGCTGAGCCCCTGCTACTCCCATTGACTTCATCTGGAGTTCCATGTGCTCAGCACCTAAGAAAACCAGGCTCTAGGGGCCCAGATTTTTAAAGCTGCCTAAACATGCAGATAATTGTCAGGTAGGATTTTCAAAAGCGCCTAAGTCCCATTGGTTGGGTTTGAAAATTCAACTTGGTGCCGATCTGCATCTTTAGGCGCTTAAATCCCTTTGAAAATCAGGCCCTCGGTGTATAAAATTGGGTATCCAAAATCACAATCAATGCAGTTTTAATGATTTGAGCGAAAATGGCTTTTTCCAAGCAGGCGTTTGGATCATTTCACAAAGATTTGTGCTTTGGGGCAATTTCTTCCATGAACACATTTCTTCATATATATTTGGAACATCTACACAGTGTGCTGGGTGTGTCTTCCATCAAGACATTTCTTCGTATATATTTGGAACATCTACACAGTGTGCTGGGGTGCATGGGCAGGGGTAAGCGGCAGCAGAGGATATCCATGCAGAATACAAGCCCACCTGAATCACATGGGTGGCATGACTAACCGGAGCCAGCAATTGCTGCTTCCCATGGTACTGCAGCTACTCTACTTATTTGCAGTGTGCGAGATCTACAAGAGCTAATGTAAGTCTCCATGAGTCGGCAATCACACACCTAGCTTGTAGAGTTGATACGTCCTTTAGATACATTTTCCAGATTCTGATTTGTGTTTTGCAAATGTGGGGAATACAGGCGGGCAGGGCCGTCCCTGGGGGGAGCGGGGCCCGGGCCCAATTGGCCTGGGTGGGGGCCCCACCCCACCCCGTGAACTGCCCCGCCCCTGGGCCTGCCTGATCCACCCTGGGGGCGGGGAGGGCTGGCCCAGGGTCAGAGGCTGGGCGAAGCCTCTCATCCTGCTGCTGCTACCAAAGGCTGCAGGGGCAGAGCAAAGTGCGGCCGTGGGGGAGTCGCGGCATGGGCCCCGCACTGCCCCCATCTGGGACCTGGGAAGCGCGGGGCCCACATTACCGTGGGGCCCGGGGCAATCGCCCCGTTCGCCCTCCCCTAAGGACAGCCCTGCAGGCGGGTGGACGGAATGGCTAAGAGTTGTCCTCACAGTATTTTCTTTAATTGTGTCCTGAGCAGGAGCATGCCCAAGGGCGGGACAAGCAGGGGCACTGGTCTCCCCAATAATCATCTCTGCTACTGCTCCCAGCTTCTGCCCCAGTCCCCTGCCCTGGGATTTTCTCCTCCCAAGCCCATCTTTCCCTGTTTCGGCCAGGGTGAGAGGCGGGCTGAGTGCAGCTTAAGGGACATGCCCGAGAAAGGCACATCAGCTAGTGCTAGAAGACGGTACCCAGAGCAAGCAAGCCAGCCAGACAGAGCAGTTCTACCAGAAGGGGCGGGCGGAAGACTTGCCAATTTAGCTACTTTGTCACTAGATTTAGTGGCTTTTTGGTTTCCCTAGAGAGGAAATAAGTGTCCAAGTGACCAGTGATAAATCTAGCGACTTCCACTGCGGCATTCAGAGAAAGAAGTCACCAATTTGTATAGTCACAAAATCATGCACAAACAGCTCAATAGTGTTAATAGTATTCAATCCATGCGCTTCTTACTACATTCTGTTGCACACCAAGACAATGTCATGATGTCTTTATTGAGTATGTCCTCGGAAGGAATCACATTCCAGGGCTTTTTGGGGCTGAGATCACTATACTCTGCACGCGAGGAAAAGAACTTTCTGGAGGCTAATTAAATACTTTGTTTGGAGAAAGTGGCACATTAGCCAAAAGAAAGAACACATTTGGGTAAAACAAACCCACTTGGGGTGCGCAGAAGGGAGCTCGGGGCCAGGGGCACTGCATGGGGGGACCAGTATTTAAAGTGCCCCTCAAAAGTACATCCTGCTACATTTGTGCGCATGCCCCTGGTCCTGATACAGGATCAGGAAGTTACAAGGGCTGTTAAGAGTTAGGTAGCAATTTACAGAGTTTACCACCACATTTAGGGTCAAAGAAGGGTATTCTTGCCTACATGTGAAACCCATTTGCTGGCTATTTGAGCAAATCCTACCTGGATACCTACTCAGATTTCTTATTGATATGGTGTAGATTGTAGAGAAGTACTAAATCCTAGCTTTGATAGTCATAGTGGTATTCCCTTTCAGCTCCCTGAAGAATAACCGTCTCTCAGTACAGTCTCTTCACTCTGCTATGCAGTTGTGTTCAGCTAGCGATGCCGACTGTTGACCAGCATAGCTGAGTGAGTGCATGCGTAGCAGCTGCTAAGAAGGGAAAATGCAGGTCTGCAATGCAGGTCTTCTATGTGGGAAGACTATCTACTGTGTGGGAAGACTGTCTACTATGCTGCCATGTCACTGAGCCAGCTGCCCTTAGTTTTTGTCTCAGTAGGAAGTTTTTATAGTAACTTTATGTGACTGATGTAACTTGTCACAAAACAGCAGAACAAACCACAAAATATTTTACCCCTTTAAAGAGCTTCATTTAGAAAACCTTTAAAACGCTTTATAAAATGCAAGCTCCATTAGCTCTGAAAAATTTGAGGCTGCTTCTTCAGTACATATTCAGTAAGTAGGAATGTGTAAGAAAACAATTACTTCTGCTTCCTTTGCTCAGCTGTACCGAATAGAACTGGAAGATCAGGAAGGTTTCTATCAGTCAGACAGTTAAGAGCCATTGTTATAGAGAAAACCCAGTAACAAAGCTCACATTTACAACAACACAAATTGCCTAAGTAATCAAGTGAACCTCAAAAGATTGAGTGAACCTCAAAAGATTCAGAAATTAAGTTCAAATCAAATCCTAGCACTTTGGATATTGTTCTAGACTTTTTGAGGTCTCCAGTTTGCCTGACTTCTCCCATATCCCACTCTTCTGAGCCTCCAGTTGAAGCAAATCCTTCTCAATCCCTCCCTCTGGCTGCGTCTACACTGGTAAATTAAGTTGACTTAAGCTTGCTTAAGTCGACTTAATTTACCCTGCGTCTACACTACAGTTTCCTTAAGTCGACTTAAGCAGCTTGCTTAAGTCAACTTAAGGAAAATAAAGTCAACTTAATGAAAATTAAGTCGACTTTATTAAACCACCTTTTCATTAGACTTAAGGCTTAATTTGACTTTTTGAAGTCGAATTAAGCCAGTGTAGCCCTGGGGTAGCCCTAAGTCGACTTAGGGCTACCCCAGGACTACACCAATGCCCTCCCTGCCGGGGAGGTGGATAGGCTGCAGCCACTGAGGCACAAGCACTCTATAGGGATGAACAAGGACTGTGAGTAAAATTTGATTGGGATTCCCTTTTCCCCTGACTAAGGGGGAGGGGACAACTGGACTCAGACTGAGCAGGGAAGCATCTCAACTTCCCAGCAGATGCCCTGAACTACTGAGACTACATAAGCAGTAGGCTGGTGTCACACCCAAAACCGAAGGGAATCAAGGAAGGGAGGAAGCAGTTCAGGGAGGCTGATCTAGAGTGGCAACCAGAAGGGACTGAGCCATGCCTTGCCTCTCTCCTCTTGGGCCATGGTGGAGAGAAAAGGCCTTTGTCCTTCCCTCTTCTCCCTTATTACCTGAGGGATCCCAAAGAACTCTGGGAGGAAAATGAACTGTGGCTTGCTGCTTGGCCCCCAGACACCCTGGAAGAGCTGCTTCAAGGCTTGGAGAGATGTTTGGCTGCGGCCTGACCCTTGGGCTGCTATACCTAAGTGAAGCTTTCTACACTATCCCTTTTCCTGACTCTTCCTCTTCCCCAGTCCAATGCAGGCCACCTAAGTCCTCCAACTCTTTCCCATTCAGCCGCTGCAACTGGGAGAGAAACCCAAAGTTGTGGGGCCACCACATCTCAAGCACCGTCTTTATTTATTGACTTAGATTTTAAATGGGCCTATCCAAAGCTTTGGACATACATACAAAATTAATTCAGGTCTATACACTGAACAATTGGGTCAACATTCAAAACTAAAATCCTTGCTTAATCCCCACACCAAAGTTCTCCATCACTGCCCTACTTATTCAATCATTTCAAACTTGGGAGCACACGGAAACTTTGTGGAGTAATCCAAAGGTCAACAGATGCTGGTGGATCAACAGGGGAAACAAATGCCAAAGTCAAGAATTCCTTGCTAAAGACTACAGCTCCCGCTCCCTCTTGTTTAAACCATGGGGCTGCTACCCAAGCTTCTCAGGTTATCCCAGTGCTGAACTGTGGGAGAAAAGTGCTGTCAGAATCAATCTGGATTCAAATCTTCTAGAGCTTTATAGGGTAAAAACAGCATCTTCAAACAAGTAAGCAGCCACATTCCACATCAGCTGAAGTTTTCCAAGCGATCTTAAAGTACAACCCAATATACAGTGCATTGTATGAATCCAAACTGGAGGTGACAAAGGCATAGAAAAGGTCCATATGTAAAAGGAAAGTCTGCAACCTCTTGGACAAACACAGATGATAAAAACATTCCTGGCAACTGCTGCTATCTAAGCAGCCCAAAGGAGCGAAGGACATCTTCAGAATAATGTGATGTCATCTTTAGAAACTCCTCTTCATCTAGTTAATTTGTTCACACAGTGCTCAATTCTGCCCTCAGAAAACCCTGCATGACTCTCTTTACAGTCAATTAGTCAATTGAATTAAAAGTGTATAACTAAAGGAAGAAATGGAGATCTACTTATGACTGAATGGTTGCAGACAAGCCTAAACTTGATTGTAAAATCTGAATCAGTTCACAATTGTGCTGAGTGATTTAGATTTGCATCTCCAGCTCCAAACACACCTGATGATTTTGATTCCCTGTTGGGCCCAAAACTGCCAGTGTCTTCATTTCTCCTTCCCATTTAGTTGAATTGAAAATCTCACAAAAGTATCTACCTCATGAGATTGTGAACCAACAAAGACCGACAAAATTCTGTGATCCTCACTGCTTTGATTATATTTAACTCTCTCAAGATAAATGCAGTCTCCTAAGGTCAGCAATATTGTCCCCAAATCTCACCAGGTTCACATGTGAGATTTCTGCATTGTTGAATCCCTTATTCATCCCAACAGGTGAACACTATAAAAAACCTGGATCCTAATACTACCTCCTTGGCCCATCTATGCACAAACAAAATGGCCTTCAGCTTTGTTTCAATACCACTGTCAAACCAGGTAAGCAGTCAATCCCCTGCTGAATAAGACATGCTATAATTAGTCCTGTTGTTACAGTGTCTATTTTCTTACCATCCCTACTTATGACACATGACACGTGGGACACAGGTCATGATGGGAGCAGAAATAGTTGGGGATCAAAAAACTGATCATCAGTCAATGCTGAGAGCTGGCGGATGATGTTGCTGCTACCCGTTATCCTCCTCTGTTAGATGTGCTCATTTTACCTTGACAAAGTCAAGATGCAAGCTAAGCTAATTTAGGGAATAGGCCGAACTCTGCTGTCACTTACACTGATGAAAAATTAGCCGCGATCTTATTGCCTCCAAATTGACATTAGCATGAAGACAGATGGGATGTCAAGCCAATTTAAAAGAATTGGTCTCTCTAAAAGTCATCCAGGATAGAGGGGGAATGTCTATATGGCATCTTCAAAACTAATAACTTAAAGTAAGGCATGAAAAAACTAGCAGGTACTGCCGTCACCAAAACGATATATTTTTGCATTACCAACCTTGCCCTCACACTGCACACAAACTCTTCAATCTTCCAAGGTAAACAAACGTAAGGCAAGACATATTAGCAGGTGAAATTTGAACCACTCACATTGCTGAAATCTTAATTAAGTTCAATCATGCAGGAAGCCGACCTTGGTGTCACTGGGATAGCAAAAGGTGTAGCAGCTATTAAAGCAGCAAACAGAAAGTTCAGTAGCCATCAAAAAAACAAACAACAGATTTGGAAGTGTAAAGAATTGGATAGAAAAATAATACAGAATCATGATAAAGCCATTATATTAATCAAGAGGACATCCTCACCTGAAGTATTTTATTTGGTTTCACTCAATCTATCTCAAAAGATATGTCAGAAAGGGGTGGGGGTATGGACGTGTGTGACAAAAGTACTTAAGAGATATGAAGAGTCTTTCATGTGAAGAGAGATTGTAAATAGTTGAACTATAGGGAGATATACACCTTTCCTATATCAATTCAAGTAGACTGCATCAAGCCTTCACTCTGCTTCGTCAAATAGCTTAGCTGAAAAATCAGTACAAATAGGAATCATTTTTATAAGCAAAACTCAAACACCGGGAGATTTAAAGAGTTTCTGTTGTGATATTCTTACAACACAGCTCTCAATGGTTTATTAGAATCACCAGCTCTCAATGGTTTATTAGAATCACTTGTGAGCAGAAGGAGGAAAACCTTAATACTAAAATATTCTTGCGTCAGAAACAAATAAGCCTGAAGTAGCTACTAAAGAGCTATAAAGTCAGGAAACTGCAAAAGAAGAAATGCTATAAGAGTGCCAAACAGTTACCCCCACTGCAAGTGGGAAAGAATGTTAGCTTCCAACCAGAAAGTGACTTACAACCTTAACAATTATACCCTAACACCAAGGTCATACATTAGAACCGCCCCAGCAGGTCAATCCAACAAGAGGAACAGAATATGTCGAAACCAAATGAAGGAGGCCACTGGCTCTCTGTTTCTTGAGGACATCCAAAATGCTCCTGGCAATGTTCCTGTGTTGGCAGAGGTAATGTGTGTTGCCTTAGTCACAGACAATGAAAATACTAGGAGCAGCCAACACAGGCTCCAGATGACAGCCCTACCATAGCCACTGAAGAGACCACTGCAGAAGGTTTGGAGAACTAAAAGAAGCCGTGGGACAAAGAGGCAGAATGATCTCATCTGTTCAGTGGGTCTGAGAGGCTGCGTCTACACTGGTAAATTAAGTCGACTTGAGCTTGCCTAAGTCAACTTAATTTACCCTGCGTCTACACTACAGTTTCCTTAAGTCAACTTAAGCAGCTTGCTTAAGTCAACTTCAGGAAAATAAAGTCGACTTAACGAAAATTAAGTCGACTTTATAAAACCTGCTTTCTAGTAGACCTAAGGCTTAAGTCGACTCCCTAGAGTCGACTTAAGCCAGTGTAGCCGTGGGGTAGCCCTAAGTCAACTTAGGGCTACACCAATGCCCTCCCTCCCGGGGGGGGGGGCACAGGGGTAGCCTGGCATGCCCCCCCACCTGGCAGGGCAGAGCCCTGCCCACCCTTCCCCTATGCCCTGCCAGGGTCCCTGACCCCCTTTGCCCCATTGTACCTAGGTACAATGGGGCAAAGGCTGAGCCCCCTGGCATTGGGCAAGGGGTGCCCCCCGTGGACCTGCCCTAGGTCCCCCTATCCCCACAAAGTCGACCTAGAGCATCCAGTGTGGACGCTCTAAGTCGACTTTCTAAGTTCCCCCCTAAGTCAACTTTATTTTTAAGTGTGGACACACTAAGTCGACTTAAATTCACAAGTGTAGACATAGCCAGATTGCCTACCCGAGCCTTCATTTTAGACCTCTCAATTTTGGTTTGATTAAATCGTTTGAGATTCTTGATGTTGGGTGATTTATGTTTCATTGACATGTGACTTTTTTAAAAATGGGAGCTGTAACAGCAGCTGCTGGGGTCTGCGGATACCAACCCTTGTCACTACACGATATAATGATAACTGTTATTTGCAATGATGATGGTGACTGGGACCAGGGAAAATAATTCACTTATATATGTGTGCAGCGCCCAGCATTCACAGGCTTGAGCTCATGGAGGCTCTATGTGCTATCACAATATGAATGGCAAACAATACTAATAATTATCCATGTTTCTGTGTCTCTCATCTTTATCCAGCTAATTCTTATATAGCATTCCCTCACATGCCAGCTGTGCTCATCTTTTATTGCTTCCTAGGCCTGTGACAATAATTCAACCCTGATGTCCTACTTCTACATTCCAGTGGTTTCTAAGTCCATGGGGAGCAACACAGGACACAGGTGCACGAGGTGACAGAAAATGCTCCATGTCACACTTGATTGTCCAGTGTCAAGTCAGACACACACCAAAAGATACCTGCTGCTTAGTCATCCCTCAGGTAGCTCCCACTAATGACAGGCAGTGACTCAGCAGACCCCGACTGAGAGCAATGCTTTCAAAGAGAATTTTGTTATTCCTTAGGCCAAGCTAGAAGAGCCTAAAGTCTAATATGTGGCTATTTGCATGAGGGAAAAACCCAGCTCAAGTCCCTTCAGACTCTATTATTTGATCCAGGAAAGGTTTTCAAAGGAACTAAAGCAGCAGAGGGGCCCAGCTCCCACTGAAAGGCAGTAAGAGTGAGCTGCCCAACTCCCCTTGAAATCTCTCTTCCTATCTAACTTCTCTCATGTCTACAGTAAGGGGTCCTAGCTCTCGTTTCACTTAGATTTATCCTTTGCTCTTTGCATTAGTTGTTGTAGGTTTCATTTGTTTAAAATTATTTGATTTTTTTTTCTGCTAGCAAGTGCTTTAGCACTTCTCTTTGTTGAGTCTCAGAATGACTGTTTTAATGGTCTTTCTGCTGACCTTTTGGCTTATTATTTATTATGTTTATAGCTTATTCAGAATCATGCTGCTTATTTAATCCCTTGCTGGGCCTGCTGATCTCTTCATGTTACTGCATTATTTGTTCAAATACTTTAAAATGGCGGAAAAACAGGATTAAATCCTCATTGTTAACCTTTAAGACTGTAACAAACTCTAATGACAAAATTGGAGGGAGTTCAGAGAAGAGCAACAACAATGATAAAGGTGCTGGAGGGATTGATTTACCAGGAAAGATTAAACTACCCTGAAAATAATTAAATATGTAAGTAGTGGCTAAAGAGTGTGGGGTTATGGTGTGAAGATGTATATGATGCCACCTACAAATATTCGAGAGGTGTAGGGCTAGATTCTCAGTTAAAATAAATCAGTGCAACTTTATTGAAGGCATTGCCGATTCTAAGTTGGTATAAATTAGTTTATCTGGCTCATAAACTCCAAAGAATTATTTAGTGTCATTCAAGGAGGTAAAACTATGAATAATGGAGTAAAAAAAAATTTAATTATTTTTATGGTGACAATGAGGAAATATTTGTAGAAAGTAAGATCTAGGAGACTGCACAAGCATCCATCACTTTGGACAATTACATGTCATCACAACAAACCACTTGTTGTTGGGCTATGTCTACACTTACAAAGCTAAGTCGACTCTATTAACGGGGAGCCAGGCAAGAAGGGAGTCATGGCTCCTGGGGAGAAGGGAGCCATGGCTCCCCCAGGAACAAGGGAGCCGCAGCTTCCTTGTCCCCTGCCCTAGGTCAATTTAGGGAATTAAGTTGACTTAGGGCATTCACACCGGTTTTAGGTCGACTTAACGAATCGACTTAGGCGTTAAGTCGACCTAAAGAGTGGTAGTTATTAGACTTAATAAAAGCCAGGTGTGGACGTGGCTTTGTTTAGGTTGACTTAAGCGTCCTTAAGTCAACCTAAGTTGCCAGTGTAGACGCACCCTAGAAAACATCCGATAAGGAGCAATCTTAGACTGGCAAAAGCAGGGGACTAATTGACCTCATTGGTCCCTTTCTTCTCTGTTGTAGAGTTCTGTGGTATTGTTACCCTTTTTAGACTAGAAGGTCAGCCAATTTTTAGAGTCTTGTGGGGTGTATCCATTAGGAGAAGAAATTGATAGTGTTTGCTGGTATTTTCTTGGTGAAATCCTACTTATTTACAGAGAATGTATCTAAAGTTCTGTTACCCAGAACACAATTGGAATCAAACATCACGAGCATTTTTTTGCCTACAGTTCAACGCCTCTTCTCAGTCAGCACTTTTCCCATCCAGCTCTCGTTCTCTCAGGACCACTCTACAAACACGTCTCTGGCTGTCTGTCAGGCTTCGTTGCTGCATTCCCTCTCTGCTTCCGTGGTGGTTCTTGGTCTCACACACAGCTGCAATCAAATAAATCCCATCCCTGCATTTGCCATCAGACCCCTGGAAACTCCTGGGACTGGGTAGCCCCAAAACTGGCCTAGCTGGCATGCAGTTTAAACCTTGGGCAATGGTATTTGATTGTTTCAGTTATCACTAAACCAAGGGGCATTTCATTATTCCCTAGCAGGGCTGGATTATCGCAGGGGCCTTAGGGTCTTAGACCCTGGGCCCCAGCCAAAAAGGGGGCCCTGGGCTCAAGCCCTTAAAACCCATGCAGATAATCCGGCATCCGCCTGGCTCAGCATGGGGCCCTGGAGCCAGAGGCGGGTTGGGCCAGCCCCTGTTTGCTCCAACTGGGGATTGGGGGGGGGGTGGCTGGCTTGTGGCGAGGCTACCCCTGCTGCCACTCTGGCGTGGCCTTCTACAGTTTGTGGCCCTGGAGGGGGAGGCCTGCATCAGAGGCCCATACATTCGTCAGCCCATCCACCCCCCAGGCAGACTGGCCAGAGTGGGGCTGGGGCAGGAGCGCCCTCTGGCCCCAGGGCCCCCAGCAATGGGGGGGACATGCAATCAATGGGGGCAGGTGGGGGGGCCCACAGTGGGGGGCAGCCTGGGGCCCCCAGGCTAGTTAATCCGGCCCTGTTTTGTAGTGTAGCCTGAATGGAAGTCAGCTGCTATGCCCAACAGCTTCAATGAGGTGTGAGACTGCCCATCCTAACATAACGATTCTAAGTACTCCAGCCTGACCCACCACCCACTGAAGTCACAGAAAACGTCCCATTGACTTCACTGGGAGGTGGCGCAGAGCCGTTTTTAAAATTCATGTACCTTTACGTACTTTATGTTCTTACTTAATTAACATGTATCCCTTGCCTCTCATCATAGCATTTCCAACGGCAGGCCATTTGCATGCTTAGCTTCCCTTTTGTGAGAATTTCTATTTCTTGTGTTTATGCAGCAGGATCTCTGGGTATTTCTAAACCAGAGCCAGGATTAACTTTTAAGATTGTTTTTATTTTGGTTCACCATCTGATTAACACTAAGACCTTTGAATAACCTGATTAATGCTAGAAAAATAATGACCACGAGGGCACTATATATTTTGACATGCACATGTTGAAAAAAAAGCTAATGTTCAAAGTTGCTCACCTTCTAAAATACACACCTGCAAACATCCAGAAGGAGAAATACACTCTAATGTCTCATCACTTTGTCATCTCTATGGCAAACTTCACTCATTTCCAATGGAGCTGCCTTCACAGAGGATAAATAGCTGTCTTTTCAAGAGTGCGCCACAGCCAATGTACTGAGCTCTTTTGAAAATGATCACCTATTTTGCTCCCTAAATGTGAGCTGAGCAGTCTTTTGAGAATCTGACTCTCTGGCCATGGCACTCTGGAAAAGGTAGAAAAAAATCAATTGAGTCAAATGCTTAAAAGAGGAGGGGAAAATAAATATTGTTTATTAGGAAAACAGAAGCTCCATCCCCTTCTTAGAATCAGAATTCAGCTTAGAAAAATAATACATTGGATGTCAAAATTGTAATATTCAAAATAAAATGAATCGCTTTTTGGCTGGCCAGAACCATTAGAAATTTGAGACTGAATGGTAATATTTGATCACCATAATGGAAAACAGGCTGTAGGGGCAAATTCCTCCTTGGTGCTGGAGGGCTGCAGAGGGCGCTAATAATAATGAAGCAGAGGGGATCCACCACACAGGAAATGGCAGGGTGTTGAGAGACAAGACAAAGGGACTGAACACCCCTTTGTATGTTGGGAAGTAGAGCTTCATGGAAACCTCATCAGCGAACCCATGGAGAAGGACTCTTGGCCAAATCTTGCTTGTAAAGCCATCAGCCATAGCAGATTCCATGCAGGTCTCCTTTGCAAGGTGGTACTTGGAGAACAAGATCCGACACTTAGAATGGAAGCAGGATCTCAGTTTTCACCTAAGGGGTTACAGTGGAGTAGGCCTTGCATTTAACCCGTAGCACCCTAAAACTGGGATTTTTAGTCTCTAAGGCTATGTCTACACTTGTAATTTTAAGTCAACTTAGCATGTCCACACTTAAATTAAAGTCGACTTAAAGGGGAACTTACAAAGTCGACGTAGAGTGTCCACACTGGACGCCTAGGCCGACTTCTAGGGGTTTAGGGGGACCTAGGGCAGGTCCATGAGGGCAGGGGGAGGCACCCCTTGCCCAATGCCAGGGGGCTCAGCCTTTGCCCCATTGTACATAGGTACAATGGGGCAAAGGGGTCAGGGACCCTGGCAGGGCATAGGGGCAGGGCTCTGCCCTGCCCTGTGGGGGGCATGCCAGGCTACCCCTGTGCCCCCCCCCCGAGAGAGAGGGCATTGGTGTAGTCCTGGGGTAGCCCTAAGTCAACTTAGGGCTACCCCACGGCTACACTGGCTTAAGTCGACTCTAGAAAGTCGATTTAAGCATTAAATTGAATTTAAAGGAGGTTTAATAAAGTCGACTTAATTTTAATTAAGTCGACTTTATTTTCCTTAAGTCGACTTAAACAAGCTGCTTAAGTCGACTTAAGGAAACTAGTGTAGACGTAGGGTAAATTAAGTCGACCTAAACAAGCTTAAGTCGACTTAATTTACCAGTGTAGACGCAGCCTAAGGGAGCAATTGCGGCCTAATTCTGCAATTGGGGCCTAATTCCCTTAGCTACTTTTTGAAAATCTCTGCCTAAATTATTTAGGTAATGGTTACCCCAGAGATGGCCTTTCTCCCCTTTCGTACCTGTAGTTCCGTACCTGTTGGGGTTTTTGCTCTAACAAGCCCTTGGTTTAATCAGGAAGTGTCTGAAGGCATCATGTTCTTAGTGAAGGATTCCTAATACTGGAATTTGCTTCCCTGCTATCTACCAGAACCCAAATGTATTGACCTATGAAGCATGCACTCGTCATTTTTCCCTAGTTTTTTTCTGCGAGTGTGGACTGAGTGGATCGCACTGGATGACAGAAGAGACCTGAGGAATGTGGGGCTGGTAGGATCTCTTATTTGTAGAATGACCATACGTCCTGTTTTGGCTGGGATGGTCTTTTTTAAGCCCTGTCCCGGCTATCCTGACTTTTTTTTTTGAGGAAAGGGGTAAAAGTGGGCATTTGTTCCAATTGTTCTTGCCAATTTGATCAATTGGCAAATCAAATGGGACAATGCGAACTTTTCTCAAAAAGATAGGTTTGGCAGAATGCACAGGGGAGGCAGGGCCAGTGATGCCAGCTCTGTGCAGGGTGCGGGGGAGGCAGGGCTCAGATGGGGAGTAACAGTGCTTGGGTGGCACCAGGAAGGGTGAATGTGGGGAGACAGGGCTCAGGCTGGCAGCTTGGGCTAGCCCTGCATGGGGAGGGAGGCTCAGGTGATTGGCTTAGGTTAATCCCATTTGGGAGTTTGGGAGAAAGGTGCAGGGGGAGGGAAAGCTCAGGCTAGCTTTGTGGTATCCAACAATCCCTTTGAGAAATATGGTCATTCTACTTATTTTAAACCCTAGACCTAATCTGTATGTTACACTATTTTATTGTTTTGGACCAGGCTCCACGCTGCAGCTGGACATGTTTTAAAATAAACAGAAATAAATAAAAGGGATGATGCGAATATGCCATGTAATTTCTTTCTCTGTTTATATTTTCGTAGTTTATAAGAGCAGTAGTGACTAATGAAGAAGGCATTTCCTGACAGTTGGTGTCCAAGGTAAAGGGTGACCTCTTAGACGTTAGCTGCCAGGAAATGCTCTCCCCAGCACTTATTATTTAATCAATGCTAACAAAGATCATATTTCAAGCACTCAGCCATTCTTTTGTCACTATCCCCTCCCCCCCCACACTGTTATTTAATCAATACTCCTTCCTTTCCTCATCTCAACAGAACAGCACTGGAGAGGCCACAGAAGCTGGGAATCCCCAGCTGTTGAAGCAGAGCCATCTGCAGAAATCTAGACCCACTCAATGATTTTAGATGATCTCTTAAAAAATACAGTGTAATTGAACTCTTTCCTTTCCCTCCCCAATTCTGGGCCGATCCAACTCCCAACGAAGACAAAAGGAGTTTTGCTGTTGGCTTCAATGGAAACAGAAACATGGAACAAAAATCTTCTAACCGTTATGATCAGAGACTCTGGATGTCAAAAGAAAATGTAGATCAAATCCCCCTGAAGTCATTCTTATACTCCTGGATTTATAGGTTCTTTGCATATCTATTTAACCAGATCATCACTGTCTGTGGCCATGAATTGCAGTTGCTTAGAAATTAATAAAAACACCTTTTGAAAAATCCCATACTGAGACTGTGAAGCAGGCTCTTAGCCCATATCCTACAATACACTGCCATCATGTGGTGCAATATATCAATTACAGGATTCTCATAATATTGCATGAGCCTTAGTATATTTTCATACATCTCTTATATGGTTATTTTTTTTAATTGATTAACTTCAATATCTGGGTATAACTAAATTTAGGTGTACTTTGCTGAAACATGAAACGTTAGCCTAAGAATACATCATGAGGAAACCTAAATTATGAGCTCCGCAATTTATACATAATATCTGGCCTGGTTGAAACTGCTGTGCTGGGTTGACGGGAGATACCAATACGCAAACCACATACTGCAGAATGTGCATCTCCCATTGACTTACTTACCCTCCCTTACCGGGGTATCTTCACTGGACTGCTTTCCGTTCAATGCTGTATTACTCTTTTCTGGGAGGTGGAGTTACTGAGCACTTCCAGGATCGGTTGTGCGGGTCTCCACTGGCCGCTCAATTGATCCCACTGCGTCGATCCGTGGAGACAGATACAGGGATTTCAGCGTAGACAAGCCTTGAATGTCAAAAATTTAAAAGCTAATTACCCCACTTGCTAATCAGACTGAGTTAAAAATTACATGGACATTATTTCAAAATCAATGCATTCCAGTCAGCGCATATGTATGTGTTTTTATTTATCTAATAATGTTTCACAATTATTTTTTTTTAACTGAGTGGCAGTGATTGGCTTTCTTAGATACGTCCCATCTCTACTCTCTACTGACAACACTTGCTGTCCTAACACTTCAAGGACTCAATTGCGCCTTTTAGAAACTGACATGAACCCGATGGGCCTATCCATGGAAATCAGTGGAAAGACTCATTAACCTCAATGCGTTTTAGATCAAGCCGAGCAGAGGTGAGGGAGATCTGACAGACATTAAACTTGAACTCTACAGAATGTAAGAGAACGTGCAGCAGGCACACCTAATCACTTTTGCTTGCCACTGTGTAGCTTGGCAGGGACAGCAAATGTCCTAACATGGGAGTAGAGCTTAACAGTCAGGAAGGCTCCTTGCCCTTCCCTCTCCTTTGCACACTCAGGACCAGATGGTGTAGGGAACGTGCACCATCTGCTCCTAGATGCTCTATACATAGCCATGCACAATTTTATTTTGTTCTTTAGTATCTTGTATTTAAGAGCCAAGACTATGTAAAAACACCATGCAGCTTCTGCAATGCCAGCCATGAAACATACCTTGTTTTTCAGTCAGGGCACTGAAGTTAGATAGAACTCATGTTTGGTGCTAAGAGGCCATACTGGAACAGCCACAGCAGCCCAGCCCTACTTGCAAAAAGAACAAACCCTGAGAGTTTTTGGGTTTTTTTTACATGGATGTCATTCCGGATCCAAACCAATGGAAAGTTAATCTGGTATCCTTTAGTATAGCAGAGACCAGAAACTTGCTTCGGGAAAGGAGGAATTTAGATCCCAAAAATGGACACCAGTGAAAATACATGTCTACGGGAGAAGTTTCTTCCTAAAAAGCTAATCCAAACACTATGTTCTGAAACAAATTGGGACTGATATTCTTTGGAAATTCTGGATAATTATTACACAAATGGCAAATCCTGTGCTCTTCCAAGACCAGTACCTTGTGGCAATGAGTTCCACAGGGTGTTTCCATAGTGTTGCATAACAAATTGTTCTTGCTTTCTTTTCAAATTGATTGCTATTTAATTTCATCGTGCGCCCCCTGTTCTTGTATTTTAAGAAACAATACATTGGGATGCCCAAATGAGCATCATTCTTTATGTTGCTTAGCAGTACCTGTACCTTTTAGTCATTTCCTATTAAATATTCCTAACCTTTATAATCTCTTCATATGGAACTCTTTCAAATCCTCTAATCATTTTCTTTCTCTTCTCCGTTCCTTTCCTATTTCTGCCACGTTCCTTCTGTGCAGAGTACCTGAAAGCTAACACAGAATTCTAAGGAAGGGCATGCCTTCACTTCATATAATGGCACTCTTTTCAACATTATTCTTTATTCCTTTTTTTAATACCATTTAAGATTTTGTTTGCTATCCACAGTGATGCCCAGAGATGAGAAATCTGTGCTGTGGTGCAGCACAGAGCTCACAGGCCAGGGGGAGGGGTGGGTGAAGACGTGAAGTTGCTTTAATTTGCTTTTGCACCTTCCTGATCCAGGGCTGCTGTGGTGTTCCCAGCATGATTTAGACTGCTTTGGCAACTAACTCACATCAGTCTCTTTCTTCAGCCCCACAGGCTGCAGTGCTGCCTTGAATCTCTTCTATGCTGGGTGCCATGACTGGCACACTATTCCTGTTTTCCCTTCCTAACCCCGTACCTCCCTCAGCGTCCCCCTTATGAAAGAATCCTTGGAGGAAGTTTTACATGAGTCCTACTCAATGCCTGCTCTAGGGGAATCCTCTCCCCCTTTGGCTGGAACAAAGACTTTTGAGGGCCTTTTATGCCCCTCCAGCCCTTACAGGGCTGTAAAGGGGTTGAAGCAAGGTTAAGAGCTCACCCTGATCTATTTTCCCGAACAATTAATCACTAATCACTTTTGAAAATCTTGGCCTACCTTATTAAAACCTAACCTATGCTTACTATAGGGCCTATTCCCGCTTCCATGGGAAAAGGACTCTGCTCTTCATGCAGGAAAATTGTTCAGGCCTCAGGCCTTTATGCTGCCATGAAGATCAGGAGTTCCTTCACAAACAAATGCTACGAGAAGATGCACCACAAATTGTTAAGATACTCCAGTGTCCTGAGCCAGCATTAACAGTCCATCAGGGAACTCATTTACATGAAGAATTATCCTTTCCCAAGAGCTCACTACTTTTTGAAGGAATTATGAGACACTTCTGTAATGCTGCCTTTAGGGTAAGACTTAATAAATCATTTAAAAGTGAAAAGGAACCTTCTCTTTAAATCATTTTAATTAATGCTTCTAATTACAAGGAACTGTTTTGTTAAATTAATAGATTTTTTAAATATTGAAGCCCTGCTTTGCAAGGGAACAAATTTTGTCTTGCTAGTCAAAACCACTTTCCTGACAGCACAAAAATATTTCAAGTTACTCAGTGTTCCTGTCAAAAATTATGATATAGTTGCGCATTTCAAGCAACTGATATCTGGAAAATGTATGCAAGTTTATTAAAGACAAGCACAAGGATTCGACTACTAATCCAGTTTCACTGGATTTTCAATCAACAGTCCAAGGGCATTTCCAAGGGCATGCAAAACCCTAATGTAGTCTGGAGGAGATAGCAGAAGTACATATTTCTCTCCACCTGACCCATTGAGACATCATGGAATTTTAAAATAAACTTGCTTCGATTTGGGCCTCGTCAGACCGGATCATGCACCACAGACATCCATGGAATTTTTTTGCCATTAACTACAGCATTTTCATTGGGTCCTGTGACTTTGGTTTAAGGTAAAGAACTTAGCCTCTCTTTCATCAAGATGATCTCTTTTTTCGGATGATATATCCAACAGAGGTCATGGCAACTTTTGGTCATTTAAAGATCTCATGGCAATTTTCACAGGAGAAGGGGTTAGTCTATTCTGCTGCCTTAAAAATATCCCTTAATAGTGACAGTATGTTAAAGAATACACCTCCTCTCAACAACTGTATAATGCTGCTGTGTAGTGTTAAACAGTTGCTATATTTCACTTCAGAAGTGACTTCATTTCAGCAAGACAACAGCACAGGACTCTGTTGTCTTTCTACAATAGACTAACACGGCTACCCCTTTGGAATTTCATTTCAGCAGTGGGTGTAGCAATTCCTATGTTACGTAAAATAAATTTTGGGAAGTGCTTTTCCACATGGAAGGTTCTATAGCTATAAGATGATCATGTTGATTGATATACAGGTAACTTCATTACACTGAGTTCCATACAGTGGTGGCCAATGAAAAATCCATCACACTTTCTGAAATATTCCCCAGATTCTGTAATTCTCTCATACCAGGTGACAAAGTGTTAGGTTGAAGAACCCTTAAAAATTCCCTGCTGGATCTCAGAGACTCTAAGCCCCTCCCTCCAGGGAATGCTACTTTCCAGTAGTCTCTACACAGTCTCTGAAACAGTTCCAATTCTTTATACCAATTGAAAGTATTTCTCATCTCATTTGAATGGCAGACTGAATGGAGATACTTAAGGGGTCGTGGCCTCAGACACTCTAATTTATCTCTTGGCTGCAGCGTACTGTAATTTGTATGGAAATATGCATTTCTCAATGTAGGCCATCCTGCAGTGGTCTGAGCGTAGTCATGTCACCTAAGAGGAGCACTTTATGAACTATAATTTTCTCTATTCCAATTATATCTCTCGACTTAGAAGGCCACATGAAGAATCTTTTCAAATACATAGCGAGGACCTGTCAAAACATGTAGCTTTGGTGGCATTCTATATTGACTCAAAACATGAACACTTAAGAAAGGCCCCTTCATAATAAATAGGTAAAGGGCTAGGGGAAAATAACAACAATTTCATAGACTAATGTACTTCCCATATTACACATGGGCCAAATTTAGCCAGTGAATAAACAATGCAGTTCTCAGTAGGCTGCACTGGCAGAAATGGTCTCCTGGGGTCTGTTCTGTTGGCAGGGGGACTGGCAGAGCCCTGTGCATTTCTCTTCTTATGTTGAGGGATCTCAGGAATACCGCATTGTCCCATTATATAGAACAAAGCAGCTGGAAAGGATGTGGAGATCAGGCCCATTTTTCTCCAGTAATAGTTGAGACCCAGTTCTTGCCCGCTGATTGGTTTCTCTTTATGGGTATTAAATAATAACATTTAAGAATAAGTACTTGAAGATAGTTACCTGAGATGAAAAGATGAGAGCGACATTGCTGAGGCGTTTAATGCCATCCACCTGAGCAGCACTGTAAAATGCTCCAGCATTGAACATGGAAAAGGTCAGCAGTTAAGTTGTCAGAGCCTCAGGGCTGCAGTTATTTCTGCATCCCAATTTTCTGGATTCTTTCCCATGTTTCCTCCTCCGGTCCCCAGGCACTCTGAGCGTAGGTGTGTTATCTATGCTCCTGGTCATTCCTAGCACTCCTTTCATGTCTGATTTTTCACCCCATTTAGAGTTATGCCAGGCAGAAGCAGGGGAAGCACTGTATTGTGGGTGAAATTCACCCTTGTGCAGAAAGCCTGCAACGTGATTCTGTGCATCATTTGCATCCCACTTAAGGGCTCAAGTGGATGCTATGGCACCCAGGGTCCCATATGGGTTTCCTGCAAAAGGGGTAGTATCCCCTGGATGAATAAAAGCATAATGAATTAGCACATTTTAGGATTTTCTTTGCAAGCTAAAAAAAAAATGGTAAGAAAAGTGCTGAGAAACACATTTATAGATAGGGTTCTAAAAACAATTCAGATCTTGGGTCTTAGAATAGCAGCAGAGTTTCTTCACTTGAATGCCCATCTGCAACAACAGATTAGGTAATTTTCTATGTCTAATTAACCCGTAGAGTATCACAGATGGCAGCATACAGATGGATGTTTATTTAAGGCACAACCCCTTACATTAAATGGAACTGTGCACCTTCCAAAACAAGCCTCATCCTGCAATCCTTACACGCAAGAGGGGAGTTTTGCCTGAGTAAAGAATGCAGGATTGGGCCTCAAGTGGTCCTGCATACTGCTTAGGCCTCTGTCAGTAGTACTTGACCTCTCTCATCGGGTGCGTCTACACTGGCAAGTTAGGTCTACTTAAGGAGGCTTAAGTCGACCTAAACAAAGCTGAGTCCACACTGGGCTTTCCTTAATAGCACCTCCTTTTAGGTCGACTTAAGCCTTAAATCGACTCCTTAAGTCGACTTAAGGCCAGTGTAGATGGGGATTAACACTACGTCGACTTTATGAAGTCAACTTAAAGCCAATATAACGGCTATCTCTGCTGTTAAGTTGACTTAAAGTCGACAAAGTGTAGTCAATTTGTTAAGTCAACCTTGTTAAGTTGAGTTAACTTTGTAAGTGTAGACATAGCCATGGTGTGTACTGTCCATCTAAGCACTTGCAAGACTGAAAATTTTCTGATACTGCCAAGTATTTTAATTTCATTCAGCCAAGAGATTGCAAATGCTGAAGTATAGGGATTTGGGTCTATACATGATCTTACCTCAAATAAAGCAAATACTGAATTACATTTTCCTATTCATAATTATAAAAAAAGTGTCCAGTAGAAGTTCCAAGTAACCAATCTGTCTGAAAATCTAGTAATCCTTCCGACTAACCCTTTTTAAAATAACGTCTAAATGTAAATGTTGCCAACTCTGAAAGTCTCAGTGCTACCCGAAAAGCACCTACCGTTATGTCCTAGAATACACAACGACATCGAATCAAGAATGTTTCGTTCTCATAGCATGATTTTCACCCACAGATGTCAACATGCATTTCAAAGGATGAGAAGTATAATTATTGCTCATTTGCAGATGGGAAAAGTAAAGGAAAAAAAGGGGTGGAAGGATTGCGCAAAATCTCACAACATGTCAATGGCAGATACTGGAATAGAACCATGTCCACCGGACCACATTAGCTCCCTATTTATATGTCAAATTAAATTCAGTGTCATGCAGTTTCCACCATTTCGTCTCCTCCATATCACAGCAATGGAACTTGTACTCCTATGTAGTGACCCTGTGGCCACATTTCTCTTATGTCCATGGCCAAGTGAATGAAGGCCATCCTAGCCAAAAGCAGGTGTCCCAAGGACATGATATCTATTACATGGGCACCACGCATTGCTACCTGCTGTCCACATCTCTCCTTCTTTATTAGTTCCAAAGTAGGAGGTCTGCTGCTTCCCCAAAGCTCCACAGTGTCTCATGTTTGTTTACCTCTCCTGCCCATCACTAGGTTTGGAACTGGTTGGTAAGCTCCAGAAACAAATACCTTTTTCTGCTTCCTCTTTGTATATGTTACCCAGCGCACATCAGTTGCTTTCCCTACTGGTACTGCACTGACCTTTAAGAACCTGAATTCAGTCCTGAAACTTATCAGAATTCAAGATCCTGGAATGAAGATTCATAAACTTCTAACAAGAATATTTACACACGAATACAACCTACTCCTGCTCCTCACAAGCACAAAGCTGGTTTATCCTCTATTAAACCTGACTGCAAAGTATTTCAGGAGAAAAATCCCAAACAATTTCTCTTGCTACCAGCATTCACATGCAACCAAGAAGAAATACCCAGTGGAGTCCCAGCCCAACATACTCCCCAAAGCGAGTGACCTTTTTAGAACAACTGACATGGGAGCTACCCAGGCACCTTGGCCAGATAAAACAGAGACATTGGTCAGGTGGTGATTCCAGCAATTACCTGAATGTAGTGAGTTGATATCTAATAATTACTGCACACAAGAGATGAGAACTGAGGGAATGAAGATTAAAGCCTCAGAGACAAACCCACATTGGTTGTCCTGAATTCTTGCTTTGGAAAACTCCTTACTCATTTGCTTCTCCTGCCTTAGACCAACTCAAACATTTTCTTCACACAGCACTAAGGGCCAGATCCTACAAAACATCAAAGTACTTCAAAGGGAGCAGCAGCAGGCTCTAAATTTCCAATCTATCTCATGAACAAGGCACATACACCTCTACATAACTCTGGAGGGAAATTATCTTAAAATCTTTGCTAGCCGTATGCCAACTGTCTAGTCTCAACTGCACGAGGCCAACTTCATGAGCTCCACTCCACACACATCATAGGTAATTTCTCAAGTAATTCCAACTCCCTAAAAAGACAATGTCTTCCTCCTCCCCCACGCTTTTGGGTAAATTAAAGGCTTTTGACAACACCAAACAGAGAAGACTACAGTAGCAGGTAAATTTCACATTCGCAGCACAATACAACAGTAATAGGAATTTTCCTTGACAAGAATTCACTCTTCTCAACTCTCTATTCAGGAGCCAGATTAATGCTTTATAGAACAGCTCATCATTTCTATTACGTTTCTTGTCAAATCTTGTTGAAATCAATGACAGATTTGAAAATGATGGTTATTAAAGATTATATTGTGTCCCTTTTTACATTTAATAAATGACATTATTTTAGATTTACATGGTTGTATTTACTTTTCTCCCAAAGATAATTAAATCCTTTTGATTACTGAAACATCCTGATTTGTTTCCCATAGGTTGTTCTATTTCTTTATCAACTGTAAAATGCGAACTTTTTTTTTTAATTATTGTTGCATACTTTGCATAAAACCAAAGCAGCTCTCATGTAATACACCTGGACTGTAACTGCGCAAGAGAAAATGAACTATACATGTTTTTCCTATGGCCAGAATTCATTAGTCAAAAGTTGGGGGCTGTAAGTGCCTCCTGGTGGCAGAACTGCAGCTATGAATTTTCGTCCAGTTGATGCCTGGCAATATAGAAACAGGCAAAATCATACATTCTCTGTCTCTGCTGAACAGTAATAAAAACAGCAGCCAATTCCAAATTCTCAGGTTTGGGCCATAGCTTCTCCACTCCTCACCCTTCCATAAAGAGAGTAATGAAAAATTAAACCCCAGATGTGTAAAAATTACACCCCTTATTCCCATTTTAGTAGAATGTTCAGCAACTGCCAGAAATAACTGTTCAGCCCCTCCAATGTGTTTAGGTTTCCCTAGTGTGTCACACAGATATTTGTTAAGGATTTAAAGTAACACCGTGAACAATGAAAAAGCTGTTTCCCATCCATATTTGTTGAAAGCTATTTTGTGTGTGTTCCTATGCAACAAAAAATAAATGTATGTGTAGGTGTTCTGTGTTTTACAAACTCTATTCCTTGGTTGTTATAAGATTAAAACAATTTTCTCCCTTGGTAAATGCTTCCCTTGAAAAACCACTGGAAGCACATAATTCAGCTGTCCATTTATAGCGTCTATTTTCTTCTGGGGACTGGAGAACTCTTGATTGTGATTGCTGTTTTCCCTTCTAAGAAACCACTGTTGAACAAGTGACAGATAAGACAATTTAATATTTCAGTGACCAAACAGATCAATTTTTCATTTATTTTGAAGTTTTAAAAAAGAAAGATGGTTAAGCAACCAATGTACTAGAGTGAGGATTTTGTTTGGCAAATTATTCTTCTCTACCCAGAAAATTTAACAGGCACTCATTAAACCTGCAGGGAGTTTAACGGTAGCTTTAGTACTAATATATTTCAGAAAATACATTCAAAGATTTTTTTCCCCCCTCTGAATCATTTTCTTCCCTGTGCAATCTATCAAAACAGTTTGGGGATACAGTATGTCTTTAGCTAAGAGTAATAGAAAAAGAAAAACACATTTCCACAAAACACCGTAGATTTCAATACAAAAAAAGAAAAGTGGATAAGGTGAATAATGTCTAGTTACTGTTTGGGTGGGAGGGATGATGCATCTGTCTTTGGAAGAAAACAAGGAGTTCAAATTGACCACGGGCGGCTTGATGCCCCCTACTGACATTTCCCACCAATAAGAGCACCTCTAGATGACAAGACATCCTGTTTGCTCACCTGTGGGTTTTTTTTCTCTCCATCCACTTCATTTCTGTTCCATCTTTCCAACTTGGCGCTTCTTGACTTCTCTCTGCAGGGCCCAAGCATGGTGTCTGAAATGCAACCGTATAATGGGTTATGGAAAGCAAACTAGGAGCATAGCTTTGCATACAAGCTGGCAGAGTATTTGGACCCAGCACATTCAGAACTGGGCCCAGTTCCAAGATGGCAATGCATTGTATGCAAGTGTCACATTAGGAGAAAAGTTGTAGTACAATCCCAAGGTCCACCCACAAGCCACACTCCACATGCTCCAGATGCAAAATTAGATGCCAATCACAGCAAACTGTGCAAATCTTCAAGCTAGTATCCTTTTCTTTCTTGCCTGATTTTATCAAGTGAACTAGCTAATGCTGGCATATTGAAATGACGACTTCAGAGTTAACACCTCATTGAAATGACTATGAGAAGAGTTAAGATCTCTCAGAATTATTTTTACCAGATCTCTGCACACTTGGGTAGACATCACTGCACTGATTTATACTGATAGTTCACATTATCTTTGCAACCATAAACCCTGGAGAGTAACTTAAAAAATTAAAAACTAAGATTTGGGAGTGTAAGAAGGCAGATGCTGGAAGAAGTACTTGCTTATCCTTTGTTATTTATTCTAATGTATAACATGAAAGCAACAGAAAAAATAACAGCAAATTCTGCAGTCTTTATTCCTTACCCTGGCAACTTTCCTAGTGATTCTGAGCTAGCTCCTGCTACCTTATTCCTCACGTGGACTACTCCTGTTAACTTCAAAGAGGATGGTCACCAGATGTTCATTAACCATGTATTTTGCTTGAGTGATCTATATACAATTTGACCTTATATGTATTATCATTGGCTCTCCTGTTTAAAAACATTAAAATCTTATACTGTATTCCTTACTACATTTGTGTGTCATCTTTTTCCCCCAGTAAAGCAACATTGAGATAGTCACAACAAATGACTCTCGGGTCTGGTAAATGCTAAAAGCAGCCATTTATTGCTTCATATACTACTCATGATCATGCATCATCACTTAATTAAACAGTCATGGAATCTAATTATTCAGACAACACAGACTCTAATCATTCTGGAATTTGATCTATTATGTTCAGCTGGAATACCCTCCCTTCATAATACGCCTCCTAAAGTTTAGCTAAAGACAATGAGAAGTCCTGCTTCTGCTCGAATCTTGCCAGATGATCAGAGATAGAACAAGAATGTTGTAGAATAGTTTCATTACAGATTTTCTGTATCGGAATATCAGGACTCTCCCTATAAAATTGGAAAATCTAATCACCTTATCTATACTATACAGTTCTGCCAATGTAACCATTGCTCAGGGCCCCTGAGCAACAGAATTGTATTGATCTAACTCTGGGGCAAATAGGGCTATCTTGGGAGGACTTCTCTTGTCAATATAGCTATGTCTTCTTGGGGAGGTAGAGTAATTATGCTGAGAGAGGAAGCTCTCCTATCAGCATAGGCTGTTTTCACTACCTGCTACATAGTACAGCTGTGCCTCGGTAGCACTGTAAGTGCAGACAAGCCTTGAGAGGTGGACAGAAAATTATTTGCAAAGCACTTTTCCCAAAAGATTTTGGTATGTCTCCACCTGTTAGTTGGGAAGAATTCAAGGCTCTAGGCTGGTACAGAAATTCAAACAAAGATGAGTTTTTTCTGGAATGGATAGGTGTTTCCTTATGTAATCCAGTTGTAATAATCTGTAACATTAAAAATAACTTGTTTCATACGGTGGCAATAAGATTTTTGACTGCTATGTATTTGACCAGTCAGTAAAATGTTTAAAAGACAGTGAGCCAAGACTTTTTCAAAGCCTGAAAAACATCCAGATTATTGCAGAATCCCAATTTTATAGGGAGAGTCCTGATATTTGGGCCTGTTTTGTACTGGCACTTATTACTCCTCTTCCCCACCTCCCCGCCCCGGGCCTGGCTTTTTTAAACTTGCTCTCTGATCACCGTAAGTGTAGGCCAGGGCTCAGGATGCAATTGTTTGTGTCTTCTGCAGGTGGATAAACAGCAGATGTCGCAGACTGACTGAACAGAAGGGGAAGATGGAAACATGTCTCTGAGACTCCTCCTCCTTACTGTGTACAGATGTACCAGCTGCCTACAGGCCCTGGAAGGCAAGCACATTAGACATGGTGGAGTGCAGCAAGGGATTCAGGGCTTGGTTCAAGAGAGGAGTGGGATCAGAAACTCCTCAGGCCATGAACGGTCTACGGTCCCGAGCACTGTCTGTCCTTAACACAAAAATCCAGCAGGACAGACTCATTATTAATTATGGTGCACTGCTGAAGCGTTGCCACTTGTGCATCACATGAAGGAGAACCTAAAAGCATTTATTTCATGTGGCGAGTTATAATATGAGCTCTAAAGCCTTTTAAAAATGATTTTAAATGGTTTTATCTACACTAGAAGTACCCAGTCTATAACCTCAGACTGTGTATTGAGATGGAATGAAGGTACCAATGGGAGAAAAGCTGATGACTTGGTTTGCCTGATCATTAAAACCCATCTAGCATAACTGTTTTAGCTAATCTTGTTTAAGTTATTCTATGAAGCTGCAAAGAGAGTTCAGGGATAGGTCGATCTTCTGTTCACGTCATGCAGGCATCAGGCAGATAAAATCCGATCTGTTACCTGAGGATTCTTGCATTTCCATGTCATTATTCCTTGTTGTTTTAAAGCCTCCATCTGGAGTAAAAGAAATTTGTTCCCACTATGACTTTTCAGAACCTCCTGTCTGTATATTTCAGCAATGAATAGATTCTGCTGATTTCATACCAAAATGAAAATAAAACCTAAAATATGAAAAAAAAAGTCAGTAAATTCACTAAGAGCCTGAACCATTAAAGACTCAAAGACATTGGGAATATCCTCACTGGATACCCTCATTGGATCCAGCCCTGAGCATTCAGTTCTGGCCTGTGTTGCACAGGGGTCATTTCCTCACAAATAAGCAGCATAACACACCCTTCCCTGGCATTCCAGACAGTGAGCACCATCAGACAGCTAGGGCATACACTGCAGTCTACTCTACAGCAAGCGTTAGGGTTGGGCTGCCCCACCCCATATTGGAGAAACAGCAAAACACCCCCAGCAATACGGATCTGCCCAGGCTAGAAAGATTCCTTTAACAAAGAATGCTCCTAGCTGCTCATGGCTTCCCTTCCCCTCACATAGCATGATTTAACCCTACACATCTGCTTTGTTACATGTCCATTTAAAAAAAGACCATACTTCGAAAATACGCACACAAAGGGGCTTCTTTATTTACACTGAAGAAATGGACGAGAAATTGTTACACTAAAAAGCAATAGTAAATAATCAAATGATTTCCCAGAACAATGCACACACGAAATAGCTAGCAACGGAGGAAATCAAGCTGCTTAGTATGTTGAAATAGTATATATGTAGGTATCTTCAGATTCAACTGGGACGTGCAGTTGAATTTAAAGAGAAAACAGTAGAAGTAATGTCAAACTTCTGATTTGAACCTCCAAATAGAAAGGAAATTCAATTAAAGGCTAGCACTTCCCTTAATTCAGCCCACTGCATCTACTTTGTTGAAGGTGTTACACTTAAAGCATGTCAAGTATGTTTATGTATGCAGCAACTTTACAAAAAGCTAACCATGTTAGACTGCAAGCTGTACAATCTTTTTTATAGTTTCCCTGTGGGATCAAGACAATATGCTTCCTTGACCTCTTCAGATGTGGACTCTTTAGGCTCTAATATGTGCTGCAAAAAGATAGGACAGGGATAGAATGAAAGACTTAATTTTTTTTTTAATAAAAAAAATCTGTTGCTCTGTATTTTGCTATATATAAAAAATACATCAATTAAAGCCAAAATGATACATCACCTAGAAAACTGTTTGCCTGGCTACCGCTTCCCCTGCAGTAATTGGGGTGTATAGATCTTGGCCAAAGCTATTCAACAACAAGCTCCTTTGTACTGTACCCACTGGGAAAGCACTCGGCAGATAAACCACAAGAAACACTTTCCATTTCAGCTAAACGAGTAAGTTCCTCTTCCAGATATATACCTGTAACCTAATTCCAGCTGCTGCTAGCAGAGGTCACATACATATGCCTAGATATTGGTACTATAAGTGAAGAAATCAGACAGCATGCAGCTGGGTATGATTCAAACAAGTGGCCACAACTGCATTTAACTGAACATTTAATAGGTAAGAATCCATTGTATTACTTTGCAGCTCACCAGTTCAATGCTGTTTATCAGCTGGCTGGAAAGGCCTGACTGTTGCAGGAAGGCTAATCCTCTACTCGATATGCTCGGACAATGAATATAAAAGTAATATTGAGCAGTTGGTTTCAGGGTCTTTGACTTCCGTGTCCTCCAGGACATAGAGCATTACTGAAGTATTCTCACGTCCACCAACAAACAAGCAAAAATATTTTCCTGACATAATCCAGTTGCAAGGGAAAAAATGCACTCTGCAAATTGCGCTACGGAACTCTTGCCTTACCTGCATCTGTTCTGCATGCTGAATGGCAATGGCATGTATGTTGGATATTCACTAGAGACCCACTAGAACTGAACTGCTTTCAGGAGCAGAATGTTGGTGTTTCATGTCTTAGATCTTGCTTTCATAAGGGACATTGGTCCTGAAAATCCATTTGGGTTCCAATTTCCCATTATTTTACAGGTACAACTTTCTTGCATTCAATGGATTTGAAATCCCTCCTCCCTGCCCCAAGTCAATTTGGCAGATTGTCTTCTAGCAGGATTAAGGGTGGAGAGAAGTAAAGGGGATTTCAAGGGACATTTTCCTATTTTTCCTCTTTTGAAAACTCAGCATTCTAATTCCGATTACATTTTTCCTACCTAACATTAAACAAAATAATCATTCCTCTTTGTACATTATGCATGAAATTCTTAACCCAGGATATAGTTTTCTTAATCATTTCTTGTTCTAAATTACAGTGTGATGTTGCTTTGTATTTAATAAAACAGTTATTATTAAACAGTTACTACATTTTACTCCAGAGCTGGCTGCATTTCAGTAGTGTACAAAGTGATTCCTCCATGCAGTAAAGTTTGGAATCTTCAAAAAATGTAGGGAGGAGGGTTATGAAATACATTTGCTTAAATGGAAGAGTTTCTAATGCAAATGATAAAAAAAAAATTTATGTAACTGGATATTTTGGATCAATACGTTTAGGATAATTGGGTTTTATTCTAATATTTTGCGACATCAGTTTCCTCAGGATTGTTATTTACAGTGGTTAGACTATAATTTGATGGGCCCCCTTCATGCATGTGTGGGCCCCCCAGGTAGATGTTTGCAACCACTTCTCAGTACCACATGCATCGGTTATCGCTCCATAAAAATATTGATAATTTTATATGGCGTTGATGTCTATAGCAATTATTGTCACAAACTAGCAAACACTGCATCACACAATAAGTATTGTGATTAACAACAGTGGGGCGTAAGAGTGGGGCCAGCAGCCAGGGCAGGGTGGAACATGCGTTCCACCAGATTTTTCTATTTTTAGGGGCCCCGGAACTCTGGCCCCTCAAATTTGAGGGCCCCGGAACTGCGTTCTGGTGCGTTCCCCCTTACTTTAACCCCTGGTTATTTATAAAATGCCACAGTTGTGCCAGGTGCTTTCAAGATATTGTGCCAGGATCTCAGGTAATATAGATCAGTTTAGCTCTCTGGAACTCAAAGCACCAGTAATTCACACTAACTCAGGATGGTCCAGTGAGAAAGTTCATGCCCGCAATGAGTTTACAATCTAATTTACATGTTACAACGTTTGAGAGAGAGAGAGAGAGAGAGACACACACTATTCCAGCAGGAGGCAGAAGGGTTAGAGTGTTGATAAAAGAATGGGAAGGCTTTATTTTGATTTCTGAAAATATCATGGAGTTGCAGTTATTTGCATGGGTTCAAAATGAAAGGTTATACAAATGCAAGATATCCATGATTCAAAATTGTGACAGTCTTTAAACTGTACAGCAACCAGGGTGTCCTGGCAGGGGTATTTAATCAATGTAGGTGTTATTAATTAGATGTAGTTGTGGTTTCTAAGGCATATCAATTAAAGATAAATCAGTAAAAGGGATTTTTTTTTTCTTGGAAACATTGGCATTCATTTCTCTCATCTGTTTTTAGATTTAAACTGTGTAGGGTGTCGTTTCTGGAGCTTGTGTTGTTTCTGCACCAATAACCAAGGTTTATTTGGAGGGCTGCTAATGATCTCCCAGAGATAAACGAAATTGCCGATTTAGTCAAGCCCATTCTTGACCTTGACACGAGACGGGCCAGGCAAAGGGAAGAGCTCGAAATAGAGTGAGTAAAAAAAAGGGAGATCAAACAAGAGCTTGGGTCTGGCCAAGACCCCCCCACATTCAACTAACACCTGGCTGAGTTGGAAAACATGACCGACCCAACCTTCCTGGTGGAGCCGATTGAAGCTGTCAGCTCCCGGCTTGTCATCCGCTGCATCAGGAGGCCCCAGGCTCACACAAGAGCCCTAATTAGGCAGAAATGGCACTTCTGCAACTGACCCGCCAGGACCTTTGGCAAAGCATTTAACATCATTAGTTAACATTTTTATTTTAAAAAGGTGTGAATGTAAATGAACAGCCAGTACATTTCAATAGAGTTTGTCGGTGGCATCCTCTCCCCCCGCCCCCACTACACCCACCCACACTCTCTTTGGCATGAATAGTTCACTTGTTTTCTCCAAAGGGCGATGGAGATGTAGGGGAGGCTCTCCAAGGGAACTAGATGCACTCAAAGCATAAACAAGCTCTGAAATGATGAGACAATCTTTTACCTTTTCGGGGGGGGGGGAGGTTACAAACAGAACTAAACACACAACCAGTCTAGCTGTGACATCTCAAAGGCAGTGTCCCAGGCGATCATAAACACAGAAAAAAGATAAAAAAACGGTTTGTTTGTATTTATATATCTGCACCTCTTCTGTATTGTTTCTTTTCAATGGTGTGTGCATACAGTGACTGAGGCCCCGATTCCCGATTGGAAACTCTGCTCTCGCACTACAAATATATGTCACATACAATGGCGTAAGACTATTAGCCCTACTGTTAAAAAAATAAAAAGATTCCCAGACTTATTTACAGAATCAGAGTACGGAAACATATACTGCTTACTACATATTCACATAGATTTCTCACAAAATACTTAGCTCTTTTTGACACACACACTGTATGTTTTCTAAGAGTTGTAAACAGTATCTGTCTCTCAATCAACAATGAGAGTCCTGTGGCACCTTATAGACTAACAGATTTTCTTCGGCATAAGATTTCGTGGACTATAACCCATGCATCTGACGAAGTGGGTTATAGTCCACGAAAGCTTATGCCGAAGAAAATCTGTTGGTCTATAAGGTGACACAGGACTCTCGTTGTTTTTTGCTGTACAACAAACTAACATGGCTACCCCTCTGGAAATGTCTCTCAATCAGTATTTTACACCCTCTCCCCCAGTCATTCTGGAAATATAAACAATTTACATGTCTATTTCTTAAAATAATAATGTAACTCTGGCAATTCTTGTGTGTAGGTAGACCCTTGCTTGCACTTTGTAATGAGGATAAATCAAGCAGCTAGCTTATTCTGACTAGTGTTCAAAATGTTTAGAATTGAGAAGCAGACGAAGGAGGAAAAACTCCTCCCTGCCTTCCCAGCTTGGGTGTGTAAAGGGAGACAACGTGCTGCAAGACCTACTTACAATAATCAGTGGGTAGGACATCTTCCCCATCATAATGGAACATTTAGCACTTTTTAAGTTAAATACCTCAACATATTAAGCAAACGGAAGAAAATCATGTTAGGAGATGTCAGAAACCTGAACTGTACAGTAGTACTCAGAGCGTCAATGGTGCTAAGGTGCCCGTGTTTGACCCCCTTTTCCATCACATGCCCGTTCTCAGTCTAGCTGTTCAGTATGGCTGCTCCTCTCCAGCTGGGTAGCTCATTGAAAAGCTCTTGCTCCCCGCCTGGCTTTGGCACATTTTCTGTAGGTGCCTCCCACTGTGGCCACAATGGGCTCTGGAAGGGAGGATTCAGACCTGTCAACAGCTACAGGAGGCAACTTCACAGCATTGTCTTAAAAAGCCAGCCTCATTGTTTGCCGGTCTGGACTCTGCAGCACAGATACCTGCTAATGAGATGAGACCCTTTTTCTGTGTGTGTGTATCCCTCTGTTTCTCTTGCCTTTGTGCAATGATTTAACTTGATCGCTTTGGTTCCTACCCTGATTACACAGTGATCAGATAAAGTAATTGCCTGTAAAACATTACTCTGCAACAACTACTGCTTCTTTGGCTGAAAATGTCACAGCAATTGAAAAGCTCTTAGCACAGTTCAAGAATGAGGTTGCAAAAGAGAAGCAGCTGCTGCACAGAGATGCGTCTATGTATATATGTTATAAATTTACTGTGCACGCAGCTCCCCAGGCGTGTCATCTTGCTTTCTGAGGGCCATTTTCAGCAAATTAGCAGTTTGCATGGGATTAAAAGAAGTTAATAAACACACACACAAATCCTGATACGGAAATATTCTTCTCAATTACCTTAGGCTTACGTGACATTTGTTCCCATGTATGTGAACCTTGACAAGAGAATATTATAGCGTTCTAAATGTTGTTGCATATATATTTTCTCTATCTTTCCCAATCCACTTAAATAACATACTCATAATGCGGCTGATATGAATAAACAGCCTTGATAGCTTGTGTCTATGTAGGTAGGTAGAGGGGAGGGTTTGGAGTGGGGTAGGAGGATAGGGCGTTATTTGGATACCGCAGTTACAAACTATGAGTTTTATGCCCTCCTGTCACTTGGCGGCAGCAGTGACACATAAAATCAGAGCAAATCCACATTTAGTGAAGCTTTGCTTAATAGCTGACCACTTCCAGAAGAATGCTATGGCAGAGAGCAGGCCATTTAAATAAAATGTAACTCTTGTTTCTTAACTAATTAGAGCAAAATCATGAAAGGAGCAGAAATAAAGAGATGAATAAAATATTGGAAGCAAGTTGTCTCCCAACAGGTGACAGCAGGAATTTCTGCTAAGAGTTTTTGCTAAGAGACATTGGTGTACCACCACACAATTTTCAGGACACTTTTTGTATCACTAGTTTATCAACAAACCTAGTCTATAACGAAAGATTATAATATACGGCCCCTAGAGATCTTTCAGGGAGAAGAGACTTGAGCAGTAAGTGGATTTTTCAATATTATTTTTACCATCATTACTTGCCACATTAAAGTTAAACAAGACAAAGCAAGGACTTGTATCTTAGTTTATTCAGAATAGGATTGAAAAAATTTGAATGTATCCCTCAAAAAAGCCACTTCTTTCAATTTCGTATATAATTACTTTTCTATTACCTGAACACAATCATTTATAATATTCATGAGTACTATAGGTGTCCCAAACCAATACCCGTAAAACTTTTTAAAGTTTTTAACACACTACACTATCATATATTCCCTATATAACGAATGACTGTTTGAAGCTACTCAGACAATTAGAACATTAAAATAAATCCTTGGAAAATGGATCAGTAGGCAGAGTGCAGCTGAGGCTGCTAGAAGTTCAATGCAATTTACCATATGGCCTCACAATTTGTCATATGGATATCAAGTGTCATATCTAAGTGCTAATTGTAGTGTTTAATAAGGCACTCTAGAGGTCAGGCAGGTTGATGACATACAGTAGCACGTGCGCATGAGCACCCAGATCATTCTGAATATGTTTAGACATCTAGAAACATCCAGTGTGTAATCCTGCCGTCCATTACACCAGTTTTATGCTACAGTAATTCTATTGATTTCAGTGGAGAAGCCCATAATCTACAGTGTATATTCAGACTTATTATAACAGTTAGGTATTACTAAATCATATTTATCCTCACTCTGCTCCTATTGTTTTATAAGGATAGTAACACAACTGGTACTCCTGGGCATGAATTTGTTAATGTTCCAGGTAAATTGCAAGCATTTGAGAAAGATGTGGTTTCTTAGTGGTGGGACTGTAGACAATAAGAGGATACAGGATTTTTAGATTTTTTTCTCCACGGGGGGCGGGGAGGTCTCCTGACAGAAAAATTGTGGGCCAGTATATTTGAAAATGTGAACTAAGGTTTATGATGTTTTGTTAAGTAATTGGAGCTACCTGGAGACAAGGATACGTTTTAATAAATCCCCGCATGAATCCCAGTAAAGAAATATAGTGCATATACCTTATATTTTATATGTCATACATTCCAGAGTTTAGCTACATCTGGTTCTTTGGTATGATGAATGATGTTAAAGCATTATGTAATGGTAGAATTGCCATTCATTGGATGAATTTAATACACTCTCCCCCCCCACTGGTGAGATAGAGACAATCCAGTAGAACAGGGGTGGGGAACACAGTTCCCTTATGCAAATGTTTCTGTCTGCTGGTTCCCAGGATAAATAAGGAACTGAGAACAAACAACTAATTTCAGTCTTGTGACTGGAGAGCAGACGGACAGAGGAACGGAGAAGATTGGCTCTGAACCCCTTGATATAAATTCAACATACCTCAAGGAAAGGTGGCAACTGGTACTTCTGCTTGTCCAGAAACAATATGGCCTTTGAATGAACTCTCATGACAGGCTGAGGTGATGCAAGAGTAGTTTAAAGATTTTATGGCAACCTTTGAAATTATCATTTACAGGCAGTGAACTGCAAAGAAAAAGCCCAGCCATCCTCTATGGAACAAAAGCAAAAAAAAATCTGACCGTCACTAGGGAATTTAACTCGCTTCTCTGTCTTTTACTTTAGCCTCATTATAGGCAATACTCTGAGGGGAACTGCAAAACAGAGAAACTCATATAATGCAAAAGAGTTTAGTTGAGACCTAAGTGGTGCATTATAGAGCACTTTACAATAGAGCTACAAATTAATTTTTGCTTAAATCTTTAAGAAACTCATTCTTCAGCTCATCTGAAGAAGTGCCAGGTGTGCCTTTATATTTAAAACAAAACACTACTTTGTACTTCTATAATCACCTACGTAGCATAAGAAATTTATTTCCAATTGTTGCAATGTTCTAGGTTTATCTTTTGTGTATTTTTGGAAAGGAGAGGGGGATCGTACTTTAAAACCCATGGCACCCTCACTTTAACACAATAATCTTATGCTGTTCTGGTAAATATAACGGCGTATATTTGTTCCGTATCTCAGTCTGCTCATGAGAAAAGTCAACAGTATACATATCTTCTTTCCTTGCTGTCTAAATGAGTGTGGGTGATTATTATGACAGATGTTTGGATATGTTAAGTACAGTATAATTGTTTTCTGGCTGAAGCTGTGACTGCCTGATTGATTTACCCCACATACACCCAACAAAGCACTGAACAGATGCACTTTATCTCTGGAAGGAAAGGGTCTCCTGTCAGAATGCATTTTGCATCATCTTAAGTTTTTCCCTCTGGTTTTCTGTTGATTTTCAAAATAAATGAGAAGTAGAAAGTTGTAGTATAATCTCTAGTTTGCTGTGTAAGTGCAGATCACTGTAAGGACTATTATTTTATTTCCCATTTCAACAGCTTTTCGATGAGCTACATCTGGTTGTTCTTAAAATGATACATAAGCATTGACAGCTGAAAATGTAAAGCTTGATCCTGCATTCTTTTCTTAGGCAAAAGTCCTCCTATGCCTTTTGGATTAGATTCTGACCTCTGTTGCAATGGCATAAATCTGGATTCACTTCATTGAAACCAGTCACTCCAGATTTATACCACTGTAACTTACATCATTATCTACCTTAAGGACAGAAAGATTAGATTCTTATGAAAATTGGTTTTGAGATTACACATATCAATGCCTTTACTATTCTAGGAATTTAAAGCATCAGGTTAATAGTCAGTAGCATTTTTTCAGCGCAAATTTTGATATTATGTAGCGCTGAAGAATATGCAACAAAAATCACATTACTCTGAAGTTACAGGGTTTTACTTTTTCTAAAATCCACAGAAGCAAGTAAAAAATTACTACAGCTATACATATATGATTCTTGAGTTCTGGTTGTTGTCAGTATTTTAATCAGGCATTGAGAGAAGGCACCAGCCAATTGAGTCATCTTGGCTCTGTCTACACTTGAAAAGTTAAGTTGACTTATCAAGGTTGATTTTTAAGTCGACTTAAAGTCGACCTTGTTAAGTCGACTTAACAGAGTGACTACACTTTAAGTTGACCTTGTTAAGTTGACTTAACAGTAGACATAGCTGTCCACACTGACCTTAAGTTGACTTAATAAGGTTGACTTAGCGCTACTCCCCATCCACACTGGCTTTAAGCTGATTTAAGGCTTAAGTCGATCTTCAGAGGTGGTGTTATTAAGTCGACGTAAGCTATTATTAAGTTGACTTAAGGAAGCGCTTAAGTCAACTTAATAAAAGCCCAGAGTGGACGCAGCTTTGTGTAGGTTGACTTAAGCGTCCTTAAGTCGACCTAAGTTGCCAGTGTAGATGCACCACTTGATACTCCTTTCCTATTGCAATGAAATAAAATATTAAAGGGAAAGAGGGATGACTATCAGCCATCCCTAGGGACCCAAAAATTAGGAAATTTTAAAAGTAAGGTGGCAAATGCAAACTTAATTCTGTCCCCTAGTGCAATAAAAGTAATCACGCAATTCCACATTATTTCTCAAATAATACCATACCATTTTTTCTAAAACCTTATATACACATCTTGTAATACACTGCTAATTTCACCATCGTGACATCCCAGTGTATCCTTGATTTCAAGTCATCTTCTAATAGACAATATGGACATGCATATCTGACTGACTTCAACTGATGTTGAAGATGCTCAGCCCCACTCAAGATTTGGCCTTCAGATAATTTACACATTAACTCTGTATGTAAATAAATGTTCTCAGTACCTATGAACCATGCATCGAACAGACTTTTGCACAGGGGTAGCCGTGTTAGTCTAGTTCAGCAAAACAAACAAGGAGCCCTGTGGCACTTTTAAAGACTAACAAATTTATTTATCACATGAACTTTCATGAGAGAAAACCCCACTTTGTCAGATGCTTTGAAGATGGGGAATTTACAGAATGGGAGGAAAATAAATGCAGGGAAGTGTAAGTCATAGGATCTGGTCAGAATGTTACAGCAAAACAATGCAGTAGGTTAGATTCAAACACTGGGGAAGAGCATATAGAGGAAGGTGAGGTCAAATCACCTGTTGTAGTAAGAAAAAAATCCATAGTCCTTATTTAGCCCTGAAGCAACAGTGTCAAATTTGCATATGAATTCCAATTCTGTTAGTAGCTCAATAGCTGAATTTCCAAAGGGGTAGACATGTTAGTCTATTGCAGAAAAACAAACAGAGTCCTGTGGCACTTTTAAAGACTAACAGATTTAAGTATCAGGTGAGTTTTCTCCCACGAAAGCTCATGAGATAAATAAATCTGTTAGTCTTTAAAAGTGCTACAGGACCCTGTTTGTTTTTCAATAGCTGAAGTATATCTACATAGTTACGTTTATACAGTATGTTATTTAAATAGATGTATGACTACATTTTATGTACAGTGTAACTATTTTGTAGTTGTCATGTGATATGCCCAAAGCTTCTTAATAAGAAGTTAAAAATCAGACACAAAGCATTAACATTGACATTTCCTAACCTTTGACTGCATAGCAATGCAACCTTAACATTCACTTAAAGTCTTTTGAGTGGAATTTCCTAAATTTTTAAAAACAGGTTAATGACATTTACCATCCTTCGGTAAAGTTTCACTTCATAAGGGTTATAGAATAGAAAATGACTAAAGGTAACTGTGAAAGCAATGTGAACATAATTCAGGACCTCTTTGCTCCAAGATTTTCACAGCATTTCCCTATGCTAAGGAAAGCTATTTACATTGGACTTGTAGCAGGTCAGGAGTAGGATTGCACTACAGTATCTTGTCCGAAAATTATATTTATGTCGTGAAAATTATTTGCATTGGAAAAGGGGTCATGTGAAAATTGAGAGATATGTGTGTATTGCAGGAATCTGAATTAGTGAAATGGAGAAAATAAGAGTACATTATAAACTTTATGATCTTATGGGCTTATCCCAAAGGGGTAGTCAAATCTTTACTCCAGATGGTACTATAGTGTTTATGACATCCACTTTGAACTACAATCCAGTTGTCAAGCACGCTAGACCATCATTCACAGCATCAGACTTAGGAAAGCAAGTTAAAAGTTCAAGGCATGCCCCAAGTGTTTAAGGTTGTAAAAGTCAGAGATGTACCCTGGGAAACAATGTTATTTTAGAAGAAAACATGATTACTCATTTTGCCTCAAAACATCAAAACTATATTTTAAGTAAGAGAAAAGCAATGAGAACTAGTTCTGTGTAAAAACAACCATACTAAATTATCATGTTCCATCTGAACTCTGTAATCCAGAAATTTCAAATCTCTGGAGAGGGGGGAATAGGGGATATAAAACTGTTTTCCCCATCAGTGATTTTCAAAAGTTGAACACTGAGCTAATAATTTTTCTCAATCATTATGATATTCCCTTTAAATTAAAACATACTTGTATTTAGCTGTAATTTGATAGATAGATAGATAGATAGATAGATAGATAGATAGATAGATAGATATAACTGTTACATGGGTCACCAATGTTTCGTCAGGCTGGTCAGCAGTTCCAAAGCTCACAATGGACATAACTGGCAGACAACTCTTTCTTACTAAAGGTATGCTTTAGTTCAACAACCAATTATTGGGGTCAATAGGGTTCATTTAAGCGTACGGTAGAATATTTCCTTTCCACTGCTTGAATTGCTGGGTGAAATTATGTGTCATGCTGGAGATTGGTCAGAATAATCATAGTGATACATTCTGGTCCTAAAACGTATGAGAGTTGGACCTATCTCCATGTAATTCATTAGAACCGTATGCTTGTAGAAGTGAAACAAACGTATTGACTATATCAGAGTCTGGACTTCATTTAAAAAATGTTCTGAAAAAGAAGGATCAGCTGTCTCTAAGCAATTTTTTGCACCTTTAAGTAAAAATCTGATTAACCCACAGGAGGCCAGTGCACCGAACCCCTCCATTTACAAACTCAAATATATGTCCCTATTTTCAGCTCTATAGTTTTCTCACCTTGGTTGTGGGTTTTTATGGGGTCCTTTTTTTTTTCTTTTAAATTTTTGTGAATGTATGCTCTTTGAACAGGTTGCAAGCTTATTAAGGCTACCTTAGTCTTATTTTTGAAATAGTAACATCTTATGGCTACTTTGGCATAAGGCATAACTGATTAATAAAGATATACATTTTTGTTTATTTTTCCTCTCTCAATCAAACACTTGAAATAAGAAATTTCACAAGAATCTTTAACATCTAGGCTTTGTGTATGCTAACAAGAGCATTAACTCAACAGACAATAAACATTGCCAAGAGAGTCATTATAGTCACTGTGTCAATGACCCTTGAACTAAGAAGCCTTTAAGTAGGTCTTGACATGATCGCTCATAAATAGCCCCTTCATAACTTGTGTACAAAGGAATCTGCTCCTTACAGTATCAATAACCTGTGCACTAAAGAGAATCAAAATGTACACATTAGAACCCCTAAATAGGTGAGAGAAATTTGAGGCCAGTTTTCTGAAAGCTTAGAAGCTGGTTATGATACGACGAACTAAACAATTTGATGGAATATTTCTTTTTGGATTTCAGTTCTCTGGAGCAGCTCAAAACTTGGGTTTAAAATACCCTTTATTTTCAACTAAATACCCCTTATTTTCAATTGAAATATCCTTTGAAGAACACGTGTGCTAAATCAAAGGCTACTAACGCTCATATTTTACCAAAAACCATCTTTTGGGAGGTCTGAGCTACTGCTACCTTGGGCAGAGTTTAACAGGTCCACAGAAATGTGTCCTTGAGCTTGTGAATTAATTAATTAGGACTAAAGTCACAAATTTGTATGATCACAGCTGTGGATAATTTTCTGGGACAATGAACATTCAGATCAGTAATACTGAAACTAAAGGAGAAACATGGGGGTGGGGAGAAGAGGAACAGATCTGTCTGAACCAAGATTCATGACCCAAATCCCCGAACCTGGAAAAGTGTGGGTGCAGATTTGGACCTCAATCTACATTTCATAGCTGGCCATAAAGTATAAATAAAGGACTGAACAAAAATGTCAAGTCAGACTAACCTTAACGTTGTGACTCAAAGCCATGCTTACTAACAGAGTATAGGAACTGGGAGTGAAGAGGAACACTGTAAAAAAGTACTGGGGGATGCAATAAAGGGTGTCCTTGTTTATCAAACTGAAATATTACAAGAGCAATACTGTACTTTAATTTGAGAGCATTTGGACTGCAAAGCACAAAAGGCAGCCGATTTTGTGTTTCTAAAAACATGGAATTCTTTCATACTCAGACTTGACTTCAAAGACCACCATATTAGTGGAAGGTGGGCACAATGTACCCCACTGTGAACTCCTACAAGAACATGGATGGCAGGGAGACTTAAGGATTTAAGGAGTTGAGCTCATGTCTAACACTGAATCATAACATGGCAACAGCAAACATGTTAGTTGATGCTTACAAATCTACGTGAAATCTAGGTATTACAGTGCTATAAATTGGTACCATCTAAATATTTAAGAAAAAAAACCATGATAATACCCCAAATAAACAAAGACCAATGGATCTCTGCTCATGATAATGTGAATTTCCTCACACATGCCTTATGATGAAAGCAAAAAAAGGATATATGTTTTATTTGGATTTCTCCAAAACATAGGTATACTACAAACAAAAGATAAACCTTTTTGAGAATTTTAAATCCACTGTGAGATTACTGGACAAAAACATACATCTCATCTAAGCATACTGGTTCTGTCTTTGTAATATTTTCTATTTGTATTATTTCATGATACATATATATACATACATCCTCTTAATCTGTATTAGGCATTAGTTAAAGATGTAAATGATGCAACCAGTTTCTGAAATATAAAGAGAAAAATCTTAGATATTCTTCTAGCTAATGTGATATATATGAAGAAACAAGATGATCATATTAAAATATTATTTAGACTGAAGAGAATGTGGTGCAATTTCTCACTGCTCTATATAGCCAAACAGAAGTTATCCAGTTTGTGAATTTATTAATCTTACATGTTTTCTAAAGCATATACTTCGTTATAATATAACTGGATTTTTACACATTGAGGTATTGAAAGCAAACTTACCATATGTGTTTCGTACATTTTAATCCGTAAAATATTTTTTTAAAATTACAGATATTTGAATTTCTCATTGTAGAAAAAACTGTGATATAAAGAGATACAATAATGACAATTATAACAGGTGCCCAAATTCCTTCTCAGTTGTAGGTGTGCAACCCAGTGAGCTTCAATGAGCTAAATTCATCCAGGATATGCCACTATTGAAATTCTACTGAGAAAGGAAGTGCCATTTGTACAAAGTCAAATACCAGAGCATAAATTTGCACAAGTGTCATCTCTATCCTCAACTGATCTATTCCTTCCAGATATTTAGTCATATCTTCAGTAACAAATACAAGTTTTTAATCATGTTTTACTTTTCATAGCATGGTAGAACCAACAAAGCTAAGGGAAACAGAGTTGAATGCCTTTCAATCAACACAGCTGTTTACTGAGTCCCCATTAATTACACTGATGCAAGCCTACTGACAATAATAGGGTTGCACAGGGATCACTGGTAGCATGAAATGGTTTTATTAATTAGTTAACTACACAATAATCGGTAGGATCATAGACTAAACCATCCTCCTACTACATACCTGCAACTACTATTAAGTGTCACTGTTAATGGAAATGACAAGGGAATAAAGAAAATACACATCATGTTAGTTTTATCAAGAAACTAAAATGATAAATATTTGTAAGAGAATTTTTACTAGTATTTCAAATGGGTTATTCAATAAGAACCAATAATTGTTAAAACTGCTTTCCAGTCACTGTTTCTCTAAAGATAATCAGTGATATTGAGATCAAGACCCCATAAAAACTTTCATTCGATCACAGGATGACAGAGGCTTTATTTCTCCAGTGCCTTTTTTTACTCCATTATACGAGGCAAGAAATTAAAAATTTAGTCATTTGAAACTGAGTTTGAGGAACACTATTTTCAGTTTGCTAGACTGTGATCGTGGGAAGGTAGCTCTCTCCTTGGTACTTCCTTTAAGGAATGCCTGGAGTCAGTTTCGAAGCTTCTTATTAGAAAGCAGGCCACAGGAAGATGGATTATGTCCTCAGAGAAGTACCGTGACATTTCAAAAGGAAAGGAAAATAATTCTGTAGGGATTTTTCTTCATTATCACCCACCACAGAGAAGTGAACATACAATGAGCAAGATCTACGCATGCTGATTTAAAACTGAGGAAATGTGCAGCTGATATCATTTTAAGCATCTCCATTTTCAGTTACTTCAACCAAATTACCAATGAACAGGGTAACAAAGCGGAAGATTTTTCTGGTGGGAAATAGTAGACTGAAAATCATCATTCGGGTTGTGAAATGTAGAAGGTTTCTTTTTTTTTCCTCACTGAAAGTAAAGAGTTCTTAAAAGCAGAAGTAGAGTTGCTGGGGCACTTGGCAGCATTATCCTCACTAGATATTTCACAAGCTATAATCTGCATCTCTTTCAGGATGCCGCTAATCTTACACAATTTTGTTGTTCAAAGCAGTTTTAATTTCAAAGGGCACTCACTTGAAAACACCTAGCCGTAAGTAGCATAACCAAGCCCTGGAGGAGTCTAGGAGATAGTACACACGCTCCACCTGGAAAAAGAAGAATCTTAAACGCCTGATTCAAAAGGGGTAGCCATGTTGGTCTAGTTCAGCAAAACCAACAAGGAGTCCTGTGGCACTTTTAAAGACTAACAAGTTTATTTCGTGGGAGAAAATCCCGCTAAAACCCCTTTGGGCCACAGGGAACTGGTGCCGTAATCTGCTCTGCAGCCTGAGACTTGATAAAGTGGCTTGCAATTGCCCTGGCTATAAACTGGGCTTGCTGTAGTTAATCAGGTGTTTAACAAACAAGGAGTCCTACGGCACTTTTAAGGACTAACAATAGCATCTGACAAAGTGGGGTTTTCTCCCAGGAAAGCTCATGCTATAAATAAATGTTAGTCTTTAAAAGTGACACAGGACTCCTTATTTGTTAAACACCTGACTGACTAAAGCAAGCCCAGTTTATAGCTAGGGTGATTGCAAGCCGCTTTCCCAAGTCGCAGGCTGCAGAGCCGGTTTAGGCACCAGTCCCCTATAGCCCAAAGGCCACTGAGGAGGAAGAGCGGCTAGCATCATCCCTGCCTAGCTGCTGGGGAAAGCAAAGAGTGCAGCAGGTGACTTGCCCAGGGCCACGCCGCAGCTCAGTAGCAGAGACAGAAGAATCTCTCACTCCAGACCCCGCCCTACCTGAGGAGGCGGGGCGGAGAGATGGGGGCGGGGCATAGTCTGACCGCGGATTCCTCGCCAAGGGGCCTACGCGGCAGCTCTCGCGAGAAGTCGGCGCTCTAACGCGCTTCGTCTCCTAGCAGCGCGGCCGCCGCCGCTCAGCTCCATGGAGCCCGGCGAGGACGGCGAGTTGCTGCGGCGGCACCTTCCTGAACTCCGGCATCAGGCGGCCGCATACTACCGAACCAACGAGGTCCCACAACGGCTGGAAGAGGCGCTCAACGCCATATTCTACCTGCGGCCCGCCGACCTCTACGGCCACCTGGTAGTACCAGGCTTTAGGGACCTACCGGCGGGGGGAAGCAGTGCGCAGGCGCAGGATAGAGAGGGGTGCTACTGCGCAGGCGCTGTATTGCCTCCTGTTCTCCCCCCTGTGACAGCTCCCATAATCCCCCGCGCGAATGGAAAGTAGGGGGGCGGGGTGAGGTTGAGCTCTGCGCAGGTGCTGGAGGGAATGAAAAGGAGGCTCAGCCTTTCTCCCTCCCCCAGCAGAAAGATGGGGCAGCCAGTCCTGCAGTCAGCCAGTGGGTTCTCCATCCGACTGACGCCCCTATGCGGTGCAGCCTGAGCCCAAGGCTTCCCTCAGCTCTGGGCTGTTTTTCAGAAAGCCCCACGTGCTTGGGATTAGGGGACAATCTCAGCTTCCACCCTGAGCGTTTTTAGCCCAGTTGGCTGTGAAGAAAAGCTTTAAAATAAGACCCTACCTGCACCCCAGGTAGCCCAGAAAGTAGGGGACAAATAAAATGGTCCTTCCTTTTCCATGGTTTTCAAACTGATTTGAAAACTGTGCCCCACTCTGAGGGTGGCAACACGATTTTTCGGTGCTTGGGCTTATCAGTGCTGGAATGGCAGCACGGCACAGCCCCTTAACCGAGTTATTCAGTCATGTTAAGATAGCACAGTTGGACTAACAGGAGATTGGAAATTATCCTCAGTGGCAGTAGGCACAGCCTACAACTATAACTGCCAGGTCTCTGCAGAGCAGCAGAGGACTGAAGATAAAGGGAGCCTGGTTAGTTTTCACCATTGCTATTGGTATTCAGATCTCTTGGAGCCTTGGTTAAATGGCCAGTTTTACTGTGCAGCTGTTTGGCAAAGGCTCTGCCCAACAGCAGAATAAGACACTGGAGTGAACATGGCTAGTAAGCTATCCATTCAGTACAAATAATGGAATAGCTAACACCATAAATATTCTAGAAGCAAGTTTTAAAAAGTTACCTTCCAATACGTCCTCCTACATGAATATCTCTGATGATGATGAAGCCTGACATTACAGGCATTATTCATTGCATTGTTCCATTCAAGTTTCATTACTCTCTCAGGTAAGGTGTGAATGCTAATTCCAGATTGTTTTACTAGAAAGAAGGTAAATTGAAAAAAAAAATTCTATCATGCTTATGTTATTTGATTTTTTTTTTTAACACCATACTTATTAGTTAGGTAGGCTTGCACATCCTCCTCACTGCAGCTTTCCAAAATGTGGACCACTCCATCCACCAGAATTGGATCCATAGCTACATTGATGTTTCTAGCTCCCACCTGTTATGGTTCACTTCGTACATCACAAATAACTCTCTAGATTTGGTGCCAGGACCAGCTCTCTTTGGACACCCACAAGACTTAGTTCTCAGCCTTGCCTTATCTTTTCTCTCTTGGTCTTTTGTCACATTAATACAGATATAACAACTTTAAATAATGATTCCTCTACAATCATCTTGACCAAGCCAGTTTCTGACATTATCTACATCATTCGCTGAAGAAAGCTGAGCAGATGAAATGCTTCTTTTGAGCAAGAGAAGCATTCACAAACAATCCTTTTTTCTCCATCCTCTTTTTTGAAGTCACAGCTCTTATTTGCTTTCTCCCTTTATATCTGAGAAATATTCTTCTTCTACTTAAATTATATTAGAAAGACAACAGAGTCCTGTGGCACTTTTAAAGACTAACAGATTTATTTAGTTTCCCATCTTCAAAGCGTCTGATGAAGTGGGATTTTCTCCCACGAAAGCTCATGTGATAAATAAATCTGTTAGTCTTAAAGTGCCACAGGACTCTGATGTCTTTCTACAATAGACTAACATGGCTACCCCTTTGGAATTAAATTATATTATTAATGATTGAAAGCAGAAGTGACAAGGTGGGTGAAGTAATATCTTTTATTGGACCAAATTCTATTGGTGAAAGAGAAAAGAGACCGAAGAAGTTGGCCTAATAAAATACCTCACCCACCTTGTCTCTCTAATTTCCTGGGAGCAACACAGCTACAACAACATTACATACAACAATGAAGGCAAAAGTGGCATTCAGCAACAGTGTATGCATAGCCCTGGGTATGAGAACTACTTTTTTTTTTTTTGAGAGAGAGAGAGAGAGAGAGAGTGGCTTTTTTTTGAGTCTCCAGGATTGTTAGCTAGTGTTCTTTTTTCCCCCAAAAAACATTTAGTGCTTAAAGGCAATCTAACATTTTACATCTTCAAAGTACTGTACATTAATATTTACTTGACTAGTTAACTAATAAATTAAGAAGTGCCAGAGGATATTTAATGCCCCTTTAAGGTCAGGTCCCATGAGTCATCCTCCAAGTGGCTGTAACAGAGCTGTTCCAGCTTAAGCGATCTTTTCTGCCTTTTTATTCTGCTTTCCAGAAACAGACAGGTGCAGTCTTTTTTACATGGCTTATGCAGCAGCAGCAACTCCTCAGCAGGCAAACAGTGAGGAGCTTGGTATGTGTGTCAATTTCAGGAGCAACTGCACCTGTATTCCTCCTTTGTGGTCAATGCCAGTCTAGTTTCAGGCTTACAGCCATCACCTTGCTTTGGACAGGGACTCATGTCCCATTCTCTTCTGAGCAGGAGTTTTAAGGACATACAGCCCCCTGTCAAACTCTGTGATATCAACACAAGTCTCTCTAATAGTCAGCACCTGAGCACTGCTTTCTTTCTGAAGGCTATGAACAGTGTATTGCCAGCAGTTACAAGCAGGCTTGGCCAAATTAATTTTTTTTTCTAATTGTGCATTATTTATATTTGATTATCAATTTTTATTTTCAAGATTTTTCCTGTTTATTTTTACAGTTGTGCAGGTTAGGGCTGTGCTGACAGTGGGGAAGCAAGGGGTCCCTGTGCAGCCAAAGGGCACAAGGTCCCAGGCTGCAAGGTGTGGGGTAGGTTGTGGTTGCCCTGGCCTCTACATTTGGAGCATTGTCCCCCAGCCAGGACTGGTCAGGAGGACGATGAGCCGCCAGCCACAGGGAAGCCACCTCGCTGCTGAACAATTCCTGCTCGGGAGCGTCATCCACACTTTTTGTTGGTGAGTGAGCAAATAAAGGCGCCATGACAGCAGAGGTGCAAGGGGCTCTGTGCACGACCAAGGGCCCGCTGGCACTGAATCCCTGCAGGCATAAGGTGCAGAGAAGGCTGGGGTCCTGGTGGCGTGGGGCAGAGCCCAGGCTGGGCCCATGAAGTGGAGTAAGTCACCCAGGGACAGAGCCACCACCATGGCTAGGGACAGTGATTCCTCTCAGTCCTGACCAGTAATGTCTGCTCCACCATGCCAGGACCACAGCCTTCTCTACAGCTTGCATCTGCAGGTATTGGATGTCATCGGCCTCACTCACTCACCAGTCAGAAGTGGAGGAGCCATTCCTGGGCAAGAACTGCTCAGCAGCAGAATGACCTTCCCTGCAGCTGGAGGCTTGTTCTCACTGATGGCCTCTGCTTCTTTAGACCAGGATGGCAAAAGCCTTCTCCCCATTCCCGTCCCAAACCTTGTGCCTGCAGGGATCAGGTGTCACCAGCCCTGAGGCAGTGGAGGGAGCCCTCTGCAGTTTCGCTTTCTCACTCCTCCCCCCTCATTAGCAGGACAGCAGGGTTCCAGACAGCAGGGTTGCAGGGGGCTCTCTGCACTGCTGCAGAGCCGATGACACCAGATCCCTACAGGCACTCTGTCTGCTATCAACTGATTTACTGATTTTTTTTTTTTGTGGTCAATTTCATTGTGTCAGCTGAAATTGATGTTTACCAATGGTTACTATCAATTAAAACTGAATCCTGCCAAGCCTAATTGCAAGTTACCATGCAGCTTTTTTCTCAGCGGAGCACATTTATTCTTAAGGTAAAAGCATCACAGAGAAAAATATAAAACCCCCCCAAAGTTCTTACATCCTTACTAATAAACATACCATGAATCACCCATCAGTCTTATGGATCCTGATAGATCAGCACTCTTCAAACCCCTCTTTCCTTCAAGGATCAATGGTCCTGTCCATTAGCTGAATCAAAAGGAAGATCACAGGTCAGTTCAAGCTCATTCTTTATACCAAAAGCCCTTTCTTTCCTAGTCTCTTGAAAATCCAGTCTAAGACAGTATAAGAAAATCACTCAAGAGGCTGGTATCTCTTGGAACTGTGTACAATCCCAGGTCTAATCAGCTCCTACTGTTTTTAAGTTTCTGGAGGAGCCGTGGTAACCCTACCCCATGGAGTAGGACACAATCATAAATAAACCATTGATAAATTTAATACAATGTTCCCTAAATATGCTGCATGGGGCTGTAATATCTCTCACAATATGAGCCTGAACAGAAATGAATAGACTTGTATGGATTGTCAGCAGTAATATAAACCCAGATTCCAGAGTGCCTCTTAAGCACATAGCATAGGCGTAAGAGTGCTAACTGAAGTATCCTGATGAATATCAAGATGCAAAAATAAATTTACCCAATGATGGATTTAATGCTATCATAAAATGAAAGCCTGATTTCCATAGAAATGGATTATCTTTTAATCAAACTCTCTCTTCTTCAAGGCTAACTACTTCTCTACATTTTCAAAACCTCCAGTAATATGCAAATTAATTGGAAGGAAGGTCTTTGATGGAATTGGTCAATCAACATTACAAGTGGAAGTATTTTGCACAGTTCAGAATAATGAAAAGGTATGAGCTATATCTTATTTTGTTATATTTCCTACCAGGACAATACTACAGAGACGTGCTCATCTTCACCATTGTTAATGATGGGTCATTTTAGTTAATGAGACAGAATGGTGGAGTTAAATGTGGATCAAGTTGCTGAATGAATTACTTCTGTAAGTCAGAAGTAGCCAAGTTCTGGTGAAAATTAATTAAATTGAACTACTCCTGACTTTTATACAGTGTTTACTATCTTTGGATTAATAATGCTTTATTAATTTGTATTTGATGTATGACCCACATATGATATTACATAGATGCATGTTTTGTTTATTAATTTATTGTACCCTGTTGCCTGTCTCACAAAAACTGTCCTGTTATACTGCCATAGCAACTATAAGAAAAAACTTCTCTTCACATCAGTGGTGACAGTATATAGCTTTTACCACTTCTCAGGATCAGATCCTAATTTAACTCATCCTCCCTATATATCATCAGTTTTGGTGCTTTGAGTCTTGCTTTACTTTCATTAATATCTCAATGGCATCTTTCTCAGTATTCTTACATGCTCGATGAGGCACCAGTTTTGCAAACACACACTTATGTGCTCAATAGTCCCACTGAAGTCAACAGAACCACTTGTGCTTAAATTTATGCATACGTGTTTGCTGGATCAGGGCAGTAGAACTGTCCCTGTTTTTTGAGATAGTTCTGCTTCTTGTATGAACTTTTTTTTTTTTTTTTTAACTATACATTTATTTTCATTCATGTGCTTTGAGCAACATCTCATTCTGTTCCTATTACACTATTTTAGAAAAAAAAGCATGCAGTCCAATATTAACACAGTTCATGCAAATGAACAGGTATACACCCTGGGAGCTTAAGGTAATGTATATATCACTCCATTAAAAAATATCATGTATTCCAGAAGTACAAGACTTGTGCTGTGTTCCCCTCACATTAGCATTATTTTGTATTAGCATCTGAGGTTGTTCCATAGATGACTGAATATAGATACACTGGGTTTATGGCTTATTACAACAATATATAACCCAATATCAATCCACTGCTCCCAAGCAGCCTTCCCCCCCATGCCTCCAAACTGTGTGGATCCTTCACTTTGAATGGTCCCTTGAAACATGTTAACTACTTATGCTAAACAATCTGTTCTACCATATTTTGCTGTGATACTCTGAGAATGTTTTCAATAACTGAAGAAGAACTCTGAACTTTTGAAAACTTGTCTTTCTCTCACCAAGAGAAGTTGGCTCAATAAAAGACTGCTTCACCCACCTTGTCTCTCTACTCCATTACAGATATTTAATGCTAGCTGTTTATACTCTCCCAGAAGTAGAATATGATTCACTTCATTGAACATGCTCAGAAAAGGAGACACTTCATGTATTTTTTTTAAAAAATCCAGTTTAAAGATTATTTAGAATTCATTTATGTCTAACATCCTTAATGAAGGCCTTGACAAATGTTATGTTTCTGGTCACCATGGTGACCAGTTTTAGTAGCCTGTCACCTAGCTCAGCTGCAGAAATGTAACGGAGGAGTGTCCTCTGGCGACCAAAAGTAAAATTGCTGGCGCCTAGCTGTGAGCCAATTTTGTCCACGCCTGCCTTAAAGCGATCATTGTTAGCCTATCTGTAAAGGATGCACAGTAGTTAGTGACTAATTAAAATTGAGTTCATTTTTAAGGTTGCATTGTTGTATCTCATTTTTGACTATACCAGTATACAGCTCTTGTACTATGATTCACTAGCATTTATAATTGCTTGATGCTGTCATTCACCCTCTTTGTGTCTCAGTTGTTAATGTAATTTATAGACACATCTTCCTATAATATTTCCAGATAAATAACACTTAGGAAACTTACTTTGGCAGATGCTTATTTCAAAAGAGGAAATGGCTGCAAGTTTTTAAAGCATTTTTAAAAAAAAAACCTATAGTGATCTGTTTTTTATATTTTATTTTGTACCTTTGACAATCTATTATCAGTAATATTTGTAAAAAATTTCTGTTGCTGAAAGATCTGGAAAAACATTAACTTACAGAGAAATTCATGTTTTAGCAGACCTGAAGAAGAGTTTTGTGTAAGCTTGTCTCTCTCAGCAAGTGAAGTTTGTCCAATAAAAGATATTACTTCACCCACCTTGTGTCACAGTGAAAATACCATTCTGGTGGTTAAAACAAAATAGGACTAATGGGTTCTATGCTACTGTCTGAAGTCCAGATTCTGCAGTCTTCATGAATTGCAATTGATAGGATTGAGATGTCATTTGGGTATAGGGGTCTGTTGGCATTGATCAGATCTTCAGGCTTAGGGCCTTATTTTAAGCCAGTCATTAAATCACTTTGAATCTTACTTTGCCGTCCTATGAAATGAGAATAAAACTTCTGTGACGGGATTATTAACACGTAAATCGTATTCATAAATGCTTTGAGAACCTTAGATGAAAAATGCAGAAGTACAAGAAACCAAGGAAAGAGTCAGAATAATGGGAGCTCTAAAATAAAAGGATCGATTAAGTTGCATGGGGGGAATATGTTTAAGCCCATATCTTTCTAATCTTTTCAAATGACATTTTAAAGTTAGAAATGGAACAGTTTATAAGCTTTTCACAATAATTTTGCAGAGCATTTGTTCCATTGTGATCTCTTCTCATTCTGAAATCCTTGAAAATGGTTCCCTTGAAGCAGTTGATGCTGATGAAAAAGAAAGAAATGACTCTATTAATACAGCCCTGGAATGGGTAAATGGATCACTGAATGAAATGCTGAGAGACCTGCAGCCAACTGACCAGTGTAAAGTTGATGAGCTGCTTGGGTAGGTCTTGCATATTTATTTAGCTGATTTTACTGTAGTAAAACAAGTTTTTGTACTTGATATGCATATAATTATGTTGTAAATAAAATATTTTATGCAAAATCTCAATATTTTTAATTCCAAAGGGGTAGCCGTGTTAGTCTATTGTAGAAAGACAACAGAGTCCTGTGGCACTTTTAAAGACTAAGGCTATGTACACACTACCATTTTTAACGCGCAATAATCCTCTTCCGCATTAATTCTCCCGTGGCTGTTGTTGCGCGAGATCGCGTACACACTATGCTTGCTCTAACGGAACAAAGCCCCCCCCCCTTCTGAGCGCAGTCCTCCAGGAAAGCGAAGGGGATTGTGGGTACGTATCCCAGAGTCCCCAGTATCATCTCCCGTGGTGCATTCCGCTACTGACGCTACCCAGCGGTTGCCAATAGCAACGAGCGCGAATTTCAAATTGAAGCAACCTTCTTCTCGGCACTGCCTTTTCAGAATCGACATGGATTCAGCTGTGATCTTGAATGCTGCCTTCAGCATTGTGAACACAGCCCAGATTCTGTTGCGGTTTGCCTTTGGCTATGATTCGGAGCATGACACGGATGACTCGGTCTCGGATGATGACAGCATTGAAAACCAAACGGACATTCTGATCAGTTTCGCGGACCAGCAACACAGCCTGAACCGCCGTGTTTGGTCCCGGCAGACGAGCACAGACTGGTGGGAACGAATCGTCCTTCAGCTGTGGGATGATGATCAGTGGCAACAGAACTTTAGAATGCGGAAAGCCACATTTATGGAGCTATGCCAGGAGCTTGCCCCTGCCCTTCGATGCAAGGACACGAGGATGAGACCCGCCATGACCGTGGAGAAGCGTGTGGCTATCGCACTTTGGAAACTGGCGACTCCAGACTGCTACCGCTCGGTCGCAAACCAGTTTGGGGTTGGACGCTCGACCGTTGGAGTGGCACTGTCACAAGTATGCAGAGCCATCAACCGTATTCTGCTCAGGAGGATGGTGACCCCGGGAAACGTGAGGGAGATCATCGCAGGATTTAATGAGTTGGGCTTCCCGAACTGTGGGGGTGCAATAGATGGGACTCACATCCCTATTCTCGCTCCCGACCACCTTGCCTCTGAATACATCAACAGGAAAGGATACTTTTCGATGGTTCTACAGGCACTGGTGGACCACCGTGGTCGCTTTATGGACATTAATGCTGGCTGGTCTGGAAAGGTGCACGATGCACGCATCTTTAGAAACTCTGGACTATTCAGAAGGCTACATGCTGGCACATTTTTTCCAGACGAGAAAATAATTGTGGGCGGTGTAGAGATGCCAGTGGTGATACTTGGGGACCCCGCCTACCCACTGATGCCATGGCTCATGAAGCCGTACACCGGGAAGTTGGATCCTGACAAGGAGCGTTTCAATTACCGGTTAAGTAGATGCAGAATGGTTGTGGAGTGTGCCTTTGGCCGTTTAAAAGCGCGCTGGAGAGCGCTGTATGGCAGGCTAGATCTCCACGAGGACAGGATCCCATTAGTTATTTCGGCTTGCTGTGTTCTTCACAATATATGTGAAAGCCGGGGGGAGAGATTCAGGAACTCTTGGACCACTGAGGCACAACGTCTGGAAAATGCCTACCAGCAACCAGACACGAGGGGTATCCGGGGGGCGCAGCTAAGGGCAGTTCGCATAAGGGATGCGTTAAAAACCCATTTTAGTACTGTTGGTTAAAATTGTACCTTTGAATATAGTTACTAACCATTTCCTATATGTTTCAACTGTTAAAAATTAAGCTTTAGAAATTTTGTGTTTTTCCCCTGTAAACATTCATTGAATCAAAAACCGTTAATGTAAAATTAATGAAACAAATAAAGAAAGTCTGATTAAGTTTAACAAGGATTCAACTTTATTTAATTAACATTGATCAAAACTCGGGTTTGAGGGGAGTAGGGACTAAAGGTGGGTGTAGGTGCGGGACTCAACTACATATGTTGGGGGAGGGGTTCTGTTAGGGTTACACCATGGATGTCCATGGTGGTCTAAAAACTGTCTGGGGGGGGAATGTGGCGTGGATGCACTGAAAGGCATATGAGGCTGATGATGGGGGGTGCGAGCCTGTAGCAGACCGACCATGGTCTTGAGGAGGTTGGTCTGCTCCTGCATGATGCCTATCAGGGCATCCTTCTGCTGCTCTCTCCTCGCACTGCTCTGTCTCCTGTCCTGCCTGCACTGCCTCCTCCATTGCCTTGTCTCCCTCGCAGAAGCCTCATGGAACTGCATGAGCTCCTGGAAGACGTCTTCCTTGCTCCTGCGAGGCCTCCGCCTTATCCTCCTCAGACGCTCAGCTGCAGCTGTAGACTGTCCACCGAAGGTCATTCCTGTTCAGATATGAAAAATGTAGAATGCCGCTATTGTTCTCGCCACGGTCAGGAGCAAATGATGTTGTTCTCCCCACACATTCCTTCAATACACAAGAGGGGACCTATGGGGGGGCGGTAACAGATTTCCCAAAGCTTGGTACGGGTTGCAGAGCTAGTACAACGGAGAGTTGACTATTGCCACACCAAGTTCTGATCCCGTGCCCGAGATGGCTGAAATAGAGGCAGATCTCACACTGCTTAGAGTGCCTCTGCAAGCGAGAATGCATCTCCTTCATGTTGCCGACTTCAAGCCGGGACCTTACGCTGCAGGACTGTGCGCAGCAATGTTGCCCGCAGGAGTGCTTGCGAGTCTGAAAGGAAGAGTGTCCCTGAATGGTGGAGTGCAAAGGAATGCTCTACCATGTAATTTGAAGAGAAGACTCTGGAAATATTTGGATGACGCGTTCAGTGAGTTGAAAGGGAACGACTACTTGGAAATCGAGGCATACATCGATGACCTTTTTAAGTAATGCTAGTAACACCTTTACAGTTCTGTAAGGAACAGAACTGAGGACACCGAAAACAAAAACCCCTTGCAAAAAAACCATGTCTACGCTGAGCTGTAGCACCTAGAATAGAGGACATTGCGAACGGGACTTACCAGAGCTGCCTTCTGATGATTCCTGGGTAGGCGTGGAGAAGGAATCAGTGGAGCTTGTTTCTGGCTGGGTGGAAAATAACTCCTGGCTCCCCGGGTCAGTGGCTCCGTTCTCTCCGTCCTCGTAGTCTTCTTCTTCTGATTCCTCGTCCACAATTGCCTCGTCGCCTTCTGCTTCCTTCTCTGTTTGGGGTGCAGTCTCCGAGGTGTCTACCGTGCAGTTCGGGGTGGTTGTGGGATCGCCGCCCAGGATCGCCTCCAGCTCCTTATAGTACTTGCACGTTGCTGGCGCGGAGCCAGAGCGCCGGTTAGCCTCTCTGGCTCTGTGAAATGTTATCCGCAGCTCCTTCACCTTTGCCCGGCACTGCAGGGTGTCTCGCTCGTACCCCTTTTCGGTCATGGCTTTGGATATTTGACCGAAAATGTCAAAATTCCTCCGGCTGCCACGTAACTGTGACTGCACGGCGGACTCTCCCCAGATGCCGATCAAGTCCATCACCTCTGCTGCTGTCCAGGCTGGAGCTCGTTTGCTGCGGCGCGACGACATTGCGAGCGAAGCACACAGAGGCAGCAGCACCGAACAGCGAGGCAGAAGGGAGAGTGGTGAATTCAAAAATTCGCGGGACAGAGGAGGAGGTCGGGAAAAATGACGTCACGACGATAGAGTACAGGCGGAAGTGCAGAAGGGATGGAATTTGAATTGTGGGCCATTTCCGTTATATTCACATTGCGCGATAAGCGTACACACACTGGCAATCGCGCAACAACTATTCCGCGTTAGCAGCAACCACGCTCGTTTAGGTGGTTTACATTTTGCGCAAAAAGAAGGGACTTAACGCGGAATAACTGTAAGTTGTGTGTGTACGCTCTGTTTGTTATTGCGCATTAAAGGGCTTTATCGCGCAATAACTTTGTAGTGTGTACAAGGCCTAACAGATTTATTTATCGCATGAGCTTTCGTGGGAGCTCATGCGATAAATAAATCTGTTAGTCTTTAAAAGTGCCACAGGACTCTGTTGTCGTAATATTTTTAATGTTATTCCAAGTTCTTTCTACACAATATTTCTAGGATATTATTGCCACTAAAAGCCTTGCACTATATTATTTCTCACTGCTGCATATTTATATAATGAGAAGTTCATCCTAGCCTGCACAAAATGCAAATAATCCAGCACTGCAGAATACAAAGATGAGAGTTCAGAACACACACCCCCAGCACACACACACACACACAGCCTAATTCTGGACACAGTCTGGAATATCAGCCACAGTCCTCACGTTGGATCCATGTAAGGAATTGAACCAGTACTCACTGAAGTCAATGCGAGTCTTTCCACTGATTCCAGTATGTGTTAGTACAGATCCAGTGGTCTTTCCCTCAGCAGCTCATGGAACTTGGGTTGGACTCTTCCTCAGCTAGCAGCTCCGCCTACTGCCAAGCAGGACACAAATGGTATGAAAGACCTTCCATTGGCCCTCTGCCCTGAGATTAATTTACCACAGAGTGTAGTTACAGATCTCTGGTTCTGACATAGTACTCTTTCAGAATAAGCCACTCTGAGAGGAAATCTAAGTCCCTTATCTTGGGCTAGTTATCAACCTTCTTTCGTCTGCTTTAAGCTTCCTAGGAAAATACCTAATCTAGTGAACAAGTTCATTTGCATTTTTCCATATAAATTTTTGATCTTAGAAAATTATGAAGTTGCGGAGGATGGCAATATTTCTCTTTTCATAACACATTTATCTGTTCTTTTATAAGAAAAAATATACTGGTTAAAGTATTCCAAAACCCACCACAAGTGCCACAAAATGAGTTCCCAATATCAAAATACCTGTGGATTTAGTTCAACAGTTTTTTAAATATAAAATTGATGTTTGCCTTAAATTTTCTAATGATATTTTACAGCTACGGTATATAATATTTTTCATTCCAAATCATGTAAACTGCAATTTTTCTTCACCAAAAACCTTCTTTACAAGTGGAGTCTCACTGTAATAGGAGAGAGCCTATCTGGCTAAAGATTGATTGCTCTTCATTCTGGGAATGGCAGTAGGACCTTTCCTCATCCTCTGCAGTTGTAAGAGTTACTGGCAGCTACCTTTTGGAAGGGATCAGTCTCAGGAAGACTGGGAGCCAGGGCTTCCTTTTTACCTGTTGGAATGGAGTACATCATATACCTTATAGATACCAACTGTTGCATTCCAAGAACATTAGCTCTGTGGAACCTGCTTAGCAGAGTGAAGCCTCATCTAATTGATGGGAGCCTGTACAAAACATTCATATACTGTGTCTATGGCCTTGTTCAGTCCCGAGGCACTGGTGTAAATTTCACTCTATATATTGCTTCCACTGTATATAAGCAGCTAAAATACAGCCACTTCTAAAACAGTAGCCACTAAGATGACCAGAGCTCAACTCTAGAGAAAGATGACCTTTTGGATAAGCAAATAAGGTCAAATTTTGACACTTTGGGGAAATGCCATGGGATCTTTAATATCCATGCAAAGCAAATAGGTCATTCTTTTGAAGGTCTTCTCTCTCTAGAGTTTACTTTATTTACCTTGGAGGGATAAACTTGCTGGGTTAGAAGGAGTTTTTGCACTTAAAACTGGTTGTTTAGACCACTAAGACAACTCCTCTTGAGTTTCAATTCAATAGAACTTGAAAGAGCTGAAAAATTAGGTTTAATTACTAGACAGCATTGCCATTCTCATTTGGATATGTATACTTTGCCCTTACGTTACTACTTCTCTCTGAAGTTCTCAAAGTACATACGTGCTAAGCCTTTTAACATCCCTTTATGATGTGTATTATCAAATCTATTTTAGAGGTGGCTAGACTGAGGCACCAAGAAGTTTATTAAATTTGCCAGGTTCACATGAGAAGTCAGCAGCAGAACTATGAATAGATCTTGCTTCAAATTCCAGCATGTGCTTTTTCCCATTAGCCCATGCCTGCTCCTCATTTACCTACTAATATTTTTAAGCCATTAATCATTATGCCTTTTCTTTTCCCCACAGTGAATACTTTGCAAAGAAAATAGAAGAAGAAAAAGGAAGAAAGGAAACCGAAAAGGAAGAAGAAGCAGCAACAATTTCTGCATCTGCTTCTGTTCCAGCATCATCAGTTGTAACACCCGCTGGCAAAAAAAAAGGAGCCAAATTAGGTTTTAGTTGATTTTCTTGTAATATTTCCTACAAGATATGCTAGAATCCTTATTGATACCTACCTTCTGTAGCTCCCTATGTGCACTGAAAGATAGCAGTACTGCTCTGCAGTGTTTTTGTAGCAGCTTCCAAGATTTCCTTCCTGGTCACTAGTTGTGGTTCCTGTCTATGGCTATGTCTACACTAGAAAAGTTAAGTCAACTTTTTAAGGTTGACTTTAAGTCGACTTAAAGTCGGCCATATTGAGTTAACAAAAGTTGACTTAACTTTTCTAGTGTAGATATAGCCCCTTTTTGACCTTATTAAGTCGGCTTAACACTTTAAGTCAACTTAATAAGATCGATTTAGGTGCTAATCCCCGTCTGCGGTCAACCATCTCGATATGTCATCCAATGCTATCATGTCCATCCTCAGATGTCATCTTTTGCTTCAAAGAGTTTTAAAGAATTTTTATACACTAGTAAGGAGTCTTGTGGCACTTTCAAAGACTAATAGATGTATTTATCGCATGCGCTTTCGTGGGAGAAAATCCCACTTCGTCAGATGCTTTGAAGATGGAGAACTGACATAATGGGAGGAAAATAAATACTGGGAAGTGTAAGTCATAGGATCAGGTCAGACTGTTAAAGCAAATCAAAGCAGTTGTTTAGATTCAAACAGTGTGAAGGTAAAAAGGCAGCAAAATCACCTGTTGGAATAAGAATACCAACTGAAATCCCTATTTAACCCTAAGGCAACGGTGTCAAATCTGCATATGAATTCCAGCTCTGCAGAGTTGACACCATTGCCTTAGGGTTAAATGGGGATTTTGGTTGGTATTCAATATAAAATTAATTGAAATAAACAGTAAGCCAGTATTAGATTATCAATTAATACATATACCATTTAAATGACAATATTTTATTTATTTATAGAATGTTGATATTGTTGGTACAAAACTAAATTTTAAACCAAGAAAACATTTAGTCAATATCCTTAATCACGTCAGGGAAGAAGACATCTGTTACAGAGAAACCAGTCCTACCTGCGGAACCTCCTGAACCAGTATTCTGTGGCAGCATAGCCATTGGGGGATTGTCACTTGCTGTTGCTAAAGCTGGTGCCACCATTAACAACACCCCTTTGTACTTACATCTTGCACTGATGAAACATGATCAGGTACTTGTCCATTTCCCCCCTCCCCCCCATTTTGTTTCAGCTGCAATCACTGTTCCAGAGTTGTTTACTACAGAATGTTAAATGGAAAGCTGTATCATTGGCTGTCCACTGTCACATGACTCCTTATGACAAGATGGGCTTTGGGCCCATTCAAGTCAATGGAGGAAAGCTTTCTGCTCACTTCAGTGGGCTCTGGATCTGGTCAGTAATGAAAATAAACAAGAAAACACTTGGTTAATACTAAGAGCTAAACATCCTTATTTTCGCGTGGCTTTCTCAATTTCAGAATTTGCCTAAGGAATTGACCGTGCCACTGCCAATGGTCACTCTTCTGAGCTGTGGAAAATCGTCAGCTGGAAAACTGAACTTGATGAAAGAAGTGATGCTTATACCGCCCACAGAATTAACAGTTAAACAAGTACTGTATGCTGCTCTTTTCACTTTAATTTTTATGACATCATTTAATATACATCATACTTTAAAATTTAGATACAGTCCTGAGAAAGTGTTTATGGGTGAGGCCAGAGCTTTAACACAATGTTATTGCAGGACTGCATGGTTAGAAGATTATAGTCCAGATATAAACTTTATGTTTAGGGATAGCAAGAATCAATTCAGTTAGAAGTTGCTGCCGAGTTTTGTAATACAATGGAAGTATGTAATAGATTTGTATAAAATGCAGCTTGCCATTCGTAGATAAATAATATCATCCAATGCATAGCACACGGTAAAAGTAGGAGTCTAAGAAAAGTACACAGTAAGATATAAAATCTTTGAGAACAAATTGTTCTTAAAAATGAAACAGCGTAGAAGGAAAGTGAAGAGGAATAGAAAACCATTAAAGGGGCAGGAAGGGTGGATAATGGCAGGCAGGATCAACATCTTATTTGCTTAACTGTATACGGCATTAAGGAGTATATCTGCACACAACGTCTACCTTAAAGCTGTAATTTATTTTGTATCTGAGTGACCCGAACAAAGCAGTTGAGTTTTACTCTTGTTGTTAATGGCTATGTCTACACTGGCAAGTTAGTTCGAATTAAGGAGGCTTAATTTGAACTAACTAAAGCCATGGCTACACTAGGCTTTAGTTAGTTCGAATTAAGGGCTTCCTTAATTTGAACTAAGGGGTTAATTCGAACTAACTAATTCGAATTAACCAATGTGGCCATGTTAATTCGAACTAATTTCTTAGTTCAAATTAACCGACCATTGAAATGAATGGGGATAACTAATTCGAACTAAGCACGTGCTTGCTTAGTTCAAACTAACATTCCAGTGTGGCTATGCGAGTTCGAATTAAGCTAATTCGAACTAAGTAAAATTAGTTCGAATTAGTTAGTTCGAACTAATTTTAGTAAGTGTAGACATAGCCTATAATTGTTACCATAAACTGTTGATGGAGTTACAGACATTGTGCCTTTCAAAGACATAATGCCTCTTGGGTGCTTGAGGAAGAGCAATGAGAGATTCTTTGTTACATCGTGCAGTAGCATGCATAGCCCATTCCCTGTGCAGTTATCTGCCTCCACAAGAGCACCCATGTAGGCATGATTAACATAATATGAAGGAATATGATTTATGAATGGAGGGTTAATCTTTTCCTTACTCAGTTGAAGAGGGAGGATGATTTTGTGCTTAAGCAGTAGACTGTGACTCACAAAATTGGGGTTCAGTTCTCAACTGACACAGCCTTCCTGTGTGACCTTGGACAAGTATTTTTTAGCCTTGCTGTTCCTCTATTTCCTGCTTCTAAAATGGAGACCACAATGTTTTCCTACTCCACAGAGTTGTGAAAGAGAAATACATCAGTGTTTGTGAGGTGCTTAGACGCTAACCTCATAGGGCTTATTTGCACAAAGACACTCAGGAAAATTAATCCAAATTAATAGAATGTGTGAATTTAAAGTGGGTTAGTTAAGCTGCATTAAACCTTTGGTTGGGCACTTTTATTCAGAATTAGAGTGGCCTTAATTCACTTTGGAAGTGAAGGACGCTAAATTCACTTTGGAAGTGAAGTACACTAAATCAAATTAAGGCCATTTTAATTCTGAATAAGAGTGTCCACCTAGGGGTTTATTGCAGTTTTAAAAACTAATTCAGCTTAATTTACCTGAGTATCCTTGTGTAGACAAGACTTGACAAAGATAGATCTATGAAAGTCCTGATTAGTCGTCTTTGGTAGATATACAGATGATGTATGGTCTCTGAAAATCATCTTCCCAACAAGTTTGGGGGCCTACCCATTAAAGACCTTTTCTCCCAGCACATCCCCTTACCTGGAATTAACAGTTAGGGGGTGGAACATAGACAAGTGGCCTTCTTTCCTGGTGCCTGCATCACTTTTTGAGGTTTGGGGCAGTCAGCATCTAGCTTTCCCCCTCCTTTTATATCTTAAGGGGCAGACTGACATGTCTGCTAGTTGTCAGTCCAGATAGCGTTCTTGGGGTTGTAGAGGCCACCTTCTTTGTCTATTCCCACTCAGTAAGACAAGGAATCATTGATCCTAGCTCCTCGGCTACTGGCCTTCTAACACTGGACAGCTTGATCAATTCAGAAGGCCATGGATAATTTATGCTAATCAGACCTAAACATTTACACTGGAATGTGTACATTAGGATCTGCATTTTTTTAAATAAAACAAAATTTTCTCATGGTTTTATTTATATTCTTAATGCAAAATAAAAATTCTCTTTTGTATTACTATTGTTATTTAATTTAAAGAGTATTGAAAGGCTGCTGGATATTCAGAAACAAATGATGAGGCTGCTGGATCCTGCATGCAAAGGGGTAAGATTAAAAACCAATCCTAATTTTAAAATGTGTAGAACTAATACTGCTGACATGCTTCACATGGCCTCTTTATTATTTGACATTCATATCTGTCGAAAAATGGGCTATTTATCACATTTCTATCAGTGTTGTGGCACTACTGGGGTGACCAGATGTCTTGATATTAGGGGCTTTGTCTTATATATGCAACTATAGCCTCGCCCTGCCCCCCCCCCCCCAAAAAAAGAAAGCATTCCAATTTTTCAGGGTACCCATACTCCTCTCTTCTTTGATAACATACACAAATCCAGATTTCCTAATGTTAAAATCACAGCTCTTCTAAACTGTTCCAGTTTATTCCTCCACTATTTAGTAGGCATTTACCTTAACTCTGCATTTCCTGACTTTTGGAAGTTTTAGTTTCACTGAACTTGACATTCTGGAAAGGCATGAACAGCAGCATTAACAAAGTCTTTTGCCATTTCTCTTTCTCTCACCCCCATACCCTCATTCCATTAGGTGCCATTGAACTTTGAAATGTAGAATAGAACATTTTCACAAGCATTAGACAATTAGCTATTCCATTGGCCTTACAAGAAATGAAAAGGAACCACATGCTAGTATCAAGTGTTAAAGAAATTACTATGATCCTGAAAAGACATGTTGAACTTTATACACTAAATATTTCCACCGAGGTCAATAATCCTATTGACAAAATGCGTAAAGTTAGGTATGTGCATACATTTTTGCAGGATTGGGACCCTAGTTAGTCTTCAAGTGCATAGATCAGTCTAGATCTATACTTTTGGGTACACATGTGCAATGGACACAGAAAGTGAAAGCCCTCTGGAAAAAGAAGCAGTGTGCATTCTTCATGGAATGAACATTTGGAGACGAGTTACTGTGTGGTAATAAATCAATACCATTACTTTGTACTGTACTGTACAAGAATACTCTTCTTCTTTGTCTTCTAAAATAATGTTTTCTATCTTATACAAATACATTTGAGGTTGCTAGATTAAAATGTGATTAACTTTTTTTCTCTCTCTGCATAATTATCTGTAATTCTTGGATTTTCTCAAACAAAACTGCTTCACTGCTTTTTCTTCAATGCCTACAGTCCAGCCCTCAACTAACAGACAGTAAGAAAGGCAGTGCGCGTAGTGCAGTGAAAAAAAATCCGGTAAGAAAACAGATTTTAGTTTTAAGCTTCCAGTGAATTATTATATAAACAGGGAGCCCAAACATTCTAAGTTATAAATTACTCATTTATAGTGGCACTCTTAAAAGTTCTGAGTCAAGACTTCTAAATTTCAGATAAGAATACCTTAAAAACAACTAGAGTCCCGTGGCACCTTAAAGACTAATACATTCTTTCAGACATAAGCTTTCATGTTGCATCTCAACGAAGTGGGTCACAGCCCACAAAAGCTTATGCCCAAAGAAATTTGTTAGTCTTTAAGGTGCAACAGGACTCTAGTTTTTGCTGTATACAGACTAACACGGCTACCCCTCTGGAACTAATAGAGTGCGTTTCTTGGGTTGTTAGTTAAACCATACCCTCTCATGGGAAAAAATGTGAGGGGAAACTTCACGTGGTTCATCACATGGACACTCTGTTGCATCACATGTATAGAGGAGGGTTTTGGGAGGCCAGTGAGCAGTCAGAGAACAAGATCCTCTCACTACATAGTTCCATGAGGCAGTTGCTTGTAATGCTTGTCCCTCTGTGTTGCTTCCTACCTAGGCAACACAGCTCCTTGGGAAACCACTCTACCTTTGACTCACCTTCTGAAAGTAGTAGAAAATTATATTTTCAAGCTTCTAATTAGGTATTATAATTAAAATTATAATTAAAATCAAAGCTATTGAAAATGGCAATGATTTTGGGATGAAGGTTGTTATAATGAAGTTTTAATACAGAAGGTTTTCTTTTAAGTCATTTTAGCTTGAAAAAATTGATGAGATGGTATTTCAAGAGTTGGCCATGCAGTATATAAAATCCCATAATGCATGAAATGTCAATATATTATTTTGTTGAAAAGCACATTTTGGTTATTTTGGAATTTAGTCACAGCTTAAATCATCCATACAAGAGACGTCCGTGTTTTATTTGCTTGTGTCTGTATGTAACACATTGCGGCCAGGCACTCATTTAGCTTATAGCACATCAAGACTGAGTCCCTGTTACAAGCTAGTTGACACATTGCCTGTTTTCAAGGGCAGATCAGTTTAAGGTTCTTGTTTTATGTAAACAACAGGTCACAAGGTTGAAATAAGAGACTGATGTCAAAGGACTTGGCCCCACTACACTTCAGCAATAGTGCCTCAGTGTAGATTCTTGCCCCAGTGACATTTTCGTCCGTCTCCTCAAGAGGTAGCAGCTAGGTTGATGGGAAACATTTTCTCGTCACTTACGATATACCTGCGCTGCCATTAAAAACCAGTGGCTGTCCTCCATCAGTTGACTTGGGCTTGCAGGGCTCAAGCTACGGGACTAGATAATTGAGGCATAGGTGTTTGGGCTCAGCTTGGAGCCTGAGCTGCAGAACCCACCCACCTTGGTGCTGTCATCTACACCACAATTCAACAGCCCTGGGAGCCCAAGTCAGCTGACATGGACCAGCCACATGTCTCTAATTGCAGTATAGACATATCCTCAGTGGTATCTGTATCAGGACTTAACTGCTTCTCTTAAGGACATAACTAGATTGTCCTAAGTTTTAGGTGTAAACCAGGCTTCACAAGAAGGCAAATATAAATAAACTCAAAAGAATACAACAAGAAACCACTTAGAAAAATCATATAGAAATGCAAAATTAAGCCTGAGAATTGATAGCATGCAGGTGAACTGCTTCACACATGCAAAATCCACTGAGGATTGTATTCTTAATGCTGTCTCTAGATAACTAGGAGTGAATTTAATTGCCTTCTTACTTCTTCCACCCCAGTACAAGACAATCTGTATTTCCCAATAATCAGATCTGTACCCAAGCTCTCCAAATTTTATATTTGAGAGAAGGTCTCCAACTCTGTCTCTGTAGCTAGGATTCTGCTCCTTCTCTTGAGTCTTACTCCTTCAATATCTCCTGAGTTTAGGCAGACACACTGTCTCCTTCCAACTAATTTCTGCCTCAACAGACACCAAGTCTGCACCCTGCTGAGTTACCCTGGCAATCTCATATCATTCTTTAGAATCCCAGGTCCACAGTAATTCAAATCAGTTGTTCCCAATCCATTTAGGTGGTAGTATCAGTTTACCAGTCTAAGACTTCAGTTATACTTGCTTGTTTATTCAGTAGCATGCCCTCTACCCTGTTGACAAGCATGGGCTACCCCAAATGAAGGATTTCACGTTCCACTATGGGACAGGGCACTTGCAAATTAATTTGTAGCACAAACACTATATCAGGGTAGAGATGGGAGCCAAGGGTACCAGTACATAAACCTGCATTTAGGAACCACTCATTTATTACCTAGAGATGGTCCCATGAGTTCCCTGATGGAGAGCTCTATGTAGCGCGAAAGCTTGTCTTTAATACCCACAGAAGTGGGACCAATAAAAGATGTTACTTTGCTAATCTTTTCTCTCCAATGGCTACAACATTGTATTATTAGAACATTGAGTGGAGTTTATAAAGCAACGTAACTTTTCCAGTTGGTAAAACAGCAAAGCAAAACTAAAACTTTTGATCTAGTGCCGATCATTTTACAGCTAATATATTCCAATATCAGAAACATTCCCGACGTTAAACAAGAGAAAGACCATAACACAGGTCTGTTTGCCCCCAACATTTTGATTCCTCATGAGGGCTTGAAAAGAGTTGTGCTACCTCTTGAACGTTCAGTGACGTCCTGTTGGGCTCATGGAGGAGGAGAACTGAGTGAGAAGTGAATTTGAAAAGTAAATGACAGTTGAAAGGAAAAGGAAACAGTTGTGTGGAAAAAGAGTGATCTACATCAGGGAAAACTTTTTCATAGCAATGCTCACTTCTTCACGGAGACTGCCTTGTGTATCCTTCCACGTCCAATTGTTGTTTTGTAACCGTTTTTTGCCAAATAAAGGATTTGGTTATTTGGAAAGGCAATACTAAGATACTTCACAGTATTTTGGCTGTCTTTTAATCAGCTAAAGCAGCTGGAACAGGTGAGCCCAAATCATTGGACCAGCCAGATTTCCACAGAGTAGTCTGCCTTCCATGGACCATCTTTTGGGAAGCTCTCATTATATAATGTATAGTCCAAAAGGTTCCAGTATTATTTGCAAGGAGAACATTATATTTTTCTGAGCTGAGGTTGATTAAAATCCTACATATATGCTAATACAGACATTCTTTGTTTTTTTATTCCAGCCACCAGTGTTAAAGAGAATATCACACTTGGGGTGCTTAATAACAGGGTGCGACAATCTAGAACAACCTCTGATCTTAATGCAAACAGCTTGCAGGAATCTAGGGCTGGAGTTAGGGACAGACGTACATTTGGCAATAAACTGTGCTGCTCATGAACTGATGGACTATGTAAGTTATTTTTAATATTTCTTCTTTAACTGACTTTAAAGTGGTTGCTTGTTATTGATATTGCTTCTTATTTGTACTGCAGTACCACAAAGGCCCCACCCGCATTGGACTAAGCAGTGGACAAAAATACAACAAAAAACAGTCCTCTGCCTGATACTCTGGGCTTTGAACACGTGCACAGTCCAAGATATAGCAGAAATGTTATGGGTGACCATAGCGAAACAAGCAGCAGGGAGTCCACTCATTTCCCCATCATCTTGAGTACTACTTAGAGGACAAGGTGCAGCAAGTGTGATGAGGCATAGCATTATGGGTAACAGAATGGCTGTATTGGGACAAAACCTTGCATGGAGAAAGGCACAGTGGGCCATGGCAGGTATTTCCCCTATCACCAGGCATAGCAGCTGTGGCTTGATTCAAAATGGCTTGGGTAAGTTGAGGCTATATTGTCTATCCCTTTTCACGTAGGATGTGGTCTATTATTAAGGATTTGTCCTTTAGATTTTAAACACAGAAAGGCTAATTGTGCCAGCCAAGATTACTCCTACATTTCTTTGTCTGAGACTCTTCTGATCAGTCCTTCTCAACTGTAGCAAAGTGTTTTAATGGACAAATATTCACTACTAGTTACACTGAACAAGCAAGCCAAATTTAAGTCACTTGTGACCTAAGCTTGATGTGAGTCCACGTTTCAAATTGCAGAAGTGCCTTCTTTCATACCAGTGTGCAGAATAATTGTGCCTCGCTTCCAACCACCTTGCCTGTAAATATATCTCAACATCTTCATATTCTGCAAAATAACGGATTCTTGTGTAACCCCTTTACATGACTCTGTTTTTATTTATTTCCTTCTTTTACTGTACACCTGTTATGCTTTAAGGCTATACACACCTCCAGGTGTAGGATACATCTACTTTGCAAAAAACAAATAAAGAAAAGAACCCTTGCAATTGCACGTCTCAGATGCATGCTTATGCCACAAAGCTAAAAATACGTGTTCCCACTTGTGCTGAACCCTGAGCCCTGAACCCAGTCAGGGCCGTGAGTCTCAGGATCTGGGCTCCAGCCCAAGCAGCAATACCTGCACTGCTATTTTACCCCGCGACACAAGCTGTGCGAACCTGAGTCAGTTGACCTCGGCACAAGCCGTGCAAACCTGAGTCAGCTGACCTTGGCACAAGCCATGCGAACCTGAGTCAGCTGACCTCGGCACAAGCCGTGCGAACCTGAGTCAGCTGACCTGAGCTCAGACTCGTTGCTGCAGAGTTCTGTTGTTTTTTGCAGTGTGGATATACCCAAAGTCCTATTACTGCTTCGTACAGTTTCATTTATGGAACAGGAATATGTGACATTTTTATAACGGGCTGTCAACATTTCTATGACAATTCTTATTTTAGCAGGGTTTATATTTTGGTCAGATTTATTTACCTCAGGCTGATGTTTTGAAAAGTATTTTTGGTTTTGTTTCATTTTAAAGGTGAGAAATCGATCAGGATGCTTTTCATGTACAAATTTTAATTTACTCTTCTGTCTGATCATCATTTGATGAGTTGCTTTTTTAAGTTTTGAGTGCTGCCAATGACAGAAACCCTTAATTTTTTATATCAAACATTTTACGAGAAGCTTCGGGTGTGTATCAGAGACCATGCCAACTGAGGCCAATTTGGCACACCCCAAAATCCTATTTTAAGATGAACAGAACCTTAAATGATTAAGCAGGAACTTTTGTAACATTAACAGTGTGTGAAAATGATAAAAGCTAAGGCTTTTCTGATGTAAGTTGGCATTCTGCCATTACGTTCTCCTTTGCAGGGTTGCCAACCTCAAGTGTGCAAAAACTGTGAGTCCAAGTCCCACAAATCATAGGATTGGCATAAAAACAATGTATTTTGGTTCTTTTTCTTTGCTTTCTGGTTTCTGAGCCTTTAGGGTGCACTCATTTCAAGTTTTCAAGCTTTTCTCTGCTGCCACCCATGAAGGCTAGAAACTTTCAGAAAAATGCCAAGTACTGTGAAGCTCATGATAAAATCTCAAGAGTTGGCGACTCTGCCCAGAACATAACAATTTTGTGCAGTCTAATATAGCAAGGGGTAAATTCCATGCACCTTACACAAAACCTAAGGAAATAGCTAATGGTCTCTGGACTGAAATAAGGGCCGTGTCACTTGTGTTCCCCTACGGAGGGTTTTGTGGCCACTGGACCTGCATGGTTGCAATGATAATTATTTACGACAAAATTCTACCATTTTTATCTTTTACACATTTAACTTATGTTTGTAGACCAAAGGAAAATATGAAATACTGACTGGAACACTAAAGAGTCCGGATGAAATGGTCGATATGTATGTGGACCTAATTAATAAATACCCCTCTATTGTTGCATTAGTTGATCCCCTGAGAAAAGAGGTAAGACACAGATATTTAGAATGCTTTTAGATTATATTCTGGGAAATATATTTTCTAAAAGAAAAGGAGAAGCCATAGATAAAACAGACACTTGTGGGTGAAATTCACTCCTATCCAGAAGGCCAGTGCAACATTTATGCACCACCTATATCCTACTTAATTCCCATTTTGAGGGCTCAAATTGGATGTATGTGATTCATAGGCCATATGGTAAGCTATCTGCATAGGCTTTGTGGACTCATCAGGTACTGTGAGAGTAATTTTACTGAGCTTGCATGTTTTACCAAAATTTAAAACCACGAAGAAAAAGTGGCATTTTTCAATCTCTTGGAAACACACAGAATGAAAATTTATGTCAGTGTTTATTCACACGTCCACTAATTGGCGATAATGGCCCTAACTTTGTATACATTTGACATGACATTTGATAGAAATTAATCCTGATTAGTGAAAGCATAATGCAGACAGATTTACAATATATAATGCGTTTTAAAGAATTACATGAAAATCAAGTTCTGGCAGATTCCACTTCCAAAGCCACTCTCATTTTAATTGCATTTCCTTACTTAGGTGCTCATATAGTATTTCAGTTGCTATTGCAAAAGTGAAAAACTACTTGTGCGTCAGGCAAAAAGATTTAGATGTAACTGTACATTTCTAAGAATTATTTAGTAAGTTGCTATAAAACTATAGCACCAAGTTCCAGAGGGGTAGCCATATTAGTCCTTGTACAGCAAAAAAACAAGAGTCCTGTGGCACCTTAAAGGCTCCAAACCACTTTGTCAGATGTAACGGACAACTGAAGGCAATGAAAGCTTATGCCTGAAGAAATTCGTTAGTCTTTAAGGTGCCATAGGACTCTCTTTATAGCACCAAGATTTACACTCATACTGCAGTATAAACATATATATGACAGCACTGTTCAACAGCTAAAAGGAGTATTAGAACCACATAGAATTAACTAGATTCGATTAACATTAGATTTAACAACCCATAGAATCAAAATGGGAAGAGATAAATGGGTGGGGTCAATGAATAATTACAGTTAAGTAGAACAATATCAAATATCACATTAAGATATATTTATATGGATGACAGGAACAGTTTTTATAAATTTAAATATCAATCGTTATATCATTGTTTCTAAATATATTAATATTTAGGTTTGTCATATTTCAACAAGATAAAAAACACAACTATAGTCACAGAACTATATATTCCAATTCTTCAGCCATACAGTGTAATGTGGAATCCCCCCTTCTAGAACATTGCACCAAATCCCTAACTCTCATTTAAAAACAATACATCTTTCTAGCTTTCATGCTTATGAAGAAAATCTTAAAAATGGGAACAAAGTGTAAACCAATGCAGTGTTGTCCACCTGAATCTGTCCGTAGCCTGAAAGAGCTCTGAGAAAAGTGATCTGCCCCATTCATCTCAATGAGTTAACTCTGAAGGTTAACCTACAAGTGACCATTTAAATATGAACATTTAAAACTATTTCACTGCCAGTTATCATAGCAGAAATGTATAGCTCACAACCCTACACTGATTCATGCTCTTCCCAAAGTGCCAGGGGCCCAAATTGTTCCCTTGTGCCAAAACTTCCAACTTCCCCTGACAGCTCCTAGGATTTTCAATACAGAAATCAAAAACAGAAAATATGGGACATCTTAAAGTAGTTTAGTGTTTTAAAAAGAACAAACTACAAATCTTACCCACAACACAGCTTTGCCACAAACATTTGAGCACTTGAAAATTATCACTAATCTGGTCTCATTTCATCAATCCATTCTGATATTGCAAAACACTTCAGTGAGTGCTTAACTTTAAGCATGTGCTTAAGTGCCATTAACTTCAATGTGACTTAAGCATGTGCTTAAATGCTTTGGTGAGTCGGAGCATTACATAGTGCAAATTTCTAATTGCAGATATCCACAGTTCTGTGGGATTGATAGGGCAAGAATTATCTAGAGGAAATTCACAAATCTTCTCAAATGCACTTGGGAATTTTACAGTCTATTCACAGAATCTGTGAACAGAAAAAAGGGCAAACTTTATTTGTAAATTATTTGTTGCAATGTATTCACTCAGTTTTACTGTCAGTAAATTTTTGTGGAAGGTGTGGGGGGGAAGAGAGAGCAGGAAATGTAGTATTACATACATGTTATGCTAACCCAAGAGGATCACTAGCAATAATACTGAACTTACCTAAAGAGAACTGTGGAAATCTGCTGTTCTCTGTGAGTCTGACTGCAGCTCTTATCTTCCTTTCTTGATGCATATCATCAGGCTGATTATATGGCTTCTTCTTGTTTCACTGTTTCATATTTAAATGAGATAGGAATTTTAAAATTAATAATTTCTAGCTATTTAGCCATGTTTTACATTGGCTCAAGTGACTGGAAACTGTTTTCTATTCTATTAGTTTTCCTTTAACCAAGTCTACAGGAGAATAATTTGGGTAGCAGACTCCTACAGTCAATTCATTTTGCAGTAATATATTAGCCAATGCTTTTTACCTGTGACTAGCTCTCTAGCAAAATAATCCCTACAGCCAAACAAAATGCCAATGATATATTGTGATTCTGCCCACTACTAAAAATAATTTTTCTGTGTAAAGGATAGCTCTGGGGTGGAATCCTGGTCCAATTGACGTCAATGGCTGTGTTGCCATCGACTTTAGTGCAGTCAAGATTTCATTCTTGGGTGCATTTTTCCCCCTCAACATTTTTTCCTTACATTAGTCCTTTAAATACCTAACCACTTACTTTACTATTTACACAGGATGGCCAACAATGGAGCAGTATATGTAATGCTCTTGGTTCCAGATGTTATCTGATTGCAGAAGATGCATCCAGAAGTATTTCTAAACTTGTGGAAGATCAAAATCTAAACATACCAAAATGCAGTGGTCTTGTCATAAAATATACAAATCAAACCAAGATATCTGACCTTACAGAACTTACTAGACTTCTAAATCGTGAGTAGTGGAAAAGTCTGAATTTCAAAATCCTGTAATGAATACAGAATTTATCAATAAGTACATAATATTTCACATTAAAATACAGCAGTTGACAGTTTAGGAAGTGCATGTTAAATTAAAATTCATGGCCTGATTGCCAAATATATTTAGTTCATGTATTCTGAAATACTTAAAGAATCCATAAAATATGTTCCAATGCTTAAATTGGAGCTGAATGATGTCTCTAATGTATATGTATTTTCAAGCTGTGGCTAAACATACATTTAAACATCAGAACTGAAAAACAAACAAAAGCTGAAGTGGAGGAAGCTGAAAGCTTACCAGTAACAAACAAACAAAAGCAGATTGGTCCACAAATGCAGTCGAGATAGATAAATTAATGATTCTGTTATTGACCCTCGGTGGCTATATGTAATGGCTCTGTCGGTTTGCATTTGTCAAAAAGTTATTTTGTTCATTATATGATCCCAGAGACTTTAGGATGGATACATTTTTATACAAGTAACTTCTCCCTCTCCTCCACAAAACAAAACACCACCATGTCAAAATCAGTGACTAGTGAGCTTCAGGATTTAAATTGCACCCCTTGGGGGGAGGTGGGCTGCTTTTCATAGCGAAGAGGAATCACATACGCTGTGCTAGTGAATATATTTAGAATACACAGCCTACATTCTACTATCTGGAATACATTGCTAAATCAATCGACTTGGCCAATAGCAAATACAGCACAGGTGTCGGGTGTGACTTGCAGAAAAGAAAAAGATGTAACAAGGTAAAAAGAGAAATAATAAAAATGCAGACAGGTATTGCATTGCATTGGAATGATTAAACTAATATTACTGTTTACTTTTCTATCAGAAAAGCATCTACTCCATCTTTACTGTTTGTATTTAACCACAGAAAGAACCAAAGGATTTATAATGTATAAAACGTAAAATCAGTATTTTTGTGAAATATATTAAGTATTTACGAATGAAGGCTAAAAACTCTTATTATATATAGGGCAAAGACGTATTGCCATATTAGGAAGTCCAGCTGGAGAATCTTCTGATGATAGCCTTGTGGATATGGTATGTATTGAAAGCTGTTCAGTTGCAGAATTGCTAAACCACTGCTTTTTATCATGAATTGGTATTTAGGAGAAAGGCTGTCTGCATTTAAGAAAAATATATAATCTATGAAGAGAGTCGTCTCTCCCCTGCAAAAGTAATCTTTTACAGAGTTAATCTTTGGACTTTTATTTTCTTAAAAAGCGAGAAAATTGCCAAAGCAGGATAAAAGGAATAAGCTATAAAGTGTGTAGTATCTATTTGCTTGCATTAGTTCGTAAAAATGTAAATGAATTACCAAAAACATTCCTGAGTAGTAATAACAATCTTGTATAGTAAATCTTAGCTCTGAGAGTTAAGTCTGTTTGTATTGACGTAGAATTTGCAAATAAAATTTCATTTGATAGTGATGATTAGTGTGCAAATCCAACTACATCTTTAATTAAAGGAAGGTTTTATTTCTACATAGAGAGATGAGACGAGCCGTTGTGTGTTACATTAGGACAAGTTAAATAAGAAGGAAGAAAATGACTTTACTGCTAAACCATGGAATTTTAAAACATGCACTCTTTTGTCCTAAGGCTGTTGGCCTGGGTGCCAAGTTTATCAAGTTGGGAGGTCTTTCCCGTGGAGAGAGAGTGACCAAATACAACCGCCTTCTTGCTATAGAGGAAGAACTGGCCAACAATGGAATACTGCGTATGAGCTTCTTTCTTACTTTGTTTTCAGCCTGCAATGAATAAGAGAACAAAGACTGGAAGAGAACTGATTGAAACTGCTCCACAGGAGGGAAGAGGAATGAAAAGATTATAAATATGCAGTGACAAAAAACGAGGATGGCACTTGCCAAAATGTATATGGTTGTCCTAATGTCAAGCCTCTGGTGGCAAAAATAAGATCAAAATTTTAGCCAAAAGCAGATGTATCACAGTCAAACTTCAACTCATTTCACAGCAATATTCTTTAAAAAACAAACCTATGTTGAGAAAGTTCAGATTGTATGGCTAAACATTCAAAAGGCAGGAAATGGAAAGTTAAGGATACAGGTGCAACTTTAGCTGTGCTCCTTGCATGTCCCAGGTTGCCTTACAGGGCCTGCATATTCTCATACATCAATTTTATGCTGGGATAACTTCCCTAACTTCAGTGGAGTCGCTCCTGATTTTTATCTGTGTAAGTGAGGGGAGAATAAAGGCCCAAAGCTTTTTAATCCTTTGATAGCTTAGTCATTCTTGAATAATAGCTATATTTTCATTCTTTTATATTTACACTAACTCTAGATTATTCTTAATATCTAAGATATAGTCTAAAGGAACACTGTTAATTTAATCTTTTTTTATAAATTAAATGTTTACCTTTCATCAACAACACTGCAGAGATATTTTATATTATATATAATTATATTGTATTTAACTGGTTATTTTTTCATTCTTCTGGACAAGACCAGTGCAAAAAGAGCATGTAGCAAAAAAAATAATGAGTGAAGTCAGTTTTGCTTTACACAGTTAGAAAAAACTAATAGAAAAATAGTAATATCGTAGTCCAAATGTAAGTTGTCCATGTCCCTTTAACTAGGAAAGGAACTTCGCTGAACATGCATGTACAGCATAACCTTTCTAATGTGCATTTCAGGAAATGGGGCAGATTACAGAGCTATGAATTTAACTGACTCATCAGCATTTCAGTATGTAATATTTAATACACTACACACAAGATACCAAATTCTGACAAATGTTTAAAAATACACCTCAAACTTCAGCAGTTTCCTGCAGATAACTTTGCCGTAGCAGAAATAAACCCCAATAGCAAAATCAGGACCAATATCCTCCTCCAACTACTCTCATCTCCATATTGATCAAGGTCAATGTGCCCTGAAGATTAACAAACGCGGGCTATTATGGACCAACGTCTTGATTCTGCAAAACAGTGAATGGTGAATTGCTACATCTCCTTGCAGCCCCATTAGGCTCTAAGGGTTGGGTTGTTAAAGGTATTTAGGCACCTAAAGATGCAGATAGCTGTCTAGTGGGATTTTCAAAAGTGCCAAGGCATCCGGGAGTTGGGTGCCCTGCCACTTTTGAAAATCCCACTAGTCACCAATTAGCATATTTAAATGTCCAAATACCTTTAAAAATCTGGCCTAACTACTGTCAGTTATAAGTAGGCCCAAGGGAGGTATTGAGTTTTCATTAATCGTAAAACTGTACTTAATTAAACATAATGCATGAATCATTTGGGTTTTAAAAAATGCAATGTAACGTGTGCAAGTTTGTTTAGAGCAATAACTTTTCACTAACAAAAACAAACCCTTTTTTTCCATTGCAGGTTCTGGAGAAAACCATGAATTCGTTGATTTTGCTGAAGAAGCACAAAGAGAGGAAGAGCTGATCGATGTTCTCCCTCCCATAGAGCAGGGCCCGCTGCCTTCGCAGCACTCTCAGCTTCTGCTAGTGCAGGACCAGAATCCTGCTTCCTTGCCCAGTAGCACACAGCATCTTAACGAGGCTGCCAAGAAGGACCCACCAATATTTCCTTAATGGAAGTTTGGTACCAAGGTGATCAAAGGTCTTGTCCTACAAGGATAGGATCATACCCTTGGAATTTGAGGTTCTGACCCTGCCATTAGATTTGTGGGAGAGAAACGTGCTTGTATGGAACTATACCTAAGTTTCCACATGGATGCGGGGATTTCCCTTCATATAGATACAATAGGCCCAGAACCCTAGTGAATCAAATATTAGTTGTTCCATTGCCATTAATTGTACCCTAATACATCTATCAATACCTAAAAATAAACTATTTCTAAAAGATTGAAGTTCAGCAATTATTTGATTTTCATTTAAACTCATCCTGTTTTGATACTGTTTTTATATCTTTGCATTTTTCATTAGTCTCTAATTCTGCGGTATCTGTTCCATCTTTATTTAGGTGTGAGTACCTTTCCCAAACCTGAAGATCTCTTGTGAAAGCTCAAAAGCTTCTCTCACCAACAAAAGTTGGTCCATTAAAGATATTACTTCATCCACCATCTCATATAAATCTTTTATAGCAGAATTATAAAGTATTAAATATAAACACTACTAAAATAGGTGTTTGTTCTTTGTATATATTTTAGCTAGGGTAAATTTGAAACACAAAATAATCCTACAAATAAGTATATTCCATAACATTTATTTGAAGATATTTTGGGTGGGATTTTCAAAAACTGCTCCACATTGACCTATTTCTTGCTTCCTATGAACCACTGATTCCAGTAGAAAGAGAATTAGGCCAGTAAGGAGAGGTTTTTGAAAAAACCTGACATTTCTAACATACGATTTTGGAATACTGCATGTTTTAATAATGAATTATTTTCTCTAAACTCTGAATAACTATATTCACTTTTGAACAATGTCTGTTGATTTTAAAATTATGCCAAGCTTATATATAACAACAACAAACTATAGACAATAAGCAACCACTTCATGAAAACAACCACCTTGACTGTTAATGCTACTTCATCACCCAACACATCCCAAATATCTTTCTTACCTCTCTTCAACCTGGTGTGATCAGGAATTTTGCTCTGACTCTAGCAATCAACAGCCAACCACTTATGAAGTTACATCAGTGTAAACCCCACGTATAGACCAAAGGAGCTGCAATTTGCTCAGGTAGACGAGCTTACCCGGTTTCAATTAAGAAATAGCAATATAAATGATTTCACAATTTCTGGGAAACTGCCAGTAATATTTTTAATAAGCAACAGTGAAAAGATAAATAATTTATATAATAGTATAACAGAAATAGTTTAAGTAAAAGAATTATTTTTTTTAAAAAAATCTGTTTCAGGGCATTTTGCAATTAACATATACAGCAGTAGTAGTAATTTGAGGAAAAATACATTTATAAAATGTCACATTTTATATTCAGTGTAAGCAAACAGATACCTAACTGTAAAATTAACTATTGGGGGGAAAACACAGAAAATGTAGATACGTAATAAAATGACAGACAGACTTTCCCAAATTTAGGAAATACATTTAGCTGGCTAATCAGATCAACCCCAAGATTTGACGTGCAAAACAAATTAAAAAGGCACAACACACACATTCATGATTACTATTTTCCTTCTAAAAGAGACGCAGCAGACAGCTCCATGCAAAGCCAGCCTACCAAACTGAAGACATTCATCCTTTTCACTAGTTAAAAGCACTATCACTGTTTCTTATGGTCATTAAGAAAAACAAACCAACCCCAAATAGTGCAGTCAAGTAAGTACATTATCACTCAACTTCAGTTTCACAAATCTTCAGTTTAAATTACAAAATAAAATCCCTGATTACATTTGTTCGCTCAATGTAGTGGAGTGAAACACTGTGCTGAGTTTTTTAAAAGTCTATGGAATGTGGTTTGGTAGTGAAGAACAAGTTCTGTCTTCACTAAAAGGAGGGCTGTGATCAAATGTACTTGTGTTATCACATGATAACAACTTGTGCCACCTCAGTATAAGGCTTTTAAGGATTGTGCGGTATTAATAAAATCAAAAGTCTGTGTTTGTCATATTGGGCCTGCTCTTGAAATCAATGGGAGCTCTGTGTGCAGATCAGATGCAAGATAGACAAAGCCCCAATGCCATATTTACTCAGTCCAGTACAATTTATTACAGGAGCCCCTAGGCTCCAAGTAACTTCAGCTCTCCACAGTGCTGCGTGATGTCTGGGCTCTGAAGAGCTTGCAATGTAACCAGACAGGATGGTGGGAGAACAATAAGGGGAAGTGAGGCACAGAGAAATTAAGTGATTTGTTCAACAACAAACAGAAATCTGTGTCAGAGCTGGGAAAAGAATCTAGATCTCCAGAGTCCCAAACCAGTGCATTACCCACAGGACCAGCCTTCATCTTCAACTCAAAAGAATTTACATTTACTTCAGAAGGAGTTGGCTCAGGGCCAGGAGTTGTTTTATTAAAGCCACTGACCACCTGTGCAACCGTTATTTACATGTGTAATCGAGTGCAGGGATGGACTGTCAAACTGTGATCCAGTAAAATGGGAGTAGAAATCTCCACATAGGCACTGCTTTGCAGGATTCATTGATTTCCTATTCACACACTATACTGAAGGCCTCAATCAACTCCCATTGAAGACAATGGGAATCTTTCCCTTGATTTCAATAGGAGTGGCATCAGATTTTAACACGGCTTCCATTTCCACCGGCTAAAGAAGGGTCAGTTTGACACTCTAAATTTAGAAACCATTACCAAAACTTGGTACCAAACCGGGACACTGCATTGCATTTCACGGCTCATGTCAGCTGTTTACTGGAGAGACTATTTCATGTTTGTGCTTTAAAATTATTTAAAATAGCCTGTGAGTAAGTAAGAGATCAATAGGAAATCTGTATTAAATAGGTACCAAAACATTTTTAAGGCAGAGTGTCTGAAACAGGTTTTTATCGATACTTCCCACTCTAAATTAAGTAGGTACTTTGTGATTACCTACTTAGGGCCTACTTCAAACCTACTGAAATTAGAGGGGGGCCTTTCCATTGACTGCCATGGGCTGTGGATCGGCTCTTAATGATCTTTACAAAGTGTCCACTTGTTAACATTCCAAAAGCTGAGGTTTTTTTAATTAAATTAAAAAATAATGTTGTGAGTAACCTATTCTCTAGGAAATATTACATACACAAACGAGACCCAAACAAAAAGGGATTATGAGTTCTATATATTTATATAACCTACTAACGCATATAACAAACCTGCACACAGTAGGCCACTTCAGTGTCTATCATTGAATACAGGTGTGAGTGCAGAATACAACCCTGGCAATTCATCTAAGCAATTTAACACTTATTGAGAAAGACTCCCAAATGTCTCAGCATTTTAGGGTAACAATTAGCAGATAGAGCTGTCGGACTCTTTTGTTTTGTCAGCACTAGTTTCTTTTTGTTTACTTTCTTCTTCTTTCATCTGGGGTTGATTTATGATATTTTCAGGCATCTGGTCTTTGGTTTTTATTTCACTGGTGGGAATAGGATCTAAAACTGCAATGGACTCTGCTGGATTTTCACTGCCAACAGCTTTTCTTGCAAATCCCAAGTAACTAGGTGATCTGGGAAGAAAAACAGAATAAATAAATACACAGATAAAAGGTTTCATTAAGACAGTTTTGGAATATAAGTGCGAAGAAATATATTTAAATTATTAACAGCGTGGATGACCATGACAGTTGCATTCTATAGACTACAAATCTCTGAAAAGTCTATAGACTACAAGCATCAATCAATCAGTTAATATACTAAATACACTATGAAGTTAAGAAATAAGACAAGAAAAATTAAGTTATATAGGAGCAATCAAAAGGCTTGCTTTAACCCCAATGACTGTCTGTGTGGGGGGTCAGGCCCATGGACTGATGAGAACTGGGGAGGAAGCCTCATGTTATAGTTCCTATCCTGTCTCCGACTGTACTCCTACCTTGACTTCTACCTTGAGACAGGCAGAAATGGGGCAAAGGCTGGGGCTTAAAATGTTTCCTGAATGGAGCTGAAGTGTGCAACCTGTGTCCCTAGAGTTCTTCAAACTGCACAGATTTGAGAACATCTGCTCTGAAAAGAGTGACATGTCCTCATAAGGGAGGTCCTGAACCATCTGATGCTTGCAGCCAGGAGCTTCTTCTCACGACCGCTGCTGAAGCCCTGGTTTGTGCAGCCAAGGCCCCTATATCCAAAGCTTCTTGTAGGGATGCTTTCTCCATTACTCCCCACTTCCTCGATCAGCCAAGAATTCTGCCCTGGATTCCTGAGACAACAACTCTTTTGAGTTTGGTCATCGCGCCCTAAGAACGTAAGTCGTGCCGGCTCAGGAGCACTTGCTGGTTGGTGATTCAGAGTTGGAGACTCCCATAGAGGAGACCTTCCCACCATGAAGATCTCACTTTTTGGTGTCTTTGACTATGGATGTAGGTCCTTGCTGCCCTTTTCTCTCCCACTCATTCACTGCTGATACCACCCATGGCCCTGGGGGATGGGTTTATAGAAACTAAAACCCTTTTGGTGGGACAAAGTACTTTTTCTCCATCCTCTTTGCTGTAGGTCACAGTGATGTTGGAGTCTGTCTTTTTCTTCGGTGGTGCTGCGGAATGGGACCGGTGACGGTGCTTCTCGCAGCGCGGAGTCGCCAGTGCCGGGGCTCTTTATTAGAGTTTTTGCTCTCGCCGCCGACGGTGTGCTCTGCCCTAGCGCCGTTGAGTCTGAGCCTCGAGTTTCTGCAGGCCGAGGGCTTCCTCCATCATAAGGAGTCTTAACCTCTGTTCCTGTTCTTTTCAGGTCCGCGGTTTGAAACTTCAGCACAGCTTGCACTTATCTCTCAAGTGCGACTCACCCAGACACCAGAGACATGACGAGTGTGGGTCATCTGTCGGCATAAACTTTTTGCAGGAGATGCAGACTTTGAAGCCTGGCATGCCCCGGTTTAGCCCTAGGGCAAGGGCGACTCCCGACAGGAGTCTCAACGAACCTAACTACAGCTATTGACTAACAATGACTTAATTATTGTAGTATTAACTACAAAGAACTATAAGAACAAATACAAGAGCTAGGGGATAGCTGGCTGTAAAGCAAGCAAGCACTGTTCCAGCGACCATCAGGGCGGTAAGAAGGAACTGGGGAGAGAACGGGTCGGCTGAACTATATACAGAGAGGTGGGGAGCACCATTGGTGGCTGCAGCTGACTCTGCAGATGGTCTAGGGGAAACGTTTCTGGCAATCATGCATGCAGTGTGCGCACACCTGAGTTGGAATTGACATGAGCAATCACTCGAAGAAGAAGGCTGCAATCTGCCAGCTTTCCTGTGACCAGAAGACACTGGGGTTAGGGAGTATCCCCCAGTTCATCTTCCTCTGCTTCTTCCTTGGCAGTGGTGATTGGGAACATTGCTGAGAATCTGGTTAAGACATAGACCTCTTCTCTCCCAGAGACACTTGATGGCGATGAGAGTCCAGAATGCAGTAGAGGAGTCCTTTCCCAGTGCAGTCTCTCTCTCAGAAAAGCCAGAGTGCCTCTCAGCGAAATGGAAGGGCTTGGTGCTGAGTAAGCATGGAAAGCTGCTTCCACAAAGAGGAATTTGAGTCTTTGATCTACCTTCCTTGGTACGGGGTTTGAACCTCTAACAGATCCTGAGGTGCTCCAGCAGGTGCGAATCCCCCAAACACTTGAGGCAGCTAGAATGGGGGTCCCTAGGCTTATGGCATGCTGCACATGGCTTAAATCCTGAGGAAAAAGGTCTGACCCACTTCTGGGGAAGAGATAACACTGGTAAGTGGGATTTTCTAATCAAATGCCTAAACTAAACTCTACTTTCCAAACACTATAATTAATTATATACAGGTAAAGAAGAACCCAAGTCCACTAAGAAGAGTACTTGTATGAACAGAAGGATGAGGAGATGTTCCAGCAACCACTACAGGTGGTAAAAAGGGACTGAGAAGTTGGCAGGTCCTACCTACCAGCTCAATGAGGGTGCAACTCCAGGGGACCGCTGAACTGACCTGACAGATACCAGTGAAGGAAAACCTTTCCAGCAGAGGTGCTCGGGGCAAGCACACACCTATACTAGAATGGACATGAGCAAGCATATGAAGAACCCTAGATTAAAGTGTGTATTAGTGTTAAGATGTGAATGTACTGGCTCTGTGAACTTCATGAAAACTAATGATGGATTGTTCCTGGCTATCACATCGTTGTTTGCATTAGGTTTATCCACCACATGAGATGGAAGCCTTGGAAATGTAAAAGATTGCTAACTTCAAAGCATGCATTGATGTGTTTGACAGTGAAAATTCACATACACTATTTCCATTTTATCATCAAACAAAGAGCCCGTGCTGTGAATAAAAACACCTGCCAGAATGCCTTCCATGGAAAGACACTATAAGAATGGATCTGGGGATCAAGCCTGTATCTCTGATCTATTTTGAACTCTAACAAGTTGGAATACAGAATAAGTGGACAGAAATCCCCAGAATTATTGAGTACCCTGAGGAATTTTTGCAAGTCCAGCAGATTACTATAACTCTGTTAACATTTTGGACTTACAAACTTTGACTCATCAGTTAATGTATTTTACCTGCTTTAACCTCTCAATAGCTCATTTCTTTTCTTAACTAATAAACCTATAGTTCATTTACTAGAGAAACTGGCTAGCAGCATTCTTTTTGGTGTGAGACCGAAAGTATCCATTAACCGGGGTAAGTGACTGATCCTTTGGGGTTCGGAGTAACCTGCGGTAATGTGATATTTGGTATAATAAACCACTATCAAAAAGACCCGATTGTCTGGGTGGAAAGGTAGGTTGGAGAGCCTAAGGGGACTCTCTATGATTCCTTGTTAAGACTAATACAGTGATCCAGGAATGCACAATTATTACTGGCTTGGTGAATTCTAATTATAGACTATATCACCAGTTTGGGGTGTCTACCCTGTTTTTTGACAGTCTGCCTGAAACTGTCACTCATAATTGTGAGCTTCTCCATATCTGCCAACAGGTCAGTGGCTCTGGTCTCATGGAAGAGTTGCTATATGACTACTGGGTTCAATTTCACCTGCTTCTCTGGGGCCAATTTTGCCTTTCTCCAACATAATCAATAACAATGTATCACCATGCTGCTAGGAAACATACTTGAGTATTGAAAGGAAAAATGAGAACCTACAGAAGGAAAAGACGTTAATACGATGGGTTCCTTTGATGTGAGTTGCGTGTCTAATGTGACTGTTCTGTCTTAGATGGAAAGCCAAGAGCAAGTGAGGATGCCATGTTCAGCAACTGAAACTCAAGTGATGAGATTTCACGGGCTCCCACCTGATGGACAGAGAGGTAATAAATCCTGCAACCTGAACTGATACAAGTCAAGTCATGGACCTGACAAATTGTATGGAAGGTTAATATTCTACTCGCTAAGAGTGAAATTTTTCATCTGGTTTCTGCAAGAGATGAATGTTTCCATCTACATTTCAAATGGCACATCATTTGTCTGTATTCTGGGAAATTCCACGTTCAAGCTATTTTCACAAGCATCATGTCTAACATCAGATCTTCAGTACAAGTTAACTAATTCTGAAAATGACAGTTACAGATACAGTTGCAGACTCAAGTGAATACAGTCAAAACTAAGAAGGAAAATAATGCTTATTTTATGCAAATGTTCCTTATCACAACCTTATTTCTGTTGAAAATACAAGGTGGGATATTTTGAACATTACAGTGAATGAAACTTTTCAGAGCAGTGTAACTACAAGAGTGTTATTTTAGAAAGTGCTACCTCTGAAAAGCTGATTGCCCAATACTATAAAAATGGTCAGAGCCATAAATGCCACATTCATTTTTATTTCACTTCGGAGGTAACTATCTTTCAAATCTCAACAGCTGAACTATTTAATACAATCTGGTGAATCAAAGTATAATTCTTCACTGGGCTCGCAGCAGGGGGTCTGCATTAGTGTGTGGCAGCCGTCCAACAGCTGATGCACAGCCAAACACTCTGAAGTCTGTTTCACTTACAATAAAAATGGATAAAACGGCAATCATATTTACCACCTTCAAGGACAGAAAAATGAAAGATTTAAAGCTGTCGATATAAAATAGTTTAATGGAGAAATCCAGTGATTAAGTCAATCTTATATTTTCTAATGTAAAAGGAGGACTATTCGGTTTATTTTACTAGTATTTCCTTCTTCCAAGTCCTTTACGCAGCTACACCCATTTGTCAGGACTGCTGTTATGGCTGAGGGAGTGTTGCTGTTTAAATTGTAAATCCCATGTATATGTTTTATTCTTAATACAGCTGAAACTTGACACAACAAAGTTTTGGTCAATGAGTAAATATAAAGTTGTCTTTAAAATATGCAGAAAATTCCATGGTTTATAATTTTTTTAAAATTAACTTTATTGTCAAAAATAAAGCTTGGGAGCTCAATTAGTGCAGACTATGGTTAACTGCCTTTCTTTCATTTCATGACAAATGCAGCTGACTCAGATATTTACTTCCAGCTCTATACAAAGCCTTTTTCCATTAAGCATTGCATTTTGAATGTCAAACTCAAATTATTAGTTGTGCAAATATCTGTTTAAGACTGAAATATTCTGAGTTCATATTTCCATAATAACAGTGCTAAAATCCACACTACTACATTTTTAAAAGCAACTAAATGCTTCTAATCCCCGATATGAAATCTAAAAACATTTTTATATGATAAACAGTAATATAACTGACGGTTTAATATGTCAGCTCCCATGCTTTTTGAGCAGGATTGCTTGTAATTTTAACATAAATACTCGCATTAACATGACGATGCAAGCCAACAAAAGCAGAAAGAAAAGAGTCAGGACTGACTGTCTGTCTGAGAACTAGAGCCACGGTTGCTGACGTGGTGATTCTCACACTGGTAGCAACTGCAGGAAAATAAACCGAGGACCAGAATTATCAGTTGTGATGTGGATTTTCCTTTTTGCCACTGGTTTGCATTATATGAGATTATTTAAATCTGTTTTTCTATTAATGATATCCTTTTGTTATAGACATCAGAAGCCAGAGATTTCTAAATAGATGACTGGACAAAGTCTTGACCTATTGTAAAGGCCCGAACGGACATTAAGAAGGTACGCAAAAAACATTCATGTTTCAATCTCACATTTTGAAGTCCTTAACACAATTATATACTATAATTTCAGGACTTCTCTATTCGTTTACCACATTGAAGCAAAATTGCCTACAAAAGAGTGATATCTTCATCCAAAATTAAATATGGTTTGAAGCTTGATGATAGTTACGGGTTAGATCACCTTCACATGGCAGAACACTGCAGCCTACACAAACTGGAAACCAAAATGGTGATGCAGGATTGGTTTTGAGCGTTGTAGCTGTGTCAGTCCCAGGATATCAGAGACAGGCTGACTGCAGCAGGGTGTTTATTTGGACCAATTTCTGTTAGTGAAGGAGAGAAGATTCCTAGCGACACACAGCTTGTCTCTCAGACTTCGTTTGCCATGTCTGTCTACAAAGGAAGCTTCCGTTCCGTACAACCTCCTTCACAAACTAAGGTGTAATTCACTCCTCCACTACAAAACTTAGAGTAAATAGGCTTTATGCATAGGACTGAATGGGGGTCAACATGTGCAACATTTACCTCTCTCAATTCACAGGCAGGTCACGAGGCTGCAATGCAACTTTCCAAGGGCCATTACTCCAACCTGTGTGCTTTTCCCACTTCCTACACAGGGTTTGGATCATAACACAGATCAGTAGCCTTTCTTCTGACCCACCTCCAATGACTCTGCTCTGCACCAGTCTACTTAAAGAAGCACAGAGCCCTCGATAAAAGTACCACTGTAGCCCCCTACAGAGGTGTGGCAGATGTCAGCAGGTGAGTAAATTTCACCCACAGTGCATGAATACAGCAAGTGCTAGAGAAATGCATAACAGAACATTTCAGAATCTGTAGCAGAGAAGTTAATAAAATGCAAGGGACCAAAGGAAAACACCTGTATATCAATACAGAGAAATATTGAATTTTCACAAAAACATCTTTACAAGTTCTTTTCAAATGCAAAGTTCAGGAATGGAAAAATTGCCACAGTCGATTAAAACAGCACCCGAGTATTTCCATTTCCTAACTCTGACAGTGGGCAAGATCGGCAGGTAGTATTTAGCTAAACTAAATTTCACACTCAACTAGAACTGAATTTTTAGAAACACTCCATAGTCAACAGGCTGGATTTTCTAACCACCTAAAAACCATGCCCACTTGTATGCCTGTCATAGCATGTACCTGAATAATCAGTGAAAGTCAGTGAAACTGAACGGTTCTCAGTATTGTTTCAGCGTCAGCTAACTGCACTGTAATTTAGAGTGTACACATTATTTTTTCAGTCTCTAAGACAGCTACTTTTAAAACTATTTGTTCAAAATAAGAAGATTCTCAACTTCCAGAACATCCCATTGTCGTCCTGATTTTGCTGTTCAAGCTTAATTGTCCATGTTCAACCTGCACACGGAAAACCTTTGTAGTTGTGTCTCTCTGAGGCTGAACTGTTTCCTGCAGTGTCAGGAGACAATTCAGGGGTACTAAGATTACAGTGGAGAGAAGGAGAATAAATCCTTTAATTGTATAAAATCATCAGATTAAGCCTTCCCCTCTGTGTGGTTCATTCTACTAACTGAGTCATCTACTGCCTGGAAACAAATGTTTACTAATTGCTGAGAATGCAAAAAAAAAAAAAATTGGGGGGGGGGGGGGGGGGGGGAAGAGCAAGGCACACCTTTCCTTTCTGTATGTACTCACCACAGGAGCCATGGGAACTCCCTTGGCTTCCAACAGAACAAAACACTACCTTGTCTCTCTTGAGGAATTGCCATTAAATTAGACTCCTGCAAGGATAAATGTTTGGGACAACAGTTGTATGGGGAGTCGTGGTAAAGTTGCGCTAAGACTCAATTTCTGTTTTGCGACCCATTCTTCCACTTCGCCCCCAAACTCAGATTCACTGATTCCACACCCGCTTGTTCAAAGCCTTGAGATGTCACTTTATTAACCTGTTGAATTGAAATCACTGGACAGAGGGGGTCAAAAAACAAAGCCTTTGCTTCTCAGCTACTTTTTCCAAATTCAGTCAGTCAGTCTGTTTGCTTAAAGGGATGTTTTAGACCTGACCTGCATCTATTCACGTTAGGCCCAGTTCTAGAAACCTCCCTCAGACTGAGTAGTGCTTCCTTATCTAAGAGTCATCCAATACTTTATTGTAAGCACTTAGCCACAAGTGATTTTATTCCTGTGTTTAGTTCCATTTAAGTCACTGCGTGAATTCTGGCCCCACAGAAGTCACTGGCAAAACTCTGAGTTCAGTGGGGTGCGAATCTGCTAGTGTCAATAAATTATTCGTGTCTGATGGCAAGGTTGGACCTTCACTGATCATACAATCCCCTTCTACAGTGGGACTACTCAGATGAGTAAATGCTTCTCAGCATGAGTAAAGATTGCAGAGTTTGGCCTGTAGTATTAACTAATATTCTGCAAGGACCCCTCAGACTATAAGGCCACAGAAGATGGACAATGAAGCAAAAAGCAATAAATCATGAAGGGTTGTCTGTAATATTTTTCTATTGGGGTGTTATAGATTTTAACATGTAAAGTTACAACTAATCAAAGGAAAAATGACACTGGAAGGGAGCGCCTGTAATTAGGGAACCCATCCTCTTGTAGAGCAGGGTGCACGGTAGGTGGTCTCAGAAAGCCACTGAAAACAATCAAATAGGTCACACCCTTGGCAGTGTTTAAAGAAATGGAAATGGGAACGAGACGGATAAAGCCTCTTATCCTGGGTGGGGAGAAGGACAGTGACAGTCAATTTGCTTGCATCTGTTGCTTGGGTGTCTGGTCAAAGCAGAGTGTTTGCTTCTTACCAGTTTGGTTAACAAGGAAGTAAGTCGAGGGTGCTGCTTAATTATGGTGTCAAGTTTTCAGCTGCGTTCAGCAACATGACTGTGGCCAGACTTCAGCCCTCCTTCCTAAGCCACATGCACCAGGGCTTAGGGGCTGCCCCAATTTATCCTAACAATCCCAAGGGACCAAAAATGCAGTTAGGTATCAGTAAGATGCAGGATATCCTGGCCATATCCTTCCCACCCCACCAGCATAAAGGGGGAACAGTATAAGAGCCCTTACACCATCGGTATTCCATTGGAGGATTCTTCTTGACCACAGCTTCAGAACGGTTTCCCTCCCCAGCCCCCAGTTAGGCCAGTTGACACCAATCGTACAGCACACTGCAGTAGGAACAAGGCCCACAGCATTTGTATTGGTGCATTAACAGACAGATTAAAATTAAATGTGTCTTTTAGGTTCTCACAGAATAGGCAAGCTGTAAAATAAAGCAAGCGTCACATATGCTTTTATAGCACATAACAACTGTGACTGTCAACACAAGATCCTTTTCACTGTCAATTCACCATGCATTCTGCAAGACCTTGGGCCTACAATTATTTCATTTCCTTTCTAGCAAATGTAATTTCCACTTAGTTTGGTGGAATAAAAGGTAGACAAAAGGTGGTAGGACTTGCAGAATTTTCTGATTAAGATTATCTGTTCAAAACGATAAAAATCTATAGACTAACAATGTAGTGTTTCTCAGAAACTAACTCAACTCTACCAAATTGCCTCTGTATCAGGATAGTGGTTAAAAGAAAAAAGTGCAGCTACATTGTTGAGGTCAAATTAACTGTTAAACAGATTTAAATCAGAAAGATAAAGAGTAAACATAGATCGTCTTTCTATTAAGGACACTTATTGAATATATTTCAGTGGGAGAAACACCTGACTGGAGAAGGAAATGTGCTTTTAAAATTCAATCAGAATTACTGTAAGGCACAAAAAGGAAATAAGACCTTTCATTTAAAAAAAAAGAGAGAGAGAGAGGCAACAACAAGAGAATGAAGCAAATACCAGTTCACAAAATATATATCTGAATTGAATTTCCAGTTCATTTGTCCTGATTCGCCCCTTTGAACTAAGCAATGGAGACCTTCGAGAATAGGTGTTCTTTTTCTACTGATGGAACAGGAAATCAGAGGTTTAATTAACCATGATTATAATATTCTTCTGATCTGATTTGTCTCACCTATTTCCTTTTTTCTTTAAGTGATAAACTACCTGACAAACATCCTGGCAAGAGAACTAAAGCAAACCTGCAGACTAATTTCAAAAAGAGGTTTGCATTGTTACAAAACAAACTGATCTTCAACCGGATCTCTCTGAAATGTGTATTTCTGAAGCAGGATTAACTCTTTGATGCTTAAATGGCACTTTGAAGCTTCAGTCTGTTGCGCCAAAAGAATGCTCTGTCTGTTGTGCCAAAATAGTATCTGATTCTACATTTTCTTTCAGCATCTAAATTCTGTGACTTCCGAAAAGTTCAACATTTCCATTTCCTGTTGGTAAATGTTATTTTCAAAACTGAAAATGAGTCTCTGAAACTGTGCATTTCTTTTGGTCCACTTGGGGGAAAACAAAACACTTATCAATTCATCAGGTTAATTTGATACCGATGTTGGATTTACAAATGGGTTCTTTGTTTTCTAAAACCAAGAATACGCTGCTCAACTGTGTCCCGTTTTTAATGGAATATGGGGGAAAACACCTCCAGTGAAACATGTTGCTACTCTTCAAAAAAAATCCCATTATCTTTCTGTAGCAAGACATCTTGAATATCTTTGGGGAGAACATTCATTGACTATCTAGAGAAGAACCTCATTATAATGGAAAGTTCAATCTCTAATTGGGATTGGGAGATAATTTGTATGGGCACTTACATATCATATAATTTCCCAATTAATAAAATAATACAAATGGCACAAATGAAATAGGTGTGGCATGAAAAATACGACTGGATGTGCATAAATAGCATTACTTACTGAAATGTAACCTTGGAAATTGCACTTCCTGTCATTTGAAGAGACTCTTCACCTGACTCAGGTGTTTTGGAGCTGAATTCTGCCATCAGAGTCTTCTTGTTCAATGCTGTTTGAGCTGTGCTGGATTCCAAGCCTAACACTAGCATGGATTTGGATTCTGATGTAGCCAAGATTCCAGTTGGACCTAAAACACAAATGGAGTTTTAGCATTTTTGTTATGCCTATTTGCAGGGGTATTGAATCACCCATCAGCTCAGTGTAACTTCAGTCAACTAGGCAGGTCAAATCAGCTCCTTAAAGTAGTGGTTCTCAACCACTGTGTTGCCACACAGTGGTAAGTGTGCCAGGGAGACCCGGGGAGATGGCTGGATTTGGCCTGGAGGGAGAGGGCTAGTGTATCCTATAGAGTCGCAATATGCTGCCAAGTGTGTCGCGACCCACCAAACGTTGAGAACCGCTGCCTTAAAGAGTAGCTTCCAGTTCATGGGAAGTTTCGAAATGCATTCCATTTAGAATCGGCCTCTCTCTCTTTGCAGTGTCAAAATGCCATGGCTCAATGAAGTCAGGCCTAGGGCTAAGAAGGGTCCCATGGGAACTACAGAATCTCAGCTGTTATTTCAATTCACTCAGCTGAGAAGCATGTACTGGTGAGTATATTGAAGGTGTTAATGTTTCTGTTTTCTGCTGTAAAAGGATTTTTGAACACAGGATTTAAAATCACCAAAAGCTGCTACAAATACTTGTTCTTCGGAGGGAGTGAATTCAAGATGGCAGCCATAAATTATAATTCCCCTATTTATGAAGACACCTTTGCAGAAAGCACAAACAGACAAAAATCAAACCAAGGACTTCAGTCATGCTGTCTGCACTCAGAAGCAGAAAGTTTACAAGGGTGGGTGGAGAGCACCGAAAGACACTTATACTGGAGAAAATTGAGATGGCAGAGTGTGCAGCTATTAAGGCAAAGTGGATCAGCTGGGAAGCAATTAGAGCTCTCCCGAAAAACGATGGGTGAACCTGGAAAGGACGGAAAGCTAGAGTAATTTAGCCTTTAAATGACTAACACAAGTTCTATGAAACTCAACAGTAGGACTACGATGGGATCAAGGCAACTTACTGATGCTGTCTTGCTCGGTTGTCACCTTCCTATGCCGCAGAATTTTTTCTAACTCAGTTTCACTGCTGTCTGTTTCAAGGGATTTTAAGCTTCTTGAACTGGTGGATTTGTTGAGTGTTTCCTATAGTAAGAGACAGATGCAGGAGGTCGTCTGAACACATGCCATCCCCAAACAGCGGATAAAGTTGAGCAAGTTGAAAACAAGAATTCGGGATGGTAACTTATCATTTTAGATTGAATAAGTGACAGTTCTGGTCAGTCAGCACTGGGAGCCTAGCAGAACTGGCTCTAATTAGAATCGCCTGATTCTAATACTATCACAGAGGTCCCAGGTCACTTAACCTCTCTACCTCAATTTACCTATCAGGAAAATGGGGGAAACCATGTTTACCTACCTTACAGAGAGTATGAGAGAGGCTCTCTGTCTACGTAATTTAGCACATTCCCTGAACAGACTCCATGGACCTGGACCTCAAGCTAAGGATGTCCTTTCCTGGGGAATCCCACTCTGTAGCAAGCAGTCTGGTGGAATATTTCTTAAGTAAACACTAAGTATCATTACTGGAACAAACCAACCAGTATTAAAATACCTCCATTAAAGCTGTGAGGAACTTGAGAAGATTGTACACGAGGAATATCTTGTCAGGAAAACATTTTATGTTAGCTGAAAGCCAAAGAACCATGTTTAATTGCTGTCATATGCTACCTCTTCTAAATGAAGTTGGTTCATAGCTAGTCTCAGCATAAGGCAATGAAGATGATGGTCTGTATTCTCTATATGCTAAAAGAAAGCTCTATCCAGAGATACTTGAGTGTTTAGTGGGGATTGAAGGATGAGCATAGAGGGTATTCCTTTTTGTAAATTAAATGAACCTATGGCTTAGGCCAAAAAGTGGGAACTTATTTTATAGCCCTCCTAAGAAAAAGTCTTCTTCGTGAGCTGAAATCTCTAAAAATACTGCCGCCGGAACCTTAACTGGCACAAATCATGCTCAGCATGTTCCTCCAGCCTGACGGGAGCTACACTGCCACCGTGTCAAATACCAAATTGACTGTAAAATTGCCCTCAATGTTTATAAATGGAGCTCAAAATGTGGGACATGTATTTACTGCTGCCTCTCTGAGCCTCACCATTGTTTGCAACCCTTTTTAAAGCCCGTTTTCTGGCAGTTGCAAAACACCCATTAGAGCCCCACACAGCATGTTTTCAGCAGTATGCCCCAACTCACATCAGGCAACGTCCAAAATGCTGAGTCAAAAAACCTCAAGACCAATATTTAAAAAAACAAACAACGCCCCCACCCCCAAAGAGCCACTCAACAACCTCCTGACCAACTGAATCTTTCTGCTATGGTCCTGCCTTCCTCTAGAGTTCCACAACAGGCATAAGCCAACTTTGTTACATATTCCAAAGGGGTAGCCGTGTTAGTCTATTGTAGAAAGACAACAGAGTCTTGTGGCACTTTTAAAGACTAACAGATTTATTAATCGCATGAGCTTTCGTGGGAGAAAATCCCACTTCGTCAGACGCTTTGAAGATAGGAAAGTTACAGAGTGGGAGGAAATCAAATGCAGGGGAGTGTATGACATAGCATCAGGTCAGGCTGTAACAGCAAATCAAAGTAGGTGTTAGGATTCAAAACACTGGGGAACAGCACATAGAGGAGGGGGGAGGTCAATTCACTTGATGTAATGCGAGAAAAATCCATAGTCCCTGTTCAACCCCAAGGCAACTGAGTCAAATTTGCATATAAGTTCGAGCTCTGCAGACTCTCTCTGAAGCTGTGATTTGTTATTCATCTGTGTCAATACAGCTATTAACAAGTCGTTAAGGGAGTGAGCAGGGAGGTTGAAGTGTTCCCCTACAGGTTTTGCAGTATTGCAATTTCTGATGTCAGATTTGTGTCCATTGATTCTTTGGCGCAGAGACTGTCCTGTCTGTCCAATAAATCACATTGCTGTTCCCCAGTGTTTTGAATCCTAACACCTACTTTGATTTGCTGTTACAGCCTGACTTGATGCTATGTCATACACTCCCCTGCATTTAATTTCCTCCCACTCTGTAACTTTCCTATCTTCAAAGCGTCTGACGAAGTGGGATTTTCTCCCACGAAAGCTCATGCGATTAATAAATCTGTTAGTCTTTAAAAGTGCCACAAGACTCTGTTGTCTTGTTACATATTGTCATGACTTCTAAGATGCCAGAGTAAGTCTAGACTACAGAAGTGATGCATTTCTTAAGAGAGTAATCAGTGAAGAGATACAAGATACATGTAACACAAGTATGTACACTCTTGAATGGGGATATTAGATTTTTGCAAAAGCAAACAGCAGCTTATAAGTCACACTATTTCCAGGACTCCAGCAAAACAGCTTTCCCCTACATTAAAATATTTCACCTCGTAGGTGCTCTGAAATTAACGGAGCTGAGGCATTATTCATGAGTAATACTCCTCGGCACTGCACTGATTTTACAGACTTAAAGGAAAACCCAATAACTGAGTTGCTTTCCTTGAATTCTGCAATTTGCAGAACAAATATAAAGATCTTTATAACAATTATACGGAGGTCCGCATGGAATGCACTATTAGCACAGTGACAACAAACAGATAAGTATTGATTTCTTCAGCACCCACCTCCATGTTTGTCTTCTGGCTGTGCATAATGATTAGTCTCACGAATAGGCTAGAATTTAGTTGACATAGCACCTTTCATGCTCTAAATATCCTGACGAGCTACAAAAAGCACTGAGCTCGATGCTGGTAGTACAGTAACGTGGGTCTCCTCTTACTCAGACTGAAGTCAGGGCGAAGGCCACACTGAGCTGAGTCATGAAGAACTGGCACCTACCAGCAAATGAAACAGTCTTTTTGCACGTGGCAATAACTCACTTGCAGCCTTGGACAACAGATGTTAGTTCCTAAGAGGCGCAACGCTAGCCAGCACCTCAGGGTGATCCTCTACTCTTCACAACGGTGCTACTGGATCTTTAACTGGCCGCTAACTACTTTCTATCAAACAAACAAGGAGTCCTGTGGCACTTTTAAACTTACATGTTTATTTATTGCATGAGCTTTTGTGGGAGAAAATCCCACTTCATCAGACGAAAGCTCATGCGATAAATAAATGTGTTAGTCTTTAAAAGTGCCACAGGACTCCTTTGTTTTGCTGAAGTAGACTAACACGGCTCCCCCTCTGGAACTTGTCAACATGCAAGGCACTCATTTCTGCCAAAGACGGACAGAACTACATCCAAGACTGCCAGCCCTACTGCAAATTCTCCTTTTTCTCAACATATCACACTGGATTGCAAGAACTCAAAATCTCCAGGACTAGAAGAGAGGGTAACCAGCTACGAGAAAGATGGTGCCATAAAATACTGTTCCCTGTTTTAAAATGTCTTCGTAATGGCACCTAACACTGCAGTAGCAATCCTGTTGCCTGCAGTATTTTGGACCATCACAATAGATGAAGAAAGGCTATTTAAATCCTAGCATTGATTGTTAGGGACAGAAACCATTGCACATGTGCAATACTATTAACACACAGGTAAAATCCCGGCCTTGCTGCTATCTATTACAAAACTCCCACTGCCTAGAAAGAGAACAGGATTTCACCCTATGCATGTTCCAAAGTTACACCTCAACTTTTCATTCTCAGAACCAGAGAAGCGAAGGAGTGAAAGCTATGCTGATTTTATTCTTAATCAATACAATTTTAGCATCTGTTCAGGAGCTGCACATTACAAAACAATAATGCACAGAGCACGTTTTATTAAAGCTGAGCAAAATATCAAATATAACTTTACTTAGCAACTATCAAATATATAGGTAACAGTATACACCTCTGTATATATTTATTTAAATAAATACAGATAGAAAGATTTTTAAAAGTTTTAAGTCTTTAGATACCTGAAAATATATATATAATATATATATATAAAATATATATATATTCAGATAATCAATAAAACAGGAGTCAGAAAAAAAATCTCTCTATGGCTCTATCCAACTATCCTCAAAGGGTCCTCTCCTTTCACATGAAAACAGAACAGCAGCATGTAAAGAATGTGTTCTTACCAGTATTCCCTTTAGTTCCTTCACTGCACTTTCAGTGGGTTTTGGTGCTTCTGGCTGCAATGAAATAAAACACATATGTCATCAAATCTGATTATGCAACTCCTGACTGTGGAAAATGTGTGTGTTTGGTACAGTATTTCAGGACAAACAATACATGAGTCTGCAATGGGTTCACTGGCAGACCCTGGGTAAATTTATTAACCCGCCATCCCCCCCCTTCCCCCCCGAAGGATAGCAGAAACAATGACTGTGATATTTAAAATGGTAGCACTTCTGAAAATATTCCAATGCTCAGAAAGATACTAACTGCTATTAAGGAGAAAATTAAGTAACTTGAATTCCAGTTCCAAAGGGGTACCTGTGTTAGTCTACTTCAGCAAGACAAACAAGGAGTCCTGTGGCACTTTTAAAGAGTAACCAAAAATTTATTTATTGCATGAGCTTTCGTGGGAGAAATTTCCACTTCATCAGACTCTTCAAAAGTCTGAAGTGAGATTTTCTCCCACGAAAGCTCATGCGATAATGACATTTGTCAGTCTTTAAAAGTGCCACAGGACTCCTTGTTTGAATTCCAGTGAGTGCATTTTTAAAAAGTTGAGTATTAACATTTTAGCATAAAAATATATTATATAAAAATGAATCCCACAGAACCAGGAAATTCAAATATAGCCCGTTTTACTACTGCCATCCTTCGGTCTCTTCTTTCAATGGCATCCTCATCTCATCCTCACCATTAGAGGCAGAACAGGTGTGGAAGGGGACTGCTAAGGGCTCTTAGCTTTACCTTCCATCTTTCCCACCTCAGAATTCTCCTCCCAGTGAGGGTGGGGAGAAGAGAACGTAGGATTTAGAGACAGCTATTGTGAATGGCAACCATGCTTACAAGAAGGTGCAAGGAGAGTCTTCTTGCTCTGTCATCTGCCCCATACTCTGGGCCATACTGTTCATATTAAGATAGAATAATGCTTGCATCAAACCAGTGCCACATCACCATAGTCCCCCCCTCCCTCCCACCCTGTTCCGGCCACTTTGTAAGTCTCCACTCTATTCCAGGTTCTCTCATGCTGCCCCTGTGACAGTGGATTACACCCTGCAGGACTGGGCCCAGTGCAGTCACTGGGAGATGCAGGTTGCTGGCATGTCTCAAGACGCGGCCTGCTGGAAAGCAGCAGTAAAATGGGAGCTTTCAGACACAGCAGAAAAAAAATCAGCAGGTTAGGCTTCAGTAAAAGAGCAGCCTCTACAGCTTGAAATATTTCCAAGTGTTGTTTCTTTTAACTTTTTTTTAAAAAATAAATATTCATAAGGTCCTCTAGGGTACTAATTTCGTCTCTTTTCATTTCGAGACGTATCAGTCTGACTACTTTAATTATTTTAATCCCCTCAGTCAAACGACACAGAGTAATGAACTTGGAGCCCTGTGTGTCATTACGTCAGAGGAGGCGAGGGAGGGGTGACCCTGAAAACAAGTTAGTCACAGTTAACAAATGCTGCCCTACCTACTCACCCTGCAGGGAGCAAAATGAAACAACAGCTCTAACTGCTATCCACTTGCACTCCACCACTTCTTGCAATTATTGCTTGAGGTGTTGATGTTCATTTACAGTATTTCAGACCAAGAGCCTTTCGCTCCCTTGAAGTCAACAGAAGTTCAAGGGCACTCAGCCAAGTCTGAATGAAGACAATGCAGGGCCCCACGCACACCTCCATATACAGGTCTGGGATGCTAAGCACCACTGAATACCTGCTGGCAGAGGGCTCAGAGTGGCTCTGACACACTCACCACATTGTTGTCATTGTGACGCTGGCAGAGCAGGTGCCAGCTCATACCGAAGCCTCTCGGGCTCACTGAACAGCGATAACTGCATGGCTGGAAACCAGCTTGATTCAGCTGCGTCTCAGCATTGTTAAAACAGATGTTAAGTTTACAAGAAGGTGTTCAGACGATATGCAATGCTTGTCGGATGCTGCACGTAATGATCTCGTGTATCACATCTGGATCCGACGGTGGTATACAGTCATACTGAAGGCTAGCATTGTAAATCTCTAACTGTGTAACTCACCAAACAGGAACGACGCATTAATCACAGAATCTGGAAGGGACCATGAGACGTCATCGAGTCCAGTCCCCTGCACTCATGGCAGGACCAAATACCCTCTTAAACCATCCCTGACAGGTGTTTGTCTAACCTGCTCTTAAAAATTTCCAATAATGGAGATTCCAGAACCTCCCTAGGCAACTTATCCCAGTGGTTAATCACCCCGACAGTTAGGAATATTTTCCTAATGTCCAACCTAAACCTCCCTTGCTGTAATTTAAGCCCACTGCTTCTTGTCCTATCATTGGTGGTTAAGGAGAATATTTTTTCTCCTTCCTCCTCGCAACAACCTTTTAGATACTTGAAAATTGTTATCGTGTCCCCTCTCAGACTCCTCTTTTCCAGACTAAGCAAACGAATGAATGTAAAGCTCTGATCCTGCACACGAGAAGGAAAGATACCTGAAGTCAGGTGAGCCACTGTAAAATAAAAAGACTTTGCTGATTGCTCCTCTCACACCCATGAAGAGGAGATGAATGCAAACACTTGTCCCATCAGTTTGAGTTCTGGAGGCAGGAAATAATCTCTGACCAGAAGGAACTGTATTGCGATGATGCTCGGAATCTGGATATGGTGATATTTCTAAGCATAAGCAAAGGATCCCCAAGCTGCTAAGCTTGGGTTAGCTCTGAAGGACACAGAACACTTGCATATCATAGCATCTTCTATTACCTTTGGGAACCTAAGACTGTAACTCGTGTGTGTATGCTTACCTGCTTTTACCTTTTAAATAACTCATTTATTTTTCTTAGTTAATAACTCTTATTTATTATAGGATTGGCTACAAGCATTGTCTTGGTGTGAGGTCTAAGGTCCAATTGATCTGGGACTGGGAGTAACCTGAATATTGTTCTGATTTTTGGTGCAAGGGACCATATATCACAAAGGCAAGTTTGCCTGGGTAGCAAGATAGTCCCTTTGGGTACTCTGCTCAATCTCTGACTCCATGGTGAGACTGCCATAGGGCTCGAGGAGGTCACATTTGTTATTTTGTTGGTGAAATCGAAGATTAGGACTCCCAACTAATTTGGGATTCATGTCCTGCTTCTTGACAGTGTTCCCTGCAGCTGGCACTCGTGCTTGTAAACTACTCCAGACAGCCTGACAGTCATAATATGTAACCAAAAGGTATCATATGTAAACTGGTGATGTGCTGGTCAGAATACATTGCATGATAGGTGTACGGGTTATACCCAGAATCATGTGTGTGTGTTGGAATATATTCTTAATGTGTGTTTTGGAGGCAGTGCATAAATCAAGCCTGCCCTAGACAAAGGACTGGAGATTTACCTGTATAAATGGCTTGACTGCAGGCAGAAGATGATGAAAGTACATTTACATATAAGGTAAACAAAGCAATCAAGCTAATCAGCAGCAGAGAAAACAGTTTAGCATGCACTCTGGGGCAGACAGTCTATACCCCAGGAATTTTCCTGGCTCTTGAGGCACAAAGAATGGACTTTGGGAAATACTAAGGGGAGAAAAAGACATTTGAGTTATCCATCACATAGGGAACAAAGAGAATGGCAGCCTCTGATTCTACGAATGATGGAGATGCTGGTAACATGATGTGAATTAAAAAAAACTGCTTAGGCAAAGATTATAGCGTGCTAAGATTAAGTTGTAGCCACTAGAAAGTGTGTGCTGGTTGCAACCATATCTGTCTCTTCTTCTCTTATTAACTTCCACTTACATCTCTGTTACTTGTTAGCAAACTTATTCTTAGTTTTACTGTAAACCATCTCAGTGCTGTTGCGCTGAAGTAGAGAGCCCTCGGCTAACCTAACAGGCTAGTGTGCTCACTGTATCTTTGGAGGCAGCAAATTTAATAATTTCTGTGAGAGGGACTGGACACTGCAGGGACACGTCTCTGGGGCTCACTGATCGTTACCTGCAAGGTCTGGATTGGACTGGCAGAGTCTTGAGGGATTTGATTGTCAGGCAGGCTGACTGGTGTGTCAAGGAGCTGATAACGTCCAGGCTCTAGCACAGCTCTCCCTTGTTGAGGCCGAGGAGCAACACAGTAGGGGTTATGGTTCTGGGCGCCCTGAGGAAAGTGTAACAGGGTCTGTCAGTCCCCCCCAAAGGGGCAGGAACACAGCCAGGCAGGGGGCTTGATCTCTATTGGTGCTGGGTATGGGCTCAGCTAGCTTCTGCCTGGCCTCTAACAGCTACTTCGCCTTCCTCTGGTGGAAGGTCGCTGCAGATTCAGGCTGGCATCATTGTATTGGTTATACGTAGGTCACATGTCCACGTTTTTCTTTACAACAGAAAGGTTAGAAATACAATGTCTTTTAATAAAAGTTGGAATTCTGATGTCACACACAACTCTCTGAGCTGAGGCTGTTGGCGCAGAACGACAGTGCCCATTTCTTAACAAACATCTGTACTGAACACTTGAAGGATCTGGGCCTTTATTTTAATAAAATACTGAGCTCTGATCATGCTGCAAAATTGTTATGGCTATGAAGAACTTCTCTCATGAGTAGTCCCATTGAGTTCAAAGTTACTCATCTGCATAAGCGGAGGCTGGCCAACCCAATTATTCAAAAAATCACGAGCAAGGTCTTAAAAACCAACAAGAGATATCTTTTTAAAATTTTGGTTTAAAATTTCTAAGGCATCTTTGATTCATTATATTTGTCATTTGGTTTCTGAGCGTCTCAAGTTCATGCTCAACTTTGTAACCATAAGGGTTAGAAATGTACTTTCTAAAACAAAATGTGAGAGTCTCACATAATCACATGACTCCAGGAGCTGGAGCTTTAAGAGAAACACCAAGTATCACAAGACCTGTGAAGTAAGAGTTGGCAACACTCTCAGAATATTTAAGATCAAACTCTCTCACTATAGTGGGGGAAAAGCTCTACTTTTTGGCCCAGGGCTAAATTTTCATTTATTTTCTTAAGTTAATTGCTACTTTAATCAGGGGAAGGCTTACTTAGCTTAACTATAAACACATGAAAACCACTACGCGATTATCTTACTTTTGTGTTCAGCCTATTTCAAGCTTTTATGCAGATAAATAACACTTCAGTGCAGACAGTTTCATACATTACTGCTGGGTATTGCATAAGGGGAAAGAAAAGGAATACTGGTAAAATGGAAAGTACATTAGCTTGTGTTGTTTAATTACTGTGTTTTGGAACGTTACCTTAACATAATCCAATTACATTCCTTTTCACACTGTTATTCTTGTTCTATTTCTTAATAGTTATATTTGTGTAGTATTTCTAAAAGAGTGACCTCTATTGTGTGGTTAGGTTTTAAAGGTACTCTCTTTTAGTTTCTCTCTGTAGCAAAGCAAGTGCAGCATGTTATAAGTGCCAAAGACTTTCTGGATATTTCAGATAACAAAAAGCCATTGTGAATTTGGAGAGGATCAGGAAAAATAATTTAATGACTGAAGGAATAACATGAAGACAACAAAAATATTGATTTATTTATAGCTGGACTACATGATGACTAAGGCCTGTATCTTCAAAAGTGATTCAAGATCTTGGGTGCTCCAATTCAGGGACCTAGAAATTAAAGCACCCAAAAATCACAAGTCACTTTTGAGAATTCAGACTTGAGCATGTACCTGTAAGCACCTGGGCATGAAGGGAGGCATAGAAAGTGTATTTCAACATTTGAAGACTATTGGAGAAAAAATTCATAAGCTCAAGGTCTGTCAGACTAGGGAAATAGACTTCCTAAAGAATTGAGCCACTTCTTGCGTCATTTAAAATGGCACTAAACAAAGCCGGAGAAAAGAAACTGTCAAAGAAAATCCCACACTAACAAGGAGATGAATGAAATGACCAAGTAGCGATTCCATTACTAATTTCTGTGATTCAATAATAGCTCTTTCATACCTACTTTAAAAAAAAAAATCTTGTTTTGGAATCATGGCCTTAATTTTGTATCTCCCCTCAATTATTTTCTCCTCCTTCAATCTTTTAGGCTGAATGGCAGATAGTCCAACAGTTAAACTCACTGCTTTACCTTATTCTGGTCTAATAACAAGGAAAGCAAAAGAAAAAACCCAAAGAATGTGCTCTGATAAATGTAAATTGTTTTCAGCATATGTTGCCGCACCAGGCTGATACTCATCTAACTTCACCCAGTGTAAGACTAAAGCACACAAAGAAACCAAAGTTTAATTATGCCAAACCTTTGTCTTCGGTCTGCTTGACTGATTAACTGGCCTCAGGTGAACTCCCTTTTTAATTCTATCCATCATTTCTTCAACAGCTTGTCTCTTCAGATCTCGTGCTTCTTCACCTGTTCGTAAGGCACAGAGAGCATCACGTTAAAGATACTAGATATTAGGAAGAAACACAAAGCAAACACTTATGAATACGTTATCAAAATAGCTAACGTTCACCACATGCTACAAATTGCCAATCGTTGGTAACGCAGTCTAGAAAAAAGGTGCAACGCAGATCAAGAACTCCTCGTGTCTGTGTGAGCAGATGGCGTATATACACTGTCTATAATGCAAACTTGCATCCTTCCTGGGATTTGGTTGTCATATTAACGTATATGAGAAATGAATTTAAACATAAGCCTTGGTTTTAACTCAGATCCTGGCTGTTCATGGGGTTCTCCCACAGGACCATCTCTGACCCAGCCCCTACTCCTCTAAATCCCGGAGAGGAATCCCTTGTCTCACTTGAAAGTATATCTAGATGGAGACAACATGATTCACATGCTAGCAGGAATCAGGAAAATTACTTTGTATCTTTTTACAGAGTTGTAGCATCTGGATTTAGGGTGATTCAGGAATCTTACAGTCATATTCAGGATCACAGGACAGATCCTCAGTTGGTATAAATTGTTATAGCCCCATTGTCTTCAACTGAACTAGGATAATTTATACAAATTGAGGATTTCACCTGTTGCAGTCAGATTATTCATTATTATTATTATCTGTACTGCAATAGCATGTAGGAGCCCCAGTCATGGATCAGGATCCTATTGTGCTAAGTGTTGTACAACCAAAAATATATGAATTTGAACCTGGAACCACAGGCCTGATCCTGAGCAATGCTCAACACCCATGAGAGATGCCGGTCTTCAGTACTTTATGTTTAAACCGCAAGAAATTAGCAACCAGAATCTGATCCCCTGATTCAAACCAGATCTCCCTTAAACCATTGTAAATGGAAATAATCCCACTGGCTTCATTAGCATTGATCAAGATGGTTAAGCCAATGATTCCTACAGATTAGGGAGTATCAAGGACCTGATTCAGCAACGAACTTAAGTACATGTTTAACTTTAAGCAATGAGGCTACTCAATGTGCTTAAAGTTAGGCATGTGCTTAAAAATCTTGCTGAATCAGTGGCTTAAAGTCGCAAAAGAAAAAACAAACAAACAAAACTAAATAACATGGCATTAATATGAAAATACAAAACCTAAACACTGCCAAGGATCTGAATTCCAAGAGACCCAACAGCAGACCTGTGAAATACGCAAGTGAAACTGAAGGTCCTATCTGATGAAGGTGAGCATGTCATGCTCGCGTACGGATGCTCCAGAAGACATGACTAAAGCCATTTAATTGAACCGTACAAAAAAGACAACTAATTAAGGGACAGATGGAGAAATACAGTCAATACTATTCAAATCTGTCATAGTGCCTAATAGAACTGAAATTTTTAAGTAGAGCTCTCTCCTGGTAATACTGAAGATTTACATTAAGTGCAGTTCCTGTATTGTTTATCATTTTAATGCCAGGCTTTAATTTCCCATACAGCCCATTTCAAATGTTAAAACTCTGAAGAATAGAAACCACTCACTGTAAGACCTAAATAAGAGCCACAATAAGTTGTTTCTACTATTTTTTATGAACACTCAACCATTAAGGGAAGAAGCAATTTATATGTGATTGAAGAAAGGTGAGAACTATTACCAAGTTGACTAATAAGTAATGGAAAAATTAGGTATATCAGTCATTTTCAAACTTACTTTTTTGGGGACCCAGTTGAAAAACATCATTTATGCCCATGACTCAAGAATTACAGCTTTAAGCAATGCATTCCAGTCTTTCGGTGGTGGCAGAAGGGGGCGCCATGACCCAGTATTGAGTCCCGACCTATGGTCTGAAAACCACTAGGGTACACTAGTTCCAGAGGGGTGGCCTTGTCAGTCTAGGTCAGCAAAACAAACAAGGAGTCCTGTGGAACTTTTAAAGACTAACAAATTTATTTATTGCATGTGCTTTCAAGGGAGAAAAATCTCATTTTGTCAGATGCTTTGAAATCACCTGGCAATCAACGGTATCAGTCAATGAAAAGGTGTAATCAAAACATTTAAAATCCTTGAGGTTAAAAAACATGATAAATGAAGAGAGAACATAGGTCTAAGTCAACAGCTACTGGACTATAAGATTCGGTCTTTATAAGATGTACACCTAAAAGGTTATTTCTCTATAACTGGACTGAGATCACGAATCTCATTTCTCATGCGCTGGCAAACAGCTAACAGCCATAGATTTCCTGTGGGATCTTGGCCAAATCACAGAATGGCTTTGTGTCTCGGTTACCCCATCTGTAAAATGGGGACAATGATGCTTCTTTTCTTCCACTTGGTCTTGTCTATTTAGGCCACCTTCCTGCATACAGTTACATACAGCAAGAAAACAGTAACAAACCTAAAAACAATTACCAATATGCTCTCTTTATGCACGTGAGTATTAATGGAGCTACTCGCCTGCATAAATTACACTTGGGTGTAAATTTTTACAGGACTGAGGTCTTATAATGTATATTTTTCGGGGTAGACACAGTCTCTTAATATGTCCATATACAACACCTAGCATACTTGGTCCTCCATAGGCTTCTATACTACTGCTATGAATGGATGGTAACAATCATTTGTCTTTACTAACCTCTTTTGCATTAAAATTGGTGCTAGAGGTGAATGGTTCCAAAAATGCATGGATTGTTGAAACCTATTTTTTTTTTTTTTTAATTTCCACACAAGTATTATTTTAATTACCTAACAAGTGAGCCAAATTGCTTGAAACAGGATGAGCCATACCTGATTCCTGCTGAGGAAGTCTCTCTTTTTTGATCACATTGCTGTTTGGATGAGACCTCTTACGAATCATGGACATCAGGGACCTTTCCAGGACAATTAAAATGAAGATAGTCACTCTGTTTTCGCTTAAGAGCATCATCTATACATTTAGAATTGACTCTGAGCATATGTCACATCAATCAAGCCAACACTGAATGCTTGCTTCACTGATTTATAGCTCTCCTATTTACAAAAGAGTAGTTAATCATTTCCATGCAGGGACAAAGGTGAAGGACCCCTAAAAATACAAAGATAGGGTTTTCTTTTGCTCCTGCCATGCATCATGCAAAACATTTAAGATCTGTGTATTAAAAGGTAACATGGCATTGTGACACATGTAACAAATCAAAGCCCTTCTACACAACAAAGAGAAGGAAGGATTGTACATATTAATGTCAAGCATTATTCTCCAGAGGACATTACTAGAGGATGATCATATGACTCCTTCACTCTCCAATGAATATTTGTTGGCCTATATTTATGAGATTAAAGGAAAAATCAGAGCCTCTGTGTTCTGTTCCAAATAAAAGACCCATGATATTCATTGTGAAATGGGTACTTTCCGTCTAAACGTGCCATCAGAATTTAGGGTTATTTTTAAAATAAATGTTTTTAAAAAAGAATGACCAACGAATGCTTCATTTTTTTTATTTAATTCCATTGGTTATAAAAAAACAAAACATTCCTATGTAGTGTTTGTGAGACAAGTACTTCACCATTCTGCTAAAACATGAAAACCTAAAAGTAAAAAAACTAGAAACTGATCACTAACAAAATGCAAAACCAATCATAGAACATAGGGCTGGAAGGGACCTCATGAGGTCATCTAGTCCAACCCCCTCCTAAAAGCAGGACCTCTCCCACTAAATCATCCCAGCCAGGGTTTTGTCTAACTGAACCTTAAATATCTCCAAAGACGGAGATTCCACCACCTCCCTAGCCAACCCATTGCAATGCTTCACCACCCTCCTAGTGAGAAAGTTTTTCCTAATATCCAACCTCGATCTCCCTAGCTGTAACTTGAAACCATTGATCCTTATTCTGTCCTCTGTTACTACTGAGAACAGCCTAGCTCCCTCCTCTCTGGAGCACCCCTTCAAGTAGTTGAAGGTTGCTATCAAATCCCCCCAGTCTTCTCTTCTTTAGACTAAATAAGCCTAGCTCCTTCAGTCTTTCCTTGTAAGTCATGTGCCCCAGCCCCCTAATCATTTTCGTTGCCCTCCGCAGGACTCTTCCTAATTTGTCCACATCCTTTCTGTAGTTTATTTTAATTGCAGAAGTTGAAAAAAATGCAAAAAGGTAATAACGAGCTTACACAATTTAGAGAAAATTCTCTCTTTAATACCCTTTCAGTTCCTAAATCATTAGGAACATGGAGAGGAAATTTGCTTTTAAAGAAGTATCTTTGAGCTTGGTCATTTATCAATATTTCAGTATTTTACCGAAATACTGTAGAAATGTTTTCACCACTACATAAATTTCTATGGCTATTTTTTTAATCTGTGTTTTCTTCAGATACTATAAGAAAATATCCCAGGAATGCTTCAGAATAATATTTTCTCCAGTCCAGGAGATTGCCATACAAAGAAATTCAATGTCATTAAATAATACTGATTACCTATTAAAGTAAAATAATGTATATCTGGTTCAATATTTAATAATCAAACCATTTATTAACCATTTAATAATCAGATTTTATAATTGTGTATTTAATTTGTTAAATAAATTTATTTAAATAATTGTATTGATTTAATATTAATATTGACTACATAGTTGATTATATTATGTGTCTGTTTAAATACATTTATTACAATATTTATTTTATTTAATTATCACAGTTTACGATGAATACCTATGCTGACATTATTGCTGCCCTCTTTCTCTGGACAACCTGTTATGGCAGCTATAGAATATAATATTAAAAATATTGTTGGATTTAACTCACTACTTTTAAAGATATCTATAAAATATGTCCTGCAAATGTAGCTGTGTCTGGCAGGTACTCCACACACTTAAAGTATCATCATCTGAGCTTCATATAAAAGTTATTCTGCTTTGGCTACTTGAAGTATTTAAAATGGATTGTGCCATCCACCTGCATTAGCTATGGAATTCATCTCTCAAGAGGTGCAATTCTGTTCATGCCAGAGTCATAGCATAGGAGGAATGTACATACTAAACCTTCTATTCAGGTGTGCATATATCTGTAATGGAAGTGAATAAAGTAGCTGGGTTGTGTAAAAGGATTAAGCAAGTCACATGAGATAATGGTAAAAGCAGCAAGAGTCCAAATATGGTTTTCAGAAATATATTTTATAGAATCAGCAGCTTTCATTGTCAAGCACTGGAATTTTTGTACATTAACCCAATAACTTAATAAGATTTGTGTATATTACTTCTAGTGCAGCATGACAGAAAATTTCATTCTTAAACAATAAGCAAAGGCCCAGATTTTTAAAAATAGGTATCTGAAATGTGACTTTGCTGGCAACTGAAAAATCAAGCCATTTATTTCGACGTCTAACTGCAGGCATCTAGGCTGAGATTTTCACAGGAGTCTATGGGACTTGAATAATCCATCGAAGCACTGGAGCACATACTTAACTTTTAAGCATGAGAACAGCAATGTAGGACTCTTTGACCACTTAAAGGTCATGCAACTCAGTGCTTTGCTGGATTTGATGGCTCACCTTCCAGTAAATTTCAGTGGGATTTGGGTGCCTCTATGAAAATTTTGCCCAATCTCTTGGATGCATAGGAGGTTGATTATCCTACCTGGGATCCCACAGGTTTAGCTACTTCCACTGTCCACACTGGATAGAGAGGCAGACAGACCAAACCCAACCTACCTTTTGCTTGCAGAAGATTACTCTAATAGCAATGATTAAGGAAAAGGTACTTCTCTAGGTCATGTAGGAGTCTATAACTACAGCTATCAGATAAATAGGAGAAACAAGCTCCCAAATTCATATCAGTAACATACCCCTCCTTCCCCCCAAATCACCATCTACACAGGCCAATGAACTTGAGTATTTCTTGGAGGATGAACACTGGTTGGGACTGGTCAATGTGTCTGGCCAGTTAGCCAAATGTGGAAGACCAGTAAGTTGCCCAACTGGTGAAGAGGAAGAAAAGAAGCAAAGAACAGCTATAGAAAGATGGTTTATCAACTGCTCAGTCTGCTTGAGTTTAGGACTGCTCAGCCTATGCCATTGCTTAAGGAAAAAGCAGACTGGTTTCCAAATATCTGGACTTACCGAATCGGATTGGGAGGAGGAGGAGGAAGCGGTGGAGGAGGTGGGGGTGGAGGTGGCGGTGCTGGATTTTCAGACCTGTGTATCCGTTTCTGGAGTTCATCCACTGCATGGAAGCAACAAAAAAAGCAGAATGAGTTCTCAGTAAAAGCATTTTCCCATCTCTTATTGGGTGATTTGAAACCAGAGTCCTAAACAGAAGTTCTGCTTGTACAGAAAGCCACCAATTCATTCAAAAGCAAAATGGCAGCACTTCTCAATGGGTAAAGAACCTACTATTATACGTAACAGCACCTGCATATCTTTAGTGACAATCATGTGGCACAGTCGCCACACTAATTCATTTTCTCTAACATGTGAAGGCTATTCAAAGACTTCAAATGGACTACTCCTGTATTTCCAAATAACCCTGGGCTTGAGCCCCTGATTCAGGAAAGCATTTAGACATGAACAGGGATGGATTTAAGAATATTTTAAGGGCTTTTCTGAATCAACCTGAGGTATGAGTTTCCCTGTAGAACCATAGCAAAAGGGGCATAGATGGAACCTCAAGAAGCCATCGAGCCCAGACACCTGCTCCATGGCAAAACCAAGTAATCCTAGGCCATCCCTGACACAGCTTGTCCAACCTGCTCTCAAAAATTTCCAATGATGGGGGTACCACAACCTCCCTTGGGAAGTCTAATCTAGAATTTAACGACCCTTATAGTTAGAAAGCTTTTCTGAATATTGAACCTACATTCTTCCTTCCTTGCTGATGATTAAGGCCATTACTTCTTGTCCCTTCTTCAGTGGATAAGGAGAACAATTGATCACTGGCTTCTTTATAACACTCGTAACATATCTGAAGATGGTTACCAGGTTCCCTCTTTCCACCGTCGTCTTTTCTCAGGACTAACATGCCCAGTTTTTTTAACCTTTCCTCATAAGTCAGGTTTCATAAACTTTTTATCGTTTTTCTTGCTCTCATCTGGACACACTCCAATTTGTCCACATCTTTTCTAAATTCTTGCATTAAGAACTGGACAACATTCGAGCTGAGGCTGAATAAATCAGAACAATTATCTCCTGTGTCTTACATACGACGCTCCAGCTAATATAGTCCAAAATAGCATCACCCATCTTCACAGCTGCATCACATTGCTGACTGATACTCAGTTTGTGATCTACTGTAACCCCCAGGATCCATGTCAGCAATTATACCACCAACGTAGTTATTCTTCATTTTGTACCCAAAAACTTGATTTTTCCCTCCTAGGGACTAGTGAAGGATTTTGATTTTTCCCTCCTAGTGAAGGACTTCGCAATTATCTAATTTCACCTTGTTGAATTCAGATCAATTCTCCAATTTATCAAGATCTTTTAAAATTTTAATCCTGTCCTCTGACATGCTTGCTACCCCTCCCAGTTTGCTGTCATCTACAACTTTTATAAGCATATTCTCCTCTTCACTATCCAAGTCATTAATGAAAATATCAAATACTATATTGAGTCCTGCAGGACCCCACTGGATATGTCCTCCCACTTTGACAGTGAACCACTGACAACCACACTTTGAGTAGAGTCTTTAAACCAGGTGTGCACCCACCTTATATGAATTTTATCTTGACCACAGCTCCCTAGTTTGCTTATGAGAATGTTATTTGAGACTATCAGAAGCCTCACTGCAATCTGCATATATCACATCTACTGCCTTCCCCCCTACTCAGTAAACCAGTAACCCTGTCAAAGAAGGAAATCAGGTTGCTTCCTGACAAATCCATGCTGGCTAGTCTTTATAACCTTATTATTCTCCAGGCGCTTAAAAAATGATGGCTTAATAATTTGTTCCAGTATCTTTCCAGGTATGAAAGTTAGGGTGATTGGTCAATAATTCCATGGATCCTCTTGCCTTTTTAAAGACGGGTCCTATGTTTCCCTTTTTCCTACCTTCAGGGACTTTCATCTCTCCTGCAGACATTCTCAAAGATAGTTGCTCATGGTTCCAAGATTGCTTTAACTAGTTCCTTAAGTAACCTGATGAATGTCATCAGACTCTGCTGACTTGAGTACTTGTAACTTATCTAAATACCATTTAACCTAAATTTTCTCTTTTTTCGCTTGCATTCCTTCCCCCTTATTGTTAGTATTAATTATGTTGAGAATATGACCATCATTACCCTTTTTAGTGAAGACAGAGGAAAAAGGGCATTAAACAGAATATAATATTCTGACAGATGTAAAACCAAAGAATGAAAAGGAATTATTTAGTTTGGTATATGATTAAGTTTAAGAACTGCAAAATTCAAGATGACTATCAGGAAAATACCATGGCAACCATATTAAGTGGGACTTTCAAAATTAGACTGAACAAATGAACTCTAAGATATATATTCTAAGGAATTTTATCTGCATATAGTAACTTATCATAATGGTAGCTGAGTAACAATTCTGCATTATTTGGAAGATGGATTACATGATCTAATAAATCTTTCCATCTAACTTCTGTGAATCTATGATTAATTTCAGACAAACAACATTGGTAAGCTTTTTCCCTCTGACATTTTCCATCTACACGTTCCAGCTGTGTTTGGATAGTTAAACAGTAGTTCACCTGCTGCTAACTATATTTTGAATTTATTATGAAATGGCAATTTTAAATAAAGAGAGTTAAATTACAGTTTTTAGAATTTAATAGGCATGATGCTATAAGCTGGTCAGGCGCCATTCTAACATACAAGACTCTGATAACTAAATTACAGTAATTGTTCCAGACTGTACATACTGTAAGTGATTTCTGTTAGTGTTCTTGAGACCGTGGTTTAGCCTATGAACTGGTCAAATAAAAGCCATAAAGCCGGACAATTTTTTTCACTCAGATAGTAAGGGGTAAACGTTTAGCATGATGCACAGAGAATTAGACACACAACTCCCATGGATTTCAGTCATTAAAGCCCACAGGAGTTGTGTGGTTAATTCCCTCTGCCGAGCTCTGAATACAGTATTTACCTTTTAAATGTCAGTATCAGAAGAGCCTGTAATATGGGGAAAAAAACTCACTTCAGCAGGAGTGATTTTCTCACAACTCAGTCTGAAGGATTAAATCATTCCCACAAATTCACCAATAACTGCTAGATCAAGCCTGCCAAATGATTGCATGGTTTCCTAAGTTGCTTGATAATTTCCACATATGGAAACATGGGACTTCCCTCCTCCCCTATCATCTGTCCAACAGGCGTTCCACTGCAGGATAAGCCATGATGTTTTGTGTGTTCATCTTGGTGAAAGAATGACCAGAACGACTGGGTTCTCTTTATTTATGTCTTCGAGTCTGTGAAAGGTGTAAGCTTCAGCTGAAGGATGGTCAGCTAAAAAGATGGTCCTTTCACACAAACATTGCATTGAATCTTTACTTGCTGGAGATTTGGATCTACCTAATGATTTCATTTTATGTTCCTGTGAAAGGCGAATCACCACCAAACTGAGCTGGTTAGTGGTCAGGAAGGGGACTGGCATGCAGTCACTTGAGAACACAGTCCTGCCCTTTAGTGCCTACCCTGTCCCTCCAAGAATTTCCAGTCCTTTAGCATGGAGACTTTGGGGTCTGGGCCCTTGAACAATCAAGATCTTTTCCAGCTGGGTTCTCACCCAAGAGGAATGCTCTTGTTACTGTAATGTTCTCCTGGAGTGGTCAGGAGAGCCCAGGCCCACCCTCTCCATCAGAGTCCAATCCAGGGCCCAGCAGTAGGCAGCTACACTCTGAACCTTGTGATGCTACATAGCTGATCCCACAGACAACCTCCTTAGTAGTTTCTGAAAATAAATCAAAGAATTTTCTTCAATCAAGTCTCTGACCTGAACATTCAATCACCTGCCTTCCTTTGTAGGTTCGCCTGAGACCTGACAATGGAGAGCCATGCAATGAGCTCCTGGACAACAGTTCCCTCTTGATGCAGCTGCCTGCTCCCTTCTGCTGCTGCTTCTGAGCTGTTTTGCTTCCCCTTTAGAAGCCCTGACTCCAGTTTGCACAGGTCCTGCAGGTACGTTGGGCAGGGTTGCCTGGACGTAGAGCTGTTCCTTAACCCCTTGCTCCTCAGTGGGGTTTGTATGCCTCATCACAATGCCACAAAAGTTTTACAAAGTTTTTCTATTGAATACATTCTGAACATTTGTTGAGGTGAGCTACTGAAGTTCATACTGTGAAACGCCAGTTATACAGAGATGTTTGTGGCTTGGTTTCAAATGTATCATGTATAATTCTATTAGGACTGCACCACTAACACTTAAGCGAATTTCACTCCTAAACTTAATTATGTGGTTTTACCTGAATGCTTTAGGTTTTTAACTTTTTCTTCAGCATTCTGACACTTGAGTTCTAATTCCTTTTTATCTTCTTCCAGAAGTTCCAACTGCTGTTTGAGACAACTGATTTCTTTATGTAGTGCCTCATTTTCTAGCTGCTCTTCTAATTCTTTAACCTGCAGATGGCAAACATGGGACATTTTTGCAATGAAAAATAAATGCTCATTCTGTCTTTTGCCTGGATGAATAGCTGGGAAACCCACCAAACACTGCCTTGAGAATATGAGATTAGCAGGAACCCTGTAAATCACAGTCATGTACATGAAAAGGTGTTTTAACAAACATTTTTGAAATAGAGTCACAAAAGACCTCACTATTAATTTTCTACTCTAAGCCTAAGTCTACTCTAAGTTTTACAAACCTCTCCAGACCTGAAATGTCTAAGACATTCTTTTCTTTATAGAGATCTAATTGTCTTATTTGAACACAGTTTCTTTATGCTTTTTCACTTGAAACAAAAATTAAGGTGTTTTTTTAAAAAGTAATTGGTTCTGTTTAAAGGTCATAATTTAAACTCTCTCCTTCCACATGCAGTTGCCAACAGATAAACTATGCGACAACAGCAGAATGAGTGGCAGCATTCTGATATGCTGAACTAATCACTTCTAATAGCCATAAAATATATATAATTTGGTGTAGTTTACAAAAAGTAGAGTTTTTCTATAAACCGCTTATTTACACTTAGTTAAAATATTATATTAAGTGAATGCAGCTTGAGCTTTGTTGTATAACTCATTGGCATTGACTTATGGAGTAGGCACGCTAACAACTAAAGTGAGGTATAGGTGTAAATCCTCAGATGGTGGAAATGGTCATAGATCTACTGATGTCATACTTCATGGTCTTCAAAGATCCGAGATGCTCTCTTCCTCATACCTTTTGTAACTTGGGGGTTTTTCACAGCACCCATTTCCACAGAATGCAATATAGTTTCTCTCTTTTTCAATAGTTCCCCAGTGCTACGGCATTTATATTTCTTTCTACTGCTCCTACATTCCCACACCTTTAGAATCAGGAATCACCTTCCCATTGCAGGATGCTTGGATCCCACTTTTTCATTTAAATGCTTCTTGAATACCACCTCTTTCCCCAAGGTCCATAAATACTAATGTATGTCAATACAACATCATCACCCCATTTATTAATTTAAAAGGCAACACTCAAATTTATCCTGCATCGGGTCTCCTAATACTTTGGTAACCCATCCTTGTACATGCCTTTATCAGTGCTTAGTGGGTGGTCCATAGAAGAGTTAAGGGCCTTTGCCTCCAGTGTTAAAGAAGCATGTTTTTAGGAACTGGTTCAGGAAAGAACAAGCTTAAATCCATCTATTTGGGACGTACTTTTAAGCACAATTTAAAGCTAAGCATGTGCTTACGTGCTGTCCTGAAGAGAGATGCTTTCCTGAATCAGGGCCTAAATCCTGAAGATTTTGTATTCAAACCCTACCCATGACCCAAAGAAGAAAGAGATTGCGAGACATCCTGTGACCCATCTCTTATAGAGGGTAAGTTCTTCAAGGACCAGAAATCTTCGTTAAACTACGCTGAGCACATTTATTAAAATGACCATTAATATGGGTTTTGAAAAGCTATTTAAAAGCCTATAGTGGGTGAAAAAAATCTTACAGTACCTTTTTCTGGTGCTGAAGTTTCTCTTCTTCCAATGCCTGGGTCAACTTGGCATTTTCATCTAAAGCTTTTAAAAGCTGCTGATCAGGAGCAGAATTTTGCAGAAGCAGATGACTTTGTCTTTTCAACTTGTTTTGTTCAATATACATCTGTCAAAAGCAATCCCATCCCCAACATAACTGAATGGTTAACCAGAGTCTCTCATCTTAACTGGAACCAAATAAATAATAATCGGAAACATAGTAAGTCCATAGTATTAGTTAATAAACTTGGGGGGAAAGGAGGTTTACAATAGCTAAGTGCAACGATGTAATTTACTATTAAAATTGTGCGTGTTTGCAACACTCTGAAATTGAAGTTCATGGATGCTTTAAAATAATATTCTCTTAAGAGACTAAAGCTCACTTGGTATACAAGAACTTACACAGTCAGTTCTTCAGTAGACGAGAAATTCAGGGATAGAAGCTGAAAGAGCACAGGGTCTGCAATGGTAACCATGGAGATGTTCATGCCCTGTCTAGAGAGGTCAGTGTGATGGACTTATCCCCCAAACACCTGCTGAGTTCCCAACACAAGGCCCATTTACTGGGTAGGGCAGGGGTCAGCAACCTGGGCTAGACCCGCCCACCGCACCCTTAGCAAGTGCTGGGGGCGGGGCCAAAAGGGGGCGGGGCCAAGCTTCCGGCGCCCTGCCGGCCGGCAATCTCCGGTTCCACGTCCCGGGGCCGGCTCCGGTCCGCAGTGGCGGCGTTGACTCCACCCCCTGCTGGATGGCAGGAGGGGAGGGGAGCGGAGCGGGTCACATTGCTCTGCCCCGGCCGGCCGAGAGCCGCGCCGCTGCCGGCAGGGCAGAGCCGGCCCCAGCCATGGCTGGCAGGAGGGCAGGTTGGCTCGGCCCACCTGGAGCCACCGCTGCTGGAAGGCCCAGGAAGCGGAGGCCGTCCGCCAGCAGTGGTGGCTCCAGCCAAGACGAGCCGACATGCCTCCCTGCCGGCCATGGCCTGGGCCAACTCTGCCCTGCTGGCAGAGGCGCAACTTTGGGCGTGCGGGGCAACGTGACCCGCTCTGCTCTCCTCCCCTTCCCCCCCCGCCGTCCAGGAGGGGGCGGGGCCAGCAGGGGACCTCAGCCACGGGCCACAGCTGCTGGCTGCGCAGTCTGCGGGGCAGCCTGTGTGGCGCCGCGTGCCACTCAGGCTTGGCCCACGTGCCAGGTTTGGCACGCATGAAGGGGTTGCCAACCCCTGAACTAAACTAAGGCCTAGTCAACACTGGGGGACTAAGTCGACGGGAGATATGCATCCCACCGACTTAATTACGTCTACTTACTGTGCTGTCTCCACTTAGCACCGTCGACTTGAAGCGCCTTCTGGTTGACACAGCCTTACTCCACTTGGAGGGATGGAGCTATGAAGTCAACTGGAAAGCGCTTCCAGGATCGATTGAGCGGGTCTACATTGTCTGCTCAATCGATCCCGCTGCATTGATCCATGAGGATTGACACAGTTTTTTCAGTGTAGATAAGGCCTTAGTGGTGTTCTTTGTCCAGTGCATTCCTTTCCTTGATCAGTCATTCAGAGTTTGCATTTTAAGCTGCAGATGGCTGTATCCTCACAAGAATGGTAACATCCACAAAAACACAGCATCACACTTTGAGGGGGTATACCAGGCCTTCATGGCTCCTTGTTGGAGGCCCCGTTCTAGAATCACAGGGCTGGAAGGGACCTCATGAGGTCATTTAGTCCAACCCCCTGCTAAAAGCAAGACCATTCCCACTAAATCATCCCAGCCAGGGTTTTGTCTAACCGGACCTTAAATATCTCCAAAGACAGAGATTCCACCACCTCCCTAGGTAACCCAGTCCAATGCTTCACCACCCTCCTACTGAGAAAGTTTTCCTAATATCCAACCTCGACCTCCCCACCTCATTCCAGGAAGCAGCAAAGTGGGAAGAAAAGAGCAGCAAAGATAAGTCCTCCAAGCCAGCCACACTGGAGCTTCCATCTTGGAAGCTAGAGAGAACTATGGTGACCATGTGTCCCATTTTGGCTGGGACAGTCTTCTTTTTAAGCCCTACCCCAGATGTTGAAACTTTTCTCGGAAAAGATGGGCACTTGTCTCATTTGTTCTAATGATCTGTTGGCAAGAGCAAATGGGACAAATGCCCAATTTTGCCCCCCAAAAGTGAGGCACACCCTCTTAGTGGGGATGGAGGAATTCTGGGGAGGCAGAGTGACGGGCAATGCCATTGATGCCAGGTGGTTCAGGTCCATCCCTTGGGGGGGGGAAAGAGGGTGGCTCAGGTAAGCCCGGTGTGGGGGGGCTCAAGTGAGCCCCTGTGGTCTCGTTTTTCCTTTGGAAATTTGGTCATCCTCGACGGACCTTGGGCTAGCGACAGCCAGTCAGGAACTTCAGGGCCTCAGCAAATCGGTTTCAGGACTGAAGTTGACCAGCACAAGGGCTGTTGGACTAGAACCTGGAATAGTGAGATAGTTCACCTAGCCACCATAGGTAAAGTGGAATAGATATCAAGAAGGGAAGAGGGGAGATCTAAGATTCCAAACAAGGGGCTGAATTTAAAGGTCTCCAAGCCCGGGCTGAAGACTAGCAAGGACAGAGAGATGGTTTATTTATTGGATTCTTTAATACTGCACCAGGGTTCATTCGCCTTTTGTCAGAAGGCCAAGTCACTGAAGACCTGTCAAGGTTGGTTGGCAGCCTGCAGGGAGCACTAGGGAGAAATAAAGGGCTGTAGTACCACTCCGAATCACCTGGAGGCATGTCAGAGGTGAATTTCACATTACGCACCTCACAGTCGTAGCTGTGTGAGCAATTCATCACCAAGTCATAACAATTATCTTACATCTATAGAACGAAGCATCACCACTCACAAGTCCCAACCAAGAAAAATCTCTTACTTCTACTTATGTTCTTCACTTAACATTTTCCTGTTTTAGCATCACAGAGAATGTATTCTATTATTTTAAACATTCCTAAGGCCCCCAAGCCTTGTTGTATTTCAATGCCATTGAATACATTTAGAAACAGATCAGATGACTGCTGGAAGAGGAGCAAATCTCTTAGCCCTCTTGCCAACAGACTAAACGGGTGACTTCAAAGGCATCAGATTTCGGAAGCACATTTCCTAGAGCACACAGCTGTGGCCATTTCTCAACTCTGTTCTGAGACGAAAGCTTGATGAGAGAGATTAGTCTTGCATCATGCTCTAAGACTGGAAAGATTCAAGCTCATGCTGTAAGACCCAAACATATCACTCCTCTATTTCAATTATTTCCAGTTCAATCAGATAGGCCAGGGGTCGGCAACCTTTGCCAATCCCTGTGCCAGCCCCCGATCCTTAGCCAGTGCCAGCAGACCCCTCTGCTGAAAAGATGTGGTGTCTGCCTGAAAATTTGGCAGTGGCCACAGCTACAGGGGAATGGGATGGGCACTTCCCAGGCATGCCACGGAAAGAAGCAGCTCTTTTCAGGGGTCCCCAGGCACGCCGCAGAAAAAAAGCTGCCCAGAGTGGCTGCTTTTGGTGGCTGCATGCTGCAGAGAGCGGCTGATCCTGGCAGACTCTTTACCCGGAAAGTGAGGGCATGGACATGGCAGGGACCCCCTGCGCCCAACCACTCATGAAAGAAGCTGTCCAGAGTGGCTTTCGGTGGTAGGAGTGATAATTTCTGTGGCGCTGCAGAGGGTGCATGTGCTGATCTGAAAGGGCTTATGTGCCACTGTCCAGCACACGTGCCAGGGACTGCCTACCCCTGAGATAGGCAGTGAATTAATTATCGTTACTAAGCTTGGAAGGATTAGATTAGTGTAGAAAAATGTTTATTTCATCAAATAACACAAACCAGCAAAAATATTTCCTTAGATGCTCACTGAAATTTAGACAGGCAAACAAAGAAAAGTGCTGCTTGAAAAACTATTGATGTTTGATATTTTGTAAAGTTTAACACGAGATGTTGACAATTTGTGTTTTAACAGTTATAAAGCTCTAACTTTTTGGATCTATCTATTGTTATTAAATAATTCTTGTCCAACTGCCTTCTATAATTATTTGCAACTGTGAAAATTTAAATAGATAAAAGTTTTTAAAAATTCTTAAAAATAAACAAATATTATCCACTAAAAATGTGAAGTTGAATTCTACGAAGCCTAATTATTACATACGAGCTTTTGTTAAACCATCCTTGGTAATACATAGACAGAGCTATGCATAATAGGAGTAAGTCTTCCCAAGAGAGCAGGTCTTGTGGTATCCACTTGCCACACACAGACAATGCCACGGGGTCATTATAAATGACTCAAACACTATTAATGGACCCAAACAAGAGTTCTTGTACAGCTTATCATTAATGCAACACACTGCGATCTCTGAATCAATTGCATGCAATCTCATGAGGGGCATGGGTCTTCATCGTTTGCAGCAATTATGACAGTCCTTCTTAAGAGTCACAAAAATAATAACAGCATTTGATCTTTTTACATAGAAAGGTTCAATGCTGGATTAAATAAAATGTCAACCAAGCACTTTTACAGAGCCCCATAATGAGAAAGGGCATCCTGTACGTAACAAAGTTAAATACAGACAATGTACTGTATAGCTGATATATAAATACTGGCACATTGTACTGTATATACACACTTTTAAAATGCATCTGTACTTGTCAGGCATCGAGAGAAAAATTAAAACAAGGTGCAGGCAGGGAGTGTTCCAGGGTTTTTTTAAAACCCTATCTTAAAAGGAGGCCTAGAAAATATGAATTTACCCCTGGATATGGTTGCTATCTTAAAATATACCAGCTGAATATAAACCTTTCTGTAGCTCACTGTTTCCTTCACTGAGTGATATATCTGAGCACAGACTATACCAAGATCCAAAGTAAGGGCAGCTCTAACAAACCTGCCCAGCAACTCTCCACTTGTTCTTCATTTTTCACAGACACAGGCAGCATAAAACAACAGGTGTGCACTCTAACTTGGAGGCACGTACTGCCCTGTTTCTCTGCAAGGTTTCAAAAGTAATTTCAGATGAAGGTGTCATATAGAAGGCAAGAAGAGATGCCAGGCAGTGTCTACAAGTACTATGTGTACAATGTGCCAGTATTTATATATCAGCTATACAGTACATTGTCTGTATTTAACTTTGTTACGTACAGGATGCCCTTTCTCATTACGGGGCTCTGTAAAAGTGCTTGGTTGACATTTTATTTAATCCAGCATTGTACAATGTACAAGTATATGTGATTGCAGCATTAAGATCCTTCGCTCTTCTTTTTTCGCCCGCTTTCTACTACCGTCATATCTTCTTTTTCATTTGTGCTCATGGTACTTAACAGAGTTTACTCTCCTTTGTCGAATACTGTTTTTCAGGTCTAGCCTCTACATTATTACTGTGGCCTTCAAGATCCCCTCTGTGTTCCTTTGTTTACTTGTATATCATTTCACAAAGAACTGATGAATCTTAAAATGTCTCTTAAAACATGGCACTAGCATTCTGATTACGCTTGCCAAGATCCCTAGGTTAACAGCCCTGGTTTATTCAGGTGGATACAGATTTTCCATTCCCCCATCCCTCCCCACTCCTCCTCCCCCACCATGTATTTAGTTCTTTTATTCAGATTCCTGTAGCTTTCACAAAGGATGACTCACTTCAAACTTTTTCCTTCTCCCCCCCTTCCTCACCACAGCTGACAATATTTACTCAGTTTCTTTAGAACCTCTAAAGAGAATGAATACTAATGTTTGAAGTTACATCATTTTTGATTAATTAAATATATATTATAGTGGTGCCAGCAGAATGACTATAATTAAAGCTGCACTGGTTTTTTTTTTTTTTTTTTTTTTTTTTTTAAATCAAAAGCTTTGATTTTCAAATGTTCTCTCACTCCTGTGTACGCACATACACACTCTCTCTCTCTCTCTCCTGCACCTAGCACACGTATTCCCCTCCCAACTGATTTCACTGCAGCAGCAGATCCCCAACCCCTACCACAAAGACAAGGGGTGCAAAGAGCATGACACACAAGTGCATCCAATTCCACCTGCCTGCATGGTTTCCAAACTCCTGCTCTCTCACTACGGTACCCGAAGGGTGCCACCTGGGAAATGCATAACCATGTAGGGAAAGGCTTGATCTGAATGGGTGGGCCCAGTCCACAACCTACGGGGGGCATCAACAGTTCCCACTGAAATGAAGACAAGCTGCAGGTGCACAATTTCTTAAAACAAGTAATTAATTAATCGATGAATATTCTGAACGAGTTTATCATGAACCTCTGAACAAGTGTCATTAATATTCACTCTGAGCAAAAGAAAGGCTTTGACCGTGTCTGACCTCACTCCAGATTCTGTTCATCACAATGAATGCTCGTTCCACCGGCCTGCAGGTCCCTGGTGAACTCAACGCAATGTCTACTCTGTTTAGTGATCATTTTTAAAATAAATTTTCTAGATATAAAGAAAACAAGCCACCTGACTGACAAAATGAGACATCAGAGCAATTCAAGAGATTCCAAAAGATATTCCTGGGATGCTAAGGTGTCATGAAAATCAGTGAAGTCAGGAAATGCCAGAGATAACATAAAGCAAGAACTACAAAATTCTACCCAAGGAATACATTAAAAATCATATTTTAGGTTTCTTCTTCTATGCCCCAGTCCCGCTGTCAGCTAATGGATTCTTGAGCCCACATGAAGCCCCACTGAAATCAACAGAACTTCCTGAGTGCAAGGATCTGCTTGTGTGGATGTGACTGCACCCCTGTGGCCTGTGCAACTCACATCCCTTTAATAATCTGAGGTGACACCAACTTGTAATCAATCTCAAAATTACTAAAAGTAGTTTCAAATATTCCTACCTTCCCTGAGTCCCTCTGAAAAAGCTGATTTTACAATCACATTTTCCAATATTTAAAATGTTTTTCTCTCTCCTGCCGCTCATGCAAGATTAAAACTACCAAAAAGGGAAATTGACTATACAGGGGAAATAGTGAAATAGACTTCATATTAAATGCTGCTGTCTTGGCATGCGTATCAAGGATTAAACCAGGGACCTCCAGAGCTGAAAAGCTTACGTAGAGCACTTGAGTAAAAGGACCAGGCTCTCCATGTGAGAGCTGTAACGGACCCATATCTTCTATAGATTGGCCACAAAGGAGGGGATGTAACATACACTGACCAGCGGATTATGCTGTCAAATGTGCAACATAAATCAAACTGAAAAACAAAACAAGGCTGAAAAGCATCAGAGAAGAAACTAATCTTAGATGTTATTGGTAACAACAGATTAAAATGAATAAAGAAGTGATTTTAAGCTGGCAGTCCCCCCTCTAATAGCTAAAAGAATTTATAAACATAATTTACTTTTTGTCACTTATTTTCTTTGTTAAGTCTTTTTTCATTGTCAGAATTTGGGGCAGTAATCTATTTCACTTTTATGTTGTTTTCATGGTCAAGTTCACTTTTAGGCTCTGGTGTGCTGGCACAAAACTGCAATGTTTGGATAACAACCTTTACAGGGCAAACTTTCAATCTGTATAAAGATAACTTGCATATACTTTTAAATTAGGAAAATATTTCAGTTCTGTTTTGCTTGTATCTATTCAGTTTACAATTCTCGGCCTATAATGCCAGACAGTGTCCCTATATCCTAGCTCTGTAAATACACACTGCTTACCAACAGAGATAAGTCCCTTAGAAGGAACAATCTTTTCATCATCCAGTATTCGGGAGCAAATAATTGTGAAGTACTTCAGAAGGGAAAGCTAAAGCAATGGTATGAAGTGCAATGACTTAGTAAAATGTAGGGAATTCAAAAGGATACTTGGCAATCCTGTATGTTATTTTCAGGATATATATGGACACAATGGCAAGCAAAGATAGGGGGGAATGGTAATAAAACAGCAGCAATTGTATAGTCCCAGAAGACATAAAGAAGAAGAAAAACTGCTGCCATTCACCTGTAGGAGAGAGCGAGATAAGGATGGCCAGGTTTACACTGTGGGGCTAAATTGACGGGATATACGCAATCTATGTGCTGCAGATCTGGACCATCAATAGGATTTGGTCTCTTATCTATCTAAATTTTTTTTTGAAAATGAGATTTATGCTTTCAGATCAGGTCGGTAGAGCCCTGTGCGGATACAAACATGTGGATCCCCATCCGATCTGCAAGAAATGGCCCACGGTTATCCATGTTGTATCCGTGGATATCTGCAGATTTGCCAGGCTCTAGCCCTGCACAGATATACATATGTGGCTCTGTATCCAATCTGCATCCACAAGAAATTGTCTTTGGATATCTGCATTGTATCTGCGGATGCAGATGTAATGTGGATATCCGTGGATATCTGCAGACTTGCAGGGCTCTACAGGTAGGTCTTGCAACAAGTAAGCACAGCAATGCTTAAGTACATTTAAAAATTTGGGCCTTCATGCACAGAAAACCAGGGTGTTTTCCATTTCAAAACAAGTGCACCAAATACAGTCCTGCACAGTAGCAAGGTCCACACAGTCAGCTAGCACGTGGCGTGTTAGTGTGCTGTAACTTCACACCCCAGGTTGCTGTGCACAAAGTCTCCATGGAGACACGTCCTTACTGTTGCCTCAGACATACTTTATCTTTAGTGGCTTGAATGGTTGAAACGTTGTTCCATAGTTTCTGGGATTGGGAGCAAACTTTTTTTTTTTTTTTTTTTTGGAAGTACAGTAACACAAGACATCTTTCCTGGAGAACAATGTGTTGCAGATCTAGTTCAGCACATTGTTGTTCCTGTTGACATTTTCATTAAGACTGTGCCTGGCAACAGGCTGTAGCTCTTTGAAAAATTAATAGCCAGGGGCACTCGATAAACTGCCAGCTGTCTAATGAAGGCTTTTCTTTTCAGAGTGGTTCACTGTCATCCTGTTCTCTGTTTCGTATTTTCAGGGCCGATATGATGCACAGGAATGCAAACGGGGCAGTGAGCTCGTTCAGCTGATTGTCTGCATATCGGAAGATGGTATATGCCCATGTTTGACAATTTTAATTACAAATATATGAAAAAAACAACCAAAACTAGACCAACCACTGACAAACAGATAAAAATAATGTGAAACAGGTTGATAGCACCATTAAGACACACCCTTAATTAATCAAAGCATCTACAGAACCGTCTCTGGCCAATGCTAACGTCCTCACCCTCTTCTGTTTCTGTTGTCTCTCCTAGTCTTTTTCTATTCTCTTTTCAAAGGCACGATAGGTATTCACGTCTAAGGGTGTCAAACTCATTTTCTATGGCGGGCCAAATTTGCCTTAAATTTACTTCAGGTGGGCCATGCATGCTATAAATCAGAACACTAGGGCACTTTCTCTATTAGGGAGAGAAAGTGGTCCCACAAAGCACAGTCACGGGCCAGATGGAAGAGATTCTTGTGGCCCATGGGTTGCATGTTTGACACCTCGACCGTCCAATCCTACAAAGCTTTAAATACATGAGTACTCCTTAATCACTGAAGCAACCCCACAGAAGTCAACTGATGTAAATCGTTGCAGCTTTGAAGTCTCTGGGAGTTAAACGCTTGGGTACTTTTGAAAATCCCACTAGGCACCCATCTGTGTCTTAAGGTACCTAACTATCCTTTAGTATCTGGCCCTATATAAGAGAATGATGATCTACCAAAACGTAATACATGTGTCTTTGAAGCTCTTATCTTTCTCCTTGAACACCTGTACTACCGACTAGCTGGGCCAGTTATTTATATACAAAACAGGAGCTAGAGAGAGTTATTTGTTGTGTGTGCAGCACTGTGGAACTTTGGAGCTGAAAAGCCTCCTAAGCGCCATGCTATCAGCAGTGACCCTCTCTTGACTTTTAGTCTGTTGGGAGAGAGGACTGAACCTAGGATCTCCAGTTCTGCACCTCCACCGTCTGAGCTAAGAGACTCAGCTCTACTAGCAAAGGCTGTAGCAGGTTCACCAACCTCTGTATTATGTGGGCTGTTACCAGTAAGAGGAGGACAAAGCACCGCACTGTGTCATTGTGGGTTACATTTACAGTATCTTCCTCTATCCTTCAAGAACTCCCAGGTCTTTATTCATAATCTACCTAGGGGCCTCAGACCAGCAAAGCTTGGGTTTGTGGGTTTTTTTAGAACAACATTTGCTATGACTCTCCATCTCTGATGTGTTATGAATACCCAGGCCATGACAAAGGGGTAGCTGGCAAACACTGAATCCAGTAAACATATCCACTCCCTTCCATAATCTCCCACGCAAAATATACCCCTGTATATAACATGATCACTAACATAGTATGTGTAATTAGATGCATAGAAGTTATCAAGCAAAAATTTCACAAAAGGCTTGGCAGCCAGTTGGCCAAAAAAAATGTAACCCCTCCCCCAGAAAAGCCGATTCTATATGGCTCTCTATGGCCCTGTGCTCAATCATTACAATACATTCCAAATCAAACATAATATGCTTCTATTATTCACAACATTGCAGTTTTGCCAACTCTTATTTTACTGTGAGTCTTGTAATATTTGGTGTTCTCCCTAAAGTCCTTGGTAATGGAGTCACATGGTTATTAGAGAAACTCAGCTTTTCTTAAAAAATTATTTTCTAGTCCACAATGTAACGAAGAAATTAAGAACATAACCTATGTGCACTGTAAAGGCTCAAAAACCAGGAAGGCAATGAAAAAAAGCATCATTTTTTAAAGAAATCACATGAGTTCCGAGCCAATCTCATGATTTTTTCAGTGCTTGGGTTTGGCACTATTCTAGAGTTTAATCTGGATTCCCATGTGGAACAATATTACCATCTTAAAGGTAGTGGGGTAGTTATCAAAGATTTGCCATGATGTTTTCCTTAAGCTCATTTTATTTTTTGTATTTTCATAATGACACTGAAATCCCCCTAGTGCAAATGATATTGTTTGAATTCTTCATCAATGCTGGATCTCCACTGAAGACATACTCCAGGGGTCAGCAACCCCTGGCACGCGGACCAAGCCTGAGCGACATGCGGTGCCGCTCAAGCTCCCCTGCTGGCCCCGCCTCCCAGTGCTGCCCGGGTCCACAAAAGCCTGCTGGGGAGCGCAGCTAGCAGGGAAAAAGCAGCTGCGGCATGGGGCTCCTGGCCCCTGCTAGCCCCCTGCTGGGCAGGGCTGCGTCAGCCCCGCCCAGAGCCGCCATTGCCTGCAGGAGCCAGCTCGGCCCTGGCCCTGGCCCTGGCCAGGAACCGGCGGTTGGCTGCCGGCGGGAGCCAGTCCCAGCCGGGAACCGCAGGCCGCCCACCAGAGGGAGTCAGCCCTGGCCGGGGACTGCAGGCCTCCTGCTGGCAATGGCCCCGGCCGGAAACTGGAAGCCACCTGGCTGGGAACCCGAGGCCTGGCCCGGATCTGCTGAGGGTGCAGTGGGCAGGGCTGGCACGGGGGGTCAGCAAAGGTTGCCAACCCCTGACATACTCCCAACTGCAGACATATCTGCATATATCTGAATGCCATGTTGTCATACTGCTTTGGTTGGATTCACATATTCTGGGAGTAAATGGTATTGTTAGGTCCATTTTACAGATGGGGAAACCAAGGCACAAAGAGTAAGCAACTTGCTCAAAGCCAAAGAAATGGTCTGTAAGAGGTTTGGGTTCCAAACTATCTGCTTTTGCCACAAAACCATCAGAACCCTGTTTTTTCCCTTTTGTACTTTACAAGAGCTATATTTAATAGAATCCTTTCATCTGCAGGGTTTCTATTACTCTACCCACCTCTTGTGCAAATGACTCTGCTTTCTTCCGTAGATCCTTTTCCAATGCAAAGTTTTCCTGGAGTTCTTCATATTCTTCCACTGCCAGTACAGACACTATTTAAAAACCAAAAAATAAAAACAGACAAGGATGAATAAAAACAAGCTAGCAAAGAAATTAAAAATACAGTTTGTTTTGCCAAGCCATGCTACAAGATTGCTCAAAATGTTTTGAATCCTTACAAAGAATATAAAAAATGGCTAATTCTGTAAGTCCCTATTTCTGCATTCATTTCCAATTGCCTCTACTATTCTCATTTTGTTTTGCCCTCCTTTTCTCCCTTAATCTTCCTCCTTACGTGTTTTGCCACTGAACTACTGGAGGCTGCATTATTTCCTTTTGCTCCTAAACTGCTGTGTAGTGTTGCTATGGACAGCTAGGTAGCTAATTTCCACTTAGAGATGGACACATTTCAATGGTGCATGCATACCCTTTCACCATTTACTTATATATTATACACATCTGTGCATGTAAACGTGTGCATGTGCTCCCATACAAATACATCCCATGCTTTGCAGTGTTTGGAAAGTAGTTTGGGATACGTCTCGTTAAATAAGTTCCAGAGGAGTAGCTGTGTTAGTTTATTATATAAGTGTAACAAAGGAGATGATTTCTATTATTTGCCTCATGTCCTCTAATGCTGGCAGTACATGGGGCATAGTTGACTCTATACTATATTCAACTCCATAAATGAACTTTTCCTCCCATACATTTCCATCAATAACTATTACTGTATTAAGATATGCTGCATATACCACCCCTGAAGCATCTCTACCTATCCATGTAGTGTTTATAATGGAACTCATCACTGTAGCTACTTAAAACCAAATCTATGAAAGGTAAGCAGCTTAAATTCCACACCTATTTTCCATGAGGCTGCTGGGCTGCTTTTTCCCCCCAACCTGGTTTCTCTTCTCCCACCCTTCTACCTCTCTCTCTTTTTCTCTGGTAACAGTGCTGCGGCATTTCTAAAGAAAGGCTATCTCGTCGTCGTTGCATATCACTGAGCAAGGGATAAACCCAGGCTCCGCTCATTCCCTCCATCCACTTGTTACAGGAAGGAATAAGCAAGTGCACATTATGTACTTCCTCTGTCATACCAAGACTACAGGCACCATCTCAGTGTGCTTCACAATCTAACCCTCTTAGAGTAATACTCAATCCATAAAAGATTGTTGCATATTTTGTAAAGCATTTCCAGGTAACTTACAGTTGGCTGTCAGAGATTAGTTGCTCTGAATCAAGAGATAACTTTGCATCAGAGACCAGTGAGATTGCAAGAAGAAAACAACATCAGCACAGCTGTGTTGGATGTGTTACAACAATGGTCATGCAAGTGAGATGGAGACTGATTGTTGAAATTAGCCAGAATGAGGCCAACCATTGTGCACTCTCCCTCGTATCATTCTACCCATACACTTCAATTCTGAACAGCGAATATCAACAAATCCTTTAAAAAAGTCTCTTAGGGGCTACTTGCACACATTGCTTTCTCAATGCCCTTCAGCTCTAACTAAAGACTAGTTTCCAGAGTAATGACATACAATTTCAGACACCATCCTTGATAAATCCCCTGCCTATCTGGAGACAAGCCTAACTGTGTCTAAGGCAAAGCGCTCCCAATGCTACTTTGCAATATGGATTAATCATTAGCAAGTTCTTGAACGACACAATTAGAAAAATTTAAGATAATTCACCAATCCAGGCCAAAATAACTTACTGATTCTACATCTACAGAACTCTGCAACATAGTTACACAGTATACAAGAGCTAACAGGCGCACAGTATACAACTGAACAGCAGCCATTTCCAGCGCTTTGCTGGCTCACACAGAGTAGAGAGGGATGAGTCTATGTTCAAATAATTTTGTCTGCCTATCTATCCTTTTTTAAACATTCCCTATCTTTTGAGGTAGGACATTTGGCATTTTGACTGTGTGTGCATCGCTACCACACTGAAACACATTGCCACGCTCGGCATGGGACTGGTATTAGCCTACTCAATTGGATATTTGGGGCACAGACTTCAAATATGGATAGATCGATTTGCCCGTTTGCCCAAGCACAGGACGATATTTCAACAAAGCCTTGTAGATGGTGTTAAGAGCTTCTGCTTCCATCCACCACAGCATACCAACAGACACGTCCTTGGCAGTCTATCATGTTACTGATGTTTCTAGAGTATACCTAGACCAGAGGGTCTCAATCTTTTTCTTTCTGAGGCCTCCCCAACACGCCATAAATAACTCCAGAGCCAGCAAAGGGCCTCAGGCTCCAGGTTTCAGCCTCAGGGGGAGGAGGCACTTGGGACTCTGAACTTCAGCCATTAGGGGTTGAGGGCAAGAGAGAAGCTCACGACTTCTGCCCCACAAGGCACTGAGACTCTGGACAGGCAGGCTCGGGGCTCCAGCTCCAGGCAGGTCAGGAAGAGGGCTTCATGGGGCACTGAGTGGGGTTTTGGGGTTTTAGACCCATGAAGATCCAGGCTTTAGACCTGCAGACGCACTGGGCTTCAAGGCCGCAACTCTACCCCAGGCTTCAGCTCTGCTGGGGGTGCTGGAGCTTGGGGTGTCAGACTTCAGCTTTAGGGCCCCGCGAGCCCTTGAAATCAGATGGCAGCCCCCCTGGTTGAGAACCACTAGTCTACATGGCAAGCATAAACCTGTGGCAGCACAGTCTCAGAACCAAGGTCTACGGACTCAGCTCCTGCAGCCAAGGCTACAAATAGCTCTGCAGGCTGGAAGGTCTACACAGTTATTGTTAGCACCGTACCGTGAGCCCCGTGAGCCACGTCTACAGACCTGGGTTCCGAGACTTGCTGCTGTGTGTTTCTGTTAGCCACAAAGGACGTATCCTGAGATTCTTCAAAGTGCTACCCTTCCCATTCTCTGATGATCAAGCAATGGAAGTGCATGTAAAAGTGAGGAAATAGATCATCTATGAAAGTTTCCAGAAAATCCACTGATATTTCTGCAAACTCTGTTCCTGTGCTCAAGAACAGCCTGTGGGAATCACGATATAAGAAGAAATACAAGCATTTCCTGCCAAACATTCAAGCCAACAGCAGAATCCTGAATTTCACAACACTGTAGGGGGGCACAGACTACTCTGATCCTTGGCTCATCTTCCTATGACATCATAAATAGCTGCAGTCCAAGCTACTTCCGAGACCATACCTGTCACCTGCGTGGTGCTTGGCCAGCTGATGGACTCAGATGAATAGCCCCTTCCTTGTGTGACAGGACAGAGCTGGTAGGAGGATATTCTGTGAGAGGACCATGGCGTCTGGAACTCCCTGTGCTCCTTGGTCTGTAATAGCTTGAGTATGAAGATTTTGGGGGAACGCTGCAAGACCTACCTGCCTGTTTCCCCTGGGAGTTGGTACAGAATGACTGTGGTAGAATGAGTTGAAGAAGACTAAAATGGGAAATGCTATAGAAGCTGGGGAGAACTATCTCTGAAGATTTAGGGGCATAGAACTTGTATTTTTTGTTTTGAATGTAGAATATTGTAATGCATCAGGAACTTAAAATAAAATACCTACTTTAAGAGGAAGGCTAGTCCTTGTGGTTAAGGTAACAGACTGGGACTCAAGAGATCCGGATTTAATTTCCCCCCGTTTCAGACTCCCTAGATGAAACCCTAGGGAGAGTCACTTAAATCTCTCTGTGCTTTGGGTTTTCCATCTGTCCCATCTTTCACCTGTCCTGACTATTAAGAATGAGATTTTTCAGAGAAGGGACTGTCTCCTAATATATATTTATACAATGCCTAGCATAACATGGCTCCAGTGTCACTTCAGTCACTACAGAGATATGTAACAAGACAATTTAAGAAAAAGCTCTGCAGATTATCTGGAAATAAAGCAGTGAGGGAAATAGGGGAAAATAATATTGAGAAGACACACACCTCTGTTGCATTTTTCCAACAGTTTTCTCTGTTGATGAACTTCTGCTGTCAGAATAGCTTTTTCTTCCTTTACTTTATTTACCTAGAAGAATATATATAAGACACAAACAGATGAATAATAAACTAGCGAAATCTAATAACAGAACATATTAATGCATCTTATTTTACATGCAAAGATTTACTTTTAATAGCTGATTTTTTATTTGATGCCTTCTTTTGGCTTCAGGTTGCAATGTTCACAAGGGCCTACAGGAGTTCCCACCTGACTCCAGACAAAATCTGTTTCCAAACGTTAGAAGAATTACTGCAGATCCAAGTGGTTCTCTTGGAGATGACACTGCACACACCAATTACAGCAGTAAATACAACAGATTTTTTTGTACTTTTATGGTGTCTTGATTCTAACAGATTCCAAGGTAACAGGTTAAAAAGTTATTGGCTTACCCACTATTGACTGAATTTTAACAGTCAAGCTATTGTTATGCAAATTTAGGAGGTGTTGGGGGGGACGGAGGGAGAGAGAAGGGAAAGAAAGCCTCTATTTCCCAAGAGCCATTTGCTGTGTCATACAAAGTGCAAGGCAGACTGGACAAATGATTACAGGCTGTGATTTGCACTAGTACTTAGCTTACCCCAATATCAAGCAAGGTTAAACATCACTGGCTCAGAACAGCAGCTTTGCCTGTCTTTTTACATTGGTGAATAACTGCTGATGGCTAAAACTCAGGGCAAGGCCCAAGGCAGATAATATCACAGATTAGACCAGAGAATCTCAGGCCTGGGTCCACAAAGCCCTTCCTGGACATTCAAACACAAAACCAAATAATTTGGGGGCAGAAGGGTACATTAAGGTGGTCAGTGAAAGGACCTATCTTTTATGAAGTGGTTCACAGAACAAACAGGTTGGTGAACCTCCGATTAGATGGTATTCAATTAACTTCACAAGTGACCGTTTTCAACTGACTCTACATACAAAAGGTAGTGAATACACACTAATGGTCTCTCCTTCCACGCCACAATACATACTTCTTCAATTACGTCTACAAGTTTGCGCCTCAAGTTTTCCAGCTCAATGGCTAAGGTCTTCTTTTGCTCCTGAACGGATATAATTTGATCTCGCAGCTCTACATTTTCAGGAGGAAGAGAAAAAAAATGTTTTTCATTTTAAGCTGTGGGGGGGAGGGGGGAATCTCAATAATTAGGTGGATACAATAGAGTATGAAAAACACAGGGCTGCAAAGAAAAGGTATCAGTCACAGCTTACGCTTTACCTACTGACTCTCACTCTCCACCCCACCCACATGCATTTGCTTTGGTGTCATATAATAGATCTGCGCACACAGACACACTCTGGTGTCATATAACAGATCTGCAGCGAGGCTACAGTTTCAGATTTGCTCTACAAAGGTCATCTCCCTTGTCCAGGGCTATTGTCTTGCCTTTTCTGCCTTCTGCGCAGCTCTCTTCCTGGAAAACAATATGCTATTATAAGCATCAATTCTGCCCATTTCTGTAGATCCTCAATCCCCTCAGGATACTCAGCATCCCACAAGATGAGGCCATGTGGCAGCTGAAAAATATTTTTACAGACTGCTTGTAAAACAAATTAATGCATTTTAACTCCTTTTGTCACAATAAGACCTAAACAAACAGGCACTTAATACTTTGGGAGGTTTTCTGTGAAGAAATACTCCTGAATAGCTGCCAATTTATAACTCTTGCAACATTATCTGAAGCGAGTCAGAATATAACCGTTTTACTGATGGAAGAGGTAATTCTAGTAATTTTCTTCTCAGAATTTGTTTCTTAATTTACTTCATATTTTGATCATTAAATTACAATGGAATAAACCATTTGATTACAATAACTTCTTAATAGATCAGTCTCCATATGTAGCATGAATGTTTAGTTTAAAATTGTTGCTTAGTACTAAAATAAAGAGAAACAAAAATACAGATTCATTGGTATGTATTAGTTTTCACTAAACCAGTGGTTTTCAAACTACGGGTCGGGACTCAGTCCTGGGTCACAGACCCTCCTGTATTGGGTCGCGACATCCCCTGCTGCCGTCGCCGAAAGACTGGAATGCATTGCTCAAAGATGCAATTGCTGGGTTGCAGGCATAAATGATTTTTTTTTTCCAACTAGGTCTCGAGAAAAAATGTTCGAAAACCACTGCACTAAATCTCTTTCCCCACCTACCTTAACTTTTCTTACTGCTGCTGCTCTTTGAATAGCAAGCCACTAATTTCAGCAGGTACTCCTAGTCAACTACAGACGCGGCAGAGTGGTTGCTGGACATATTGGATATTGCCCATGGGGAACAGTGATTAAAATTATTTAAAATCCCTGAAATATTTGGCTTTTCAAACTTTTTCTTTTTGCTTGAATACTAGCCTCAACCTTGCTCTCCCCAAAATATTGCAGCAAATAAAAGGATGAAAAAGAAAAAAGAATAAAAAATAAACTATTATGTTATCCTGTAAGAAATGGTGATGGAGCATAGTCATGGAGAATAACCACCAAAGAGATGGATAGATGGTTTTTCACCTTCCTCTGTGGCTCAGGGCATGGTTCACCTACCGGTGAATTCTCTGTATCTTAAAGTTCTTAAATCATGATTTAAGGAGATAAATAACTCAGTCATAGGTTGGGGGCCTATTGCTGAAGTGGGTGGGTGAGGTCTTGAGGCCTGCATTTTGCAGGAAGTCAGACTAGATGATTGTACTGGTCCCTTCTGACCTTAAAGTCTATGTGTCTATATGGTCTATGGCAGATCATGGCTAAGTCATCTGCTGAGTGGTCCAAGTTAGCCATGAATTAAGAAGGCTTCTGAAAATTCTGCTGTTACATGACCAGTATTCAGCTATGAATAAAATGACTTTCTTTAATCTTAGATATTGCTGGTACAGGAAGTTAAACAGAAGAGTGTGTGTGTGATGGTAGCCATTTAATGAGAAAATTAAGAGAAGGATATTCACAAAAAAAAGGAGTCTCAAACTGTATCCTATCTTACATGCAGCCTTTCAAGAAAAGAAAAAAATTCCTTGCAAGAAACCTCTGCCTGTCCCCCACACCCATGATTTTACTGAATGGGAGAAAGGCTAAAATAGTTCCTAGATGCACATCATAAATAGGACCAGTATGGAGAGCTGAAAAGTGTACTTTGGAGAGGGGATTTCACACTGAGCAATTCCTCGAGATACTAAGGGCCAATCTTTCAAAAGTTTGGGCTAACCGTGCAAGCATTCTAAGAAGGGCACCCAGGCAACTTTCCCTTTAGATGTCTGGAAAACTGGCAAGGATTGGGGGATTTTGTGTGTGCTTTTTGGCGGGGCAAATTAACAAAGATTTCCCTGCTTTAAAAAACCCCACTACCTCCTCCCATTATCTCCTCCAGGCAATGGAGTAGTATGTCTCTGCTTACCAGAGTGACTATTATACCTCTACTAAAATACTCTGCACTTGTGTAGCACCTTTCATTCAAGTATCACGAACATTAATTAAGGAAGACTCCCAACAGCCATGTGACGTAGGCAAAAATATTTATTTATCCTTGTCCTGTACAGAAGCAAAGTCTGTGGCACAAGGAGATTGTAACTTGCCCAGGATCCCAGAGTGAGTCAGTGACAGAGCAGGGGATAGAAGCCAGATGTTCTAACTCCTGTATAATGACCCATTTCCTTCTATAACAGTATCTTCAACAGTGACAGAAGATACAATGCACCTCTCCCTTTTTCTTCCCTACCCACTCCAACGTGTTCATGCTTATCTGAATCTTTTGGGATTTCAATTCTTCTCTCCCTCTCCTTTCATACCTTCTCAGCACCCAATCAGCCTTTACTCTGCTCCCTCTTCAAAACCCCCAACAGGATTGTTGGCTTCTTTCTCCAAGTAGTAGTACTAGCAACTCTTGTGTTTTAATCCCAACTCTGACACTGATTCACCATGCAGTGTCACACAAAGCATTTAACTGCTACGTGCCTCTGTTTTCTCTTTGGGCAGAATCATACTCGCCTACCTTACTGGTGTGTTCTAACAATTCATTAGTGTCTGCCGAGTGCCTGATTTTTACATCTAGACTCTTTCTTCAGTAACGAAGGTTGCACTAGTAATTGAGATCACACAAGCTAAACAAAGTAATTACACCAGATTTAAAACTCAGGACCATAAAACGCTCTTTACGTAGTATTTTTAGTCTTGTGATTCAAAAGAGTAGAGCTTCTTTGAAAAAGTGAGCATTTTAACCTGTCTCCTAACGGTGAATTTGGGAAATTCACACATGCTCTTTATTAGAAGCTATGCCAGCATAAGCAACACAAGCTTATGAGTTCACTGCAAAGTCAGGCTGGGTATTCCACTATAGACTGCTTACCCCTCTCCCACCTGCAAAAAAAGGGGGAGGGGGGAATCTCAGAAACACATTAATCAAGTACTGTTTTCGAAAATAAACATCCCTTGTCAAACCAAGCTTTGCCGTTTGTCCCAGTGCAAAAGTCCCTGATTAACCTGTTTATTTTGGTAGTTCCTCAAGCAAAGTTAGATGGACACAGAGTTTTCATGGAAGAGAATACAGTGGGTACAAAATGAAAGCTGGCGAAAAACTGTGCCTTATATATTCAGTGAGGAAACTTAACAGAAACAGCAGCTGAAATAATGCCACTGAAGACCCTGCCCTTGATCGTTCTGTGTACGTAGAAAGTAACGAATGACTGATATATCATTGCATTACTACACTAATGCAAGTATGAATTTTCCTGAGTCAGTAACACTGAAACATCTCATCTCACTGCAGGGCTACTTCACTGTTGCATTACAATATGCACGTCTGATATCGGAACGGTTATCCTGCACAATGCTATCTAGTCAACAGCGGTGCTTACCTTTTATTTGCTCTTGACAGTGCACCGAGTTGCATGAATCTGAGCTACCTTCAGTTTCTGTGGATGAATCGTCGTCATCAATGTTAATTTCTTCTGTAATGATATCTGGCCCCAGTTTAGCCATATACATCATGCTGATTCTTTTCAGGGTCTTATTTTCTTTGTTCAACTGAAAAGTCAAAATACAAACAGCATGTAGTGACAATTAAAGCCAGATTAACATATTGTCCAAACAAACAAACCATACCCCAACCCAACTCACTAAGTATATTCTGTTTCTTCTCTGTTTTAAATCAGAAGATGTATTAGTTATGCAGGAAGCAAGACAAAATGATATTATTTTAAAACACAAGCACATTAGTAAAGATAGGCCCATGCCAGGAAGTTTGGCCCCTTACTGCTTTGAAGTGGATGAGATCTGACATAATGGTTCAGTCAGGCCCATTTCTTACTTCATATAAAAATGTTCCTCACTGATATTTCTGGTTAGTGAATATCCCAGATAGGTTTACATCAAATCAATTAGCATGTTTAACTTTAATCCTATACATTCTTTGTGATAACAGCTTCAGTCCCTGTCCTTCACCACATGTTGGCATTAATAAAACAGCTAATCCTAAAGAAGTTATAATGGCCATCTAATTATTTTGATGCTGGAGAGTTAACAGCACACATTCAATCTATGTAAAAAGACAGCTATAACACAATGAGAGTCCTGTGGCACCTTAAAGACTAACCAATTTCTTCGGGCATTAGCTCGTGGGCTCCAACCCACTCTGGCAGACTAACACGGCTATCCCTCTGGAAGCTATAACACAGAATTTAAAACTACTAACTACATTATGGGTCTTAACCATCGGCCAGTGCCCATCCCCGGTAACTGGACTGGATGTTAAGCAGATGCATGGCTGAGAAAGCACAAAGGAGGAGCTGAAATGCACCACCCCCACGAAGCAAGTTGGTGGCGGCAGGAAGAACTGGAGGATCCAAATAGCAACAAATACTTCATTCTCTCTCCCAGCCTGTCTTTAGTTGCTCCACATCTGCACTCTGCCGGCTTGCAAGTAACCCCCCAGAGTTAAGCTCCACGGTGCACAGGGAACATGCAATGCTTTTATGCACATGTATCACTATCTTGATATCTTCCTCTGCCTCCACAGAGACTGGGTGCAGATTTGCCCCCAGGGACATGAAATTAACCCTATACAATCTGACAAATGCAGCCAGAGACCATATTTCCTTCTTAGATTGTAAGGGATACCCTACACAGTTACTGTCTTGGGGAAAACAAACCAGGAGTCTCATGGCACTTGGAAAGACTAACAAATTTATGTATCGCATGAGCTTTCGTGGGAGAAAATCCCACTTCGTCACACGCCCACGAAAGCTCATACAATACATACATTTGTTAGTCTTTCCAAGTGCCATGAGACTCCTGGTTTGTTTTGCTGAACTAGACTAACACAGCCACCCCTCTGGAACTTGTCTTGGAGAAATGATCCTGAATTCTTTATCTAGACAAAACTCCCTCCCCTAAAAATGGAAGATTTGCTTGAATATACAGATGCTTCAAACACACCTCGCTCCCAAAGACTGAAATGAAGGAAGCAAGAAGAACCTTGCCCTTTTTAGTCAGCATGCACTAATGAGCACAGTAGCCCTACCGATCAGTGCTGCTCTTTTAATCACCCCATGTGCATCACACTACGTACGTTACAGACAACGAACAGAGGAAAGTTCCATACATAAAATTAATTTTCTTAGTTGTATGCTGATTGACTACCTTATGAATTCTAATATAGTATCATTATGCAAACAATTAAGTAAATACCTCTGGAAAGTACACTGCTAATGCATCTAAATTAAAGAGATTTCTTGTTGGTGTCATTTCTGCCACATCCGAAGAAGTACTTTGGGCAGGCAAAAAAAAAAAAAAAAGCAAGCAGCTGGCATTGCTAATGAAATTTGGTTCAAAATTGCTGTAATCCATTTTCTGATGAAGTGGCTCAGAAGCATTTTGCACAACCAAAAATACATAACAGAGATAAAAACATTCTTTAATAATAATGTACTTCTGATGAGATGGAATATAGAAAATTACACACTTGGTAAATTCATCAGACTAGATGCAATCAACGGAGCAGTGGAGGTCACCTTTTTTGCCTGCCCTCGGTTAGCTTTCCTGAACAATCACCTGAAATGTAATGCTTTGGCTGACTTTTTCATTTGATTCAGATACTGAAATGCCCATTACTCCTTTATGTCAGATGTGGGATAGTTTTAAACTTGTTTGCCATTTACCCCAAATGCATATAAAACAGGCTAGAAAAAGAAACGTTCTGTGAACTGCTGGCATCTTGCTTGCTGTTCCTGAAGAATAACTAAACAGACACTTCTAAAAGGAAGGCATCTTCCATCAAAACAATAAATACATTTTATAGCATTTCATGTATGACTGATCATTTTTACTATCTTAAAGGTACTTCATATCTTAAAAGAAGGCAAATAGGTAGCTGCTGTGCTTACAGACATACACAACCTACTTCTTTCAGAAGGGGATCATGAAATCAGAATATAGACACAACTGAACAACTGTATTAATTCTTCTCACCTTAGAAGCCAAAGCCTCAGCACTTTCACGGCATGTCTTTTCAATTTCAAGGTGGCTCTGCATACAATTTACTTCCTCGATAACCATGTGAGAAACTAGAAAACGGGAGGGAAAATAATTTGTTTCTTACTAAGTTTAAAATTAGTCAGCTTTTTCCTGCAACTGACACACTTGTCCCATGATCATGATTGCACTGTCTTCCCTATCAACCCCTTTTTAAAATAGTCTGGCAAACTCAGGAAAGCACCAACCATACGAATGCATGTAGAGTGGAAAGGTTACGAAAACAGAATGAGAGATATACATTGTAAGTAACAATCAGAACGTTAAGCAGGCTAGCAAGGTTACAATTACGGAAGTTGCTGATAGCTAAGAGCAAGTCATAAATTGATAGTTTTAGGGCCATCATTTATTCATTGTATTGTAGTAGCACATAGGCGACTCAGTTTGAAACAGAACCCCAACATGTCAGGTGCTGTACAAATAAATCAAAGTGTGAATTCCTTCAGGACACAGGCCAGAGGAGATTGATATCCTTACTCACAAGGCCTTACTCCACAAATGAGCCCACTTATTTCAGTGAGACCATTCAAGGTGTAAGACATTGCTCACCATGAGAATGAGTATTATAATCTGCCGCCCAAGGCTGTAAAACAGCTTTCATTATAATCCCATGTTTCCACATACTACTCAAACTGCTAAATAAAATAACTCATGGACTGAAAAATGGCTGTGTTTTATTTTAGGCAAAAAAAGTGATTTTTTTAAATTTGGAGTATATAAAGTTTGATTTTTCACACACACACACACACACACACACACACACACACACACACACACACACACACACACACACACACACACACACACACACAGAGCGCTGCCTGACTCCCATGGACTTTCAGTGAGAATTAAGTACCCAATCACCATTTGTGGCATAGAAATTCTCCCCCCAAGTGACTTGTCCAAGATCACGAAGGAAGTCTATGGCACAGTAGGAAACTGAATCTGAATCTTTCGAGTCACCACAGATTTACATCCTAACCACTGCACCATCTTGACTCTAAGGGCCAGATTTTGATACCCTTGGTAGTATCTGGGGCCCTGATTCTGCAGCTGACTGTGCTGGCAGACACCTTTTCTTGCACAGACTCAGTTGCAGAATCAAAATTTTAATATGGAAACAGGATTATGCACAGACTGTGATCCTACACAACGTCAGTAAGGGTGGCAGAATTTAGCTTGAAAGGAGGGAAACTCAAAAATTCATTCATAATATTTTATTGCCAGGAACAGGCAGAGTTAAAACCCAACAGCTTCATACACTAAAGGAACAGAGACTGCCCTTGCCACCAAGCTGGAAAAATATTATCATACCCTGCACCTTACCAGACAAAGACATAAAACTGGAACACACATTACCAGTGCCCAGATACCACACTGATAGGCACAGCACAGTTTAAATAGTTTAGGAAGAGAGAAAAGTGCAGTCAGCTAGGACATTTTGCCATTATTTTACAAGTGTTCTTTTGCTAGTGCCATTTAGTCAAGAAGACAAGAAAATTTTATGTTTTGAAGTCAAAAATAACTTAGAGATTACGGAGCAGGTCTTGGGAACAAGTGATAGGCAGGCCATGCCATCTGGGGAAGGAGCTGCCAAAGTGCCACAAAACACTCGCCTTGACATTCCCTGATTTTGGGACCACTGTGTACAGGGATAGTCCTCTAACACAAATTAGAGCAGCCGCTAGGCTGCTCAAATTTCTGCTGGCTGCCAACAGCCTGAAAAGGCCAAAAGAACAGTTGGATATTTGCAAAACATTGAGGAATCCTGGCCAACAAGCTCTATACTAAGCCCCTAAACTAGCAGTAGAGAGAAGAGGAACATTGGAGTCCTAGATTACAGTAGAACCTCCTGTGCTGGGGTGATCTTTCTGTGGCCAGTTATATTGAAAGACTACGCTATGGCATGGTGCAGAACTGCTGCCTTTCACTGGAGGACACAGGTGGATACATTTTAGAAAGGAAATTTTCAAAAACTGACTATTTGTGCTTTTTCCTTTTGCTGTTGTCATTATACCATAAACTCAGGAACTGAGGAGAGATGTATATATTCTATATCCACTGAGTGGGGAACAACCCTATCTAAAATCCTGCACACAAAACTAGTCAAAGTTAGGAAACAAGGACCAAATCACATAGAAGTACAACCAGAGATTACTCTGGGTTCACTTAAGCTTAATTAACCTGCAATTATGATTAAACTCAGGAAAAAAAATTCGCTCCAAATTAAATACAAAAATATATTACTTCCTAAGTCGGCCCAAAGTTCTTATTACATTAATATTAAAATTCATAAAGCAGCACTAAGTGGCCAGAAACATCTCTAACCTTGACGTTTTTTCAGAGGTAATAATAATCTGCAGCAAATGCAGGCCAGCCAAAAACCACTTAACTAATTAGTAGTTGCAGTCACCGAGAAAACATGAATCAACACTGTTATTACAAGTGGCACATTTGAGTGGCATCTAATTATGACTTGATGAGCACGATACTTGCATTATCAACATTACTACCGCATCCCATCAGGGACTAAAAGCTGCTGATGGCATTGACTGCGAGAAACTCCCACTCAATGGTACTGCAGCACCCAACAATCTCCTTGGCAGGGGCACCCTCACTAAATGACACGTTAAGCGTAATTACTGGTAGACATTGTAAATAAACAGGATTGGAAGTGAAAATTGTACCAAGTGCATAAGACACAATCTGACACATTGGAAGTGGCAGCCTTAATTGAGAGTTTCTTTGACTGCTCAAGATCATTTCAACTGCATTTCTCGGAGGACAGTGATTATAACTGGGGAGACAGACGGCATAATGCTATCAGCATTGCTGACAGAGCAGTGAATTAAATTGTATCTGCTGTTGTGTGAAAGCCTTGATGAGAGGTACAGATCCTTAGTGGTCTTATCATTATAACACAATGGTCATGTTGTCATCAACCTTGCTGGCTCCAATTGAAAAGAAATGATTGTGTTGAAGCTTTCCCCCCCACCACCACCTTCTATCTCTTGTGCTGAATAGAACCAATTTTCAGAGAGCTATGAAATCACGCAATAGGGCCTAAAATGCAGCTGCTTGGCATACAAACGGGGCCCCATTAAACTGGAATCACACACAATATGTGTTTATGCCAGGAGAACAAATAGAAGCTGAGTACAGGCCAAGTTTTATTCACAGACACAAAGCCGGTGTAGCTCTTCATCAATATAATTGCCTTTTATATTGTCATTTAAATAATGGGCTCTATTATTGCCTTAAAATCCTAATATTCCTGGCATTTTATCACTATGTTTACAAGGTATGTTCTTTAAAAATGAGAAAGGAAGATAAAGGAAACCTATAAAATTTTACATCAAACATTACTTTGAATTTTAAGCCTTAACTACTTGACATTTTTGCCACACACTGGTATTCACAGTATCATAACAAAAAATCCAAAACAGGCTGCAGGTTTTTCCACAGGAATTAGACTTATTATTTAAGCACATGCGTGCCTTATGGAGCAATTATACAAGATCATTTTAGGATTGTAAAAGTTACATTTATGAAAAATGAACCTGAAAAGATGGTATCTGTGAACAATTACAAAAATAAAAGTTTAAATCAACTTACTCTCATACTGGATATCTGTGTGTGTGCTTTCCATGTTCTGAATTACTATTACCTATACTTCTAATGCTCATCCTCCATTGACACAAACCAGACATAACAGACCAAAATCCAATTGTAATGGTCTCTTCTGAGGAGCTATTCCACTAGGATACTTCCACTCCGATTAGCCGTGCTTTGTTACTTTCAGACACCACAGAGTGTCAATAGAACCATTACCATAAAAGTGCAAAACGGAATCCTGACATTTTTCACAGCCTGGATAACAGATGACTTGCTGTAGACATTACCAAGGGACATCTGTGCATACTATAAACCTTATATGCTATTTCTTTTAGAACCTTGAATTCCTTCCCACCAAAAAACCCAATATATGCAGCCACTCAGTTTGCATGGGTGTAATTCCAGAATAACTCAGCTGAATTATACTGGGGAGACAGAGAAGAATTTGGCCACTATATTTTGAACACTTCCCACCTGAAGATAGCTTAACTGATTTCATGTACTGAGCCTACACCTGCAGTGCCAGCACTGAAGTTGATGTAAGTGGAAATAGTGTGTGACGAACCCCTTTAAAAGTGGGCGGTGAAGGAGAAAATGTAATTGAACCTGAACCCCAGCACTGTCGACTCTGCTCCGCAATGCTGAGTGCTACGGTTGAAGCTCTTATTCTAAGTGTTAATATTTGCCTTCAAATGCCTACTTACTTTTTTGCAACTCTCCCAGTTTTTTGACTGCCTCATCACGCTCTTGTTTAATTCTGTCACACTGTACAGGGGAAGAGAAAACAGGAATTCATGTAAAGCTGGCAACATGGTCATATAATTAACAATCCGTACGATAGTCATGGAAAACCACAGGGAAGAGGAATAGGAGAGAGAATGTGTATGAACCTATAAAGCCACAGATATTTTGCCTTCAGCCCCTCAAGACCAGTGGGAAGTACATATTTAAAAGTTGTTGTTCAAGATATTTCACATCACAGCAGACAAAAATCCCCTGGATTTCAATGTTTGGTTACTATTGAAACAAGCACAGCTAATCTCACACTATCCTGCCTAGATGTTAGCAAATTCTATCATATAATTTACAATAATAAAAGTAACATTCATGGCATATGCGACATACATTATTCAGAGACACCAACCTTTTATTTTTTTTCTTTGCAGTGTTATATATTCCTATATAAATATATAGACTATTTGTATCTTGGGGTTTTATACTGCACTCATCATCACAGTATCTGAGTTTGGAGGTTTTTGGGGGGAAAGGAAGGGGGCAATTAATAAATTCTTTCTTTTGGGGTTGGTCCAGTTTTAGAGTAGAAGAGAAGTCAGTGTTCTGAGTGCCATTCAGATGAAAGAAAGGCTTTTTTAAAAGAGAAGAATAAATTGAACATTTAATTTGCAACTTGCCTCTACAGCTTTCACAACGCCATATAATAGATACAATTCCAAGAAATCATGAGTACGACTCATGACACATACTGTAAGTGATTTTCCAAATCATGGAAAACACATGACTTTATGAAGAAGAATGACATCATTACAGACAGAGAGGACTTCATGAGATTTTTCCATATAGCATATCTTACAGGTAATGTTTTTGTAGCTTTGTTGGGCCCAGGTTATTAGAGATACAAAGTGGGTGAAGTAATATTTTTTATTGGACCAACATCTGTTGGTGAGAGAGATGCACCTCTGACCATACACAGAGCTCTTCTTGGCCAGATCTGAAGAAGAGCTCTGAATAAACTCAAAAGCTAGTCTCTCTCACCAACAGAAGATGGTTCAATAAAAGAGATCTCCTCAGTCCCCTTGTCATCCTAATGCCCAATGGTAGTACATTTTTTCTCATGGGAAGCTCTACTGGACCACAACAACTAGAGATGGAAGGGACCCACCAGATCAGGACCCTTACAGTGTAACTAAACCCTCCAGATAATAATTTCAACTTAAACCACTTTTTATTTTTAAAAGGGGGGGGGGGGTGAAATCAATAAATTTATGTTTCTATGAAAATTTTTCAGTTCCCCCACAGGAGGCCCCACCTCCAGACAACTAGGAGAGGGGCCCAAAGTAACCAATGGCCTGATCCAAAGTCTGTCAAAGTCAACTGGAGCCTTTCCATTAACTCTAACGGGCTTTGGGTCAGGTTATCAGACAGACCCGCTCTTCAGCTCCAAGGAGGATGTTTCCATCACAGCTAGAAGCCAGGATTCAGCAGAGGTAGCAGGAATCACTTTGAGGGGGCGGGGCAAACAGGAGAAAGAGGGAGAAGTTGCACTGAGCGAGTGACTGCCTATCTTGACATATGAGCAGAATGGTGTGTGAGCAGCTGCAGAGTGGGGAAAGAATCAGACGCCTTATGCAGTATGATAGACTGCTGCTGAGGAGGATACTGCAGCAGGGAAGGAGACAGAGAAAGCAAAGTGTAGTGATTGGCAGGGAGCTGGATGGGGTCAGGAGCTTCTTACTGGTTGGTGAGGGAGGGAAGCAACCAGCCCCAAAGCCACAAAGGAGGGAGAATCAGAAAGGGGAAAAGGATTGAATGAAGTGCTGTCTTGGTACCTTGGGTCTTTTTATATATAATGACTTTAAAAATTAAGTATTTAAAATTACTCTTTCACTTGCCACTGTCACTGGAGAGCACAGCTACCATGCAAATGGATTGTGGGTGGTTCACTGCCAGCAAATGCTTAATACTGTAGAGCACTGAACTTTTGTACCAATTCACCCCACCCAGGGAAATGATTAAGCATTGTTATTGGAGTTGTGAAGATACAAATTAAGCGGCTGATCTCTTTCCATTGAGTTCAGTGGGCATTGGTTTGGATCTCGGTGACTTGCATGGAGTCATTCTGAATCACTGCGTGTCAAGAATAGAACCTTGGAGACCCAAATGCTGTCCCTGCCCCCAACTGGTTGATAAAACACCCTCCGAATCTCCTGGCAAAACATTTTGTTAATATTGTTTGTTAATAGTTTTTTGTTAATAATTTCCACTTATAATGACATGGAAAGTTAATGGCTCAGTCTTCCAGGCTTTTACTCACCTGGGTTGTCTTTGCATAAGTAATCTCACTGAAGCTTTGTTAGGACTACTTACATGAATAAGGCACATGTGCACTTAGGCACATGAGTAATTCCACTGAAAACAACTTCCAGCGGGGTAGCCGTGTTAGTTTAGTTCAGCAAAACAAAGACGTCGTCATGTGGCAGTTTTAAAGACTAACACATGTATTTATTGCATGAGCTTTCGTGTGCACAGTCCCACTTCATCAGATCCATGAAATGGAATCTTGATTCCAATGAATAAGAGCATCTCCGTTTTGTGCATCTCAGGAAGTAGGATTATATCCACGAAAGCTCATGTGTTGAATAAATTTGTTAGTCTTTAAAAGTGCCCCAGGACTCCTTCCTTGTTTTCTTGAAGACAATGAGATTATGCCAATGCACAGTTATCCATGTGTATTTGCAGGCTCAGGGCGCACAGGCTCTACATCATAATTTTCTCACATGATTTCATTTGCTCCTGATGTGCTTTAGGACAAAAACACGGGGGTTTGCCATTCACAGAATCATAGAATCTTAGAGCTGGAATGGACCTCATGAGATCATCTAGTCCAACCACCTGCTAAAAGCAGGACCACTCCCACTAAATCATCCCAGCCAGGGTATTGTCTAACAGGGCCTTAAATGTTTCCAAAGATGGAGATTCCACAACCTCGCTAGGTAACCCATTCCAATGCTTCACCACCTTCCTAGTGAGGAAGTTTTTCTAATATCCAACCTCAACCTCGCCAGCTGTAATTTGAAACCATTGCTCCTTGTTCTGTCCCCTGTTACCATCGAGAACAGCCTAGCTCCCTCCTCTTTGGAGCACCCCTTCAAGTAGTTGAAGGTTGCTATCAAATCCCCCCTCAGTTTTCTCTTCTGTAGACTAAATAAGCCTAGTTCCTTCAGTCTCTCCTCTTAAGACATGTGACCCAGCCCCCTAATCATTTTTGTTGCCCTCCGCTGGACTCTTTCTAATTTGTCACCATCCTTTCTGTAGTAGGGAGCCCAAAACTGGACACAATATTCCAGATGCGGCCTCATCAGTGCTGAATAGAGGGGAATAATCACATCCCTCGATCTGCTGGCAACACTCCTACTGATGCAGCCCAATAAGCCATTGGCCTTTTTGGCAACAAGAGCACACTCTTGACTCATATCCAGCTTCCCATCCACCATAACCCCCAGGTCCTTTTCTACAGCGCTGCTACTTAGCGGATCAGTCCCCAGCCTGTAGCAGTACATGGGATTTTTCCATCCTAAGTGCAGGACTTTGCACTTGTCCTTGTTGAACATCATGAGATTTCATTAGGCCCAATGCTCCAATTTGTCTAGGTCTCCCTGAATCCTATTCCTGCCCTCTAGCGTGTCTACCATTTCTCTCAGCTTGGTGTCATCCGCGAACTTACTGAGAGTGCAATCTACCCCATCACCCAGATCATTAATGAAGATGTTGAACAGAAGCAGCCCCAAGACCAACCCCTGGGGCACTCCACTCGTTACTGGTTGCCAACTAGACATCAAGCCATTGATTCCTACCCGCTGAGCCCGACGATCTAGCCAGTTTTCTAACCACCCTACAGTCCATTCATCCAACCCATACTTCCTTAACTTGCCAACAAGAATGCTGTGGGAAACTGTAACAAAAGCTTTGCTGAAGTCGAGGTATATCGCATTGACGGCTATTCCCGCCTGTACGAATCCAGTCATCTCATCATAGAAGGCAATCAGGTTGGTCAGGCACAATTTGCTCTTGGTGAATCCATGTTGACTGTTCCTGATCACTCTATTTTCCTCCAAGTGTTTCAGAATGGATTCTTTGAGGACATACTCAAAGATTTTTCCAGGGGCTGAGGTGAGGCTGATTGGTCTGTAATTCCCCGGATCCTCCTTTTTCCCTTTCTTGAAAATAGGTACTATATTTGCCTTTTTCAAATCATCCAGGACCTCCCCTGTTTGCCATGAGTTTTCAGAGATAATGGCCAGTGGTTCTGATATCACATCGGCCAACTCCCTCAGCACCCTCGGATGCAGTTCATCTGGCCCCATAGACTTGTGCACAGCCAACTTCTCTAAGTACTCCCTAACCTAACCTTCCATCACGGAGGGCCAGTCTCCTTCTCTCCATTCTGTGTTACCCAGTGTAGTAACCTGGGAGCTAACCCTGCCTGTGAAGAATGAGGTTAAAAAAAGCATTGAGTACTTTAGCCTGTTCTGCTTCATCCACCATGATGATACTTGCCCCATTCAATAAGGGACCTACAGCATCCCCAATCCTCTTCTTGTTACTGAGATACTTGTAGAACCCCTTCCTGTTATCCTTCACATCCCTTGTTAGCTGCAACTTTCAGTGAAAACAGTGCGAGTGCATTGACTTCAGATCTACATAAGCAGACTCCCAACAAACCTATCCCAGCCCAAGTCTCACTGACCTTCCTATGAAGATCAGTCCATCCCATTTCTTAAAATGGGTGGGCCACTATCTACATTTTCTCATGCAAAAGTAGAAATAAAAGTTGCAAACAAACATGGGAATGTCTAAAACCGAAATTTTCAACCTGACAAACAATTAATGTTTAAAAGTGACTACAATGCACTTGCTTATCACAATTTAAAACAGACCAACCAACCTTGCATTTAGGAGAAGAAATTAAATAGTTACGGACATCAAACCTACAACTGTCAGTTGCTCCCAAAACTACTCTTTTTCCAGTGTTATCAAAATATAAAACGCAACAACATTGTTGAAAGAGAAACATTAAAAGTATATACTTTATATTTGCATCAATAATCACATTGATCAGCTTCAAATGCAAGTATGCAAATACATAACGTTACCATTAATTTGAAAAGTGCATCATTGATTTTAAACGCACATAAAACATTCTTGTGAAACAACAATTATAAGTACTTTACCAAATCTTCCACTGTCAATATTAACTGACAATTCTCATTCAGCAGTAGCCCTTTAAATAGAAAGGCTTAGATACCAAAATCAAAATGGATAGCTAAGAAATCCATAGGTCAGAGATAAGGCTTCTTTGTTGTGATAAAATATGAATTTAAGACTGATCTGTTTGTTTATGAATATTACGCTACTGACATCATAGTGTCCTTACTTGGATGATGTGTTACATAATGTGGCAGATTATTATGATATTATAAAATTGTTGCTTAGCATCTCAACCTGAATATTGCAGCAAGCAAACAGAAATCTGTTGATATTTTGAAGAACTAAATCTTTTTATGTCAGTTTACTGAATTAGTTTTCTTTATGCTAATTTCTCTCTTCTTCTTTCAGGAGCTGGTACACATAAGGACCATGGCTCAAGAGACTCAGGAAGTGATTAGAACTTAAGTTCAGATTTCTGCTTATGGGTTATTCAAGCTGCTAAGCAATTCTTCGGTGGAAATAGCAGATACTCTGTCTACAAGTCTAGAGTTGTGATATCCCAAAGGCCTTCTGTTTTTTCTGAAATGTCAATACTCCTCAGTGGCACCCCAGAACACTGCCAATCAGTATTCAATTTTTAAATAAAAGATCATTTCTAATGTAGCTGACTTCTTATAAGAGGAAACACGTGAAGGCTGAAGATATCCATGCAGTATACTATTTTGCATGTTGGGAGAGGGATGGAAGACATGAAATTTGACCAGCATCACGGGTTGACAGAACACAGAAACTGTCACAGCCCATCGTATGCGCTGATCCTGCAATGTGATGTGTTTAAGTGGTTGCTTGCACCCAGGTGGAGCTCCACTGATTTAAAGGGGTCTCTGCGTGGACACATGAGCCGACCAGCAAACCACATTGGAAGTCTCGAGACCTAGGGTGAAATGTGGGCTGCCCTGATGCCAATGGGAATTGAGCATTGATTTGAATAACGGGACAGAATTTCACCCCTCGATTCTTGTATCCAGCGCAGTCTCTAGCTGCGGGTCTGAGCCTGCACCCACTGACGCCAATGGCAAAGCTCCCAGTATTCCACTTAAAAGAGGACAGTCTTGCTGTGCCAAGCATCGTATAAAATGGCTTAATGTATTTTAACTCCACAACTAAGTCAACACAGGTGATTATTTATCCTAGATATCTGGATGCATCCAAGTCACTGCACAGGAAATTAAGCCATAGCCATTGCACAGCCAAAAATTCCTTTTCCTACACATGGTTATTTTATCAAGAGCTTTAAAATGTTAAAATATCAAATTAAAAATTAAGTACTGTCCAAGAAGGAATCACATGACATTTGCCACATTCAATGTAGAGAAACAGAGGCATGGCATCCACAAAGGGATCCTTCTTCTTTGTTTCTAGATAGACGGTTGCTAATAGGAGACTCATTTTCAAACAGCAAGTAATTACTTTCCTTTCCCCACTGCAGTACCATGTGCATTTGGTCTCAAAGAAACTGCATGTATGGCTTATCCATGTAGCAAACACAATGAAAACATACACTGTTTCTTCCCCCCATTTAAACAAAACAAAAAACAACCCCAAACTGTTTTCAATTGAAATTTAAAACGGCCCAAATTAACAACCCTACCTCTGTGGAAGCCACACAAGAAAAGGGAACGTAACAATACAAGAGAGCATCAGAGATACTCTACTACATATGCTGTTTCTTGAAAGATGTCTGTCTCGTTCCTTCTTCTACTGGCAGCGTGAGAAAATACTAGCAAGGCCAATGCACAGAAACAGTTCCTGTATGATTATCTATACCAAGTATTCAAAAATATTTATTCATTCCCTGACTTTGAATGCTTCAGAGCTGCATATTAAGCATCAATGGATTTTTTTTTGCCTGCTGAATGTTAGTTACCTTGACCTTTCTAGTTCTACTTTGGTTTTTTAAATAAATAGGTGACCTGTAAAGGAAAATAATCAGGGCCGTGCCTTTTTAACTCCATTAAGATAAGTAAACAAGCAATTTGGGAGGTGGGAAAAGGACCAGAAGTAGTATTTGCTTTTGCTTTTTAAAGTATTAAGAAGGTCAGTCTTATTTTGCTGGATAATTCACTCGAGGTCTCAGTTTTAATTCTATGCTTCCTCACACCTTAATATGATGAGAGAGGGGGAACAGTTGAATTTTCAACTAAGATTTCTTTTCCCCAGTTACTTGGGTACTTGAGTTTTCAAATTTTAACCAAAAAGTGTTTTAAATAGCCTGATTTAAAACCACATCAAGTTTCCCTTGGTATCTCTGATGTCACAACCCTGTTCTTCATAAAATCTTCCATGGAAAACAGGATAGACAAGACCTTAATTTCTAATATAAAAACAAGCAGAAAAAAACCTTAATGCAAAACAAAACAAGTCATACGGGACTTCTTTCTACATCAAAGATGTAAAAAGGGCACAGATCCAGTTTTCACTTTTCTTCACAGGTCACTTTTGAACCTAGCTATTTGTTGTGTGCTGAATTGTGCTTGAATTTCTAGTAGATACTAAATTTCTTTTTCCACGAAGGAAAAATATCAGACATAACCTTTTCCATAGTCTAAAAATGTCTCTCTCCGTTTAAGGAAAGAGGCCAATACTATCGTAAGAGCACACACACAACCCTTCAGCTCTACCACATTACTTTTCATATGTAGGTCTCAAAGCACTTTTTAAAGGAGTTATCGGTCATCTCCATTCCAGAAATGGGCAAACTGAGCTGCAGAAAGCAGAAGCAACTTTCTCAAGGTTGTCCAGTGAAAGAATGGCACAGCAAGAACAGCAATTGCAACTCCTGACTTCACGTTTAATGGCCACTGGAACAATGGTGCCTCCCATTCCTGATAATGCAGCAGTCCCTACACTTTTTCAGTCCACATCCCTGAGTGACATTACATAGATTGACTCAACCATTCTTCTGTTGCCCAACTGAGAGAACACAGGGGCAGGGCTGGATTATAACAGGGGCTGTTGGGGGGAGAGGGGCTCCACGGTGGGGAGCATCCCAGGGCCCCCAGGCTGGATAATCTGGCCCTGCACTGGAGTTTAGGTCAGCATAGCTACAGAATTCCAGAATGAGGATTTTCACAACCCTGAGCACCATCCCTATGTTGATCTAAATTTTAAATGTAGCAGATTTTTAGACTGAAAAAAATGTATTCTATGCCTGATCCTGCAAACACTGGCACACAAATGGAAAGACACATACATGCGTGCATGTTTGCAGGCCCCCCAATTCTGAAGCACAAGTTCAACTTTCTCAAGTTTTTTCTTTTATTTCAATTTGCGCATAGAGCTATTTAATTTCTAAAAAAAAGTGTAGAGAAATAACTAAAGACATCAACAGCTAAATAAATGAGTAGGGAGCACATGAAAAAGTAGTGAGATGAACAATACACTTTTTTAAACTGAAATCAAATTCATTTTTTTATTTGTGGGGAGGGAATTGTGAACTAATTTATCATTTATTTGCAAACAATCATTTGCTTGGGGGCATGAAGCTTTGATTAGCTCTGCTGGAAGCTCTATGAAGCAGATATGACCAGTCCTCCTAGACTGCAAGACGGATCACTTTGGTACCAGGGCTGGGGGGGCTTATGGTCTGAAGAGGTAGGTTGAGACCAAAAGTAGGAATAAGATGGAAAAATAAGAAAAACTAGCCCAAAGAAAGATAGATTTTTGTCAGGGAGAGGGAGGGCAGGCAGGAGAGGGAGAAGAGAAATGCATTCAGCATAACAGAAGGCAAAAAGAGAGTCAAGCATTTACAGAAATCACTGAATTTTAGTGGGGGAAACAGATTTCAGTTTCCTTTACTTCCAAAGAGAAACAGAAATACAATTCCTCATTAATATTTTGAACTGCATTTGCAATATGATTGCAACATATTTGAAAAAGTCAGATCAGGAATGTCCATATAGCAACTTCCTTTCAGGAAGCAAAACCTGTCCCATGTGTATATGGACTGCAAAACTGAAAATCATTGATACTCAGCCTGCTGGTAAGAGAAGAGGGAGAATTTTCACTGTTTGCCAACACCAGAGTTAAATTTGGCAACAGTATGAGTGCCTGCAGCAGATGAGGCTTTTACTTCCCACACGTTCTTTTACTGCAGATATCCACACTAAAACTACTTCCTCATTTACATGGCAGACGTACTGAATGGGAGCAACACCACCATACTACACTTCATTCTAACTAATCAGCTCCCCTGCTCTTCACAGAGTTTTCTGTTCCTTGTCTCTCCGTCTTGGAGAACCGAAGTGTTGAACAAACCCAGACAGAACATCAACTGAACATACATGTTAAAAGGTATATGTCAGGGATAGTCAACAGGCAGGCCATGAACCAGATCTGGATTGCCAGACACTTTTGAACGGACTACAAAATCTTTTTATTTACATATTATCATCCTCTCTCTCGATCTTTCTCCCCCCGCCCCCATTAGAGTCTGGATCTTGTCTATGCCTTGACTGAGAATTTGGACCTTGAGAAAAGAAAATTGGACTACAATTGTCCTATGTACCTTTTTACAGTGTATAGAGTGTGTAACTATACCTTACAAGTTAATGGCTACAGTTAACTTAACTCTCCCCTATTAGAAGAGCCTCTTACCCTAATCACATTGGACAGAACATTGAGTCTACAGCAATCTGGAAGTAATGCTCATACAATTCAGTGTCGCTCTCCATGGCAGATAGGAGACTCCTACAGTCCCTTTTTAGATGGGCAGAGCCCTGCCACACAATACATGCATGTGACTGTTGATAATATGGTGTATTTTACAGTATATTTCCCCAATGCCACAGCCAGCTAATTGCCAAATTTCCCTGCTATAAACAGCAGAAAGCTGAATAAAAGCAAAGACCGCCTCTTGGACAAATTGGAACACTGGGCTGAAAGAAACCTCATGAGGTTTAACAAAGACAAGTGCAAAGTCCTGCACTTAGGACGGAAAAAATCACATGCACTGCTACAGGCTGGGGACCGATCGGCTAAGTAGCAGTGCTGTAGAAAAGGACCTGGGAGTTATGGTGGACGGAAAGATGAATATGAGCCAACAGTGTGCCCTTGTTGCCAAAAAGGCCAATGGCATATTAGGCTGCATCAGTAGGAGTATTGCCAGCAGATCGAGGGATGTGATAATTCCCCTCTATTCGACACTGGTCAGGCCGCATCTGGAATACTGTGTCCAGTTTTGGGCTCCCCACTACAGAAAGGATGTGGACAAATTAGAAAGAGTCCAGCGGAGGGCAACAAAAATGATTAGGGGGCTGGGGCACATGACATATGAGGAGAGACTGAAGGAACTAGGCTTATTTAGTCTACAGAAGAGAAGACTGAGGGGAGATTTGGTAGCAACCTTCAACTACTTGAAGGGTTGCTCCAAGGAGGAGGGAGCTAGGCTGTTCTCGAGGGTAACAGAGGACAGAACAAGGAGCAATGGTTTCAAATTACAGCTGGGGAGGTCGAGGTTGGATATTAGGAAAAACTTTCTCACTAGGAGGGTGGTGAAGCATTGGAATGGGCTATCTAGGGAGGTGGTAGAATCTCCATCTTTGGAGATTTTTAAGGCTCGATTAGACAAAACCCTGGCTGGGGTAATTTAGGGGGAGTGGTCCTGCTTTTTAGCAGGGAGTTGGACTAGATGACCTCGTGAGGTCCCTTCCAACTCTATGATTCTATGATTCTTAAAACAAACCCTTGCTTTTAATGAAAAGATGTTTGAGGCTGGCAGTAAGTTTTACAAACACTCAGAGCTGCCTTCACCTACCTCAGTGGCTCTCAACCACTGTGTCAGCACACATTACAGTGTTGCTAGACAGCACTGTGTCACAGAGAATCAGGGAGATGGCTGGATTCAGCCTAGGGGGTGGGATGGGGTATCCTGTAGAGTCGCAATACGCTGCCAAGCATGTCACGACCCACAAAAGGTTGAGAACCACTGATCTAGCTCACCTAATAGCAGGGACTTCCTTAACTACTCAGTCAAGCTTAAGGAACTCACCTATTTTAATTTAATGCTTCCTTCTCATGTTTTGTAGTGTGGGGGAGTCAGGGAATTTTGTACAGCATGCTAGCTCTCGCCCCTTTTCTTTTCACTTTTCCATAGCCTCTTAATTTATTCAGTGGTTAGGCCAACTCTCTAGATTCTTAAATACCCTCTTGTTAAGTTGACCTAACAGAGTGGCAATACTTTAAGTCGACCTTGTTAAGTCAATTTAACAGCTTGAAGTCGACTTAATAAGGTCGACTTAGCACTAATCCCCGTCCACACTGGCTTTAAGTCGACTTAAGGTTTAAGTCAACCTCAGAGGAGGTGTTATTAAGTCGACTTAAGCTCTTATTAAGTCGACTTAAGGAAGGGCTTAAGTCGACTTAATAAAAGCCCAGTGTGGACGTGGCTTTGTTTAGGTCGACTTAAGCCTCCTTAAGTCGACCTAACTTGCCAGTGTAGACGCACCCAATGGAAGTCTGGCTAAACCTCTGGGTCCTTTTCAGGCTTTCCCATGATTCTGAAACCTTCATTGCTTTTATTTCTTACTTTTAGAAGCCTAATCCTGAAGTGCTGACTTGTTCATATGAAGTCCACCTGCATCCAGACTACAGAAACAGGCTCACCTATAATCTTTAATTCTATTAAAATTAATTAAAGAACTAGAGGGGAGACTGATATCAAATGCATTTTTTTCCAGGTGCATGACTCTGTACACAAGATATTTTTAGATTTTTTAAAAACCAATTATAAATACACATTTCATTAATCAGTTCTGACAAGTGAGATTCACACCTGAAGGAAGAAAGTCTTTCTGAGATGCTTTTGAATGATTTACTTGATCTACATTTATATTTAAGTCACTTTTAAACTGGGTGCTGCTGCACTCAATGTTAAAAACCCATGGGTAAAATTTTCTAATGTAGAGAAGGCTAGGCTGTGATTGTTGGGACTTAAATTTACAATTTGGGTAGTGAGGCATAAGGCCGAAAAGGATCTTGCTACATCCTTGAGATACGTGTTTGTCTTACAACAATCAGACACTTGCGGTATGTTATTCTTCACCTGTAGTGTTCATAGTTAGCATTCAACTGTTAAAAGACAACAAAATTCCCCTCAAAATATTTACACTCCGCTGAAATCAGTAGACAAAGACTTCCGATATCTAGTACATTAGGTGTTAAGAAAACAGAGTACAAACCTCCTTTTTCGTTTTCTTGTTTGATGCTTTAAGATCTTCATATTCACCAATAGCTACAAAAAACAAAAAACAAGAATTAAAAACAACATTTTAGTAGTACACCCATGGCCCACTTCCGTAAATGCTTCATGTACAGAAAGCCCATTGACTTTCATATTCATTCATTTTAAAAAACTATCAGTTATCTCATTTGATTTCCTACATAGCACATGGGCCAGACAACTTCCCTAATAACTACTGCCTTAAACCCAATAATGTGTAGTTGAACATTTCTTTAGACTTCAGGATCCTATAAAGTGTCTACAGAATAAGATGGGTCCTAGAAAGTTAACCAACTTCTTCAATCAACAGGGAGTTAAACAGACAGGGTTTGAAAGTTACTCAGAGCCCAGTCTTAGAATCAGTTTTAAATCCAAATTAGAACAGATTATGGCCCAAGTACTGTTTTAGTGCTGGTGTTTCGTGAATCATCCTAAAATACTTATATGGCCCCCATTGCAATAATCTCTGAGTACCTTACAATTGTTAACGTATTTATCATCTCAACACCCCTGGGACGTAGGGAAGTCCTATTAGCCACACTTTACAGACGGGGAATGAACTCACTGAGAAGTCAAAGCACAGACAGCCTAACTTCCCTTGATTTAATCTGGAGTTGGACACATAAATACCTTTACAAACCTTGGTGACCTGCCTCGGGGTCACACAGGAAATCAGTGGAGAATGAGACTTTGGAGGCACAAGACAGAACCTGGACCATCCTTCCATCCCAGTCATGAATGTAGTACATTCCTTGAGAACTAGGATTCCAGCTTCCATTTTGTGGTATAAAGCCTTTGATTTTAGACATACATTAATAAACACTATTTATTTGCTCAGCCTGCTATGCACTCCACTTTCCTTAACAGTTATCTTACCTCCATGTAATGACCTTTGATTTCTTTGACCTATGCCCACCGCCTAGCTGTGTTGTTTACTGAGTGCTATGTGACATTACATCGTTCGGTCCTCAGGACACAGACCCTGTGCAATTTAGCTGTATTGCAAGGTACCCTCTATACCTTGTAGAAATAAATTAAATATACTAAAAGAAATACTGTCTCACCCTCAAGAGGGGCACTTTACTAAATACAGCAACAAGTGAATCTGATTTTTATGACCATCGTTCCCACCTGACCCCTAACCATTCAGTATCTGTCACTAAGTTTTCTTTCTCTCGTCACAGGAAAGTGGCACTGATTCAACTTAAGGTGATATTTTAAACCGATATAGTTAACTGGGGGGAAAGAGCTGCGGGAACACTTATTTTTGCCTAAATCAGGCTTATTTCAGTTTGCCTAAGTCAATTAGAAATGGTCTTTAAAACAAGAGTGTCCACACTGCTTTTTGCACCGGTTTAAGTAAACTGGTTTAAAGACTAATTTGAGTTAAACTGACGCAATTCTCTTGTAAACACGGCCCAAGATAGTAAATTCATTGGTCACCTAAGGCAGTGGTTTTCAAACTTAGGGTCGGAACCAAGTACTGAGATTCTCCTTATTTCAACCTCCTAAAATGATAATTTTTAAAAGAATGATTCACAAAATCCACCACAAAATTAGAGCAAGAAATGATCTGAAAAATAATTATTACAACACATGCGGTTCTCATTACTTGCTTGGATCATTCTGGGCGGCGGCACCCTCTGCTGCTGCCACCAAAAGACTAGAATGCATTGCTGAAAGATGTAATTGTTGAGTCATGGGCATAAATGATTTTTTTTCAACTGGGTCCCAAGAAAAAATGTTTGAAAACCACTGACCTAAGGTATTTTTATAAATACCCCTTGCCCCCATCACTGTCTTATCATCTAAACACTTCTCGATTCTTTTTGATGTATTTATTCTCATAACATTTCTATGAGGTAGGAAATTATCCCCATTTTACAGATGGGCAATTGAGGCACAGAGCCTTACCCCAGGTCTCACAGGAAGCCTGCGGCAGAGAACTGGACCCAGGTCTTTCAAGCTCTAGGCTAGTGCCCAAACCACTAGACCATATTGCCTCTGTGTGTTTGCAGATTAACTAAGTGGAATTAAGATCTGTCTGGCCACCTCTACTGCAAAAGATAGCTCAGGGATGGTGAGCTCTTTAAAAGTAGCTTTGGCTACGCCTACTCTGCAGACAGGCGATGCAACTGCAGCACGTGGACATATACCCACGGTGTCACTGGTCTGGCTAGCTAGCCCATTAAAAGATAGCAGTGTAGACACGACAGCTCCATGGGCCAGCCACTCACGCACAATCAAGCCTAGGGTGCATACTTTGACAACTAGTCCATGTCACTGTGGCAGCACTGCTATTTTTAGCAACCTAGCTCAGCCAAAGCTAGTTCAAGTAGGCATAGACATGCTGCCATTGCATCTGCCAACTGCAGCGTAGACATAATCTTCATCAGTCAGTGATGTGAGCAGAAAAGAGTGTTTTTGGCTACAAGAACAGTAAATCTACCCCCATTTCCTAACAGAGGTTCTCCCCCCATGCCTTTGCTTGGTTGCAGACTGCGGCCACTCTAAACCCACAATCTCTATACAGAACAATCAACAGTTTCTAAAGAGAAAAGCGTAACAAAACCACTAAAAATATGACCACAAACCACATGGAAACTCACCGGAAGCCTGCAGATCTAAGCGATAAGGAAACCATAAGCGGAAAAACATAAATACAGAGTTAACAGAGCAATAAAACTAAGTTCTCTCTAGGGGGATTTAAAATCAGCTGTCACTGGCTAGTATTCTATTTATAAGAAATTTCAAGATTTGCTTTATGACCATGAAAGAAAAGATTCGTAACCTTAGTAGACCCCAGTCACAGATGGGAAAATAGAGTTTCTCGTTGCTTTGGTAAGTACAGTTCCTTGGAAGATACTAACAGTTCCGAGGTATGTTTAAGGAGAACGCAAACTTGGAATGTAGAACTTAAAATAACGGGAGAGGCAAATCAGTTTTAAGCCTGGAATTCCTACTGCGTTCCATCCAATTGTTTTGTCAGCCCCATATGTAATCAATCACGAATTGCCAGACCATTATCTTTTAGTCTTATTAAGAAGCTGCCCCCTTTTCCCTATTCTAATACTCCTGACAGTCTCCAAAGAGCCTTGTTTCATATTAAGATCTGTTAACATTACATAGATGACAGCTTCCAGAGGACACATGCAGGCCCCTATTTACTGCATCTTTGGGGGAAAGATTTATAAAGAACTCTCCATCTAAGGCAGCTCAACAATGCAAGCTTTTTTATTTTAGAAGTGGCTTCATGAAAGTTTTAAAAAATGGATCAATGCTGTGAATCAGATTCTTGGGTTACAGTGGAATAAGGGTGACACTTAAGAAGTATCCAACAAACATGCAATAATCTTTTTCTTGTGGAGCCTTCATGCAGGTCTTTGTTAAGCATCAAGTATAAAGGCCATAGTGTATGCATTTGCAGAGGCATCCCTAATTTAAGTTAGCTAGGAGCAAATGCCTACAATAGTCTCTTAACTGGAAAATTCCATGAGTGACTCATAAACATCTTATCATTCAACAATTGACTGTGCGACTCTGACAATTAATACTACCACCATATATTCGTGTAGCACTTTGTTTAAAGTCCTATACAGATACCAATTACAGGCAGGCAGTTAACAGATGGAGAACAGAAACAGAATGGTTACGTGATTTACCCAAACCCTCACAGTGAATAGCCAATGAGAGTTAGAATTTTACTCATCTGTTAAGGCTCTGATACTACACACCCAACACTGTAGTAGCTGAGCCTTCAAATTCAAGCCTGCAGGAGTTCGGGCTCTCAGCCCTCCAATAATTCATTCAGATTATACAAGATATAAATTACTGTACAGTAGAACATCATTAGTCTTCACAACAAAACCAGTGCTCTCCTCCCAGTAAAGTATCACAGTATTAACAACTATTGTCAGAAGAGGGAGAAAGTGGTGGTGCTCCACCCTAACGACTCCCTTGAAATTCTAGAAGTGCTGGATGAAAGACTCAGCAGTGTAATATATGATCACTGTACACCAATGGTTTTCAAACCACCGATTGGGACGCAGTATCCGGTCACAGCCACTCAGGTACTGGGTCACGGTGTCCCCTACCGCCAAAAGACTGGAATGCATTGCTCAAAGATGTAATTGTTGGGTTATGGGAACAAATTTTTTTTTTTCAACTGGGTCCCAAGGAAAAAAGTTTGAATATCACTGCTGTACACTGTCTATATTGTAAAAATTAGCTATCAGAATAACCACCTCATGTACACTTTTTACATGCATCCCTATTATATCAAATTTCTCATAGTTATTGTCATTCTGATTTACACTAATGTAAATCAGGATTAACTAATCAAGTAAGTGGACTTAAATTAGTGCAAAAATCAGTGAGATCAGAATAATGCTTACTGGTCCCGACTAGCTGTTTGCAGACTCAGGAATACCTGACTGCTTTGACTCAAGTCTGCAAAAATACCCTGAAGCCACCAGAAGAGCGCTGATATGCTGGCCCATCCCCTCCCTGTTGAAAACTTTCAACTTTAAAAAAAAAAAAAAAAAATACTCAAGCCACAAATTGTCAAAGTGATTGAAGAAAGTACATTCTGTGTTGCAGTAACTCAGTATTTTATTCACTTGGTCCCAAAATTGAATTATTCACCATGGATCTCCCTATAAATGTGCATTAGTGAAGTTCTGCTATGCTGATCTTTAGCAAAAACTAAATCAAACCATGGAAATATAAATGCAGTGGTTTTGCTGATAAAGAGGTTAAAGATATGTTTTTTTCCCTAGAACAGGATGTATTAACAGCATATCAGTATCTAATATTAATTTAGCATGCAAAGTGGATTTACTACTGGAACAAGGTCATAAAGGCAGAAGTAGTATGTGATGATGAATATGCTTTACAGTGAAACATTAGACAAACACACCTGTGCAGATTATACAAAGTGGTCTTTATATTTCACCGTTTTTTGCAGTTGCATACAACTTTTTGAAATGTTCACCATTTGGGCCAAAAAATTTCATGCTTAATCTCAGCCTACAGGGAAAATATTTTGTTTGATCAAACTCCATTCAGCTGATTTTAAATAAGTGAAAAATCCCCATTTTAATTTTAAGACACTTTCTCCTCCCCAACACATGGACATCTGAATTTTACAGTTTTATGGATTTAAAAAGTCTTTATTTACAACTAGATGTGTATGAGGGCAGAAGGGGGTGGGAAGTGGTTATAAATTCATTTTCATGTATGTGTGTTAATAATTTGTGCTAGTAGCATTTACCATCATCACTATGGACTAAAGTTTCCCTGTACAGTCAGATCCTCAGCAGATGTAAAACAATCAGTGTGGTTCCACTGACTTCAGAAGAGCTACACAGAATCACCTCAACTAGGGATCTTCCCCTTACGTAGCCCACGATTTGACATGCTTGTATTTCTCCAGCAGGAAAGATCCTCCCTCTTACTGATAATATCTTACCATATCTGAATGCTCAGAAAACAGAAGATGCAATAGTTAAGGTAGTAGTAACTTTAATTCTGTCCTCTTTTAAATATGCATAATGATGCAATCTTTAATTACCTTATACCTCAAAAATATAGGACTATTTTTTCCTTGCAATCTTTAGATACATATGTAGCTAGCATCTTGCACTAATACAAGTTACTCCATGATTGCCAGGCAGATGCCAGAGCACACAAACAGTAAAAGGTACTCAGACATTATGTAGTCATAATAAAGGAAAGGAAAGCATTACATGTTGACATACACAATCATTTACAACCCTAATTATTTCAATATCTAAGTTTTCAGTCCTGCAATGTGTTATACATCCAATAGATGCAACAGGAGTCTTGAGGGCTGGGCCTTGAAGGATTGACTCCTATGTCACTATTAGTGGTGTTTCATTCATTTAACTTTACTTTAAATATATTATTAGCATCTCATATAATAAGATACTACAAGGATACTTAACTACACATGCATTATGTCAGCTTTTGGAAAAATTGGATAGTTCTCTGAAGATGTCCGTACAGTGTGCGGAGGCGGTCAAAAAAGCAAACAGGATGTTAGGGATCATTAAAAAGGGGATAGAAAATAAGACTGCAAATGTATTATTGCCCTTATATAAATCCATGGTACGCCCACATCTCGAATACTGTGTACAGATGTGGTCTCCTCATCTCAAAAAAGATATTCTAGCACTAGAAAAGGTTCAGAAAAGGGCAACTAAAATGATTAGGGGTTTGGAGAGTGCCTCGTATGAGGAACGATTGAAAAGGCTGGGCCTCTTCAGCTTGGAAAAGAGGAGACTGAGGGGGGACATGATAGAAGTATATAAAATTATGACGGATGTGGAAAAAGTAGACAAGGAAAAGTTGTTTAAATACTCCCATAATACAAGAACCAGGGGTCACCAAATGAAACTGATAGGTAGCAGGTTCAAAACAAATAAAAGGAAGTTCTTCTTCACACAACGCACAGTCAACTTGTGGAACTCCTTACCTGAGGAGGTTGTGAAGGCTGGGACTATAACAATATTTAAAAGGGAACTGGATAAGTTCATGG
>ML685755.1:13256913-13290373 GCA_007922175.1 Pelusios castaneus
GGTAGACAGATACTGGGCTAGATGGACCTCTGGTCTGACCCAGTACGGCCTTTCTTATGTTCTTATGTTCTTAAAAATTCAGTTTCTGCTTTATTTGATTTTGAAGTTTGAAATATATTGATAGTTTTTAAAATAACAGTGTGCAAGTGTTGTATACAACAAAATCTTGTGTGAAACGGAAGAAAAAAAACACATTCTACAACGTTTTCAATAATGTCAGTGAAAATAATATTTGATCTTTAAGACTGTGCCACATGAAAAACAAGCCAGCCAAACTTAGACATAGACACAACAACACAGCAATCAGAAACCATATAAGCTGTTACTATAACCAATTGTATTCCTCTGACAGACAGCTTGCAAGATATACCATTGAACAACAATTGTTAGTGTCATTTCCCAAAGAAAACAAATATCCTATTTAGGTGTATGGTACATGCACGATCATTAATCAGAAAAGATGTTACGTGGAAAGTCTAAGCCAATGAAGATCTTCTAGTGGGATCAATACACAATAAAAAACTACATTATATACAAAAAATGACCCATTAAAAATGTTAACTTTGCTAAGATGCACAAGATGGCCAATTTAAGGATGCATCAGCATCCTTTATTCTGGCATTTTCTTGCTTTTAAGTGCTAGACTTTGCTAACAGCACATTCCTTTCATGTATTTTTGGTATGTAATTTTCTAGATTTAAAAAAAAATGCAAATTGAAGCAGGAATTCCATCATGTGGAACTATAATGATTCCCACATGGTTCACTGGCAGAGTTAGAACCTTTAGGTCTACACCACAGACCTCTGCCACTAGAACCAACAGAGTAATGGACAGCAAGGTTGTCACCTACTATGCAGGCCAGCACTGGAAGGAGGAATGAGACACACTGTCAGTAGCTTTCACAGAGATTTGGTATTCCAGGCTTCTATTCGAAGTTCTGAGAGGAGTGTTCTCAAGTGATAACAGATACTTCTGCACATCCCCCTCCAGCCTGTCCCTAGCCTATCCTCTTTCCCGTCATTGCTCCCCACTTTTGGCTACACCTACCAGTTCTAATCCCCCTACCTCTCCATTCCCCCTTGCTACCGTGCCTGGGCTTGGCTTTTTCACCACTCTGAATTCAAGTCAGATTGTTTTCTCATTGCTGCCTGTACACTACAGTATCGGAAACAGCCACAGCACAGGAGATACGGCCTCCCTCAGTTCCTGTGCCTACCACAAAAGCAGTCCCTGATGGATTGGAAGAAGCAACTGGAGAAAAAGTTCTGCTCAGTCCCTGCAGTGCAGCCCCAGGATAAAGAACATTCAGTACCAATGAAATCTTCAGTAACTCTACCTGTCAAATTCCAACAAGGCTCTACGGAGCATGGGTGAACTGCAGTTTTCAGAGGCTCATTAATTGGCCAGATTTGGGTGGATTCTCACAGGGACAGAAAAAAGACAAACCAGACAGACGCCACCCACCCTATCCTGCCAAATTTTAAGTCCCTATTCCAAAAGCAAGAAGGTGCTACAGCTTCGCAATGAAACAGTACAAAGGGGGGGCGGGGAGGGGGAATCATATTTTTCCCCTCACCTCATTTTTAGAAATGACCAAACAGTTGGAATGACCAAAAATTCGGCCTGAGGCAGACAGCTAGCATGGAATATTCCAGCCCAATTGTTTTATGCGTCACAAAATAATAATCAACAAAAACCAGGATCTTAGAAATGGAAAGTATTAGGCACATTAATAGTATCTATACCAGCTCCTATACTAACTTAAAATCACAAGCTACCAATGTTTGTGTTTCTAATGCTTCTCATTTCCTAGCTTGCAAACATCCAAGTAACCTCAATGCTCTATTCACGTATGCTTCTGTATTAGAAAGAAATCTGAGTGACCTCCACAGAATAGAGCTGAGTGTCCTTCCATGTCAAATCAACCAAAGATTCCACTTGACCATTTCAACCCCATATCTCTGATGGTTTAATCAGAATATAAATAGAGTTGTCAAAGAAAGCAAAGCTCAGTTCATCATCTGCTCCTTTAGGTGAAGGCCCAATCTACACGAGAAAAGGTTTATGGCAGATGCAACATATAAATGGCAAGACCGCTTTTGCCAATAGAGTTTATACCGGTTCTCCAAATGAAATCAGCTACGTTGGCAAAAACACCAATGTATCTGCACTAGTGCTTTTGTTGGTATAGAAATGATGTTTAAATAAATAAATCACACCCTTACGCAACGTTACTTCAGCAGCTAGCTTTATGTGCAGACCTGCCCTAAGCGGGTGCTCCTGTAAGCTGGAAAGCTAGAGATTAGGTCCAAGAATCAGACTGGGTCTGTCACACAGCACATTTCTCAAACAATAGCACCCCGCCTTAGTAAAACAAGTGAAGCAAAGATAAGAACAGTTAATCGCTGTTAGGGCTTAAAAGACTATGTTCCCTCTGCTTCTAAACTCAGAGGTCCCATCAACTACATCCATCACCTTAAAGGGCTTCAGGGAGGGCTGAGTGGGTATGGATCCAATTGGAGCGGTAGATAGACCAATGGATTAATACTTGGAACTGCCAGAAAAAAACCCAACAACACTATGCTTTGCATGTGTGCTCTTGAAAGGTGGGTAGATTTGTGGAAGTGTACAGGGAGCAGCAATATAAACAAAACTCCCAAGCTGCTGCAACAGAAAGAAGAACAAAAAACAGCACAGAGAGTACACTGTGACTAGAAAGATGCAAATCATCCACAGGACTTGAGCTCCCATTCTGTACAGCTTTCCAGGGTCCATGGGGCTGGAAGGTCTCCATCACAGCACCCCACAACCCGTCCTCTGAAAGGAGATTTAACTGGGAGCTTCCATGTTGGTTCACCTTGTGGAGTTTCCTGTCCTATCCTATGAGGGCCCAACCAGTTAGAGTACATTTCTGAAGGCAAAACAGTAATAAAAACATTACTTTTTGTCTGTGGGGTCTGTCCATATGGTTAGGTACTTCAGCAGAAAGAACGCTCAGTCTGCTAGTGGCTATTAATAAACCCACCCCGTCAAGAGTCTGATATTATTCTACGTGTAACCAAAAACCAGTCAACACACACAACCTATGGAATGATGGGTTTTGGCCAAACAATCCAAGAGGAAAATGAGGAAACTTCGGTCTCCCTTGCAAATTGGCTTCCTTACAAAGGAAAATGATCAAAATCCCAGAAACATATTTGGCTGGCATTTGAGCAGATTTCTCATCCAATCTATATATTTTTCAGTGAATCACGGGTATTTTCCCACCTCTGAAAGAAGCATACCAGAGACATTTTTCACTCTCTTCAGTGGTGAGGAGACACCCCTCTGAAAGAGGTCATGGTGCAGGCAGTGGCTTTTCCTGCACAAATACACCACCAGTGGGTCTTTGACTACGTACACACTATTGCTCACATGGGTATAAGCTTTGTTGCACAGGGGTGGGAATAAGCTGCAGCCCAGAGCAACGTAAATGACACCGACATAAGCACCGGTGTGGACAGAGCTATGTCAGCGGAAGAGGTTCTCCTGCTGATATCACTGCTTGCAGGGGCTGGAGTAACTAAGTCAATGGGAAAGCGCTCTCCTGTCTGCTTAGACCACCTGCAGTAGCAACAGTGCGGCTGTAAGCTCTGTAGTTTATCTACAGCCCTGGCCTTAAAAGGCTAATGAAAAAAATTACAGTAAAGCCTGTCAGAATAGAATATAGGGAAGATGACATTGTCAGAATAAGGAATTAGAGGGGATCCTCTGAAACCATATATGGAAAGAGAGAGAACCATGAAATATTGTATCTAATGAGGTTAGCACATTATGGATGAGAGTACACTTTAGAAGACAAGTTATTTCCAGGGGAAAAAAATAGCACTGATATCACTGTGTGTAGTAAGTGCCTTCTAAAACTCAGATATGCATGCATCTAAAGCATCTACATGCAGACTATGGCTCAGAGCCCCTCCATTTTGCATCCAAGTAAAGTTAATCAGCTGTGTATATATGTGCAGGATCAAGTTCGTCTCCTGCTGACAGTTGCCTGCATTTGGGGACCCTTGGGGAAGTAAATTACATTCTAAAGCTTAACCATTAAGATTGTACAGGAAGATTTATCTTCACGTGTTCTTGAAAAGCAGACATCATTACTGAATTAAATTTAAATGAGAATTTGTTTAACTACAATACACACAGAAGGCATTCGTGCAAGATTTGAACTGGTGAATGGCAACCCCATGGGTCTACTTAAGCAGATGCATGACCATAACAAGTTTTACCATGGTCAATATGGAAAAGAGAATGGCCAGCAGCCACCTCACCATGATACAATACATCTCACCATGATGCAATACACAGATTCAGAGATATATTCTCTACTGAGGATGATAATGAATTTGTCCAATTGCATTAGCAGTTTGCCAGTGGCATATGTTAAGGGTACTGTTGAGAGACAGGCCCACTGGATTAGTGCAAAGTCAGTTCTGTGGGAAAAGTAAAGCACTGGAAGTTACATGGGATCATTTTTAACAGATAATTGTTGGATCTATTCAAAACTATCCAGATGCACTGACAGCTGTGACAAGAGAAATGACTGCTGTAAGTTGGAATTTCATTAATCATACTATTGGAAAGTATGGCATTAACTTAGACTTATCAGATGGATAAAGAAAACCACACAATCTTAACATATTTAAAATGAGATACTGAAAACAGAGGTTAATTACAACCACCTAGAGACTTAATGGCACTTTGAGACTGCTTTCATCCAGTAGTTGATAACTCTTGGTATTTTAAGTGATCACCTGCATTATTGACTTTGATGACAAAGTATCAGGATTGCCAATGGAGTCAAAAGCTAACCCAAACCCATCTTCTGATCAAGTGATAAAGCACTATTATGATGCATTGGCTAACCCAGTTTGGAATACTAAGATTCCTGCAATGGGCAGTTTTTTCTGCTAATTGTAGTCTGTCTACCTGCTTTCATAGATATTTTGAGTGCCATTGAATGGAGCTGTTCTGGAGAATTTTCTGGAATATCGTTTATGGTATACCTAGGCAGTGATTCTGAAAAGAACTTGAGAGACATGATGTATAATCACCTTAACATAAACACCACTTACAATACAGGGGACTTCAGGAGTAATGTGATGTATGGATGATGCATGAAAAGGGGAACGCTGAAGGAGGTCAAATTATCTTCATATTTGGCACTAAAGAACTCCTATGGGAATACTGTCTAGTTCTGATGTCCATAATTAAAACAGGATATTGATAAATGAGGGTTCAGAGAAGAGAGGCAAGAACATTCAAAGGATTGAAAAAGTTGCCTGATAATGAAAGACTGAAAGAGCCCAATCTATTTAGTTTAACAAACAGGTGAATGGGCAACTTGATCATAATGTATAAGCATCTAAAGGTGGAAACAGAAATTTAATAAGAGGAGCATTCAGTCCAACACATATAGGTACAAGAAGATCCAGTTGCTAGCAGATGAAACTAGACAAATTCACACTAGAAGGGTGAAGGGTAACAAGAAAAGTTTCTACAGATGTGTTACCAACAAGATGGTCAAGGAAAGTGTGGGCTCCTAACTAACTTGAGGGAGACAAGCTAGTGACAGATGATATGGAAAAAGCTGAAGTACTCCATGCTTTTTTTTGCCTGTCTTAACAGACAAGGTCAACTCCCAGACAATTGCACTGGGCAGCAAAGAATAAGCAACTCTCAATGGTGAAAGAGCAGGTTCAAAACTATTTACAAAGCCTGGAGATGCACAAGGCTATGGGGCTGGGATGGAACACATCTGAGGGTGCTGAGGGACTGGCTGATGTGATTGCAGAGCCATTGACTATTATCTTTGAAAACTCATGGTGATCAGGGGAGGTCCCAGGTGACTGAAAAAAGGCAAAGAGAGTGCCAATCTTTAAACAAGGGAAGGAGCAGGATCCAGGGAACTACAGAGAAGTCAGCCTCACCTCAGTCCCTAGAAAAATCAGGGAATCCTCAAGGTCTTCAAGGACAAGAAACTAGGTATGAGTGAACAGTGTATTCTTATTGCCAAAAAGGCCAAAGGAATATTGGGCTGCATCAGTAGGAGCATTGCCAGCAGATTGAAGGAAATGATTCTCTCTCTCCATTTTACACTGGTGCGGTCACATCTGGAGCAATGTGTACAGTTTGGGGCCCACCACTACAGAAAGGATGTGAACAAATTGGAGAGAGACAAGCAGAGGGCAACAAAAATGATTAGGAGGCTGGAGAACGTGACTTACAAGGAGAGGCTGACAGAAATGGGCTTATTTAGTCTGCAGAAGAGAAGAGTGATGGGGGATTTGATAGCAACCTTCAGATAGCTGAAGGAGAGTTCCAAAGAGGATGGAGCTAGGCTGTCGTCAGTGGTGAGATGACAGAACAAGCAGCAATGGCCTCAAGTTGCAGTATGGGAGAGTCTAGGTAGATATTAGGAAACTTTTTTTTTTTTTTTTTTTTTTTTTTTTTACTAGAAGGATGGTGAAAGCTCTGGAATGGGTTGCCTAGGCTAGTGGTTGAATCTCCATCTTTAGAGGTTTTTAAGGTGCAGCTTGACAAAGCCCTGGCTGGGATGTTTAAATTGAGGTTGGTCCTTCTTTGAGCAGGAAGTTGGATTAGACGACCCTTTTGAGGTCCCTTCCAACCCTAATCTTCTATGATTCTTTGACTAGAATTAAAGTGCAAGTTTTTAAGAAGCAAGGCCAAAGTAAGTAATTAATCATGGAACAATTTACCAAGGATCATGAGATACTCTCCATGACTGGAAGCTTTTAAAATGAGACTGGATGTTTTTCTTTACAAAGAACCTCAAATAGGGGTTCCCTGAAATAATTCCTATTACGCAGCAGGTCAGACTACATAATCACAACGGTACCTTCTGGCTTTAGACTCTATGGCTATGTCTACACTGCAAGTCAAAGCTCACAGCTGGCTCATACCACAGGGCTTGGCTAAAGGGCTGGTTAATTACAGCACGAACATTCAGGATACAGTAGCAGCCTGGGCTTTAGGACCCTGCAAAGTGGAAAGGTCCCAGAACTGTCTACACTGCAATTAAAGAGCCCTTTAGCCCCAGTCAGCTGGCATGGGCGAGCCACATGTATCTAACTGTAGTGCAGACATACCCTATGAGCCCATGCTTTTAGATTTATATTAGACGTCCTAAACCTATTCAAATCACTTACGTTCTTTAAGGCTCAAACTAGTCAGATTACTCTATATCCAGAGCCTAATTCAGAATGAGATCAAGTTTCCCTGAGGCTGTGGTTTTCAACCTGTGTGTGGTCTGTGAACCCTGAGAATCTGAAGGCTATGTCTAAGGGATCCATGAAAGGTTGTCATTACCACAGAACAGTGGTTTTCAACATGAGGTCCACAGATCCCTTGGTGTCCACAGGCCGTGTCTCAGATTTCCAAAGGGGACCACCCCTGCATTTCAAATTGTTAATGGGTCCACAAATGAAAAAAAGGGTTGAAAACCACTTCTCTAGGGCAGTCATTTGATACTAGGCGACAAGGCAAGGCAAAGAACGGTCAGTATCAAATATCCCAAATGAAATACACCAGGCTTGAAAAATCTACCCAGCTACTCACTGCTGGGGAGAGGGAAGCATGCTTGCATAAAACCAGCTCCAGTGTTCCTGTTGCCACTCACAGCTTTACCAATCAAGACGACCAGTTTAGTTACCCGCTTAATTTACACATCTTGTTAAGATTTTTATGCCCCGAAAAAAACCAAAACATTCTGGTGGAGACTCATTGTCATGAGGTATGAAGGGGGAACAGCAGAAGCTTTTCTGAATGTTTCCCACCCTTTCAAATCCACAGAAGACTCTTTAGAAGTCCTACTAGAGATAGCAGTGTGACACCATTCACCATTGGTTAACTGAAGACAGAACTCTTGCCCAAATTTGTATCTCTAACTTATAACATTTAAGTAGAAAAATCAGACCCTAAGGTGAGCACCATTATGTTTGGAGAAATAGCATGATCCACTCCTATACAAAGCACCCGTAAGATTTCAAAACATTTATTCTAGTTACATGTTGCCTGCAATTACTGTGTTCCTAAAGCCAGCTTATCTCTATCATCTGAGGAAGGTCATAAATGTCTAAAACAGTTTCCCCTTTCCTCTTATCTGCAATTTTAATGAGACAGCGTTAGATCAAAACTTTATATAAAAAAGGAAGCAGGTTTACTTATCTGTTTAACAATACTGAGTTCATTACAAATAAAATAACTTTTAAAAACTAATTTTATTATTTAGTCAAATTCCAAAAGGGTAGCCGTGTTAGTCTATTGTAGAAAGACAACAGAGTCCTGTGGCACTTTTAAAGACTAACAGATTTATTATAATAAATTATTTTAATAAATCTGTTAAAAGTGCCACAGGACTCTGTTGTCTTTATTATTTAGGTTACTCACCTTTGGTATTTCCCAGAACTTACACATCAGTAGAACTTTACAGGCCCAGGTACTAGCAATAGGCTGCAAAATGTCAGAAGTAAACTACTTCTACTTTATTAGGGAATAAATGTTTAAAATTACTCCCCCTTGGAATATTTTTTCTTTTTACAATAAGCCAGACTCTCACAAGCATGGCAAGATTTCTCTTGTTCTTAGATTTTGTAATAGCACAGTACAACACCTACATTTTAAGCCATTATCTGGAATGCCATAAGTTCCATTTGATGTTTAAAAGTGTTATGGCCGTCTGGCCAGAGCTCCCTAGACATCAAGGGTGAAATACTGGCCCTATTCATAGAATAATAGGGATGGAAGGGACCTCACGAGGTCATCTAGTCCAACCCCTGCGAAAATGCAGGACCACTCCCACTAAATCACCCCAGCCAGGGTTTTGTCTAACAGAGCCTTAAAAATCTCCAAAGATGGAGATTCTACCACCTCCCTAGATAGCCCATTCCAATGCTTCACCACCTTCCTAGTGAGAAAGTTTTTCCTAATATCCAACCTTGACATCCCCAGCTGTAATTTGAAACCATTGCTCCTTGTTCTGTCCTCTGTTACCCTCGAGAACAGCCTAGCTCCCTCCTCTTTGGAGCACCCTTTTAAGTAGTTGAAGGTTGCTATCAAATCTCCCCTCAGTCTTCTCTTCTGTAGACTAAATAAGCCTAGTTCCTTCAGTCTCTCCTCATAAGTCATGTACCCCAGCCCCCTAATCATTTTTGTTGCCCTCCGCTGGACTCTTTCTAAGTTGTCCACATCCTTTCTGTAGTGGGGAGCCCAAAACTGGACATAGTATTCCAGATGCGGTCTGACCAGTGTCGAATAGAGGGGAATTATCACATCCCTCGGTCTGCTGGAAATAGCTCATGAGGTTTCTTTCACCCTAGTGTTCAAATTTGTTCAAGTCTCCCTGGATCCGGTCCCTGCCCTCCAGAGTATCTACCATTCCCCCCAGCTTGGTGTCATCCACAATTGATTTCAACAAAGCCAGGATTTCACCCCAATTGCCTACTATGAAGAATACTCCAATGCATAGTCATTTTGGTGACTGGCGGTAATTGAGGTACCAACAGTTCTGATGGAAAGCAGTGAGGACTAGAAGTTTAGAATAACTTTATTTGAATTTGTATATTTGGTGTTGAATTACAGAAGGGTACCCATTTGAGAATAATGAATGAACACTTGCTGAACTTGCTCACAGGCCAGAACACAAGTTAGATCTAGCATTTGGGTTAATTATTGGGAAATTTTAAAACAAACATCTCAAGCTATCTGAAGTCTTAGAGCTGATGCTCAAAAAAATTCGGCTGGAATTTGGTTAAGGACCTACCAAATCTTCTACTGTACAGTGGAGAAGAGGGGGCAAATGTATACATCAGACTACATTCATACACAGCATAAGCACTCACACCAACCACCAGGCCTACACCATTCCCAGTCAGGAGAAGAGAAAATTGCTTCATACTTTTCTGTCTAGTACAGCCATGCAAATTACTACCAGTGGTAGTTAAAAGGTTCCCTTTCAAAACAAAGCCATCTCATGATGCAGCAGAGAAGAGTTTAAGCATGGTTGTAGGAACCATCATGTAACCTACACAAATAAAATGCATCTCAAGTCATAAGATTGTGCAAAAATTATAGATGAAGCTACAAACTGATGTATGTGACTAGTACAAAGCTAGTTTGTATGTTAAGGTGTGAGCTGCACTAATCAAAAAATATGCAATTGTTCTTGTGTAATTTTGGCACTATATTACCTTCTCTAGTAAGGAGGTGGCTGCTAACACATTTCCTCCTTTTGAAGCCACCCTCCACCCTCCATAGAGAGATACAAATACACTTGTTCAAACGGGACTCTCCAGGGACCAGGGGACAAAGAAAGTGGGGGGGGGGGGGGAATAGAAAATAAACTGATTTTAAACTAACTCAGGGCCCTTCTGTGATTCACCAAAGGGACAGCATCCCTGGTCCTTAGGGTAGGGTTAGAACTGAACCAGCAGAGGTCCCATAAGACCAGGTGATTGTGCTGAGCTGAAACTGTGGTGAACTTGAAATCACAATGATTGGGGGATTTGAAGAATTGCTCCTGCTAGTATCCATAGGGCTGAGGAGGATTCTGGTATCTCATTAGCTTGCATGTAGGGGTTGTTGTTTTTTTTTTTTTTTAATTGTTTTCAGTGTTTTCTCTGTAATGCTTTTTACCTTAAAAATAAATTAGGGTTGTCTGGAAAGTGCTGTGAAGCACTTAAAAACTGCAGCATTAACACCTACTAACTATCTCTGAAGAGGAAGCAAGCAGGTGTCCTTAGGCAACTTGTCTGTGTTGAGAACAACAGCGAAGGCAGGAACTAAGAAGCCTGAAAATACCTGGTCAGCAGAGAAAGACATGAGGGTCTCTACCCAGGAGGGCCTTGGCTAGAGTTGGAAGCCTGGGAATGAATACCACTGAAGGGAAATACATGTGCACTTGCTCTGAATCGTGGCGATATACATTCAAGAGGCCTCAACATCTACAGAGCTGAAGCACTAGGTGCTTTTATAAAAAGCAGACTTAAGTGATCCAAGAAAAGTCAACAAATTGGTTCTGCAGTAAGAGCCAAATTCCATTTTTAATGAAACTCAGGACTCGAGGCACAACAGAACTCATGCTTACGTCAGTGAGAGGTTTGCACACAGGGCAAGCAGGGACTACAAATCCAATAGAGTAAATAAACTTCTAGTTGTCATTATTTGTTCAGTTCTTTAACTCATCCAGAACTGCTCGGGGGTGCAGAAGTGACTCTTTAGTTCAGAAATGGCAAGGAAGTCAATATGGTTTCAGAATGGACGGTTGCTGGGTAGCTGGATTCTTACCTCATGGAATGATTGACATTTCTGCACAGAAACATTTTTGCCAAACCATCCTCCTTTTGGAAGATATGTCTGGAGTTTCCTGGGTCCCATTTTAGGAAATCTATCTGGGGGAGTTGATCTTGGGTTTATTGTACAGGATTATTTTTCACTCAGTAAAAAGGCTACAGGGCCCAAAAGCTGGGAGAAAGAAAATGATTGGTTAAACCAGTGGTTTTCAAACCAATATGGGGTCACAGACCCTCAGGTACTGGGTGGCGGCACCGCCTGCTATTGCCACTGAAAGACTGGAATGAATTGCTGAAAGATTTAATTGTTGCATCGTGAACATAAATGATTTTTTTTTTCAACTGGGTCCTGTGGACAAAAGTTTGAAAACCCCTGGGTTAAACCACGCACCACGTGTTAAAATATTTCATTAGCCCTCCAACCCAAGTCTATTATTCCTATGCTACTTGCAGCCAGCAATCCAGCAAAGCCAGCTGGGTGCTGGTTTATTGATTCACACACAGCGAAAAGGGAAGAGTGGAGCCAGAAGAACTGCACACACCCTTCAGGCTGGGTGGAGAGAGAGAAAATGGAGAAAATCTCCAGTTGGGGGGGCGGGGAATGAAAGTGGGGCTGGCAGGAGACTACAACAGGCCCCGAACTTGCCCCTCCATGGCGGAGCCTAAGGCTGATGCAAAAGGTAATTAGTTTGCAGCCTGCCTTTGTCCCCACCCCTAGTCCCGATGCTGAGTCACACACGCGGCCCCACGGCCAGCCTCGCCGGCTCCGCTTGGCTGGAGCCGATCCCCCGGAGCAAGCGGCGGGGGCCGGTGACCAGCCGCACGTGGGCCGGTGCAATGGTTACACCGCCGCCCCCGAGCCGGACGCTCGCCCCAGCCTTACCTTGCTCCTTCAGGCTGGTGAGGAGCTCCAGCCGCTGCTGCTCCTCCGAGCCGCTCATGCCGCTTGCAGCGGGCTAGGGGCCGCCGCGCGAGAAGGGGCCAGGCTCTGCCGCGCTCGCTCCGGCCCGTGCAGCCGCACCTGCGCGGGGGTGCCAGGCACACACAGCCCCGGAGCCTTGCAGCAGCGGCCCGGCCTCCTGCACATGCTCCGAGGCGCTGCCGCGGCCCCAGTGAGCATGTGCGCGGGGTGGTGCCTTGCACCGGCCCGGAGGGAAACGGCAGCCACCGCCCTGCACACCTGAGAGGCGCCTAGGGCAACCAGCCGCCGTAGGAGGGAGCTGCCGGCCAGGGGATGCGGGCAGCGGCGGGGCCAAGCCGGTCTCAGGGGCAGCTGGTGGGAGGAGGCGATCGTGACACCCAGCAGCGGGGCGTGTGATTGCACGCCTCCCCCCCGAGTTTGCAAAGCAAGCAGGCAAGGCAGCGTTGGGCCCCTTTTACAGAGAGGGAACTGAGGCACGGGCAAGCGCAGGGAGGCTTGCACAAAGGCCTGGGGCAGCGCACGCAATCCCTGCTTTCACAGGAGCAGCCTGCCTTAGGCCAAGAGGTGCAGTGCGGGAGGAAGATACGGGGGTATGAGCAAATCTTGGGGGGTAGGGTAATGTAAAAAGTGGGGGGGGCACTAGAGGAGGGGGGAAGAAGTCAGGCACAATATAAAGTCAATCGGCTTTAGAATTCTGGATTTTATTTAAGGAATAGAAAACATCCTCGTGGTGTAAAGAATCGTAGGTGTGCCCTTAAGAAGTAGGCCCATTGATCAGTGGTGGTGCATTGCAAGCTTCCCTGGTACAGTCTAGGAGGGCGATGATAGAAAACGCACAGCCCCAGGCCATTTGCCTCTGACACTAGCAGAGCCCACACTCCTGGGAAGCACGGGCTTGCGGTTATATAGGTTTGGAATAATTTTCTGTCTTTTATACTTTCGACATTGGTAATTTTTAAGCCTAATTTTATCCATGTGCATTGTCACAGCTATGGGAAAATAGGGGGTGCAGAGACAATTGTTTGGTGACAGATGTTGAGATTCAAAAAGTTATATTTGTTAAACTGTCCACCTAGAGGTCCAAATATACAAAGTAAATATTCTTAAACCAACACATAGTGCCCATCTTTACTATTCGTTCACTAGTCCATTTATGACAAGGCTAATTCAAAAGTCTAAATCATGGGATTTTGACACTGATTTTGACTCAGGCAGCATTTTTCTTATTTTGCCTAGCTGTCAGTTTCGACTATTAGTGCTGGAAAGGAAATATTTTTATAGGGAGGAGATAGACATTTACTGACTTTCACCAATAAAAAAATCTAATCTTTCCAAACCTACTCTTGTGCCAGAACAGCGCAGGAAGGAAAATGCCTTCCATACCAGCCCAGCCTGTAGTTATTTGTGTGTGCCATTCTATGTATATTTAATTAGCTAATTTACATATTTGCATACAACAAACTTCCATTTACCATCAACACACCTTTTCCTGTTCACTGCTGCAAAGACACACAAGCTGAGCCACGATGAAGCTTGGCAAGATAAGAAGAGATGGTTAAAGGAAGCAGGAGAGGTGCAACAGTGGCCCATGGTGGCCAGGAGGAGCAGCTGCAGGTCATTCTTCTAGCATTTAAAATTTCGCCCCACTTGAAGGAAGTTTGAATCAAGGATTTTAGTTCAGGCCTATTTTTGTTCTTTCCTGAAGCATAGTGTCTCAATGCAGAGCCATACCTTAAAAGGTACAATTGAACCCTTCGGCACTGAAAATACCCTTACTGTATCCTGAAATTTTCATGTCACCCAATGTTTAAGGTAGCCAACCTACAAACATTCAGCACTGACCTTGGTTAATTTAGAAATGAAACATTTATTGCTAGAAGTGTTAAACTTTCAGAGTAAAATGCAGAAGTGAATGCAGTATATATATTGCGTAACACGTGTCCAAGAGGGAATTTATGGTTGAACTTGCTCTTTGGCACAAGCTGCCAACCATAAACTGCTGGTGTTGCATTCATGTGATTCATGATATCTGAAAATCCCCTCAAGTGAATTACAGCTCTGTGTTCACTCCAGCAATATCTATTAAATTGGGACATAGCAAGCAATTTGAACTTAATTCTCACACTGACCAGTCCATTGCATCTCCCTTGCCTCAAGTATACCCATTTTTACCATTACATAGACATGCCATTACACAAAATATAATCACAAACATAGGTACAATTAGATAAAGATATCCACTTAAATAACAACCACCCTAAAAACCCTCATAAGAGTAAACCACAAAGAACTGTTCAGTGTTTTTCTCCTCCCCCTTTCTTCATTCTTATCTTCTCTTCCCAGTCTTGTAGGATTTTTACAGTGAAATGTTCATATAGACATCAACACCTACAGTGTATTTTTCTACTTCTTGTTTCATAGCTAATTCTTCTAATGCCCAAGTTCTGGAAAGAAAGCAGAAGATTCGCTTAGACGGGCAAAGAATTACCTTTGAACATTCATATTTGTTTTTTGTGTGTCTGAAGTTCTCTAATCTCCAATGTGATGTAGGTAGGTAGTGGTTTGATCCTTTTATTTACATGATGAGGTAACATCTGATACTGTAGAGAATGTAGAATACATTAAAGATGACAGGAGCTGATTCAACCATCCACACCCACTAAGGACATGACCCTGCAACTGGAGTGGCAGAAAGATAAGTTATTGGTTATTAAAATTATCAAATAAAGTCAACAGAGAAAAGCATACTCATTTTCCAGCAAGTTTAGTTTAGCTGGATCCAACAGGTCTGGTTTTACTTGAATTGTGAACTATGTGTTCAGTGCATAATCCTCAAGATCAAAATCTAAAAATACACAGAGTCCAGCACATTATGAGGGTTGCTGGGGAGGGTGGGTGTACTAGGAGAGGTACCCAAGAAGTGCTGTAAGGGGGTATCTACAACTTTATTCCTGAGGTGGGGGGCAATGTTGCTCCCTGGCGCAAGCCTGAGCCGCAAGGCCTGCCATCCATCGGGCTCGGACCTGGGCAGGCAGGATCTGGCAACTGCTTGTGCAGAGGAAACAATCAGGATGCCGAGCCAGCTTTTTCTGAGATACAACATCTCTCCAAACACCCCAGACATTGCCTCTTGAAAAATCCGGCTGGAGAGAAGGCGCAGGATCAAAAAAGAGGAAATGTCCAGGAAAATCATCAATGTAAGAAAACTCAAAATCAGACTCATTGAGCTAGGAGTAGGAAGTCTTGCTTTATAGCAGTGGCTCTCAATTTAGGATACATGAATGTACCCCTGGGAGTGTCCCAAGGTCTGCCAGAGGGGTACATCAACTCATCTAGGTATTTGCTTCCTTTAATAACAGGTACATTAAAAAGCACTGGCGAAGTCAATACGAACTAAAATTTCATATAGACAGTGACTTGTACATACTGCTGTATATACTATACACTTGCATGTAAGCACAATATTTATATTCCAATTGATTTATTTGATAATTATATAGGAATGGGAAAGTAAGCAATTTTTCACTAATAGCCTGTTGTGCCAGTTTTGTATTTGTGTGGCTGATTTTGTAAGCAAGCAGTTTTTAAGTGAGGTGTAACTTGGGATATGCAAGACAAATCAGACTCCTGGAAGGGGTACAGTACTCTTGAAAGGATAAGATCCACTGCTCTATAGGAAATCACAGTCCATCCTGCACAGGAGGAATTTAATAAACCCATCTACAGACACAAAGAGGATTCCATGCTGCTTCCATTTCAGTTTTTCCTTCCTTGTTTACCACGGAACATACCCTGTTCTAGCACACCACAGTTAGTGGGTGAATGACAGATTGCAAGTAAACATGTCACCGAAGAACTGGACCCCCTGTGATTGCAATAAACTCTGATGTAAACCTGCGATTTTCCCTTCCCTTTTATGTATCTATTATTGCATGCTCTATGTGCTATGATGAAATGTTTATAATGATAGAGGAAAAGCCATAAACCGTTGTATTTTGTTTTAGAGGATTATCATATAGATTCTTGGGATTTACCTAGCTTCTTCTTATCCTGAATTACCAACCTGGCTCTGCATTAAAAAAACTTGAGTCATTCAGAGACACCATAAAAGGAATTCTAAAAGAAAACCATGGCTGAAAGAAAACCATGGCTGAGCTGAAATGTACTCAGCCAGCTGCCCCCCCACCCCCATCATGTTAGCCATTGTGGAAGCTCAACACACAAAGATATTATAGTCAAGTGTTGCAAAATATCTAAACTTATTTCATTTTTTAAAGAAAACGGAAATCTGTTTAATGGTCGGCATGGTGGACAGCAGGTGAGTCACAAAGGCTATGTCTACACTTGTTAAATTAAGTTGACTTAACTTGTAAGTGTATACGCACCCAAGGAGTTTGAGAGTGGAAGCAGAGGATCCACAGTGAGGAAATATGGGGAGGAATGCAGATGGGCTAGTGACGAAAGTTAATCAATAACTACATTCTTTACAGTAAAGAAATGATATATGTAGGGGCATGAATGTTTATGGAGTTGGCTTCCAGAGCTCCCATTTGGGTCAGCGTTTACTCTCCCCTTGCCCCCCCCCCCCCTTGCAGAAGAGCCAGTGGTTTCATTCCTCCAACTCTGATCAGATTTTTTTTTTCAGAAGCTTCCACAAAATTGCACTTTGCCTCCCCAGTGCTGCCCAGTCCTGATGACACTTGCACAGTGTGAGTCCCACAGGAACCACTGTATTACTCTAAATATAGGCTGTGTTCCAACCGTGTCTTGCAAAAAGAGCTTAATCCTGAAAGGTGATGAGACTATTCATAAACCTAAGTTTAAGAACACGCTTCACTGGATCAACGCCAAGGGTGTACACCCTATTGCACCAGTCAGCCTTAATCCTTCTGTGGGGAATTTCATTGTTTAAGGCAGGTTCAGATTTTAACGTTTCATTCACAATTTCTAACAACAGACTAAAAATAACCGTATATGCATCACTGAGCAATCCCTTACAAATATTTCACAATACAGTGTAAACTTCCCTCAAACATTTAATATTCATTTCCCTTAAAAAAAAATCACCTGCTAGCTGCTGGAGTCTTTGGATCCAAAGAACACTCATTGTAAAGAATCGGAAACCTCATTAGGTTTTATTAACCCATTTGTGGGGCTGGTTTTCAGATGTTGAGCACTCACAACTTCAATCTGAAGGGAGTGGCATCTGCTGGTATCCAGTAACTAGAAAGGCCAGGCTCAAAATTTGAGAAACTCCAAATCAGTTTTTAAAACTGAAGCCTAAATTTTGTCTTACCAGCACAAAACCAAGGCCTCAGCATAAGTTAGAACCACCCTTGGGGTGCTCCAATTTATGGCAGCCCATCTCCTGCAGTTGAATATCTCTGTAGGCACTATAAAAACCCCTCTTCTCACTTAAGACGTGGTTCCTCCAGTCCCCAGCTCCATTTCTGCCCCCTGACCTACACCATGGATCTTCTCAGATCACAGAGCTTCTTGAACATGGAGGATCTCTTCTCTCTTCTGTCACCACTGAGAGCAGCCTAGCTTCACCCTTTTTGGAACCCCCCTTCAGAGAGTTAAAGGCTGCTATCTAGAACCTCGTCACTCTTCTCTTCTGCAGACCAAATCAACCCAGTTCTGTCAGCCTCTCCTCATAAGTCACGTTCTCCAGCCTCCTAATCATTTTTGTTGCCCTCTGCTGGTCTCTGTCCAATTTGTTCACATCTTTTCTGTAGTGGGGGGCCCAACATTGGGCACAATATTCCAAATGTGGCCTCACCGGTACTGAATAGAGGGAATAATCACTTCCCTTGGTCTGCTGGCAATGCTTCTACTAATGCAGCCCAATATGCAGTTAGTCTTCTTGGCAATAGGAGCACACTGTTGACTCAGACACAGCTTCTTGTCCACTGTATACCCCCCAGATCCTTTTCTGCAGAACTGCTGCCTAGCCTGTTGGTCCCCTGTCTGCAGCAGTGCATGAGACTCTTCCATTCTAAGTGCAGATTTTATTTTGGCCCACTCCTCCAATTTGTCTAGGTCATTCTGTATTCTATCCCTACCCTATCTCTCCCCCTCCCGCTACAATTTAGTGTCATCTGCAGCCTTGCTGAGGATGCAATCCACCCCATCCTCCATATAATTAAGGAAGATTTTGTACAAAACCTGCCCAAGCACCAGCCACTGGGGCACTCTGCTTACCAGCTGCCAAGTAGACATCAAGCCATTGGTCACTATCCATTAAGCCTGATGATCTAGCCAGCTTTCTATCCATCTTGTAGTTCATTCATCTGCCCCCTACATCTTTGACTTGCTTATAAGAATTCTGTGGAAAAATGTATCAAAAGCTTTGCTAAAAGTCAAAATATATCACATTCACTGTTTTCTCCACATCTACAGAGCCAGTCATTTCATTATAGAAGACAATCCAGTTGGTCGGACATGACTTGCCCGTGGTGAAGCCATGCTGACTTTTCCTGATCACCTTCCTCTCTCCAAGTGCTACAAAATGGATTCCTTGAGGACCTGCTCCATGATTTTTCTGGGGACTGAGGTGAGGCTGACTGGTCTGTAGATCTCTGGATTCTCCTTTTCCCCTTTTTTGAAGATGGGAACCATATTTGCCTTTTTCCAATCATTTGGGACCTCCCTCAGTTGCCACAAGTTTTCAAAGATAATGGCCAATGGCTCTGCAATCGTATCAGTGAATCCCCTTAGCACCCTCAGGTGCATTGCATCTGGCCTCATGGACTTGTGCTTATCCAACATTTCTAAATAGTCCAGAAACTGTTCTTTCAGTATTGAGGGCTGTTCTCCTCCTCCCCATTCTGTGACTTGGGACCCAGGATATTTGACCCTGGGGCTTCCAAATACCAGCTTTGTACTCTAGCAACTGGACCATCCTTCCTCTCAACAGTATGAATATACAGCAGTAAAGAAAGATTTCACATGAATTCAGGAGTGAGGTTTCTAAAATTGGTTGCTGCTCATTTTATTTAAATATGCATTTTATTGATCTTCAGTGTTGACAGAAACTGGATTGTAAGTGGCAGTGTTTATTGAAGGATCAATATACAACAGCATGAACTCCATTGCTCTTTCTTTTAGCACAAATAAACTAAGCGGCGTCCCATGTACCCATGAATGTTTGTTCTTTGCTTCATATTTTTTTCCATCATGGTGCACACACTGCATCAAAAGTACTACCCCTGATGCTTTTTTAAAAGATGGGGAAAAGCTAGGACTGAATAATCAGTCCCTCTTTTAGTCAAAACTTAAGACATGCTATGAAAAGTGGATATTCTGAAGGATTTGTAAAGTTCATTCTCCTTAAGGAATGGTTCACTGTTCAGATATCTTTGCTCCCACATGGCTTTAGCACAGATGAGGTTTTTCTACTATACCAGAAAAAAAGATATTCCGACATATTTGTTCAGGCTTCTTTGTTGTTACTTCTTCCCTTGGAGCAGGACACAGTCTTCTAACTGAAAGAGTACTCTTCTCATCTGCAATTTCTCCTTTCATTATGAGAGCTCCAGGATCACGATCGAGGATCAACCTGCGCAGTTATGGTACGAGAGCCATTCTTACAGCATTTAGAACAGGGGCAGGCAACCCCTGGCATGTGTACCAATAGTGGCACATTGCACTTTCTGAGGCACCACAGAAATTGCCACTCCTGCCACTGAAAGCCACTTTGGGCGGCTTCCTTCAGGTGTGGCTGGGGCAGGGGCGTTGCTGTCCCTAAAAAACATTTGGGGCACACAGGCTCTGCCTCCCCGGGACCCCTGCTATCAGTGGCCCCGGGCCCAATCCAGCCCCGGGCCCAATCCAGCTGCGCCACCGGTGGTCCCAGTACCAACCGCGCCGAGCAGGCCCCAAGCCGGGCCAGCCACCCTCACGCCAGCTGGGCACCGAGTCAGACTGGGCCCCCTCACACTGGGCAGGCCCCGAGACAAGCCCCCTCGAGCCAGCTAGGGCCTGGGCCAAGCAGGGCCAGGCTCCTGTTGTTCGCACCCTGGCCCACGCCCCTTTCTTTTTTTTCCCCCATCCCCACCCATGCCCAGCTCCCGAGCCCAACCCTCTCACCCTCCGACGACAGCACTTACCTCGCTGTGGAGCCAGGGAGCCTCCAGATGAGATGGAGCCCAGGGCAACTATTTACATTTCCCACCCTGCTCGACCCTAGGCTAAGTGCCTGGGAGTGGAGCAGGGTGGGAAATTGAAAATGGCCCCACCAGCTCCAGCTCCACAGTGAGACTCAGGGCACTGCTAGGTACATTCGGGGCTCATGCCCCCTATGACAGCGATGCTATTGGGCTGGGGCGCAGAGGGTCCCTGCCATGCCCATGCCCTCATGTGCTGCAGAAAGAAGCTGCCCAAAGTGACTCCTCTCTGTAGCATGCCACCACCAAGAGAAGCCATTCCAGGCAGCTTCTTTCTGCAGTGTGCCTGGGGACCCCTGAAAGAAGCCGCTTCTTTCTGTGGCATGCCTGAGGACCCCTTTCCCCAGACACCCTGCCAAGAGGAGCCACTCTGAGTGACTGGAAAGCACCCCCCTACTTGAGCTGTGGCCCACCCAAAATTTCAGGCTGCTCCCACATTTTTTTCAGTAGAGGGAGCTGCTGGCACTGGCTGAGAGTCGGGGAGGAAGGACCAGCACGGGGGTTGGCAAAGGTTGCCAACCCCTAATTTGGAATAATCACATCTAGGAACAGCTATGTAAAGAGTCGGAGCAGTCACGGAAGAGGGTGAATGTGGGAGGAAGAGCAGAGAGATCCCAGAAACAACCCCCCCAACTAACTTCTACCCCTGTGCAGGAGATAGTGACAATGTGGAATTTCACAATACTAGCATGAGCGCTTAAAAGGGGCAGGAGGACTGGAGTAGGAGGAGATAGCCACGCCTACTTCTCCATGATGCATTGACCAGTAGGGCTTGCCATTCCTGCACTAGAGCGCATGATGCACTCATTTCTGGGGTAGCGTCATGGCTGTTGCAGCACCTGTTCCTTGGAAACCCCATGGAGGAATTCTACATGAGCCGGGAAAATTTCCCACTGGAAGCTTCCACTACAGCACAGCCCATGCCAGCAGAAGCTTCACCATTAAACCACAATCTATCACTAAATGCTTCATTCCTATATTAATATTTCCACAAGAAAATCAAGCACCAGTTGTGTGTGCCCCCCAAGGGGGAAGGGCAAGGAGAATGCAGGGAGTTATTCCCAATCCAACCACACCCTTGCATAAGAGCTAGTCATAGAATCATAGAATATTAGGGCTGGAAGGGATCTCATGAGGTCATCTAGTCCAACCACCTGCTAAAAGCAGGACCACTCCCACTAAATCATCCCAGCCAGGGTTTGTCTAACCGGGCCTTAAAAGTTTCCAAAAATGGACATTCCACCACCTCCCTACGTAAACCCTTCTAGTACTTCACCACCCTCCTAGTGAGAAAGTTTTTCCTAATATCCAACCTAGCCTCCCCAGCTGTAACTTGAAACCATTACTCCTTGTTCTGTCCTCTCTCACCACTGAGAATAGCCTAGCTCCCTCCTCTTTGGAGCAGCCCTTCAAGTAGTTGAAGGTTGCTATCAAACCCCCCTCAGTCTTTGCTTCTGCAGACTAAATAAGCCTAGTACCCATTCCCTAGACAGATTCGCATTCCTCGCACCAGCTAGCCACAGCACTGGACTCAGCAAAGAGAGGAGGCTGGACTGTGGCTGTATAAAGAAAACAGCTGTGTAGTTTTTAATGATATCATTCCCAAAACGGCAATTTATGTAACCACAGGAACTATTCTAATCATTGGCTAATCCCGTCTAGTCACCTCTCCTAGCTTGTCAACCTTTGGAATTCCAAAGATATTTCAGGGTAATAGGAGACATTTGCTGGCCATCTTCCAGATCCTTTTCTAAATGCGGATGTTGTTAAATACAACTTTTTATTGCAGTCACTGGTAACAGCATTTGACAGCCAAACACTCTGCTTATCTGATTAAGTTCTCTTGGGGTTAAGGTAATTGACTTGCTTCTACTGGTGAAATATTCAGTGTGACATATCCACGTACATCATCTCATGGGGATTCAGTTTTTCCTCTTTTTGCCTGCTTGATGTGGTGTGTGCCTCACACAGCCACTGAAAGGGTTAATGCGAGTCTGAGAGGCCTATTAACATACCAAACTGGATATGGAGAGAGAGCCAGGTTTAAATGAGCATGAAGCCCAGGTGGGTCTGAGCTGGTTGCTTCATACAAAGAAAGGAAGTTTGTAGAAAAAAGAGGACTGCAAAGAGAGAATCTGGGAACAGAGGTGTGTGAGGAGGAAGTCCTAGAATCATAGGTTGGCCATAGAAGGCTGGCAATCAGTCTGGGGAGGCATACAGCAGCCTCCAATAGTAAGCCCTGGTAAAAAGGCAGGATTTGGATCCTGGTTAAAGTTTATACATTTACCTCGGGATTTTTATTAGGGGATTCCAGTGGGAGGACACTGAGTATTCCAGATATGAGAGAAAGGAGATCCTAGAGAGTTTGTGGGAGAAAAAGCCTGAGGTATGAAGAAGCCCAGGGAAACAGTAATAAGGAGATGGACTGAGTAGACATTGTCTAATGGTTATAGGAGCCCTAGGCTTGAACCTATGTAGTGGGGAGGCCTGGGTTCCCTGATTAGCCACTGGTAGGATGGCATGAGGCCAGAGGAAGGGACAAGAGAGAGCCCTAAGGAAGGGGGGGTTGGTATGAATCACAGGGCACAGAGTTGCAGCCCAAAACCAGACATAAGAACATCAAACTTTTATTTAGTTGGACTTGGTATTACCTGGAAGGGGTAGATGAAATTGTGACCTGGTTGAAGGGCCAAGTTATAGAAAGAGAACACCATAGTACTAGGGCAATGGTTGGCAGAGGTTGCCAGGGGTGGGGGGAGAGATACTACGCCATGATCAGGCAGGACTAAGTTAACCTTTTCACAGTCTGTTTATTTTACCTGGGTGAATAGTACAAAAAAATGCAAGTATTTTTTTTTAAGTTAGTGGGTTTATGCACCTTTTGGGATCAGAGCCCACAACTACCCTACAATTTTGCTGTCAGGAGTGTTTGTGGAAATAGTGAATTGTAGACAACTAGTGAAGAATACCCAACTTCCATTCCCATTAGTGTGGACAGGATTTTCAGGCTTATTTCAATGACCTATAAAGCCTAATCCTATATTCTTTATCCAGGAAAAACTACTGCATTCAGTAAGCATTCGCCCTGTACAAACAATGTAGGACTGAGCCCATATTCAAATAGATGATGAATAGTTATTTATAGAGACCCCAATCCTGCAAGCTACCTTTATAAAATAATTTCCATATGCATCCAGACGTTTTATAATTGGACAACAAACACGGTATAGAACAAAAAATGATGCTTTCTAAGGGGCGTTAAAAATTCTAAAGGTGTCACTGAAATAAGGAGCAACAATGGAAATACATCCCCTAGCTTACAGCCTGGAAGAGCAGTGCTCTTGGAAATTACCAAGGGAACAGAGATATAACAAACAATGTACAAGACTCAGAATTACAGCATGTGCAGATGCATACACTTGGATTCAAGTTTCAAAAATAAGAGGAAGCCAAAAGAGTGGAGAACTTTGAATGAATGTAATAAGAATGTAAATTCTATACTCAGGTAAGCCAGGACAACCACCTCAAAGACCTGATATTGAAATGGAAGGCTAAAAATGCTAACTGAAGCTTTGGCTTTCATGATTCTTTCTTTTTGGGCCTGATTTCAAGAGGTGCTGGCCACCCTCAAATCCCAGTGGAAGCTGAGGACAATTTACAGCTCACAGGTCTTATGCTAAACAAACAAGTGGTATGTCTACACTGACAATTTAGGTTGACTTAAATAGTGTTAAGTTGACCTAAATTACTCCCCGTCCACACTGGACTTTCATTGTCAACTTAAGAAATTCCTTAAGTCAACTTAATGAAAACTTACGTCGAGATAGTAAGAATCGCCGGTTAGGTCGACCTAACCCTTTGGTTGACTCCTTAGGTCGCCTTAAGCACAGTGTGGACATGGATTAACCCTTAAGTCAACTTAAGGGCAGTTAGGTCGACTTAGTAAGTCCCCATTCAGGGTAACCACTTTGTTAAGTTGACTTAAAGTCTACCTTATTACGTCAACTTAACAAAGTCGGCCTAACTTTTTCTAGTGTAGACATAGCCAAGGAATCTGGTGGCACTTTTAAAGACTAACAAATGTATTTATTGCATGAGCTTTCGTGGGAGAATATACCACTTCATCAGATGCTTGAAGATGGGGAATTTGTAGAATGGGAGGAAAATAAATGCCTGATGAAGTGGGATTTTCTCCCATGAAAGCACATGCGATAAATAAATTTGTTAGCCTTTAAAAGTGCCACCAGACTCCTTGTTTGTTTTGCTGAACTAGACTAACGCGGCTCCCCCTTTGGAACAGACCTTATCCTGTGCACAAGTGGACTGCTACGCCTGCACAGAGATCCACTGAAGCCAACTTGCAGAAACATTCTGCAAATGTTTGTTCCAGTTTTTTAAAGATCTCATTTTGTGTTTGTGCCCCTCTGATGATCCATGAATATCCCTAATGAGGGGGTTAATTAACATTTATGGAAACAATGAATGAAAGGAAATACTAGTGAATAGTCACAGAAAATAAATGCTGAATTCATATATGTATTACCATAAAGATTGTCTCTCTCCAGTCAGGAAACAGAAAGATATCCAATAGGGGAACACTTCAATCTCCCTGCTCACTCTATTGATGACTTGTTATAAACAGAAGGAAGACTCAAAGGAACACAGATGGGTCCTCAAATGGCAAATCACAGCACTTAGAACCTGAACTAAACACCTCTGCACCTCTTTATCCTGATAAGGATGGTTTGGGCGGCTGCTATCTACAGTGTGCGTGTGATTTTTATAACTCCTGGACTGGGGACAATGTTAATGTCCTTAACTCCATGAAACCATTACCCAGTGCGGCAGAATGTAGATATTGGAGTGGAAGCTCTAGGAAAAGTGATGTAAAAACCCCTTCAAGCCCAGGATAGTTCAGAGGTCTCACAGGATTTCTTCTTCCAAATAAAAAAGGAACTAATGAATGTGAGAAAGGGTTAGATGGAAGCGAGAATGACAATGAGGAGGACAAGCCAAATGGATGAGATAAAATTAGTCTTTGCCTGTTTGTAATTCTGTTAGGTTTACTTCATACACTTGATGGAACTTAGTTGTCTAATGAGTTATCAATAAACCCAAAGCATGAGCCATGTGACATATCGAAACAGCTCAGAGTTTGCATACAAAATACTTGGGACAAATTGCTTACAAGAGTCCACAGATAAAGTTATCCTCGGAAAAGATTAGGTGACTAATTTAAAGTCAGTTAGCAAAAAGAACAATCTGCTCATAGACAATTCACAAACAGAAAAAGAAGCAACGTTTGTCTAAAATTATTCATTATGAATAATTTACCTAGCTCTACTGATTGCCAGAGTTCAGTGTGGCTATAACAAGTGCTTGGACTCTCACTGCCTACCTTCTCCTTTTATTTATGTCTGGCACTGAAGTAATAATCTGATGACAATGTGGCTGGGTAGGTGTCACTTGAAGGGGCACCAGTAATTTAGCCTACAAAACCTTTATTTGTCAGACTCTTGAAGATGGGGACGTTACAGAATGTAAGTTCCCCTTTTCAACCATCTGACAAAGTGAGATTTTTCTCCCACGAAAGCTCATGCGATAAATAAATTTGTTAGTCTTTAAAAGTGCCACAGGACTCCTTGTTTGTTTTGCTGAACTAGACTAACGCGGCTACCCCTTTAAAACCTTTATTGATGGTGATGATGAGCAAGAAGAAAAGGAATCAGCTTGACTGTCTGATTCCAGATCGAATTAGAAGGATTGGCAATTAGAAAAAATCATCTGGCAAAGGAGGAATGTTTCATCTGAAACCAAGAGTCAATAAATAGATAATCCAATGGATTTTTTGTTTGTGTTTTTACAGAGTATAGAGCTTCTCTTGAAGCAAAGCTCTGGGGTGAACCATATCAACTATTTAAAAGAACATGGCAACATTGCAGCAATGTACGGTAGGAAGTGAAGAATTGTTGATCAAATTTAAATTGCAGGGGGAATTTTGATGGGCAGAACACAGCTGCCCACATTAGAATTTGGCTAATTCTTCCTATACTTACTAAAAATTTTGTGGGATCTTTGGCTATGTCTACACTTGTAATTTTAAATCGACTTTAGCTAAGTTGACTTAACTAAGTTGACTTAGTTAAGTCGAATTAGTTAAGACGACTTAACATGTCCACACTTAAATTTAAAGTCGACTTAGGGGGGAACTTACAAAGTTGACCTAGAGCATCCACACCGGATGCCTAGGTCGACTTCTAGGGGCTAGGGGGACCTTGGGCAGGTCCACAGTGCCAGGAGGAGCACCCCTTGACCAGTGCCAGGGGGCTCAGCCTTTGCCCCATTGTACCAGGGTATAATGGGGCAAATGGGGACAGGGACCTTGGCAGGGCATAGGGGAAGGGTGGGCAGGGCTCTGCCCTGCCCTGTTGAGGGGCATGCCAGGCTCCCCCTGTGCCCCCCCACCAACAGAGAGGGCAATGAGGGAGTCCTGGAGTAGCCCTAAGTCAACTTAGGGCTACTCCAGGTCTACACTGGCTTAAATCGACATTAAAAAGTCAACTTAAGCCTCAAGTTGAAATAAAAGTAGGTTTAATAAAGTCGACTTAATTTTCATTAAGTTGACTTTATTTTCCTTAAGTCGACTTAAGCAACTTGCTTAAGTCGACTTAAGGAAACTGTAGTGTAGACGCAGAGTAAATTAAGTCGACTTAAGCAAGCATAAGTCGACTTAATTTACAAGTGTAGACGCACCCTTTAATAGTTACAAATGGTCAGGAGCTCAGTTTTACATGTAATTAAAAAAAAAATCAAACCCAAATGGTCTCCCCAGCTTCCTAGCATATGGTGTGATGGTTGCTAAGTACTAATTCAGATGGAAGAGTACCACCTTCTGAATCAATCACACCAATCCTTGCTGCTCCTCAGTTTTTCCTTGAAGATTTGATGTCCATGTATCGATAAGGCCTAGCTTATGGGAGCAGTCAAGATCACGGCCCATGGTTATATGACGAAAGCCATGCGGTTGAATATATTTACTGTTTCCATAGCAGGCAGACTCGTGTGTGTGTGTGTGATTACATAATTGCTACACAGATAAACACGTTCTATTAACAACGATAAAGAATAAAATGTAAATATATTTGAGTATATAATTAACATCATGAATAAGATTAAGTGGATCTATCTGCTGAGGTAATGGAAGTTTTCCCATCAAATCAAATCAAACCAAATCAGTTGTGAATAATAACTCTATCACAGTATATCTGGGTAAATATAAGCTTTCATTGTTTCCCTAAGATGACAACTAACTAATCAACACACATTCATAAGTGGAGCACAACTATGATTAAAAATAAAAAAATCAAATAATTCAGATTCATTTGAAAACTTTACCATTTGATTAGAGACATTGGCATGATCTTCCCTAGTCATTCCTTCCTACTATGGCATTCCTCATCTGCATGGACAATGAAGATGGAACATTGGAGGATAAATCTGAAAAAGACTAAATACTCAGCATGACATTTTAAAATACTGTAATTATAGTGCAATTAACGGTCCTGCATATTAAACGCAGAACTATAAAATGTCTGCAGTCACAATTATAACTAGTCACCTTTCAAAGCAGTATACCATATTTCATGAATGTTTCTAATGTTTCTCTGTTATAATTTATGTGAAATAAATATTTCCATATCAACGGGACCAGAATGCTTGTGTGTGAAGACTGCTAGATTTGTACAATTCTAAATGTTTCAGTATCTACAGGGTCAGCTGGTGAAAGAGAGCCATTTGTGAGTATTAGTATTTTATGATGATCATTCAAGAAAAACTAATGCAAACAGGGACGGATGCTGTCTTGGCCAACACATCGGGGACCTCCAGACCTATTAGAAGTCAATACAACTTGAGTTGAAGTATCAAAACTCCTTAATTGGGGCTGAAAAAGACTTGTATCCTTTGTGGCTCAAGCACAGAAGAGGGACCTGCAAGACACAGTTACCAGTGGGTTATACAAAAGCACATGTACATACAAATTGGTCTGCATTTTACCCTTGCTATGGACCTGATCCAAAGCCCATTAAAGGCATTGGGAAAGGCTCCTCTGGATGTCAGAGAATCAGAGAAATGTAGAGCTGGAAGGTACATAAACAGATCATCTAGTCTTGTTCCCTATACTGAAGCAGGACTAAATATACCCCAATCATTCCCGATAGGTGTTTGTCTATCCAGTTCTTTAAAACCGCCAATCATGGGGATTCCACAATCTCCCATTGAAGGCTATTTCAGAGCTTACCTATGATTAGAAAGTTTTTCCTATTGTATTATCTAAATCTCTCTTGCTGCAGATAAAAACCATTACTTCTTATCCCACCTTTGGTGGACATAGAGAACAATCGATTGCCATTCTCTTTATAAAAGCCTGCACTATATCTGAAGGCAGTTTATTAGGCCCATCCTCATTCTTCTTTTTTCAAAACTAAACATGCCTAGTTTTTTAGCCTTTTCTCATAGGTCACATTATTAAACCTCTTAATATTTATTGCTATCCTCTGGACTCTCTCATTTCATCCACATCTTTTTTAAATTCCAAAGGGGTAGCCGTGTTAGTCTATTGTAGAAAGACAACAGAGTCCTGTGGCACTTTTAAAGACTAACAGATTTATTTATCGCATGAGCTTTCATGGGAGAAAATCCCACTTCGTCAGACGCTTTGAAGATAGGAAAGTTACAGAGTGGTAGGAAATTAAATGCAGGGGAGTGTATGACATAGCATCAGGTCAGGCTGTAACAGCAAATCAAAATAGGTGTTAGGATTCAAAACACTGGGGAACAGCGATAAATAAATCTGTTAGTCTTTAAAAGTGCCACAGGACTCTGTTATCTTTTTTAAAGCATGGCACCTGGAACTGGATCCAATACTTCAGCAGAGATCTCACCACTGGCAAGCAGGGCAGGACAATTGCCTCTTCTTTCTTAAATAAAACCCTCCTTTTAATACAATCCAGAATTATTTTAGCCATTTTTGCAATAGCCTCATACTATTAAATCCAGTTTTTTCTACCATTTTATATTTATGTAGTTAATTTTTTCTTTGGAAGTATATAATTGTTTTTATATTTGTCTTTATTTAATTTAATTTTGTTGATTTCTGACCATTGATCCAATTTGTCAAGGTTATTTTTAATTCTAATCCTGTCTTCTATGCTGCTTGCAACACTCTCCAGGTTGATGTCAACTGCAAATTTTACAAGCACCATCTCCACTCCATTATCAAATTGATTAGTAAAAATGTTGAATAGTACTGGCTCCCAGACAGACACCTTCAGGATCCTTCAGTTTTACAGTGAACGACATAGATAACTACTCTTTGAGTATAATCTTTCAACCAGTTATGCAACAATTTTGCAGTAATTTTATTTAGACCACATTTTCTCAGTTTGTTTATGAGAATATCATATGGGACTGCACCAAAATCCCTACTAAAATCAAGATATATCACATCTACTGCTTCTTTCCCCCAACCTAGTATGCCAGTAACCCTGTCAAAAAAGGGCTTTGACTCAGACTTTATAACACCATGTTTGAAAGCCATAAAGCACTTATAAATCCAAATAATCTGCCAGATTTTCTGTGAGAGGCTAACTTTTCATAGACCACAGAGGTTCAAACAAACAGGGATTAATGGATTTTTTTTTTAAATGGAAACCAGGCAAAATTGAGCAGTTTCAGCAGAGTTTTTCCCTGAAATCAATGCTACTCATGCTTAAAGTAAAGCATGGAATTAAATGCTTTGTTGGATCAGGTCAAAGTGCTCATCATCTTTCAAGAATGAGCCCATTGTGTCAAATTTTGTACTGATGTTAGTGGACTTCAGTAGACTTCCTTAATGACAGTCTGTCAACAATTCATACTTTGTGGCAAGGAAAAATTGATAAGAGATTTTAAAAGATGCAAATCTGCTAAAGTAGAAGCTGGATGCAAAAAGAGTGGATCTGACAACAATTCCAAGAATGATGGATATGCAAATGAAAGTCAGCATGTTAGCAATTATCCTTTGAAATCCATGGAGGATGGTTGAGGTTACTGGACAGTGTCAAGTCGTGTCTGCTGGCAATAACCCATTGTCCCAAAAAGGTAGGTCAATTCAAAGTTGGTGGACTCTGTTTCAACTTCCCAGACAAAGTCTGTTTCTGCTACTTTACGATATTTCACAACACAAAAGGAATTAATAAATTGGCAGACGCTGTAGAAAAGGACCTGGGGGTTACGGCGGACGGGAAGATGAATATGAGCCAACAGTGTGCCCTTGTTGCCAAAAAGGCCAATGGTTATGTTAGGCTGCATCATTAGGAGTATTGCCAGCAGATCTAGGGATGTGATAATTCCCCTCTATTCGACACTGGTCAGGCCGCATCTGGAATACTGTGTCCAGTTTTGGGCTCCACACTACAGAAAGGATGTGTACAAATTAGAAAGAGGCCAGTGGAGGGCAACAAAAATGATTAGAGGGCTGGGGTACATGACTTATGAGGAGAGACTGAAAGAACTAGGCTTATTTAGTCTACAGAAGAGAAGACTGAGGGGAAGACTAATTTTAGTTAGTTCGAATTAGCTTAATTCAAACTAGCATGGCCACACTGGAATGTTAGTTCAAACTAAGCAAGCACTTGCTTAGTTCAAATTAGCGATCCCCATTCATTTCAATGGCCGGTTAATTCAAACTAAGAAATTAGTTCGAATTAACATGGCCACATTGATTAATTTGAACTAGTTAGTTCGAATTAACCTCTTAGTTCGAATACCCTATTCAAATTTATTAATTCGAATTAAGGAAGCCCTTAATTTGAACTAACTAAAGCCTAGTGTAGCCATGGCTTTAGTTAGTTTGAATTAAGCCTCCTTAATCCGAACTAATTTGCCAGTGTAGACATAGCCAATGATGAAACCAATGCCAGACTTGCCAAAGCAATTTTGGCCTTTGGCAGACTATGTGCAAATTTGTGAGAACATAGAGCCATTAGTCGCCAAGCAAAACTAAAGGTCTACAAAGCTACTGTGTTGCCAACTCTGATGTACGCATGCAAAACTTGATCGACATAGAGACGCCATGTTATGAAGCTGAACCACTTTAACATGGACTGTCTGAGGAAACTGATGAGGATAAGATGGCATGACAAAGTTCCAGACACAGAGGTTCTCATATAGGCAGGCACTCTCAGCACCTATACTCGGTAGTCGAAATCACAGATGAGATGGGCAGACCATATCACCAGAATGTCAGATGAGCAACTGCCAAGGAAGAGCTAAAGGAGAGAAAGTACACTCAGGGAGGCCAGAAGAAATGTTTCAAGTTATCCTTTAGGCATTTCAACACTGACCCATAGTTTTGGGAAGATATTGCTCATGATCACTCTACCTGGTGAGGCCTTCTCCATACTGCTGCGGCAGTGCAAATCTCGCAGCGGCAGCATATCCACAGTTAATCAAGTAACCGATAGTGGCATTCTAGAACAGTGTGCCACAGAGAGTTCAAAGCTCAGATTGGCCTTAGCAGCCACTCACATGTTCACAGAAACCAACCACTGATGTCATTGTTGTCTTCGAATTTGAAGGACAATCAACAACTGATACACTTCTGTAACAGCACTTACTAGCAATGGCGATTGCTTTGATATTTTCTAAGGAACGGTAATAAAGTATCCTAAAGACTGAGTGACAAAAATCACAATCCCCAGCACCCACTATTTTTTCCCTAAGGAAAGGAGAAATTATTTTCTATGGGAAAGGAAAATATACTAAATGCCTCCCTCTTCAAGCCAAAGTATCTTAACCATTCAGGTGGCATGGTAGCAAGTTCACTGTGAAGCAGGGACAAGAACGACTTTTACATGGCTGGATGTTTATCACGTGGGCTGTTTAGAAAAGAACACACTCATCCTGCTACAGTGTGAGAGTGGTGCTGAAAAAAAAATTGGTTCTGTTCCTGTAGTAACTTACCGCTCAGATATGCAGGGCAATTCTAGACCTTGTTCTTTGATAAACAGCTAATATAATGTGGTTATAACTAGTAAATCCAATTTAATGCAGACTGAAATACATGACTGTTCTATGGTCAAGGCCTATTGGTATTGTTCAGACTATGTTAATAGACTATTCATTATGCATATTTATTGAATTCAGTGCTAACATTGCTTTGCCTGAATCTTTATTATACAGCAAGACAACAATTTAATTTGTACAGGAAGGGCACATCACTCCACTTATATTGAGCTATTTTGCAACTTGTCAGCAATAACCTGTTGCCCTGCTTCCATAATACACATTCTACAATGTATTTATGTGCAGCTGTAGCTATCCTCCCACTTTCTCTCTCTGAATTGAACTTTGCTTACAGCCTAACAATATTTGGCATTTTTGACCCTGTTCAGAGTTTTCCACAACTCTGTTTAGCACATGATTAGGGTCACATACCTATTCTTTGAAATGAAGGGCATCAGGGCTCTCCCTTCCACTATATATGTATTCTCCTTAAATTAGAGCTGTCACATCAAGCTCTTTACGTAGTGCTAGATGTTGTTGTGCTGGCATATCACTTGACACTTTTGGAACTGCTAGTGAAAAAAAGCAAAAATCAGTAAAAATACACTGGGTTACACCAGAGGAGTATTTATCCTTCTGGTTTAGGGTTTGATGAAAAGTTCATTGACGTTAGTAGAAAGACTCCTATTACATTCAGTGTGATTTGCATTGGGCCTTGAATGAAGCAGAAAAGGGATGGGGAAAGCAAATATATGCAACGTGATTTCCATCTAGTTACCAAAAGAATGTTGCCAGAATGGAGTTTCCATTTTGCCGACTTGCACTACCACAGAGAGGCACTGCTGAAACCTTAAGCTCTGTTGCTGTTAATACTGTCAACTCAAAAATCAGGCTGAGATAAAGAAGATGGAGAATGAGTCAAATTCACACACACACACACACACACACACACACACACACACACACACACACACAC
>ML685755.1:13290383-13313845 GCA_007922175.1 Pelusios castaneus
CACACACACACACACACACACACACACACACACACACACACACACACCCCAACCCAGTTTAACTTCATTAGCTCATGCTCTGCCCCAACTTACCTCCAGTTGATTTCAATACAATGGTGTAATTCAGGGAAGAAGTTGACCCTTTGTCTACAGTAAAGTTACAGTGGGGATGTATTTAGCACAGTGAATTTGTGAACACACAGGAGAAAATTCTCCTCTCTGATCTGCATGGTGGAGCTCACTTCCTACGGTCAACCCTCCTCTTCCATACATGAACTCCCACAGATCTCCTCAATCCTTCAAGGAACACAGAGCATTGTTGTTGTAGAAATACAAAGGAGCCAGAAAAGGGATCTGGCCCAATATCTTCTAGATGCCAAATGGATTTTTAAAGGATTAAAAGCAAGAGAATATTTTGAATTCCAGTTTAAAGAATCCGAAACAGAATGATAGACAGAGATGGGAAAATACCTATTCTGCCACATGGTCCGTCTCCCAGGCAGTATGTTCTGCCATTTTTTTTCTTATATTTTTGGTCCCATCTAGTTTGGAATACTTCAAACAATAGGAGACTATTCCACAGATCAACTCCTCTGTGTAATTCTACTTCCACACCTCCAAGAACAAGCATTAGAACTCACAGTTTAACAGTTTAATTCTGTCTCATTCCACTGGTATAAATCTGCAACAGTTTCTTTGATTTGAAAGGAGCCATTAGTAGATTTGCATTAGTGTACTTGAGAGAGTGATTTGTTCCATTTTTAGGATATTAATATATCTTTAACCCCATATCAATAAAGAGCAGTGTTAAAAAATGTGTTCTCATTCTGCCAAGACTATCTCTGCATGTCAGGATGGCATTACTGTTCATAAATAAAACAGTGTGGCAAACTATACACATGTCTTGGCCACTCTGTGTCTGGTCTTGATCAGAGGCTTACTAATGTGCACTAAAACTCATCATTGTTCATTCAAAATTGCAAAAACCTATATATTTTTAAAACGTTTCTATCATGGACCCTATAATTATTAATAAATACTCTATAGACCTATAAGGAAACAATGATTTAGCAGACAAAAGGACATCTTAGAGGAAAACATGACTCAGATCTTTGTGTAAACAAGACCAGTGCAATAGAACAAACTATGAACTTCCTTGCAAGGTGAGTTATGTTAACTAAGTGCCTGAAATGCTGTCTAATATCTCAGTGGGATTAACTGCAAGACAAACAACAGATGCTCCATATTTTTACCTTTCGTGTCAAGTTGAAATCAAGAGAAGATGGAAGGGGAAAGAAGAGGTTAAACATCATTCCTCTTCCTATGAAACAAACATGGAGTCTGGTGGCACTTCTAAAGACTAACAAATTTATTTATCACATGAACTTTTGTGGGAGAAAATCTCACTTCATCACATGTTTGAAGATAGGGAATTTACAGAATGGAAGCATTGATCATATGACAGACTCCCCTATATTTATTTTGGTCCCATTTGCAGGTTCCCCATCTTCAAACATTTGATGAAGTGGGATTTTCTCCCACAAAAGCTCATGCGATAAATAAATTTGTTAGTCTTTAAAAATGCCACCAGATTTCTTCTTTGTTTTTGCTGAACTAGACTCCCACGTACCCTTTTGGAACTTCCTGTGAAAGAAGTTCCTGTGCGCCACTGTTAACTAGATTAATGAACAAATAGGCAGCAAGCACTGAAAAATATAACACAATATAGATTTATTGAAGATTAATACATTTGAAAAGTCAACAAGAACACTATGGTGAAGAAATTAGGAAGAGCATAAGATATTCTATAAGAGAAATCTGAAAAAAGCTGCACCACAGCTGCAGCATTCACTGTAGATAGCTAGTATAGCTGTGCTAACATTTAGAATATTGAGAAACACACGCGATGTCCACATTGCAGCTGGGAATAATTCTCCCAGCCTGTGTAGACAGACTGGCATAGCATGGCTTGAGTTAGCATGTTAAAAATAGCAGCATGGACATTGCATCGCAGACTGGAGCCCAGTCTGTCAAGCTCAGGGGTCAGGTGAGCTGGGGAGCCAGAGACACATGCTCCAACCGAGAGCTCCAGCCTGAGACACATTCTGCTATCTTTAGCATGCTTTCTCAAGTCCCGCTAACACACAAGTCCGTCTGCCTGGGAGGCTTGCTCTCTGCTGCAGTGTAGACATACCACCAGATTCTGGTGATCTGATTTACACTGATGTAAATCTGGAGTAAGTATTGCCATTCAGATTTACTGGTGGTGTACAATAATTCAATAGCTGGTGTAAACAAGTCACTTCAATGGGACTTGGAGGTGTGCCAATTTACACCAATTACACCAGCTAAGGATTTGGTTCCATATTTACAACAGTTTCTCACTGCCTCACATAATCTACTTCCTTCTCTCTCTCTGCTCAATCAATTTCTTGTATTGTTTCATTTATCAAGCCCTCAAGATTACATGCTACACAACAGAGAATATTAATACCTCCCTCTATTACTGTGGTAACCACTTGCAGTCAGGTCAAATCAAATGTCTCATGTGGTGTCCTATGTTCTCTTATTTTCTCTCACAAAAGGAGAGAGAAGATAGATCTGTAGACTGCATGACTTTCCATAAAACATACATCCAGAGTACACAGTGACACTTCGGGTTGCCAGCCTTGTTTGGACATATCCCTGGAGGTTTCATCACATGACATAATCTTTAATTAGAGATTAATCTTGAATTCCTGAAGAATCCAGGGTAATATTGAGGGGTTGGCAACCTTTGACACCCGAGTTGTGTTTGCGGCGCCCACAATTAAGCACCAATTACAAATATGGAGAGAGGGAGTACTTCTTTGGATCAGATCAGCTGTGCATTTGCAGTCATAATACAGTGCATAGGAACGGTTAGCTTTGTAAAGAAGCATGTTAAAACTGCTTGCTTTGTTGAGCACACTATTCATGCTGTGATTCTCAACGTTTTGACTTGCAATGTTCTGAAGCTGCTGCCTTTGCGCATCCACCAGCATTGCTCTGCCTACAGATTCTTAGGAAAAGGGCCAAGTGTTAAACTCTGAATCATCACATGCCAAGATAAGAAACATGATTTTAAAAGCTGAAAAGAACAAATTACTGGTGCAGAAGATCAACATAAAGAACAGATTGCTCTGCGGCACAAGACTCCGGAAGAAAGAACCATAAAAAAACAAAGACAAGATACAAAATTATTCTGTTTTTACATCACTTTCCTGAAATTCTGCATAAGGAACAGAGGGAGAAACCCAAACAAAACAGGTTGCCTTTTATTTTAATAATAGGGGATTCTATTAATTTGATGAGAATAAAAATGCAATATTTCACTGATTGATTTCACTTCAGATCAGATTTTCAGAGAGTTGCTGATGTCATTGAAAACTACTACTGCTCAGCACCTTTAAAATCGGACTGTTGCCTCCTTAAATAATATTCAGTGGATGGGGGTCAAATTTCATGCTAAACTTTAAAGACTTTGGAAAAATAAACATTTTTCACAAGGAACTCCGTCTTCAGTGATTTTGAACTCTCCTCCACAACCTTAATAGAATAAAGTTTTACTATTCCCAGCTCTACAGCACAATAAAATATGAATAAATAGATGATTATGCAACTTATAAACCTGTAAAATTCTAAATACATCAAGTAAACAGAACACTTAGCCTTGATTTATTTTTCTAATACAAGACTGTAGGCAGCGTTAGGGTTGCCTGACACTTTTCTCTATATGACCCTGTTTTCAGTTGCCTCTAACTTTGCCTGACTGACTGGGTTAAAATTTTCTTCACCATGTGTTCCTCAGACTGAAGCTTTTAGGAAGCGTAGGCAAAAATGATTCAGCCATTCCTGAGAATGTGATCAGGAAAAATACATTCTTTTGCCTGTTAAAAAAATTCGGAGAGCTGTTTCGTGGAGAAGCTTTACTGCCTCCATACTTTGGAACAAGGTCTTGAAATTTGGCTAGGCTTTGCCCTGATGTGAGGTGTGTTCCTTTTAGCATCCCAGTGAAACCCTGTTTAAATTTGGCCAAGGCACAAAGCCAAGCCCCTGAAAAGTCTGTTTGTAGGTGGGATTTGTTATAGTCAGCAGCTATTTTTTCTGACGATTCCATCTTTACTGAGCACGATCCATCCCCTCACAGCTCCTACATGTCTATCAGATTGGGCATGTGCATTCCCTCAAGAGCTACTGCGTGTCCTTCATCCTTGGGTTGCAGGGACCAAACCTGACTTTCCCTACAATTGCTCCTGGAGCCTGCTAGGGGACTGGGCATCAGAACTGAAAGGAGGGGGGCTGTCTCTGTTGTGCTCCATTGATCTTCCTGCTGGTGAGAAGGAAGAGGAAATAGTCTGATGTGTCAGAAACTGAGAAGAGGATGGTCAGGCCAGGTGATTGTAGCAGCAGCAGTGAGGCATTGTGGTCAGGCTGGGGACCAGAGTCAGGGGTCAGAGAAGGAATCAAGAATATGACTGGAGTAAGGCTGGAACAGGCTGGAGCAGGCTGTCAGAACCATCATGTGGCAGGGGATACTCCCGGCTAGATAGCGACACTAAGCAAACTGGAGCGGCTCTCATTGGGCATCTATATCCCTGGCTTTCGGTTACCTGCTTAGACCTTTGCCTGTGGATTGGCTGAGTCCCAGTGGACAGACATGGAGCCCTCACGTAGACAGGCTCAGGGAGGACTCATTACAGACTGAGTGGGGAGAAGTGGGGAGTCGGAGAGCTGGGAAGTGGGGGTGATGAGTGATTTGGGTGGAACATGTATAAATAATTAAATATGCAGTGGGGCAGAGACTGAGAATGTCTCTATAGCCCAGTGACTGGAGCACTCACGTGGGATGTGAAAGACCCTGGGTCCAGTCCCCCTTCTCCAGTGCATATTTAGTTTCAAAGGAAACATTGAGAAGCCCGGGGGTTAGCATACACTCTTGAGAGGAAGAGACTCATGTTCAGATTCCTTCTCCACCCCAGGCAGAGAAGGGAATTTCCCACGTCTTGGGTAAGCACCCTCACTGCTGGGCTAAAAGTTTGCAGGTGTGGAGAAGTATCTCCTCCTCCAGCAATTTTGTAGGGTTAGGCTTGCTCTGAGCGTGCCTAGCAAATTAGGCCTGCCAGGCAAGATAAATGAGGTAATGCTTAGTTTGAGGAACATGCAGGTGGCAGCTGTAAGATAGGCAACTGGATGCCTAGAGTGAGGTGGCGATGTGCATCTTCACTGGCAGAAACACAGGGACTTTAATAGTGAAAATATAGGGGTCTACAAAGTTAGATGACAGCAGAGTGGGGGTTTTGAGGATCTCAGTGGTGCCTAAAAGTTGGACTTAGGCACCCAAAGTGTCAGTTAGGCCCCTAAGTCCTTTTTTGTGGATCCTCAAGGTACTATAAGAAGAGAACCACAGAAAAGCACAGGAGAAATAAATAATTCTGGATTCAGTGCAGAAATGGAGTGGAATGAACAGAGTATGATAGCAATCCATTTTTTCCAGCCCTTGCACTGAATAAGGAAGGATCCCATGGAAAACAGCAGCATGTGATCCAACAATTACAGGCAGTTTCACAATGCATACACAGAAGTGGGACAAATTAAGGGAGCACAGGGCAGGAATTTTGCAACTGTAGTGTTCTTTTACGATAAGGGTGCATGTTTGTATATGTAAAGAGGCATATAAAACAGAAAGGGGATTTTCTTAACAGTGTTATTGTCCTAATAACGTGGGAACTGCAGAAGCTCCAGATAAGAAGTCTGCATTAATCAGAGTTTTCTAGAATGTAGGAAGTAGGCTAAGTAATGAAGTCCCCAAATTAAAAGTTCATGAGATCAGACTCTGACTGTTCCTACCCCCCACATCAGTAAGCAGTTATTCACAAAATCAGTGTGATCTGGGTATGGTCCAAGAGGTGTGTAGGATTCCATGGACCACTGCTTTAGGGGGCACTACTGCATGGAGTCATCTAAAGCCTCGTGTTTTAACTGCTTTGCGTTTGCTGATGTGAGGTTGGTTGAGAATATCTGAGCTGGAGGGGGTGACTGGTTCATGGGTGAGACCACATGAGCGGGAAGGACTGGAAAGTATGAACTACCCAAGAGGGAGGCCTCCATAGCATGTGAGGAAATCTTCTCATTGGGAATGGTGGAATTCCTAGGTACCTGTGATAATCCCTATCTCTAAATGGAGAGAGTCTTCTAATATGTTCCTGTAGCAGACAATAATGGAGAAGGGAGTCTAGGGATCTGATATCCAGTACAGTGATCTAGAGATCTGATATCCATCTTTGGTGGCTCCATTGTCTGAGAAATGCCAGGATTTGTGTTTGTTTTAGCAATTGGCCAAGACAGGTTTTTACCAAGGATAGCAGGAACTGAACTGGGCAGGTGGAACACTGGACAAGATTACGCTCTAAGCATCACTGGATTGAGAGAGGAGAGATTCTTCCAAATGGCCGTTTGTCATAGGTGTCAGGTGAAAAAAAACCCAGACACTTATGAAGGGAAAGTAAGCTCTGTTCCTCGAGGATCTGACACCTTTACTTCGGGCATGAAAATTGAGTCTGCCCAGCTGTTTTTATTTCAAGGGCTATTTAAATGCCGACGAGTGAAAAAATGTCATGGCTTTATTCGTTGAGATATATATATATATAAAATCAAAGAGAAGAAATAAGTGTGACCTTGCATTGTTCAAAACAAGTATGTCAACTCAAGAAAGCAGAGAGATGAAACAAGAAAACGTTGTTGGCTGCTTAAAGAAAACACATTGCTGCCGCTAATCCAGGAGAAAGTGTTAGAAAAGAGCTCACAGTTCCATAAAAGCTTTCCCTTAAGCCTAGCGTACGAGATCAGAGGTCTCTGACATGAAAGTGGTTGTTGTGAAAGTTAAAGCTGTGCAGTACCAGCTAAGCAAGGGAAAGCACTGCTGATTTTATAGGAAGTGTTCTTATTTTAAACGTCGGGTATTTTTATAGGTTAGTCCATGCTTTTTTGCATCTTTCTCTCCAGTGTCACACATTTTTCTCCCACATTTAGATTCACACATTCCTCCTGTATTATGTGTGAGCAATAATTTGTCTGCTGAATGCTAACTTTGCATATTTGAGATGGGGGAAATTGTCTTGCATTACTTTTCTGTTTACATTTTTTGTTAAGTTTGTGAGGTTGATGAACAAGGGTCTTTTACTATTTGTATTATGGTAGCACCTCAATGGACTGAGTGCCCACTGTGCTAAGTGCAATGCAGACTCAGAACATAAACACCCCACCTTAAAAAGCTTACATTCATCAGTTACATTGGCGTACATCCAGAGCGACTCCAATGAGGTGAAGGCAATTACTCCAGATTAATAAAACTCAGATTTTCAGTTGATTAGAGATTCCTGTTGTCTCCATTTTTTGGCATCTGTTTTGAGTGTTTCAGACTCATAGACTTAGAAGGGACCATTATGATCCACTACTCTGATCTCCTGTACAACACAGTCACAGAACCTCACCTTCCCACTCCTATGACTAAGTTATTGAAATCCTCAAATCATGGTTTAAAGACTTCAAGGTACAAAGAATCCATCAACCAGTGACCCGTGCCCCAGGCCGTGGAGGAAGGCGAAAAAAAGAACCCAGGGTCTATGCCAATAGGGCCCTCGGGGAAAATTCCTTCCCAACCCCAAATATAGTGATCAGCATTACTCACCAGCCAGACACCAGGAAAGAATTATCTGCAGAGACTCAGAACCCACCCCATCTAACATGCCATCACAGGCCACTGGGCATATTTACCTCTAGTAGTCAAACAGTTAATTGCCAAATTAGGCTGTCCCCTCCATAAATTAATCAAGCTCAGTTTTTTGCCCTCACTGTTCTCCTCGGAAGGCCTAATCCTGAGACTTCTCTACTTTCACAAGTAATTGTTACTCTTGTAAATAGATACAGTGACTTCAGTGGGATTGTTCATTTGAAGAGTAGTTAGATAAAATACTGTGGAATTCAGCCTCTAAAATTTAGATCATTATGCCCTCTGCCCAGTTCCTGAACATTTAAAATATATTTAGTCAGAAAAACTGATATATCAAAACAAAAGGGTAACACAATGCAACACTGTACCAGGTACAAATACTTGCATTCTGACTCCAGTTACAAACATACTCTATGAATCTACTGATTTACAGTCCTAACAGCCTTCTCAAACAGGTTTTTGAGCAACAGAATATCCATGCATGTGTCTCTGAGCCTTTTCTGGAGACAATAAAGCAGCCAAGTACTCAGACTTATTGAAAAGCAGATTTCTTTGAAACAAGGCTTAGCAAAATGCTTTTACATTTTACCTCTTGCAGTACCTTAGCATAAGAGCTACCTATCTCTGTCAAAATAACTAGCACCTGCCTGTCAAACGGGTGAAGAAGCATTCTGCTGTGTTTAGTAACAGATAAAAATCAACAGTACATTTGATGAAAAATAATCAACATTTAGGCCTGTACAGCTGACATAAAACATCCTGTATTGTTATGTCACAAAATGGCTTTTGTCTTTTCAAACAAAAAATATCTGCACTTAAACTAGGGACAGATTTTCTAGCCTGCTGCATTGGCACAAAAGGTCTGGAAACTGGCCACTTCCCCAGCTGAGACCCCCCCCCCCCCCCCAGTGCATGTCTTCTGTTGGCATGGAGCCTGCATAGCAGATTCATAAGTCTTCTTGCCTGCCTCACTCTCACATAAACAGTGTACATGGCAAGTATTCTCAGGAAGTAGATGATCCCTTCTGATGTAGATTAGGACAGCTGATGCACCAATTCAGAACTGGCATATGAAACCAAAAGCAACTCTTTTGCACTCATCGACGTCTTGCTGCACCTGGGTTCTGCTGTACCAATTTCTTATTCTTTTTTAAGTGAGTTTGGCGCTGGATTGATTATACTGTACCTTTACATGCTTTTTTATATATATAAAAAATCTACAGCTCAAGGTTAGCAGTTCACGTTTCCTGAGTCCACCCAGCTTTGATAAGCTCACCTGTAGAAGTAAGGTGTTAGGTAAATCTCAACGCTCATCCAATCATTGGCTTCCTGCTAAGCCTTCCAATGAGTACCAACAATGATAGCAACTTTTGCTGGCCTGAGGCCACTAACCCATTTTACGGAAGCCAACAAAGAACCAGTGGATGACAATTTTCTGTATCTGTAACTAGCCATATAATTTAACACAAGAAATACTTATCTGGACCTAGATTTGAACTGGTGACCTACAGGTGAAAGGCATAAAATAGAAATATGTATGTCCTTCCCCTCCCTGTCATTCCAAAACATGCAGGCAAACCTCCTCACCCATTAAAAACCAGGCACACATTTAACAAGCATGGTCGGTTTCCTATTCCTGATACTCTTCATAGTCTATTACCTTTTCTTGAGCTCCCAGTGGGTGTGGTCAGCATCTGGATAAACCAATGAAATGTGTCCTAGGATAGGAACTCTTATTTCATCCCCTGCATCCCAAAGTGGTCAGAAGATTGGCTCATCTTCAAGAATGTAGGGCAACAATTTTCCTTAGTGCAGGCAAAAGCTCTGGTCCTGAAGACTCTTATGCACAGGAGCATTCACTTACTTTGACACAGTCCCCCTAAAGTCAAGTGGTCAAGTGCAAATACAAGTGAAGAATGCTCAGGGGTATTTACAAGATGGGGCCGGAAGGTTCAAGTGCTCTACTGAAAAACAAGATTTTTGACAAACAGAAGGAGAAAATCAGATTTAAACAAAAGAGATTTCTGCAGCATACAGCCCCTTCTGTGCCTGGCAACAGCTAAGCTGGGTCATTTTAGATTAGTTTTAGTACAATGAAAGTTTTAGTTTTCTTTTCCCCTACCACCTTTCCAGCTTATTTGACACACATCCCCTGATTTGATTTCATTTTATAGCCCTGGTGTACTTTAGGTTTCAGATTCTTTGATGGGCCTGATTTCTTATCATAATGCACACATCCCATTTTGCAAGTGGTGTTTCCCAGGGTCTGTCCCTGAAATACTCTTATTATTATTAAGTATTATTTGTCTTAAATAGCACAGAGCCACTAACTGAACCTGATGCCCCACTCTGCTAGATGCCATACGTACCTATATAAAGGACAGCCCCTGCCATGAAGAACTCACAACCTAAATAGATAAGGCAAATCAAGTATGGGGGAATTTAAGTATTATCATCAGTGTGATGTCTAGACAGTCTCATTTTGGGTTTTTCTACACCCTTTTGCACTGTTTCACATCCAGTATACAATCCACCCCCCTCCACCATGGCTGTGTGCATTTTGCACTGATCTTAATAACCATGCGTGGCATATTAAACGTCTTAGAGACATCACCCTGAAAACAGCTCAATCTGCTTTGAGAATTCATTCTTTTCATTGACTCTTCTCTATTGGTATATCATTTCCGAATCATAGACAGCTTAACCGATCTGTCACAAGCACTTAATAAGCTTTTGAAATGAAAGAGGATTTTAGAGTATTTCAAGTTATATTCATAGCAATCAAGTTTTTTTAAAAGATATTTAAAATTACTGAACATAATTCCCCAACCGCTGAGAACTGCTTTCTTTTTGGTCTACACTGACAGAAGCAAAATCCAGAATACTAGGCCAGCTTATTGATATATTTGGAATAAAGATTAATGAAAAATACATCAATAAATAAAATACCATAATGAAATCCTATGGCGCAGTTAAATATTTATGAAGTGTTTTTTATTTGCAAAGAAAGAATGCCAACACATCACCATTACTAAAATGGCCTAGTATTCTGAACAGATAGAAATCACATAATTTAAACAGCAGGTGCAATTTAAAATGTATGTTCGTAATGCTGCTCTCCGCTACACGTACGCTTCTCCACTGACACCAACGGGGTGTCATGGGTGTCCCTGAGAAAAGAAATAGCTTTAATGAGCCTCTCACACACAGGGCTAATTCATAACAACACACCAGGTAGGAACAAAGGTCTAGTTTCTGCTGTTGTTATGCCAATGTAAATTCAGAGTAATCCCCTTTCCTTCAGTGAATTTACTCTGGTGTAATTCAGGATAGATGTGGCACTAGCTACATTAGAAAGCGAACAGAGATACTGGGTGCCTTGGGGAATTACTAATGAGAGAGTGAACCTTTCATTAGAACTAGCTGGAAAAAAATTGACAATTTTTTTTTTGTCAAAAATGCTATTTTATCAAAACTCAAATGTTCCAAGGAAACGTATCTGTTTTGAAAAAAAATCATCAGGAAGGTCTCTCAGGTCCATGATGTAGTTTCTGGTCACGGAGAAAGAGAGACCTGGGAATAGCTAATAGCGGGGATTAGGGGGATGAAGGGGAGCTGAGCACTCATCTGAGACATAAGATCTCCAAATTCAAGTCCCGACTCTGCCTGATCTGAAGCTATGACTTGAATGTAGGTCTCCAATATTTGAGGTAAGGGCCCTACCAACTAGGCTACTGGTTACTCCGGGGGAGGTCTCACTCTCATTTTTTCATGAAAAATTGAGAGTTCTCATTTCCATTCCACACTGGAATGAAAACCAGCTTTGAAACTGAAATTTTTCATGAAATAGAATTACTGGTTTCTGGCCAGCCTTACTTTTCATCTCTAAGGTTGTTTCAAAGCCAGTGATGGTCAACAGTGCCTTATACCATCTGATAACTGTTGTGTGGCCTCTAGGAAATGATCTGTGATCTCACTCAGTTCCAAGTGGAATGATGTTGCATCATACAATAAAACCTCCGAGTTATGAGCACGTTGGGAATGCAGGTTGTTTGTAACACTGAACACAATGTTACGGCTGTTCTTTCAAAAGGTTTCAGCTGAACATTGACTTACTACAGCTTTGAAACTTTACTATTCAGAAGAAAAATGCTGCTCCCCTCCCCCCCTTTTTAGTAGTTTATGTTTAACATGGTATTGTACTGTATGTGCTTTTTTTTTTTTTTTTTCCTCAGCCGTTGCCTGATTGTGTACTTTCAGTTCAAAATGAGATGTGTGATTGACTGGTCAGTTTGTAGCTCTGAGGTTCTACTCTAGCTGGCACAATATGGCACTCCTCCTGGTCCTGATGGCATAGAATCATAGGGCTGGAAGGGACCTCATGAGGTCATCTAGTCCAACCCCCTGCTAAAAGCAGAACCACTCCCACTGAATCATCCCAGCCAGGGTAAATGCTTAATGGCTAAATACAAGACCACAAACTAGTATTACAAGCACTAAGGAATGAGAACAGACAATATTTGCTTCTAGGGCCTGATTCGCCACTGTACTGAAATCACTGGGATTATACCAGAGCTGAGCAGGAGTAGTACAGTGGCGAATCCTGACCAGTGTCCCCTCTATTCGACACTGGTCAGGCCGCATCTGGAATACTGTGTCCAGTTTTGGGCTCCCCACTACAGAAAGGATGTGGACAAATTAGAAAGAGTCCAGCGGAGGGCAACGAAAATGATTAGGGGGCTGGGGCACATGACTTATGAGGAGAGACTGAAGGAACTAGGCTTATTTAGTCTACAGAAGAGAAGACTGAGGGGAGATTTGATAGCAACCTTCAACTACTTGAAGGGGTGCTCCAAAGAGGAGGGAGCTAGGCTGTTCTCGAGGGTAACAGAGGACAGAACAAGGAGCAATGGTTTCAAATTACAGCTGGGGAGGTCAAGGTTGGATATTAGGAAAAACTTTCTCACTAGGAGGGTGGTGAAGCATTGGAATGGGTTCCCTACGGAGGTGGTGAATCTCCATCTTTGGAGATTTTTGAGGCCCGGTTAGACAAAACCCTGGCTGGGGTGATTTAGTGGGAGTGGTCCTGCTTTTTAGCAGGGGGTTGGACTAGATGACCTCGTGAGGTCCCTTCCATCCCTATTATTCTATGATTCTATGAATCAGGCCCCTAGTCAGGTTAGGTTTTGGTTCATAATGTAAGTAAATGAAAGGCCTGATTCTCCAATGCCTGGTCTATTCTATCCCATACCAAACCCATCACCATGGTATCTGAGTGCTAAATCAGAACGGTAATATGAAAACCACCATCCTGACTGACTACTGGGGATTAAACCAGAAACCTCCAGAGCTAAAAGCGTTGCCCTCTACAAATTTTGCTAAATGCTAGGTCCACTAACTCAGTGTTTCTCAACCTTTTTGGTTCCAGGAACTGGGTCAGGGAGATCTCAGGGACCAGTCACTGAGAAACACTGCTCTAACTAAGAGATGTATCAGACGGATAAACCAATATCTGATATTTGTAGACCAACCACAGACAGGGGCACACATCACACACTGATAAGTAGGATAAGGCAGTATTTTACAGTCACCTTGCACAGCTGTAAATGACCATGTAAGATGGAAGGGCAATGGAGAATCAGGCTTGAAATATTCTCCCCTAAAAACAATTTATCAGCCACGTTGGAAGCTATTTATTAGGGCATGATAGAGTCCTTGGACACTTACATAATTGTCAATGAAACATTAGGCAACACACTTTTTAAACTGTATATATACTTCAAAGCCAATAACTATTATTGATTTATGCTGAGAAATCCTAAGTCTATTATCAATTTTGATAACAAATAGAGTCACTCTATATGTACACTTACCTGCCAAATACAAAATAGTGTACAGCTTTATTCTGAAACAAATCACTCTCTCTATTAATGGTAAACATGAACAATATTTAAAGGACCTAATGTAAGTGACAAACAGTCAGCCATTTAACAAAAGCAAATGTAATAATGTAAAGGAAAAGAGGAATCTTGTAAGAATAGTATAATGAAAATGGCATTCAGAAATCCATTAGCAAGAATCTATGATGCTTCAGAGCTCTGGAAAAGTATTTTAAATGTAAACAAAGACCTTTGCTTTTAAAATTCTTAATGAAGATATTAAAAAACCACCTAAAAGCCACTAGAAACTCTTGAAAAACAAGACCATCAAACTAGGCTAACACCTTCATTCATAATGGACTACAAGTCAATACCGTTATTCTTAGTGACGTTACAGTGGACTGCTATTTTCTGAGTGTGTGATACTACATGCCTTTTGTTCATTTCCTCCCTCATCTGCTAATTTTTTGCAAGGTTTGCATTGTTTATTTGTCTTTACTACTGGTAAGATAGCAATGGAAGCAGTGGAACTGTAACCATCCTGCCAGGAGTAGTCAGCAGCAAAAAAAGAGTTATGTTCAATTTTCTAGGAGTTTCCTTCAAGACTTAAATAACATTGACTTGAGCTTCCACCCTGAAACCTGGGAAATTATATACAGCACCCTGGGCATCCTGATGGTTAGTTCTTCCCCAAGCATGGAGTCCAGGGCTTACAGCAAAAATAACATTATTGGGGGTGCTGGGGTGTAAAAAGGAAGATGATGGAACAAATTTGGAGAAAGCCAGAAATTAACAAAAATTCTCTGATGTTAGACTCCCTCCACACCCAGGGTGTCTGGAGGGGGATCCCAACCTCAGATCTCCTCTGGGTACTGTGAGCGACTGAAGCTTTCTGGCCACCCCATCCTTCCTCCCCAGATCCCCACTCACTGTTAGCTGTCCTACGCTGGAGAAGTTCAAGTATCCTAATTGCTCAGTGATGCCTGGATTGCTCGGGGGCACCCAGTTGGAGTGATTTCAGCTTTAATTGCCGGGTGGGAGGCCCACATCAGAGTCTTTTAGAGAGGTCGATGCTCTCTCTGAGGTATCAGCCCAAGCTGAGGTAGGTGTGCTGCAGCTTGGAAACATTCCTCCTCTTGACGTGCTACAGCTTCTCTGCGCTCTTCTCCTCAGAGGAGCTGCTGCCAGCCCCATTCCACAGTCTCAACTCAATTTGTAGGTGAGGGGACAAGTGGTATCAGAGACCTTTGTCTGAACCCTCACCACCAGAGAGGGACCCTCAAGCAGCCCATATCCCCCCACCTTAGGTCTGGCAAGGTTGCCTTACCCAACTGTGCCTGACAGCCGTCTGTGACAGTAAGATCCCAAGCCTATTCAATGACAATGTCTTGTCCCTGTATTTCCCAACATGGTCAATTGCTTTTTATTGATCCCATGCCGAAAACTGAACTGTATTTTAATCAAAATACCTTAAAAACTCACACAAAGCAAAACGCAAATAAGGCCTGTCCTTTTCGGTCAAAACTCCTTGCAATCCAAAAGACGGAGGCAGAAAACTCCCTTCCTGGCCTATCCACAGTTTTTGAGAAGCTTTTGGCTGCTCTTGGCCCATTTCACCAATGGGGACAGCATTCTCCCAGGCTTCAAGCCATACAGCTTAAAGGGCCGTTTGTTTAACTGGGGTTCACCCAAGTGGATAACACATGTTAATAGAAAATCGCAGTACATTAAAAACAAAAAATGCCAGCAGATAAAACAGGAGCATTTGCAGGGAAACAGATTTAGGACAGTACTTTGGCATCCACTGCTGCAGGAACTGAAAAGGTTAAACTAATCACCTTGTTACTTTAATATCTTAATGGGATTTGAGATCTACCCAGGGCAGAAACATCCATCCCATCCAAAGCAACGATGGATGTATATTCACAGTATGTCGTACCATCATTAAAAATGGTTATACCCATGGGCAACACGCTTGTGTAAGTTGGAGCTGGTCACATTTTTTCACAAGAAACTTTTTTTTTTTTTTAATGAAAGCAGTATTAATGAAAAAAGCTGCAAAATTCAGGACATCATTCACTGTATTGCATCCAGTGGTGAAATGGTAAGGGGGAAGAGAGGGAGACTGAATTTTTGAAATAACAAAATGTTGCTAATTTTGAAAAAGATGTGTAGCAAATATTTTCAAAACAAAAACAAAAATGAGAATAAAAATTAATCTAAAATTTCAAAAAGGTTCACGAAACTTTTGCTCTTTTTTCAATCATCTGTATGTTAAGTGCAAGTTGTTAGTTTTAAAATAGAGTTATTGCAATCACAGGGCAAAATATTTTTTCTGCTACTGACATGCCCCTCTTTTTAGAGATATTTTTGGGCTTCTATCTTCAAAAATACTCAAACTTTGGCTTAAGAACACTAAAGCTTTACTAAGCCCAGTCTATTTTCTAAGTGGCTCTTCTTCAACAGCACTTACAAAAAACAGTGGAATAGAAACAGTTTACTGAACATGTATCCAATTCTCAAATGTAAATGCTGATAACTTTAAAACTACTGAACCAGTTTTCTTAAAACTCATCTTAAATATTGGAGCACAAATCAAGCCATGTTTGATGTTTAGAGCTTCAATTATTCAGTTGGTTTTAATAGTCCATACACAATACATCTAAGTGAAAGATATTGGGAAAACATATTTGTAAATGCTTTAATAACTAAAAACAAATAAATAAAATCTCTCCCAAATTTTACTCAGGCTTCACATAACATTTATTTGTCTTTCATTTGACATGAAGAATTGAAAATTTCAGCCCAAAAAGTATTTGTTTGAGAGTAAGTTATGAGCAACCACAAAAGGGAGAGTAACAGTCTGTTTGCACTCTTGGTACTTACTTCCAAAGTAGAAAAAACAACCACCTGTGGGGCAGTAACTTCATATTACACCACTGACATGCTTTGATTATACAACCAGTTTAACTGTGAACTATATCTTCTAGAGGAGTAGAGCTGTTGTATGGGCTTGTATGCAACATCTGTTCACCTCTGACACATTTCCAGCACCAGGAGAAAAGGATCTGGTCCAAACTATGTTGTAATTAAACTTTATAAGCATGCCTAATAGCATGATCATAAGTAAAGAAAAATCAGGAAGCATTTTACACTCAACAGCGAAGTGTTGGAGTTCACACTGGAGATCACAGTCTGATCTCTGCCAAGTGTGAAGCAGCTGGGTTGAGAATCAGCACCTCCAAATCAGGGATTACGGTTCTTTCCCGAAAGAAAGTGGAGTGTTCTCTCCAAATGAAGGGTGAATAGTTGCCCTTAGTGAAAGAATTTAAGCATGTAGGGGGCTTGTTCACAAGTAAGCAGAAGCAGGAGCAGGAGCTGGACCAGCAGATTAGTGTGGTGGTGGCAGTGAGATGGGTGTTATGCTGATCCGTGGTGGTGAATTGGGAACTACATTTTTGGATGAAGCTCTGGATTGACAGGTCAATTTATATTTCCATCCTCACCAAAGTCATGAACATTGGGTAATGACTGAAACGATGAGATTGGGGTATAAGCGGCAGAAATGAAGTTTCTCTGGAGGGTGGTCTGGCTGACTCTCTGAAAAAGGGTGAGGGGCTCAGCTCTTTGGGAGAGTCTCAGAGTAGAACTGCTACCCTTCTGAACTGAGAGGAGTCAGCTGAGATGGTTTGGGCACCTGATAAGGACACCTCTTGACTGGCTTCCTTTGGACCTTGACCAGGCACATCCTACTGGGAGGAGGCTCTGAGACTGACCTATGTCACACTAGATGGATTATATCTTCTGGCTGGCCTGGGAACTCCTGGGTATCCCACAGGAGGAGTTGGAACCTGTTGCAGAAGAAAGGGAGGTCTGGTCCTCCCTATTTTCTATATTGCTGCTGTGATCCTCACCAGGAAAAACAGCATGAAGGAAAAGAAGGGATGCATTTCTCATCCAAATTGTATCTGTTACTTAACAACACTGGAGTGTCAAAGATAAGACTGCAGACTGCCCCTGAGGTAAGCACTGCAGTTTCATATTTTAAGGAATTAATATTGTGCATGAAAACTTTGGCTTTGAAAATTAGCCAGTCGTGTGCTTGCAATATTTGGGCTACCTCTCAATAAACTAGGGAAAGTGGCTGGTCTTCAGCAAGATTGCCTTCAAGACTGAGCGTAACAAGGTATTTTTGAGCAACCTGGCATCACTGACACATGACAGTCTTTAAGCCTATGATTTGTATGAACAGGACACTACTTTGGAGGACTCATTTGTAGCATTTCTCTTACTCCACCAGTTCATGGGACAAGGCAGCAGCAACAACAGAATTCCCCCCAAAGTCTCAAAGTCCAATTGTTTCTCTATTGCTTTGAAATTAAAAACACATGGACACTTAAAGAGAGATGAAATGAGATGGACTTCAGGGAACCGTGGCTTCCACCTGGTAGTCCTACCATAGCAAGAAAACAGATCTTTTACCAACTTCAGATGAAGAGATGGAAACTCTAACCAGCGGTGAGAGGAAGTACAAGAGGAAAAGAGTAAATCTCAAATGTAGCCAGCTGTCAGACAAGCTTGTGCAGGTGGGAATAGATTTGCTTGTATGGGCATCATTGGTGATATGATGGGATGCTGCTTCACAATTTGTACCCTTTGCTTCCATATTTTAAATGCATCTAGGTACAAAGAATTTACCCTTTTCTATTTTGTGAAGGGAGACCGGGGTAAAAGGTGAACCTCTTGTTGAGGCGGTGTCCTTAAATTGCATCTATTGCATATTAATTCTGTGTTTGTGGCTACTGCCAATCAGCTTTACTGCTAGAGATAGGGAAAAGCTGGGCTGGCATTCATATTTCTCACCGACATAACTAGGAAACAAAAAGCTCAGAACTTCGTTATTCAAATTTTTATAGTAGGAAGGGAAAAAAACCTCCAAATATATAATTGTGTAATTGTCACAAAATCTCTCCCCCCAGCAGCTCCCATTCCACCACATACCATCAGTTTGATGCAACTCTAAACTCGTAGGGCACCTCCTTTGTCCAGTCACTACCTGCAATACTGGCTCTATCCCTGCTGGCTGACTTAGCTAGCTGTGTAGTCCCTTTGTACCAGCACTGCAGTGCAAAAATGGGCAGTACCCAAACCAAGACTCAGGATTCCTGGCTTGGAATCCCTCAACCATCTTAGATCCAATACAATACAGATCTCTCCCAGTTTCATTTTCATCACAAAGAAAATAGAAATAAATAGAATAAAACAGAACAAGTATCAAATGAGATGCTGCAACCATATTGACAAACTGCATGACTCAAGAAATGCATCTTACATTTGAATACATAGAAAACAAGAGACTATCCAAGTAGTAAGACCATTATTCTCGTGCTAACCCTCAGTTTAATTACTATCCTAATGTATATAATATATTGATTTTATTACAGTATATATAATGGACTTAATGGGCCATTAGCTATTTTAAAAGGTCATTTTTTTCCTCATGCTCATTAATTAATGTCCATGGGTTATTTGTCATCTTATTCATTGTTAAAAAAAAAAAAAAAGTGAAAGTCAGTTGCAAAACTCATTGATTAAATGGGTAGGTTTCACAGGGTCTGGAGCAGCTCATAACTGATTGCCAACCTCAAGGCAGACTGTCAAAAAGCAGGGCAGACACCCCAAATTGGTGCTCTGTTCTAAAATTAGATTTCACAAACCCAATAACAGATCTGAACTCCTGGATCACAGCAACAGTTTTACCATCCCCTTAAGGCAGGCATTCCTGTCTATTTTGCCACCCCACCTAGCTGGACTTAGTGATAAATGGTCATTTATACCAAAGACCACAAAATATTCAGTTTTCACCTAGTACCAAGAGACCAATCTCTTAACCCAGGTCAATTTGCACCTTACATCTCACACCAAATACAATGCTGGTAGCCAATCCCATAATAAATCCTCAATTAATTTACTAATTAGGAACAAGAAAGAAAAGTGTTAATTGCAGGTTAAAGCAGATTACATATAAGCACAGATGAGTTACAGTCTATGGTTCAACAAGATAAAAGAGATGTAGTATTCAGTCCACTGAACATCTTTTAGGGCTAGCTCAGGTTGACCCTGAGCAGCTCTGCTTTTGTTTCCTGGTGCCTGGTCCATGAGAATTCAAACAACAAAGAGACAACCACTTCTTGCGAGCATCTTTATATGCCCTTCCCCCAGAGTTCAAACCAATGGGATGAAAGGTCCCACATATAACTTCTTCATGGGTAGATGGGGAATCAACAAAGTTCTTGTCCTAGAATAGTCCAGTTAGTACTCTAGGTAGTCCTTGATTGGCAAAGGAACCACTCTTCCTGCCTAGATTAACAAATTCAGAACAGGCATTTTTACAATTATAAAGCAAAACTTTCATATTACCTCACAGCATGGGACACAGATTTTACATGTAAAAATAAGACATATAGCAGTTTACAAGCATTTTATAGATTCTAAACACATCTTCTAATACCAAACACTATACAGTCTAAACACTTCTTTAAGTCTAACACCTACCGTGAACAATATTAGCATACAGAGGAGCTGGTCTGGTTTCTAACGATGAATTTTTCAGTGCTCAGCAGTCCCCTATGGCCTTGACCAAAGCTGGCGCCTGGTTTACTAATATCACAGTGGATATAAGGATGTAAATGTAATAATTTACCTCAACCTTTCATAAAGTCATATGGCACACATAATCAAGAAAAGTAAAATTCTTAATCCAGTCTGTAATTATGCTTTTAAAAAAAAAAAAAAAAAAAGTTCAAATTAGGATTCATTTTAGCAACTATAGATTAAGATTTTCTGGGGCTCTAGGTAAATTCTAAAGTTTAAGGCCCAACTGATCCGCTCTTTCCTTTACACTGGCAACTTGAGTCTAGTTTAGAGACGATCCTCCATTCTACTCCTGACCCCACTGTCCCTACTCCACCCCACCTGGGTTAGTTTTCTTAACGGGTTAAATATACTTTAAACATCTATTGCCATGATTTAATTTGAAATGATATAAGCTTTGTCACAGTCCTGGTTGAGCATCCTCTGGTGGACACTCACCAGGCTGCTGTGTTTGGATCCACATGATGGATCTGTGTGCTTTTAGGAACTCTCGCGACATGGGTAGTCTTCAAACCTTACTCCTGTCTTTGGCCTTTGTGAACTCTCCTCGGACATAGCCTGTCTATTTGGTATGTTGCCTCAGAAGTAGAACAACGCAGTCCAGTTGACCTAGGTCCCAAGACCAGAGCCAAACCTCACAAGACTCCCTGGTACTTTAAGCGCATCCTCCACAGATCTCCTCCCTGCTGGATGCCCTGGTTAATAATTTACCTCTTCAGGGATATGGGATTATTGAAGCCAATAAGACAGACCCATTCAGAGGCAGCATGCTGACACCACTCCCCCTTTCTTTATCACCAAGAAGTGTGATACAAGAATACAGTAAGGACAATCATAAGGCTTAAACATACAAAGTCAAAGCAGAATTCATAATTTGTACATAGAGAGGTTCCCCCAAACCATCGGAGGCATCTTTTTGATTTTTTAGCTATTCTTGTCTCCCTTTCTCAGCTACGGATGGTGGGCATCTTGCAAGTAGTAACAAATCCAGTGGAGCCAACACCATTGGAAAGCCAGTGTTCTGATTATCAGCACTCACAGGATCAGCAGTGGTCATCCTGAGGCTGTTACGGGTGTTTTTGCTTGATAATACCTTTGCTTCCTCATGATCGTGACTGTCTTGAAACTCTACAGTAGTAGTATCTCCAAATAGCAAATAAAGCACCAAGGGCCCAGTGCTATATTTTTTCTTGAAGTAATTTTAAATGAATTTGCTTACACCCTAACTGGACATATTTTTCTGGAGGAAATTAAATTAAATTAAAACTGTGGTTTTCAACCTTTTTTCATTTGCCGACCCCCTAGAAAATTTCAACTAGAGGTGCGGGGTCCTTTGGGAAATCTAAAATATAGTCTGCAGAGCCTCGGTGGTCCATACACCCCAGGTTGAAAACCGTTGCTTTAAAATAATGAAATAAATAAATACTTTGATTTGTCATACTTGCCTTCTGTGTGACTTCAAAGAGTTTGGGCCTTTCTGTTTCAGGCATATTCTAATTCTTGCCATTTATTGATTAGCTTTAATTTATACAATCCCTTTTCTGTTGTGTTCCCGTGCAATACTTTGAGAGATTGTTTCATGTGAAAGGCACTATTACACATTGAACTGATTATTGCGGTTTTGTCGCTGATAACACAGACAAGAAGCCTCCTGGCAGGCAAACAACTTCTTCACTAATATGTATTCATAATTTGTATCTCAGTAAAAGATGTAAACATATATTATCATTCAATAAGCTGTAATTTTAATTGCTTATAAATGTTATTAATTCTGATTGTGATTATTCAATAGGTAATAAAGATAAAGGCTGTCAAAATCAATTAAGTACATATTCATTAAATTCAAGGTAGCTTCAGTTTCTTTATTGCACAAATACAATTAACACTTAATATGAATCTCAGTAAGTTACATAATCATGTGACTCAGAATAAAGGGAGGATACAACCTTGGCCTTTTACTTTTTACATGGGAAAACATTAATGATGCTGACATTGGAGACAATTAGACAGTGCTGGCCAATTGTTTTTAGTCAGCTTTCTCTCACATCTGTGGTGTCTACAAGCAAGAAGGGCCATTGTTTCTGCAGGCCTCCGTCGCGCTTTGGCTTTTTGTGCTAACCGTCAATCTCTTGGTGAATATCAAAGCTGTGAGGAAATTAGAACAGACCAGCTCTACTGCACTACACTAAAGCTTAGCAGGGTGCATCCACTATGCTACTAATTAGGCAGTGGCCAACAAAATAACCTGTCAATGTGTGCTTGCCATTTCCCACACACCTGCATTTCATACACTAATAAGCGTACAACCAGGGAGAGAAAGGGATAACTGCTGAAGTGTGAAAAATGAACAAAATATAACAATGTTTCTATCCCCACCTATACGACTGCCAATTACCATTTAACATTAGGTAGAATCAACATGTTGGAAGCAATGCAATACAGTATCTGAAACTAAGGAGGGGGATAGAAGGGGGAAAGCCACACATAGAGTCCATATTAATGTTTGCTGTAAAATGTCACACTAAGCGGAATCTGTAGTTGTTTATAAAAGCCATGATGCTGGAAATGATCATAATTAGGGTTTTTTTCTTCTTCTTCTCGACTTAGGTAGAAATCCATGTTTGACTGACTTAGGTAAAATAAATGAATATGTACCATAGAACATGCAAGACAAGACACATCTATGGGGCCAGATCCTCAAATGGTGTAAACTGACACGGTTTGATTCATGTCAATGGAAGCATGCCAATTTGTACCGGTTGACAATCTGGCCTATTGTGTTCTTTCTTACTTTTATGTGTGTTTTACTTGAACTGATTGTTGATGTCTTTAATTTTTTTCCCCCGCCATTCTTTTACCATTCCACATTACAATTCCTCTTTTTTAAAATCAAATTAATTGGGATGACAATTGCAGGTTTTCTCATGGGGTTATTAAATCTGTGTTACTTTTCTCTCTGATGAACCCTTTCAGTATAAAAAAAATGCTGGTTTAAAGAAGAGATAGTAATGACTGACTTCCTTCTACAAAATATGCACGAAATGGCATGATGACGATGCTGTGGGAAAGATTTATTCTGTGATTAGCAATGCTGTGTTAGGGAAAAAAAGGCTCATCCCAAAAATGCTTACTGGGTTTTACCATGAACTTTATAATGGGGCATAAATCTAGATGTTTGG
>ML685755.1:13313855-13355112 GCA_007922175.1 Pelusios castaneus
CTCCATTAAGGTCAGTAGATCTCAATTGATGTACACCGGCTGAGGATTTGGCTCCATTGAATTAATCAGTTCCATTTTTGCGCTCTTTATTATTTTCTTCTGTAAACAAACAAGGGGTATAAAAACAAATATGCTTAGATAAAATAGAACTGATTCCCAACCCCATACACCCACCCACTCAATATTCTCTCATTTTTTTGTAAACAACAGATCTGGTGAATCGGGTATCTGTGATAGCATTCACTTCAAAAGGCAATGGGTATTAAGACTTGCATATCACTTGGCAGAAACAACCCTATCTGGTGACTTTAAAGTATAGCTGCATTTAAAAAACAGAGGGATTGATGCAGTGTGTGGATGGAACTGTTTTTCCTTCACAAGAAAAATCACTTCATCTCAATATGTAGTGAAAAACGACTATATTGTTATAGTATCTTTGATGGAAATCATACAATAAAGGCCAATATTCAAATGGTATTGGTTAGATACTTTTGAACACCACTCTGCCTTTCATTACACTTTATCCAGGAGCAGCAATTTCAATTATAAATAAAAACTTTCTCCGCCTCTTCCCACTTGAGCTCAAGTACAGAAGGCCCCTATTTAAAATGCAGCTCCCGAGCAGGCCACCGGGCCGCCTGTTCAGCTGCCAGTGGCTTTTGTGTACAAAGATGTTAATTGGTCCTAATCCCCTCCTAGAAGCTGTTTTGGTAGCCTGACCTGGCACCCCAAAGGACACCTTGGTGTGAAAAACTAAAGGGCCCATTCAAAAGAGAGTGAAAAGCAGCGCTGAGCATTCCAACACATTTTAATTTCAGGAATTAAAAAGGGGAGGGTGTCGCTAGAGAGGTAGGGGGCTGGGGAGGGGACACACATCATCGTCCTGGTTCTGAATAAGTCATACAAAGCTTTAGTAACAGTGAAGTCCTACAAACATTCCCTTTCTACAAAAAGCAGGGACCCACATACATTTCAGTTTCAGCTTCTCAAAATACTCCATTCGGTTGATTTAAACTATAAGTCATTTCTCTGTATCGCAAAGGTTTTCAGGAAGATTGGAAAACAAAAACCAAAGCCCCAAACTACCAAACACGCCCCTTCTCTCATCCTACTAAATCAGAAGGGGATACATTCAAGCCAAAGTGCGTTTCTCTGCTTATTCTGCGCATCTATTGTGCTACGCAAATGAAGTCCAGCGTATGCATTAGAGAAGACATTTTCATTAAGTGCTGCCAGAGTAGATGGGGGGAAAAAGCCCAGCTATTATGGTAAACTGATAATCAAATGTCTGTAAGAAACATTAGATATAAACACTCTCCCTGAGGAAGTTGTAAAATACTATCTGTGCCGCAAGCCATTGTACAAAGTATACATTTACAGCCTGGGTGGCAAATTATGCTAATAGAATGCACAAACCTCAACTGTGAGGTTTTGAATTTTTTGACACAGTTCACAGATCAACTTCATAGGTCAGAGAAGTTTGCCTCCCACAGCCTGATAAAGTAAAAAGATATAAAGTGTGTGTATTATTATAATTCTGCTGAATGCCAAATTTTCAACTAGAATACATCTTGGATATTTTCTTCTTTGGATTTATTCATAGTGAGTATTTTTCATTAGTCACTGAGCTAGGCAAGGGCAAAACACTTAAAAGATGCCTTTCATGAAAACATTTCAAGGTGCTGAACGTAAAATCCAATGAAAAAGCTCCCATTGCAAATCAATGTACACAAAAAGACAGCTACGAATATACTGTAGCAATTCTTGCACCAAAGAACAACTTCTCTGATGTTCTTTTTAATGAGTGTCTGCAGTCCTGGAAGAATTTGAAGTGTAAAATAATAGATTCCCATCACCATCAACAGACCTCAGCTCAAAGAACTACAATTAGATACTGGAAACAAAGACAAAAAATAATGATTGTATTATTACTGTAAGAACAATACAAGGACGTCAGGGATTCAGTAAGTATGTATGATCCATCAATGCATGCATTGCAATTTTGCTTTCATGACTTTATGACACTGAATCTTTGTTAATGGAAAAACTGGGAGGGAAATCTGCATCATTTTTATGTTTTTGAAAAACATTAAGCTGGACATCTTTATAAATCAAAGACAAAAATCCACCACCTTGGAATAAACCTTGATTGGTGACCTCAAAGAGCAATTTCAATATAAATCAATAACAGTCATCAAAACAAACAAACAAAACTCTACTTCTGCCTTGACACTTTATGTTTCTTCCTTTTCTGTAGAGCAGCTCAAGAGCTTTGGTGTAAGATCTGTCTTGGAAACAACGCAGAGCCACATGACTTCACAAAAGAGCCTTAAAGTCTGGCCCAAATAAAATGTGCCTCAGCTGGTTATAACCCCATTTAGGAGCCAAAAGGTTAAAGAGGAACTGAAATCCTTGTTGTAAACTAAACACTCAGGTAGGAAGCCAATAATGTCTATTCAGTGTGTTTACATTAGAGAGACAAGGGGGTGAGGTAATTTCTTTTATTGGACCAGGCAGCACAATTTTTGGTTGCACACTTGAGACACCTTGATTTTCAGGGGGCCAGGGCTCAGTGCTTCCTGAATAGCCACTCCCTTAAATGGCACCTGAGCATTGACACGCTTTTGAAAATCTTGATCCTCTAAGTCATTTTAATTTCTGCTGCTTTGACTTTGTTTTCACCATCATTTAAAAATGAATTAAAATGCTTTATAAAGCATACATAAATCAAGCTGTGTCAGGCACTAAATCATGAGTAGAAGACAGCTGAGATGCTTCTACTGTAGATGAACTGCTTGTTAATGAAATCATACTTCCAAGAAACTTCTGTGAAACTACTGGAAGGAGAACAGAAGGCAAGAAAAGTTATCTAGAGGCAGGAAGAATATTCGAGGCAAATATCTAGAGGCAAAGAAGAATATTCGAGTGCGATGGGTGCTACAGAAAAAAAAATAGCTGATGGAATCCTGTCCCCATTGATGTGAAGGAAAACTTTGCTATTGACTTCAGTGTCTATATGTGATTAGATGGATAGCGCCAAAGGACAAGCACTTTGTACTGAATTGCCGGTCAGCACTTATGCAAAGATGTGTCAAGCTATTATGGAGAAAGGTGCATGGTGCTCTCCAAATTGAGCATAGCAATATGCCCACACTAAATTGAGGAGGAGAAAAAGTGAGCATATTAGAGGTGCAGGAAGGATATAAGCAGGGAACAAGTGCTCACTGGAACCCAGTACTATGGGTTTGATGCAGGAATTACCAGGTGAAATTCTCTAGTCTGTTATACAGGAGGTCAGGCTAAACGATCCTAATGGGCCCTTAATATCTATGAATGCAAGTGTGAGTGGAGGCTGTTTTGGGGTTTGTTTGTTTTTTTAAACTCAGTTGCTCCTACTGCCAGTCCTAATACTACCTCAGTTAGGTGTGCCAAGGAGTAACATTTTGATGAAACAGAAAGGAGGGGTAGTCACAGGTGCTCCCAATGTCTCTTGCACACATGTACTGAATACAGCTGTCTTGCAGGCCCTTCAGCATGCAGTGCCAGCCTCTGTCTCCTACCATCACCATTCTGGATTGTAACAAACCACTGTACTGGGAATCTTCATCCATGTTCCTACAGACCCAAGTCCTATCTTGGAGATGAAGATCATCTGTGTCAAATTTTGCACATAGTGCAGTTGCTTTGACTGAAAACTCTTCCTAACTGGCCCATTTCAAAGATGTTCCCACTGCAAGTGTGGAGTTGACTTAGGGGCTCATAAGGGAACAAGGAGGCATGGCTAGGGAAGATGAGGTAGCTGGAACACGCCTATGCTGCTATGATTCTTGTGTCCATTAGCCTAGCCTAGCTGCTCAAACACACTACAGGGAGACCAGCATGAATAGGGAAAAACCAGGATCAAGGCAGGGCACAGCTCTAAAACATCTTTGGACACACCCTACCCTGCCTGAGGTCTGAGTTGAATTGTGCAAATGCAGACCATGAGGAATACAAGAAATAAATTATTTCCCTTTTTGTTTCTTTCAAGCTCATTGGCTTTGTTTTCATCCAGTCTGGGAGTTGTCAGACCAGGTTGGAATGGAGGAACATCAACTTTGAATATAACTGGGAAGGTTGCTTAGTGAGAAAGCTATTTAAAAGAACAACAGCAGCAGCATATTAGTATTTGAAGATGGTGGAACTCAAAACTGAAGAACCTAATAACCTGATCATTTGGCTAGGTTTCAAGATTCATAGATTTTTAAGGTCAGAAGGGACCAATATGATCATCTACTCTGACCACCTGCACCCTGAAAACCATAGAACTTCCTGTCCACATCTGCAATAGATACAACCTATTATTGAGTCATTGAAGTCCCCAAATCATGACACTTCAAGGGACAGAGAATCCACCAGCAAATCATCCATGCCCCACACTACAGGGAAAGATGAAAAACCCCCAGAGCCCCTTTCAATCTGCCTTGTGGGAAAATCCTCTCCTGCTCCCAAACACAACGATCAACTAATCCCTGAGCATGTGGTCAAGACTCACCATCCAGATACCTAAAAAAGAATTCTCTTCACCAACAGAGAACCCACCCCATCTAATGTCCCATCACAAGATAAAAAGGTAGAAAAAATTGCTATTCAGTTTTACTAATACATATTTCTATGAGGCTCATTCCTATATGATCTATAATCTCATAAACATTAATGAATTATGTCTCAGATTACCTTTATCACACCGGATTATATTATCTAATCCAGTTTATAGATGGGGAAATTGAGGTACAGAGGTGTTATTTGATTTGCAGAAGCAGTTTGTGGCAGAACCAGGAACTGAACCCAAGGCCAACTTTTTCAAACTCGTGTGTTTCTCATGCGACAGGTAAATCCATTCAGAACTCATTAGCAGCTAGGCTCTGATGTTGAGAAACTCAGTTGAAGGAATGAAGGTCTGGATTGTTTCAATGTATCACACCGTACAAACTGTAAGGGTAATTATAGTGGCATTCAGTGTTTTCTGTCAATCGGTAACTTCATTCTATGGGCGTCTACACTATCTGCCCTTTTCAGCAGCAGACAAACAAGTTACCTAAAATATCTTGCATGCTTATGTTCAGCTGCTCTAGTCCCCGCAGACACATTGTGCTAGTTCGAAGGGAGGAGCCTCGCTTCAAGCCAGTGTTACCAAATTCCCAGGGTGGTGTTGCAGGATCAACTTCCTGATTGGCTGAGCGGGTCGTCACAGATCCTAGCAGTCAATCAGGAAGTTGGAACCAATGGGGGTGAATTTGCTTCTGTCAAAGACGACCTGCTCTAAGTCTTCATTCTACATCAATTGAATTTAACTATGTTTTTGTTTTTGTTTTTTTTACAAAAGTCTCCTAGTACTGAAATTTTACTCATCTAAAGACAGATTAATTAAAATGACACAGTCAAGAAAATTGGTTTCTCTCCCTCTAAAAGAAACAGACCAGAAATATAAAACAATCAGTATGTGGTATCACACCACTATTGCTCCCAAAAAGCACAGCATACACAGCGTATGTAAACTGGCTTTCTGTATTAGCATTTCTTTCAAATAATGAGTAGATCCACTTACATTTGTTTCACCTTTCAGTTATTTTGCCAATTTTCCTTTTTCACTTGAAAAAAGGATTATTCCTTTCCCTTTCCTCCCCCAGAATTGAAGCAGGTGGGGGGAGTGAAGAAGCTTAGGGGTGGGGGGAGAGAAGAGAAAATGTTAACAGTGCCAAGGCTGTAATTACTTTAGAAACATAAAGGTCCATTTTCTCGTTGCTGAAAAAGGAGAATTACACACATAACTGCCATTAGCATTAATGGGACTTACCTACATAAATCTCTAGTACATCAATGGGACGCTAGATCCTGTATAACTATTGGTATGGAGCCTTTCACTGTTTACTCAAAGGGTGCGTGTAACATAGTGTATTCTCTAACTCAGAATTGAGTAGGTCAAAGCTCTGTCTTACTCAGTTCATTGTCATTTACCTCTTAAAGGGCAATTTTCAAGAAATTATTAGGTAGCAGCATCTTAATATCATGCTCTGCTACTTTTTACTTATTGCCTGACAAAGGCAGAAGCTGATATAATATAAAATATTCTCATATTTTCCTCCTAGTTTTTCTGTTAGTATACTGTACTATTTGTCCACAAACAAATGACATGAGCCATTCATATATGAATATAATAAAAGCTAGGCTATATCTCTGTTATTAGTTCTTTAATTGTTCACATTTTGCTTCTTACAAATGTTTGTTATTCAGTGATTTGATGAAAGCCACATGGAAGCAAATTTTAGCCTACAGATTATTTTGCAAACTGTGTTCACCATATGTATTTGCTGTTTATTGTTATCAATGTGTGATTGGTCACTTTAGTTACATGGTATTGTTTCTGTCACCCCAATGGTGGATTTTAATTGTAGCGAAGATGGGGAAGTGAACAAGACACTCAATGCAGTCTGGAATGTCACAAGTGGAGGGGGGAACATTTTGTGGAGTTAGGAGAACCTGGGCTGGTGAGATTAGGCAATTTTTAGAACATTAAATAACTTCACTTTTCCCGAACTCTAAAATCATGCCTTGTCTGAAACATCATAGCATCAGAAATTAAGTCACAGCAACATGGCTGAAATCAGTTGCCTGTCTTGTTTGACTTATTAGTGCCAAGGCTCTGGCCTGGGAATTTGGGACCACAGTCTATAGTACTAAGTAGTGTGTTCCAGTCCAAGTACCACAGTATTTCTAAATTGTATCAACCAAATGCACTGACTGAAAGTCTTGGCTTCCATGTCTCTATCATCAGTCACTCCTCATTCACCACTATCAAGGGTGAATGAAGTCCATTATGGCACAGAGGCTGAAAATTGCACCCACAGAAGACATTAATTTTGGGGGAGGACAGGTGTCCCCCACCCCCAGGAGTTCATTCAGAGAAATATACCTTTTAGTTTTCATTAGGGCTCCATACCCCCAGCTGTATCTAATCAGCATATTTCCTCATCCTTTTTTTATTTTTTTTTTTTATTTTTTTTTTTTTAACTGGTCCTATCCAATTTGGGGGCCTTGTTGGTTGGTTTCATGGGTCATGTGAGTGGTATTCCTGTTGCCTTTCTACTAAGGGAAGCCTTCAGCCAATTGGTACTGGTGAAACCTGAAGGGTAGTCTTGTGCATTGATACTAAAATAGCACTAATTGCAATAGGGTGTACGTGGATAATCATAGTTGTGAAAGGGCTGGGTATAGTCCCATAAATATTGTAAATTCACAGATTCCAGAGCCCAAAAGGATCATTGATTGTCTAGTCTGACCTCTTGCTTAAGACAGGCTGTAGAACTTCCCCAAAATAATTCCCAGCACATATCATTTAGAGGGAAAAAATCCAATCTTGATTTTAAAAGTTGTCAGTGAGGGAAAATCCACCACAAACTTTCACCTTTGGTGTCACTGCACTGGGGGTAGTGGACTTCAGTGGGTGGGAAGTGGGTGACTTCAGTGTCATTTCAGGTGTATTTTCGCATTCCTTTGAAGCATCAAGCATTGACCATAACTTAGACTCATAGACTTTAAGGTTAGAAGGGACCCAGTACAATCATCTAGTCTGACCTCCTGCCAAATGCAGGCCTCAAGACCTCACCCACCCACTCCAGCAATAGGCCACCAACCTATGACTGAATTATTTACCTCAACTTGAGATAAGATACCAACCTTGCTAGTCAAATCTGGTGGTAAGGGAAATCCTAAATGCCTATGCTTATCCCCAGCATTTTTCCGATCAGTAAATAATAGTGAATAGACTCCTTAGGCAATGGTGCACTTGACCGTTTGCACTCAACTTTTCATTTTTATGCTACTTTTCTCCATGTTAGATGCTTCTAATGTCACCTTTCAGAATCATGCACCATTTCATCCATGTTGTGCATATACACAGTAATAGTGCACGAGCAGTACACTAGATAGGACATTCCTCCCCCACTTTAGTGTCAAAAGCACAGTACACTCTTAAAAGGCTGAGCATTATTACAGAACTCTCTTCCTGCGCCCAAAGCCTAGGCCCTGAACTTAAATGTAGACTTAAGAATAGTGGAAGGAACTATGATTCATAAAGAGTCGAGCTCATGAGGTTCAATATGACACAAACTGATATTTATTGCCTGATATGATTTTCCTCAAACCCCTGGGACAATCTGCTGGATTGCGGGCTGATGAAGAATCCTTCTCAGCATCAGCAAGTGAGACTTTTGCTACTGTTAACATGTGTGGCAAATTTCCTGACACACTAGCTTGTCAGTCTTACAAAATCCTCAGGATTCTGCCAGTCCAAACTTTGCGTAACAAACAGGGAATCCCAATTCCTGAGTCCCCTAGAGATGTGTTCCCGAAACTCCCAGAGCTCTCCTGAACGCTTTCAGAAGTTATTAGATTCACTGTTCCTTTAAAGAGACAATACGAGATAGCTCATTAATTTAACCAGTGTTAAACCAGCACTTATTTCAATTTTAGCACTGAATTGCTGTATAGTAAAAGTAAAACAAGTTTATTTAACAAAAGACACAAGATTAAGTGATGCCAGGTTTAAGGAATAAAGATATAAAAGGTTACAAGCAAACAAAAGTAAGAATACACTTGTAAAACTAAAATCTGATTTGACAAATTAGACACTCTTTTTCAAACAATCACTTCTCACCAAGTCTTTTTTCCAGCATGGCTGGAAGAGCCAGGACACTTCACAGACCTTCAAGTGCTCAATTCCTTTGTCTTTTCAGGTGAAGGATACCAAAAGGGTTCTCTGTCTTGGCTGATGTCTTCCAAAGTTCAGTTACCTTGCTTTAGGAGGCAGGAAGCCACCACAAGCTGTCATTTGTTGTGTTCACCAAGCAGGGACGGTGCTTGGGGCAGGTGACCCATATGATCACCTATGGAGCCAGGCAAGAATGTGTGAGCTCACGGTGCTTTTTGTTGTTAGCTACCAAAGAGAAAATAAAATGTCTGAAATAAAATGTTCCAGGTATTTTGTATGTGGATACATTTTTCACTAACTTCCTAAAATGCCAGTCTTTGGATGGATGCTGTGCTTCTGTATCCCAGGACAAAGGCAAGTAAAGAAAACTTTTGAACTAAAGGATGGGGTTAATATTCTACAGCTGTCACCTACTGTAACACTACTTAATATTGGCCCACCCAGTGTAGGTGCACAATTTGACTCCTCATTTGTTAGTACATTTCAGTTAGTCTTAAAATTTAAAAAGTTTCTATGAGCTTAGAGAACATGATTTTTTTTATTTGCTTATATAGGGCATGAATAAATACAGATTTACAGATCCTAGCATGCAAATTTTTCATCTTACATGATGGATCCCTCAGACATGCAAATAATGTAGCAAAGTCATTAAATGGGCTACTAATAAAATAAGATATTCAAAAGTTTAACAAATGGAAGGGGGGCGGTGCCAGAGACCTTCCTCACCTGGGTTGCCATTTGGTGTAGGAGAGCAGATGTCATGTTAATTTTTTGCAGTCTCCTCCCCACATTGTGATAGCCTCTTAACTACCTTCCCCATTTGATATTTTGATGTGTTTGTTTACTTTTTACATAAATGCATTTCCAATCTCTCTCAATTTACCTTGGATACACATTCTAGCAGGCAGAACCACAGCCCTTTGTCTAGGGTCCTTATATGCTTGACGCACATTTTAACAAACATAATTTCATCATGATGCATATGTTAGCTATACATACCCCACACAATAATATTAGTGATCAGCAAGTTAAGAGTTTCCCAGTGATATATAACATGCCATTTTTTTAGGTATAGTTAATGACAACTATGTGTTAGGTATAGTGAGAATGTCTGGCTTTACAAGAACAGTGAATCATCACCAGTGGGTCTCCATCACATTCCCACAAAGTTCTGCTGTCACGATTCTATCTAGGCCTGTACCTGCCTTCCAGCAATCCTTTCAGAGAGGAAAAAAAAAAGGCCTGATCCTGTATGGTATCAAAAACATCCTGTGACAGTTAATTAATAAATTATAATTATTATTTAGTATATGTAAGGCAGCACTTAGAAGAGGTGAACTTGTCCAGGGCATTCTGCAAACATACAGTCTCTGCACAAAAGAGTTTACTAGTTAGACAGACAAGACAGGGAAAGGGTAAGAGGGAAAATATAGGGGGAAAAATAGCTCTGCCTAGTTTACAAAGCAGGACAATGGTGAAGCCAGGGATTTACCTGATTTCTAATCCCCTACCTTACCTATTACTTCATTCAACTTCAGACCAAGCAGGGCCCAAAGGTGGGAGGTAATGTCTAAGCAAGACGCCAAAATGAGGGACACCGGTCAATTAAAAAAAAAAAAATCCATGCAGAATTAAGGTATTTGGTATTCAATTCTTTAGTGTAACTAGTTCTTTCTTCAATCTCTGTTTCATGATCCTTCATGCCGGATGTAAATACTTTTCAGTGATAAAAGTGAGGAGACAGAAGGTGCGTGTTTAACACAAGGAAATTCTGAACTACAGTTGCCAAAAATGCCACTTACAAGAGACATTTGAATGGTGTACACTGCCCAAAACTGCCAGTGAAATTGTCTAAAGTCACAGTTCTATCTGGAACGCATCAAACCCTGGTGTTACTGAATCTTAATACTGGGATGAACTTACTGTTATATTTTCTTTTTGTATTAAAAGAGAGTTGATTGCCATTATTGGAGCTGAATTCTGCCAAACCTGGTCTATCAGGCTTTAAGATGTGGTCACGGTTCCTAATGCAAGCATATGTACTTTAAGACAGCTTAATAATACACACTGTATGTCTAATTATGTAAAGAAATACAGTTATTCACTCTCACTTATAAAATCATTTTAGAAAAAGGGTTTAGAACACAGAGCATATTTTCCCATAATACAAATCCTTTTGAGTGAAATAAACCCTGATTGTATCTGCTAATAAATCCTCTTGTCCTCAAGGATAAATCCTCCTACCATATTTTTTTTTTTTTACTGATGCCAGCTTAGAGCTTTTGATTCCCTTTCACAATGTCCGTCTGTCCCTAGTGCATGGTTCTTGTATTCCTTGCAGTAGAGCGGAACAACTTCAGCTCTTGGTCCTTTCTCACTTGTAAATACAAAGCAAGGCTGCCACACTTAACTAATAATCCTCAGGCAACAAAGGCTATTATGTTAGTTGCCAGTGTTAGTCCTAATCACTGGACCATTTTTTACTTTAGAAACACACAATTATCTAATTCATTATAGACATACTGTATGTGCTAACCTAATTTTAGTCATATAATCTCATAATGGACATCAGTGAATAGAGGATTAGTCAAAACCTATTAATAAAGAGAGATAACAGGCCCTCACATATTTTCTTTTAAAACACACAGTAAGCCCCAAATTCCATTTCCAGTGCCCACCCCGAGCAGCTGGATGGGGTGATGGGCATCTCAGTAGGAGCAAAAGTCCCTCAAGATAGTAGAGTAGAAGTAAATCTACCCTGTAGTTATGAGTGTAGTTTTTGGTTTGTACCAACCTCCCTCCCTTTGCTCCCCCATTCTGTGTAGCCTAATGGCTCAGTGGCAGATCCATTGATCCTGCCCCCACGTACTAAAGAGTTGCTGAGCATGGCTGCATAGGAAAACTGGGCTGCACAGCACGTGTGAGGTATACTCAGCGATGTAGGACTCAACCAACGCTAGCCTGACTTCTGGAAGAGCCACGTTGCCAGAGCAAGGGAACAGCAATGTGGGGCACAAAGGGCAGATCTCTGTATAGACGTGTGTGTCTTAGCGTGTCTGGGGAAATCTGGGGTTAGGAGGCTACATCCCTTGTCCATTAGAAATCTCCATCCAACCTCATGGTAGAAAAAAAATTACTGACTTTAAAAAACATTGGATTTTTTAAATTGAATTTAAATTAAATAGAGACCTATTAACAAAAGACCTATTTAAAATCAACTTTGAAACAGACCTAAATGCCCAAATTTGCTATAATCTATTCAGACCATTTAAATTAAATATAAAAAAAAATAACATTACATGTGTTTGCTGCCAAATTTAGAAGAAAGTTAGTCCACTGAAATGGTGGAAGTCACTGACTAAGCATCTGGAACATAAATTTGCTGAAGTGGTAAACCAGCTTTTGACAGCAGTAACCTCTTCTGTGGGCACAGAGAGAATATTTTCTTCAGTTTATTCAACTCATTCAGTTCAGTGACAGGTCATTCAAAGTTAAGAAACCAACTGGGAGTTGAAAAAGTAGAAAAGCTTGTTTTTCTATTCCAGTCTATGAATAAAAACTAGGTGTGAAAGGCTGAGGTCTACTGATTTAAAAATCTTGAAGGACATGGTGACTGGAAACAATTGGTTCAATTAATTAATTACAGGTAATTAGTCTAAGCTAATAGATAAACTGATTTATTAAACAAACAGTTTGGTTTTAATGCAAAATATGTTTTGATAAAAAACCTGTTCCCCCATAGGTTCCAGCACATGTAAGGTAGCTTTATTTAATAATAAATAAAATAATAAAAAAGCTATATTTATGCATTTTAATTGAATTTCCATCCAAATAGAGCTTGACACAAATTGTAAGTAAAAATCGATTGTGTGTTAAACATCAAATTGAAAATGGTACATGTAAAAATATAAGAATCTGAATAAATATTAGCTAAGCTATCTAATTTCTTAAGTAAGCGTATAGATATAGTATATCCTGCTGGCACCAAATTTAAGTGTAAAGAGTATATTTGGTTGAAAAATCAACATACTATAATGGTTACCAAGACTGATAATCAACCTGTCGTTAGGAAAATAATTAAAAAATATAACTGCAAAACACAATTAAAATGTCTGATTTAATTCAAGGTTTTCTGCTTGCTGATTTACACCATAATTTTTTTTAAATGGTGATTTAAATTAATCCAACCTCACCAGGCTCTTAAAAGGAAAGTGGCCAGGGAATTCTGCAAGGTGAGCTACTCAGAACATACTGGTGTGTCTCCCTCATACACGGAATCTTGCCCACAATTATAGTGTACTTCTCTTTACCCAAAGCCATAGTAACTGCGTCTGATAAAATGGGACTTTGCCCACAAAAGCTTATGTGATAAATACATTTGTTAGTCTTTAAAAGTGCCACAGGACTCCTTGTTTATTTTGCTGAACTAGACTAACACAGCTACCCCTGTGAAACTTGTCTACAGTAGCTGAATCTCTTCTGTCGCCTGTCCCAAAACAATTACACATGCAATTCCCCCACTTAGCCACCCTGCCCAGCAAACCTCCCCTGCTAAAGCAACCCCGCCTCCACCTATGCACACCTGTCTGCATGCACATCCCTTCCCCCTACTCCCTTGCCTCCTCCCCATACTTCTGCCATGGAGTTGCTCAATATCGTAGTTCTGGCACAGGCAGATGCAGCCTGTACTGAAGTCAGTATAGCCTCCATGCTGTTCCTGGGCAGTCTGCAGGAGCCAGTGCTGTGCCTGGAGGCACCCAGATGCTAGGGAGTCTAACAGCAAAGGCTACACCCTGCCCAGATGTTTTTGACTGCAAGGTGGGAGGGAATTTGGGCAAGAAGCTACCCTCTCAATTACCTGAACAAAATCAGTTCCTTCCCCCCGCCCCAATGGGCTATACCTCGTATTCACACACACATTATTGTAATAATCTGTGTACACAATGTACTTTGTAAGGAATCATTTTAAAACTCATAATTTGCTAGTGAGCATTGTCCAGATATAATATATGTGGCAACACTGTATGTGATGATAAGATTCCTCTGTATGATGTTGTTAACACAGGTTCCAGACCCTACAGCTCTGCCCAGACTGAAGCCAGATTTGTCCTAAATAAAGGAAGGAATGTGTTCTTGCCTTAATTTGCATTTAAGAAGTAAACAGAGTCATCAAGCCCAGAGGGAAAACAAGAGCAGGGAATATCCTTCCATGTATTCTCTTTGCCTCCAGGGTCTCAGATGGAAATGTTTTTCTACAGGGGGGTGAAACTATAAAATGAGGGACACACATCAATGCACCTCTCCCCCTGCCCACCACATTCACTGTAGCCGAAAAGATAAAGGAACCAGTCACTGGACTCTGGGAGAGGGGTACTGATCTGAGAGCTTGGTCAGCAATCTGCTGGAGCATGTGGTTAGAAAATTTGCTTTGCATCTAAGTTAGTTTCTTAAATAGATACTAGTAAACATTTTCTCTTTATTTTTCTTGTAACCATTTCTGATTTTTGTGTCTCAGTATTTGAATTCACTTAGATTCTCCGTCTTTGTAGCTAATAAATTTGTTTTATCAGTGTGTTCAAACTGAAGTGTCTAGGTAATTCTATTTGGGTTAACAAGTTGTGTGCATATTATTCCCTTAAAGGAAAAATTGACCCAATAAATGCATGTTGTCCAGAAAAGGGCTGGACATACGTTTCTGAGGAGAAATCTAGGATTTGAAGGGGGTTGGGGTCACCCTGCAGCATAACCATGGCCAGTAAGAGTCAACATGTGGCTGGCTAGCTCACTGCAGCACACTCAGTGACTTGCATGCTGGAGGCTATTTATAAGCAGTCCAGGGTGGAGGCAACAGCAGCAAAGCATAGTAAAGGGCAGGGAAAACACAGTTACTCTGTCTGGATTGTACGCTGGTATCACACCCCCCATGCTATCTGGATAAAGAGGTGTATGCTGTATTTTTATTATTATCGGACCTGCCTGCAGTTGTGAAAACTGCTAGAAACTGATAAATCAACAGTTATTGAAGGGAATTTATATTATTCCATTCTGTCTGCCCAAATTAAAGAAAGTGCCCCACTGAAATGAATACAAGTCTACAGATATTAGTGCAGGTGCATTTCCCAGTGAGCACAGTAGTCAGAATAATCTTTCATTCTCTTAAATTCTGCATATGGGGTCACCTAAGACATCCCTCTTTCCCAGCTCCCAAAACCATCTTCCCAACCCTCTGTCAAGGGGTGTCCATTGGTACCATCTGCAGAGCAGAAAAATCACAGGTTCAAAACATCCATGGTTGATGGGTTTTAGGGTTTTCTTCTTCTGAAGCATTACAAGGAACAGAGGTATTCTACTGACTTACATCGGCTATGTCTACACTTACCAAAGTTAGTTTGAATTAGTTAATTCGAACTAACTAATTCGAACTAATGTTAGTTAGTTCGAATTAACTTAATTCAAACTAGCAAAATTTAGTTCAAACTAAGCAAGTGCCATTCAAGGCACTTGCTTAGTTCGAATTAGCAAATTACAATGAGTTCAATGGGCCGGTTAGTTCGAACTAAGCAATTAGTTCGAACTAACATGGCTACATTGGTTAATTTGAACTAAATAACCCTTAGTTCGAATAGCATATTCGAATGTATTCGTTCGAATTAAGGAACCCCTTAATTCGATCTAATGAAAGCCTAGTGTAGCCATGGCTTAAGTTAGTTCGAATTAAGCTTTCTTAATTCGAACTAACTTGCCAGTGTAGACATAGCCATAGATCCCATGATAACTTCTCACTGAAATCATGAGTCAAAGCCCATTAAAGTCTGTGGGAATCTTTCAGCTCATTGCAATAGGTGTTGGGTTGGGCCATAGAAGACATTTCAAAAGGTTGTATTTAACTTTTTTTTAAAAAGTTGCATAAAAATTTTGGTGTGGAGATCAGAGAGGTGACCAGAAGAGGACATTGATACCTCCTCTTTCAGTTACTGCTCTTGAGCTGGATCCCTTTTGAAAATTTAGCTGATTTAAGACAGAAGAATGTCACACTGAAAGCAAGTCATTTCTCTGTGAGATTCACAGAGCCACATAAAGGTGCTGAGAATGTTTTGTCTACCACATACTAGCCCTGATGCTCTACTAGCTTGTTTCAACATAGACCAGCCAACCAATAGCAGCACTAGTCCAAACCCTTAATCATAGAAGATTTGCGTTGGAAGGGACATCAGGAAGTCATCTAGTCCAACCCTTGCTCAAAGCAGGACCAACCCCAACTAAAACCATTTACACTAGTGCAATTTTTCCCTGACTGGAACAGATGTAAACAGCTTGAGATGATAGGGCTTTATACAGCTCCCCCTCCTCCTAGCCACCAAATCCCATATTAACTGAGTAAACTGATAAAAAAGCAATGTTACGTCATTATTAAGGAGAATATTAGAAGTAAATTTGTTTGATGTGGTTGGCCATGTCATCCTCATTGAATATCTGTGGTGCTTATTTCATAGGACTTTTACTGTCAAAACTCCCGGTTTCCCACAGAAAGCAGATTAGCCCACGTCTATCGATGCATGGTTCATAGCCCATTCCTCTAAAGTAGCTGGTGCTGGCTGCTCTTAGTACTGGATAAAGTGGACCATCAGTCTGATCAATAAGGCAATTCCTCTACCCCTATGTTGTCTGTGGTCCCCATTGCTTTGAACTCTCTAGGCTGCAGGACAGCTCTGCCCACCCACCTGCAATTTTGGGATCTTCTGCAATTTGTTTAGGATTAAATTTACACCAAGGACACACCTGGAAGAGACAGGAATGATCCCACTGTATGAAGTCAAGGGAGATGCTTTTTTTCTTGGGAAATAATGGGTTAAAACAAGACTCTGTAAAGGATGCTCTTCAAATGTCCTGAATAGAGGCAGAGTTAACAGGACTGTTTATTTCATGAAGCTTGAGAGTTGCTTCGTTGTTGTAATAGAAGCAGATCTGTAGACCTCTGAGACATGCCGGCTGGACCCTAGTTTGAGAACTGCTGACTGGTGGATATAGTTGTCCCTTTATTCTGCACACTTAACTCCTATTAGCATTAATGGGAGCTGTGTGTAAGCACTAAGAGGAGATCATGCCCTCCAGTTATTTATATTTTTTTGCCTCATCTCATATTTTATGGTATTGTCACGAAACATAATTCAGCTGCAGTTCATGGTAATTATCTTTGTATTTTGAAACGTATAGTATGTGTGGGAAATTTAACAAAAGGTGAAAGGAGTCTCTTATTGTGACTTGGATTGTCTATTTTCAATAAGGAAAGCAATTTTTCCATAACTAAATAGTGCTGATGCACAACCTACAGCTCATGGGCTTCATGGGACCTACCGAGCTTTTTCTTGCGGACCCCTGGTACCCTCATGAGCTTCTACAGCATATGAATTACAGCAGTACACTGAGACACCTCCCTTCCCACCCACACACACAGGCATTATTCCAGCACCATTATGTTAGGTGGTGTACAAACACAGAATTGCATGGGAACCAGTGCCATGCTGTGGGAATAACCCCCTGGTTCTAAAAATAGAAACCCATAAGAGCACTTGCTTTCCCTGCAGGGCCTAAAGGCAGGATTGATTCCTATATTTTCTTCTATTGTACTTTTTCTATTCCACTTTTAAATGACTACAATGACAAGCTTTTAGTCACCTAGCTTAGGAGATTTCCCTGCCGTCTGATGATAAACTCATTCCTAGGAAGTTTCTACTGATATTTCACAGCTACATTTCAACTGGAGCTCAAAGTCAGTCAGCTAGAAAGAGAATGCAGGGGCTGAGGAGGTGTTACTAGGGAAGAAAAGGGTCACAGAAACTGCTAGGGGAAAGAAGGATGAAGGAGACATTGTGAGTGGGACCTGAGTGGAGTTCCACTTCCACCCACTTCTACACATATTTGAGGCAGGAACATTGTATCCATTCAGCACCACAATATTGTACTCATTAACAGCCATACACGTCACCATTGTGCCCAGGGCCACCAACTTGCCCCGGGGCCCCACCAAGGAGGGGGTCCCCTGCCTCAGCTTCTATCTTTATACATCCTGGGGAACACTGGGGCTGGGTAAACCAATGGGGCTTGGTAACTGGGAAGGTGGCTGGAGTGAGCTGAGATAGGAGGAGACCTAGGGATGGGCAGAAGTGGCAGGGCTGCTGGACAAGGCAAGTCTTGTGTGGGAGGGGACTCATGGAAGAGGCAAGAGGGAATAGAAGGGAGCAGGAGCATCTGAGCTGCATAGCAAGAGAGATGCCTCTGCTGCATCTGCTATCCTGGCCCCTCTGTGGTGCCCTCGTGTGGTGTGGCCCCCAAAGCTTGATTGAATGATGTTAGTGACACAGGGGCAGCTGAGGGCGGGACTTCCTGTGACCTGCTACCACAGGCAGAAGGAAATAGGCAGCAGCCCTTCACAACCCGGCTATGTTCCCTTCTCTTTGTGGAAAAGAAAATGAAGCGCACATATCAGTCTGGGGCAGAAAAAAAAGAAAGGAGACCAAGAAGAAAACAGCTCTGGGTGAAAAGGGGAAGCAGACTCTAGATCAGTGTGGTTGGTGGTGGTCAGGAGAACTGAGAGAGAAGGTGAACTAAGTGAAGCAGCTGGCAGCAACATATGGCTTTGTGACATCACAGAGGAAACTTGCAGTGGGAATGCAGCAGAAAATTGTGAACATGAGTCAGGTTTGGTGGTGCAAGCTGAAGGGGACAGAACATCAAGTGAGAAAAACAATCTGGTTTCTGAATCTGCTTCTCCAACGCATAGTGGTCGCTGTTGACCCAGTCACCTGGGGGCACATCGATAAACCACAAAAGGGATCTAATTATTCCCAGGGGACCTCCTCCCAACTCTGAAAGTTTTCCTCATGTTTCGTCCAAACATTCATTCCCTACATCTGTTTTTTGCAAGACTCTGCCTAATGGTGAGAGTGTGAAAAGGGACTGGCTCATCTGGAACCACAAGTCATCTGGTCTGTTCTGCTTTCCATGCTGTCTCTTTCGAGATGTGACCAATAATCAATCCCTGTATAATTCCAGATTCTGCCATCAGAGTGTAAATGGTAACTGGAGGAAACTGGATGACAAAGTAAAGCATCATGAGGCCAATTCTAGTCACTTTCAACATTACTTACAATGGAAAGATATTGCAAATGCTCTTTCTGGAAAAGGAGCTATTGAAAATGCTCTTGAAAAGAGTATACAGTCAGAGAAGGAAAAGTGGCAATAAGTGTTGCAAGGCTTGATTGACGTTACCCTGTTTCTGGCAGAGCAAAATTTGCTCTTCCAGGGATCACATTCTACCCTATGGCCTGATGACTGTGGGCTGTTCCTTTCCACTGTGAAACTGATAAGTAAATACAACCAAGATCTGAAGTGTCATCTTGAATCTGTTATGGAGCATCAAGTGGCTGAGAAGAGACAGAGAATGCAAGCACACTAAACGTCCTGGCATAGCCGGAATGAGTTTTTGGAAGTATGTGCTAAGAAAGTGCAACATGCACTTCTTGAAGAGGTAAGAAATGCTCGGTACTACGGACTCATTGTGGATGGGACACCTGATGTCTCTCATACTGAACAGTTGATATTTGTCTTGAGATAGGTACATGAGAAAAACGGGAAATGGGTTGTGCAGGAACGATTTCTGAAAATGGTGGACTGCAATCAAAAGAAAGGAGAAGATATTGCGGAACAGATCAAGAAAGTGCTGGCAGAGAATAAGATAGAGCTGCAGAACTGTAGGGGCCAAGGATATGATGCTTCAAATATGTCTGGGAAAACCAGGATATGAAAACTAGGATACAAGCTGAAAATCCTCAGGCTTTGTTTTCACCCTGCACAGCTCACTCTCTGCATCTATGTGGTACCCGCGCCATGGACAAGAGTCCTGAAGTCAAAATGTATTTTGCGAATGTACAGAAACTGTACAATGTATTTTCCTGTGGAAAAGTCTTCAAGAAACTGAAAAACTCTCTCTCTCCACTCCATTTCAACAACAAGATGGAGCTCAAGAACTGATGCTATTTGCCCCCTTGTGAAAAATTATAAAGGGTGTTAGATTCGCTTTTCAAAATTGAGGAAGAATTGGACTTGTCAGCAGAAACTCAGGCTGAAATTTCAGGTCTCATTGAGTGGCTGCAATCCTTTGAGTTCATCCTTCTCACAACAATGTGGTACAAGATATTGCAGTCTATTGATATCCGAAGCAAACTTGTCCAAGGATCCAAGCTCACCATGGAAGAAGGAGTGCAACATATGAAGAGCCTCTTCAAAGAAATCCAACAGTTGAATAATTCCTGGCCAAGTCTTCTCAGGGAAGGTGAGGTCATTGCTGAAGGACTAGGTCTCACCACTGAATTCAAGAAACAATGCAGAAGAATCTGAAGGAGGAAGCATTTCCATGATAAGCCAACAAAAACAGAACATACATTTTATTCCCTTGAGGATAAACTCAGAGCAGAAGTGTTCATCACAGCCATGGATATGCTCCTCTCGGATCTGTGAAATCTAGCTGGAACTATGAAGAAACTCTCAAGCTTGTTCTCACCTATCCTTGACCCACCAGCAGTCACAGAGGAAGAAGAAGTAGCAAAGTTTTCGAAGTCACTGTCCACCATGTACCCACAGGATCTAAACAAGGAGGATTTGCAAGAACTTCCTTTGTTTTATAAAATCAGGACTCAAATCTGTTCACCTCTGGAGGAGCCATGGGCAATGCACTTGAGCTTCTTAACCATATTAATGCCAAGAGTCTAGAATCTGTGTTCTCTCAGACATGCATTTGCTTGAGAATGCTAATTGCATTGCCAGTCTCTGTTGCATCTGGGGAATGTACTTTTACTAAGCTTAAATTTATTAAGAACTGCTTGCGGTCAGCGACTGGGGAGAATAGGCTGAACCATTTGATCCACATCTCAGTGGAGAACAAACTTGCAAAGCAAATAAATTATGATGATGTCATTGATGACTTTGCAGCCTTGAAAGCGAGAAAGAAATACTTTGCATAGAGATTATAACTGAGACGCTTAACTAAAAAGTGTAGGGTGGTGGTTTTAAGTACTGTGACTTTAAGGCAGACATGTCAGGGAGGGGAGGGATCAGACAACTGTGGACATTCGAATTGGCTGGGTGCAGCATGATGATGAGACCTTTGACTGGCTCACATTACACGTGTGATCATTTTAGATTGTAAGCCTGAGGGCAGGGACTGGCTTAATTGTATTCTTTTGTAAGCCACTTTGGGAGCTTTTTGCTGGAAAGCGTGGTATAAATATTTTAAATAAATAATAATAAATTTCTGCATATACATGTCAAGTTAACTGAAGAATAAAGAAATTTGGTTTATTGCAATTCTGGAGACTCTTCCCTTTGCCAGGTCAGGTCCACCGGAAAGGCAAATGGCTGTGGCCTGGCAACAGAGGACTTGCAGGGAACAAAAAATAAATGTCCTGGTGGCCGGTGCAGCTGGGCTGGCTGCCATCCGAGCTCACCTGCAATCTGCTACAGTATATAAATGTATGAGTTGTATGTATGGAACAGTGAGGGGGGCCCCTAACATCAAATCTGCCCCAGGCCCCCTAAGTCCTCTGTGGGACCCTGATTGTGCCACCCTTAAAAACAAAACCATTGTATCTGCTAAAAGCCTCTTCTGAAATCTGCTGCTGTTTTGAGAGTTAAATATACTGGACAGTTACTGCTTTGCAAGTGAATGCTCTTTGGAGCATTATGCTGCTGGAAAGACAGCTTGCCAGAGAAGTGCTCCCCTTTCCATTTCCTGGTATCACTGTTGAGATCCCCACCTTTGGAAATGGAATGATTATTGATATTGCTCTATGAGTGAGTGCCAGATGATTGGAACTTGGGGTGTTAAGGGAAGCGAGTCCTGGGTTTAGAGAATCAGAGTTCTGGGTGTGTCTGTGTTTGCCCAGTGTGCTAAAAAGTCCTCTTACACCTATTGGCCACTAGAGAGAAGGAGAGTCACAGAGGTCTACTTAAATCAGTTTATACTCTTTGTTCCCAGCCCATGCGCCATTCTACCTGTAGAGCAGACAAAGCAGGCTTGATGTCAGTGGAAAAAGCTGTGTATCAGAGGGCAAAGTGGAGCTATTCCACATGTTGCTAACACAGCAACACTATTTGCTGCAAGAATGTACTGCATTCCCAGACCAATGTAAACAAAATGCAAACGTGTATTATATATGTTAATCTGTTAGTGCTGGGAATGCTGTCTTAGCCGGAGCACATGCTAACACATACCTACACTTCTGGATACAAGAGTTGTGTGGCACTTTATGTTTGCAAGTACCACTTAACAATATATTACTCAGCACATGATCAAAAGAAAAAAAATAGCAAGTGAACAATTCATGTCTACATCTAAATGTCCTATTTAGGACTTTTAAAAGATACTAATACATGCCATCACCTAAAACCAAACAAACAAAACCCCAAAGAAGTATTAAAAATGAAGCCTAGTGAACTAAAAAAAATAAAACTAATGGACCCATCACAACATAAAGTGTAAAGCTATCCTTAGGTGTTTCTGCCAATCCCATATGAGTGGCTATCGAGCCAAAAGGCATATCTGCCCATCTTTCAGGATGGCTCAAGATCCAGCATCAATTTGGAACTTACCACTCCATAAGCTGCAAACCCTGCAACCCTTTAAGTAGTCCATGCCAGTGAAGAATTTGACTGCCTCACAGAATGTGGTAATTAACTTTTTGCATGCTTTCCACCACCCACATGGCACCAACCTTCCATTATAAAAGCCCTAGGATTTAGACCAATTTCACACTGAAGGTGGTACAGGTTTCTGAAGTTTTCTTTCACAGCTGGAGTGCCAGTCACTTGTTGATCTTCTGTCTTCATACAATATTTCCAGTTCATTTAAAAGTTGGCTAAAACTTAAAATAATAATAAAAACATAGTTCAAACCCAAGGTTGATGTGCTACCTTGCTCCCGAGACTGAAGTTGCAAAAACTGGGAAATTCTAGTGAGGCTTAGATCCTGGAGCCCTTTTTTCTACTAAAATACTTGTTACAGTAATGAGAATTTGGGGTACAGAAAACTGCAGCACCAGACTTCCACTGTTAAAGAATATGGAATATCTATTTAAATTTCATATTAAGTTTTGAAAGACTATCTCATGTTGTGCTTTCCAGGGGATTTTCTTCAATGCCCTCTTATGCCAGCCATGATGCTGGATATAAGTCCTCTCACTAGCTGATTAGGACAATAAAAAGGTAAATCTCTTTCCGAAGCACTTGCCCAGAAGGAACTGGCTGCTCAGTTTTTTTCCTGCCTTCAACTTTTCTTTCTGACTATGTCAATTTTCAGTAAACATTACCATGGTATCTAAGAAATTCTGTTAAAGTTATAGACTGTCACTTTACATTTCAGGGTTTTTTTCTGGATCCTGCTTGCATGAAAGTTGGGGGACTTTACAGGGAAGTGAGAAAGATGGGCTCCAAGTGGGGTGAGTTGTGCCTCTGAGCTTTAAGGAGCAGCCTGCATTCTCTTTCTGTTTTGAGTTCTAGTATTCCAATAAGAATATTTATGTTTTTGTGTAACTTCTCTTCATACGCTGTATAAGAGTTGCAGTCATCTTCTCTTTTACATCAGTATTAATTATTAAATGTGGTGCTTTCATAGAGGAAAATGTTTTCCTTTTGACACCTATCTGAGCACTCTATGCATATGCCTGGGTCTGCGTGTGTGTGCGAGCGCACGCACATGCACACACTCAAATGTATTTACACAGGAAGTGCTACACTAGATTAGGCCAATGGTCCTGCTAGTCTCGTATCCTGTTTTTGTCAATGGCGAGTACCAGATGCTTCAGAGGATCGTTATGACTTTTGAGGACCATATGAAACACCCACCACTAAGAAAAGGGTCTTCCAAATCCTGTCAAATTGTGGTTGACCTGTGGCCTGAACCATGAGAGTTTATAAATGTTTAATCCTTTACAAATCCTAGTAAGCTCTTAGGATATTTGAAGGTAGGACAACCCAGCAGTTGCCCTGCTGCCCTGCCACTATTAATTAGCCTGTGAGATGTGGCCCTCCAGTTCTGGATTAAAGGTGAGATCAAACCAAAGCTCAGGACCTGAATAAACCTAATTTTGGAAGGAATTTGAGTCCAGCCATCACTGTTGGTTCTGTCTGTATAAGCAGCCAACTAGAAATCCCGAACTGACACTCCTCAGCACTTTGTAGCTGGGACTCAACTCTCAAGTTTAGAAAATTGTATTGTGAGTTCACCAGCAGAATGACTTGTTCTACTGCACTTACTCAAGACTAAAAACGTTGTCTCCCACCCAGCCCACGCAACCCAAGTACAGAAGGAAGAAAACTGGTTCCTTACCCACTGCAAGGTGCACTGAATTCAACAGACGTAGATCAAGTGCATGAAACAATAGACACAATGTCACAATCAGAATGTCATCTAATGGGGTTGTAACAAAACTCAGATTGAATCCATCTAAAAGAATATGAAAACATTGTATGAAAGCTTATCTATATTTTCCTTTTCTTCTTCTCCGTCTCTTTTGACTACAAGATGTTGCTTCTTATTTTCTATACTTAAGTCTCCAAAAATGTTTCTAGGTAAGGTTTCAATGTAGCTTTGAACTCAGAACTACACCAGTAAAATATATGATGCCCAAGGTAGAGAGTCTTTGCCTTCCAGCAAGGCTTATTGCTCAAGAATCCTCTCCATATCATGAGATGAGGGTAGATGTTGCAGCTCTATGCATTTAAGAAAGCCATATATTTCTCTACATATGCCGTTTTCATTACTGCCTTGCCAGAACAACCTCGGCATACGTTGGTTTCAGAAAATAGGTCCTGCATGTTGCAGTCCATTAATCTTTGTATTTTTTCCTAAGAATCTACTCCACCTTTGTTCTAGTATTGGTCACTGCAGCTGGAATTCTCACTGCCTTTGTGAGGAAAGAAGGCTATTGCAAAATGATAATTTATCACCTTTTACTTTGATTTCTCCTCGTATCTCTATGCTAACCTGGATACCTCACCCTGCTTTGTTATGCGTTAGGGCTATTTTAAGAATTTTTTTCTTATTAGATGTGTGCATATGTATCTAGATCTATACAAAATATAGATGTTGAGTTGCTTGCAAAGACTCAAATGGCCAAATCCCATAAATCTTTCTCATGTGAGAAGTCCTATTAAAGTCAATTGGGGCTTTATGTGGAAGTGATGGCCCAAGAGCTTTACTTTCTCCTGGGTCCATCAGTTGGTAGGAAGATTTAAACTCACTAGGTGGGCTGGCAGATAGAAACTAAATCAACAAGTAGAAAATTATTATTTATCCTGGTCCTACATGTAAACTTACAGAGTTTCTAGCTAGTCAGACCTGAAGCTGTTGCTTTAGATTTAGAATGTTTACATTATATTCATATATAGAATAGCAGTTTTATTATTATAAATAGTATCTAGAGACTCCATGTGCTAGGAACTACAAATATGTGGTAGAAGAGTGTCACTGCCCCAAAACGAGCTTACAGTCAAAACAGACAGAGGGTGGGAGTAGAGATGGGGCAAACAGAAGTAAACAGACTTTTAGAAGGTCATCTAGCAGGTCCATGGTAGACCTCGAAATAGAAGCTAGGTTTCTTGAATACCATTCCACAGCCCAATCCTAGAAGGCCATATTATCTCTCCATTATAATTTATTTTTCCCGTAAGAGATTAACACCACACAATCACACTGTAGAAAGAACAGTGAATACACAAATTAAGAATCTCGATTGTTTATACTTCTGAGGAAATGCCAAGGACCTGAATTTGCTCCCACTGACTTTTTTTTATGCAGCAGAACTGAGTTTCATATATGTTTGAATAATTAGATAACAGTCAATAAAACAATGAGGCATGCTGTGTATGTGTATAAGTGTAAATAGGAAAGGTTTTCATAGAAAGAATTTAATTAATTGGGATTCCACTGCATTATATACATAAACAATGCTTGGTAGCAACAGGGATACAATGGCGTATATTGATAGAAAATGTTGAGACGCTAAAGATACTAGCTAAAGAGGTGACCTAACATCCTTGTATAAGACAATCCAACAGCTAACTGGATATTTTATCAGTACTGAATGCAAATGGAAAGACACTTAGTACTGAAGAAGAACAAAAAAAAAGATGGGCAGAATATTGTCAAACTGCTTTAAATAGACCAAGTCAAGCGAATTGCTATAGAAATACATGATGAAGACCTACCCCAATAGCTTGATTTATGAGATACTGATGTGGAAGAAGTTAGGAAAGCCATTAATAAACTCAGCAATGGGAAAGCAGCTGGAAAGGATAACATTAGTGGAGAGTTTCTTACAGCAAGTGATAAAACAGCCTTGTTGGCTTTCGGATAGAATACTGAATGAAGAAGAGAATCCAACTCAGTGGAAGAGAGGGTTATAGTAAAATTGCCAAAAGATGGGTGACCAGCTGCAATAACCAGAGAGGAATCATATTACTGTAAGAGCCTGGGAAAATCATGTGCAACATCATCCTGGAATGTATGAAGAAACAAAAATCTCCAATTTTAAGAGGAGCAAGCAGGTTTAAGACCTCTAAGCTCATGTGCAGACCACATTGTTGTTCTCAGACATATTATAGAACAAAGGGTGATCTGTATAAGACTTTTGCTGTCCTAATTAATTTAATAGATTTTACAGTGTATGCAGAGACCATCTTTGGAAAAAATATGGTATAATGTGGAATATCAGCAAAAATCATTAGAACCATCAAAGCTCTGTATGATAGTGCCAAATGTGCAGTCAGAGATGGTGACATCAGTCAATGATTTGCAGTGACAAATGAAGCAGGGAGAGGGTGTTTTATGTCCCCAATATTTTTTCACTGGTCATTGACTCTGTCACGAGGAAAGCAACCACAGAATACAATTGAGAATTTTTTTTATAGAAAAATTGAATGATCTTATTTTTGTTGATGTACTATTCTGCTTACTTCATATTGCTTAAATGGAAGAAATGACCTATATTTTGTCAGACAAAACAAAACAAGTTGATATTCTCATCAACAAGGGGAAGACAAAATCCATGGCTATCAGTGTCTCCAAAACAACCATCAGCGTAGATGGAGAAACAATGGAAGTCAGTCATTTCACCTATCTAGGGAGTGAGATGTGTAAAGATATTAAACAATGAATATAAAAAATTGCATACAACTTTCAGAAATTTGATGATGATTGGCATGGACACAAAAATACAAATTTTAACAAAGGCACCATGTCTGCTTTCCTTTAAAAAGCATGACTTCCACATCAAGTCATAAAATGGAAACCACCTGGGAAAGTTTGAGGGTGACCAAGAGAAACATTGCACAGAACAATAGAGAAAGAAGCAGAATTCAGGCTTCTGAGCATCAGAACAGACCAGCACAAGACCCAACTAAATGGTGGATACTGATTAATTCCCTGATGCTGCTTTGAAATTCCAAAATGTAAATGTAACATTTTATAAACTCTGATTAAGTCATTGTCCCTGATGAAAATAGACGCTCAAACATACTTTCTCCTTATTGACTTACTCAGATTATATCAACAACAATTGTATGTTACAGCCACTCTTTGGTGCTGCGCTATTAGAAACATTGCCTAGTATTGTTTCTGTTCCTTGACTGGATGATTATGTAAACTCTTGGGCTATGTCTACACTGGCAAGTTAGTTCGAATTAAGGAAGCTTAATTTGAACTAACTTAAGCCTTGGCCACACTAGGCTTTCATTAGTTCGAATTAAGGGCTTCCTTAATTCAAACTAATACATTCGCTTATACTTTTCAAAGTAAGGGTTAATTCGAACTAGTTCGTTCGAATTAACCAATGTGGCCATGTTAGTTCGAACTAAGCACTTAGTTCGAACTAACTGGCACATTGAGCTCAATGCAATTGACTAATTCGAACTAAGCAAGTGCCATGAATGGCATTTGCTTAGTTCGAACTAAAATTTGCTAGTTTGAATTAAGTTAATTCGAATTAACTAAAATTAGCCTGAAATAGTTAGTTCGAATGAACTAATTTGAATAAACTTTGGTAAGTGTAGACATAGCCTTGCAGTGCAACTTCGTACACAAACATTTCAAATCCAATTGCCAAGAATACTCATGTACGGACTCACATGACATGCATTTCCCAGTAGTCCTTTTTGCCAGTAAATTTCAATAGCACAAATATACTTGGAAACAAAGTATAGAAGTGGCACAAATGTGGCTTAAAATATATATATTTGGGAAGAAATGCACTCCTGTCTATAAGGCCATCATACAGGGTTGTGTACTGAAAATATAGATTCCATGAGATTTAAATAGTGCATAAACTTCATGCTGGCCCTCTTCAGAGAGCTACATTTAAAGATTTGAGGGAATATTTATGAAGTCCCCCACCCCCATCTTTCACATGACTCTTCTTTGAAATAGGCAAATTATCCTAAGTGTGAATGACCAAACGAATCCCAGAATAGAATAAATGTCATATCAGCTATGGAAATCCGTTTCTCTCTCAGAATTCTTTGAAATTCTACATCACTTTGGCCCAGTCCTGCAAAGATTGGAAGTCAATGGGGTGAGTCCTATGTGTAAAGATAAGCACCAGAACAAGTCTTTGCAAGTTCATGGCCTTAGTAAATGGTGGGTAAAAACCTATCACTTTGTTTATTTTTTTGGGTCTTGTGTTATTCACGTTTAAGACCATATGAGAACTGTGGAAAAAGAAAAGTGAGTTCAGCAATATGTGTAGGGAACACATTTGGGTGGATTGTGATATCACCAGTCTTCATCCGGGGGAAAGGGAAATCTTTCTCAAAAAAGAAGCTATTCAGAAAAGAATAATGAGCACACTCCTTTCCCATCTGAAACACTTCTCTCCATGGGGCCAGTAATCCAAGACTATTTCCATAAAACTCTGTTGTTTTAACAGCTGTGTCTGCAGTATAAGGTTTCACATTTGGAGCCCTAACGCAATTAAAGACCTCCCCACCACCTGATAAAATGACATTTACTAATTCTCCTCAATCATTTATACATGAGAAAATTTTGAGCATGGAGCCCAGAGAAATGTGGAGCGGACTGTGGAGGGTACATCAAGATGTCTCTCTTTTTGTTCCTTCTTTACTCCTTATGGCAGATGCTACATTTTCTCACTTTATTATTATTAGCTATTTATTTGTTTTATGGTAATGTTTGGAGGCCTTAATAAGATCAAGGCCATATTATGTTAGGTGTTGTACAAACCCAGACACTGTTGCTTACATCCACAAAGTGAAGGATATTCACCAAGATATTTAGTTTCTCAGGGTCAGCTCACACCCTCTTTGCATGTCTCCAACTCTCAGAATGGAAGAATCTGTGGAAAGGAAGGGCTCGAGGAGAGAGAATTCTGGAAGGTTCCCCAATGGAGTTTTCTCCAAATTGTTCCATGTGTGTATGAGGCTGGTGGGATGTGGTAGGGTGGACTCCACCCTCTAGAGCCCTCAGACTTCAAGACCCTTCTAGATTCCAGGAGGCCAGAAACACCTGCACAGAGATTCTATGCCACTGCACAGCCTCCAGACATGGTTCCACTGGGATGTGAAGGGGATACTGAACAAAAGTTAGCACAGCCCAGAGATGCATTATTTATGGAACAAATTTACCATTGCAGGGCAGGAGGCTGAGGGAAAGAAATGGTTTTCTACTTTGGCCCTAACCATTCTCTATTTTGGTCCTGCCCATCCCACACCCCAAACCATGTAGTTGGCAGGCTCCAAGGAAACGCAGAATGGTGCCTCAGAGGCTAGTGAACTTTACTTCTGAACATGAGGGTGGGTTTCCTGACCTCAGCTTGGATTCTTTTGCCGAGATGAATTTTATAAATGGCTTTCACCATTGCACCTCTAGTATACTAGCTGGAATGTAAATGAAGAGCCCCCTACCTCAAAAATTAGGATTCTTCATCTTAAAGGTGAAATGAAATGCTTTGCAATTTTTTTTTAAAAGATGCTTAAGGATCTTAAATAAGGAAGGATATGATCCTGCATCTCTTTCTCAAGTTGGTAGTTCTGCTAAGAACCCATGAATTTTTTTTTTAAATCTAACACATCTCTGTTAGTTACGTATATTTTTCCCATTGAGAGACAGTGAATTTTGCTTTGACAGGAATTGAAACAGAGGAAACATATTAGTTCTGCGTGTGTGTTGTTTCATGTGTCCATTAATGATCTGGATGAGGGGATAGATTGCAAGCTCAGTAAGTTCGTGGATGACACCAAGCTGGGGGGAATGGTAGACATGCTGGAGGGCAGGGACAGGATTCAGGGAGACCTAGACAAATTGGAGAATTGGGCCAAAAGAAACTCATGAGGTTCAACAAGGACAAGTGCAAAGTCCTGCACGTAGGAAGGAAAATCCCATGCTCTGCTACAGGCTGGAGATCGATCAGCTAAGTAGCAGCACCATAGAAAAGGACCTGGGGGTTATGGTGGACGGGAAGATGGATATGAGTCAACAGTGTGCTCTTGTTGCCAAAAAGGCCAATGGCATATTGGGCTGCACCAGGAGATCGAGGGATGTGATTATTCCCCTCTATTCGACACTGGTGAGGCCACATCTGGAATATTGTGTCCAGTTTTGGGCTCCCCACTACAGAAGGGATGTGGACAAATTAGAAAGAGTCCAGCGGAGGGCAACAAAAATTATTAGGGGGCTGGGGCACATGACATATGAGGAGAGACTGAAGGAACTAGGCTTATTTAGTCTGCAGAAGAAAAGATTGAGGGGGGATTTGATAGCAACCTTCAACTACTTAAAAGGGTGCTCCAAAGAGGAGGGAGCTAGGCTGTTCTCAATAGTAACAGAGGACAGAACAAGGAGCAATGGTTTCAAGTTACAGCTGGGGAGGTTGAGGTTGGATATTAGGAAAAACTTTTTCACTAGGAGGGTGGTGAAGCATTGGAATGGGTTACCTAGGGAGGTGGTGGAATCTCCGTCTTTGGAAATATTTAAGGTTTGATTAGACAAAACTCTGGCTGGGCTGATTTAGTGGGAATGGTCCTGCTTTTAGCAGGGAGTTGGACTAGATGACCTCATGAGGTCCCTTCCAACCCTATGATTCTATGCCTGAATAATAACAACATAATTATTTTGGTGGGAGACACTGTATTTTTAGCTATAGTAGCAGAATGCCAGCAGAGCAATGCTTAAGTGAATCGCAGCATAAATTAAACTAAATCCTGTATCAAGAACACAGCCTTGAGTAAATGGGCTAGGGAGGTCTGCTATTTTCCTGGGAATGGAATCTTTACCCCAGGCCACAGACCAAGAACAGAGCCATGGCTGATGTAACTCCTGCAGCCTAGTAGATATTCTAGTAGACTATTATAATCTTGGTCTCCTTTGTTTTCTGCTGATCTCTATTGACTTCTCTTTGCCTACTGGTCCCTGAGGTTACTAGTTCTCCAAGAGATCTACGCAAAACTTAGGTTCTGACTTGCACAAGTAGGATGAAATTGGAACTTTTCAACTGGGGTGGAATAGCTAATGGATCCACATGGTCTTAAATCCTCTGGTGCTATCCCATTATCAACCAGCCCTCACCCATGGCATTTCTTCACACAGAGGCGCAGGGAGCTCCCATCAGACCATCTATCACCACACATAACAGGGGAAGGCAGACCCTTAACACATGCATTAAGTATGCTCTCCATCTTACATCCTACTCACACAGCAAAGCCCTACTGATTCTGCTGCCTTCCATGCCAATGGTGAGGCATGAGTGTACGATTGGCTCCACTCACTTCTGAAGGTAAAGGAAAAGCTCCTGTACATGGTTCAGAATGGCAGAAATACAAGGGACATTAAAAGGACATACTCATAATTCATCCCCAGAACAACAAACAACTTTAATAGTGTCACGGCATAGAGGGATGAATATATCCCCATGTATTTATGTTATATTTCTTTACTATACTTGTATCACTTTAAATTATGAAAAGTAAAAATAAAATCTCACTTCCCACCCTTTCCCTCCTCCCTTTTGTTTCCTCCTTGCATTTGGGACTAAATAGACAAGTCAGTTTGATTTCTAATCATTTACACTTTCTGGTTCTCATGAGTCAGCATAGTAATATACTACCTCTCTTTTAACTAGACACCCCCACAGAAAGGTTATCCCCATTCTGCAATAAACCCTGTGGACCTGATTGTGTGTGCATGCAACTAGCTCATCAATGTAGTATTTGTCCTACTCTGTGCCTGATCCAAGAAAATATGGATCTATTCTAACTACAGAGTTTGGCTTCACTAGCTTAATGAGTACAGACTTTGAGGTATGAGTCAATCCCCAGTACCAGCCAAAAGGCCAGGCTGTTGCCTAGCATTCAATATCTCATATAAGTCCCCACTTCTGTGATGGTCACCATCCTGGCTGACACTAAGGAATTGATCAGATCAATGAGCTACATAAATCTGAAGAAAGGAGGGATCTAGAAATTGGGAACCTATTACTAGTTTATTTCCCAATTGAAAGAAAAATGTTTCTTTCATAACCATAACTAATGAACGGCAATAATTCATGGCTAACAACTGTGTTAGGTGCACCTTGCCAGAAATCTTTGTTAAAAGGGACTGTTTACATTAAAAGGGAATCAAATAAGAAGAGATGTGTTAAAAGCATTTAATTGACGAATAGTCTCTAGAGAAAGTGGATTGTTCTGAGAAATGGAGAATAGACAGTTAATGAAATTTATAAAAAGTGAGAAATTTAAAACGGCTCAAACAAAATGCTTTTTTTCACATAAGATGTGTGTAGTCTGTGGAACTCATTGCCACACGTTGTTGAGATCAGGAATTTAAGATTCAAAATGGATCTGGACATTTTAATGGCTAACAAGCATAGTTCAGGGCCCAAATGAACTAAAACAAACAAGAAGGGGAAAAAAAAGTAATACTCACAAAGCAAGAAGTTCCTTGAGAGTGAAATTCATCTACATGGTGAAGAAGCCTTGCTCAAAACCCCTCCAGGTGTGCAACAGAAGCTGTTTGGGGAGGGGGGAGGGGAGCAGAATGGGAAGAGTCACTCATCAGGGCCCCTCTACACATCCCTGCATATCGGCAGGTGTTCTGCACTGACATTAGTAAGCTAATATGGAGGAAGGCTTAATTACAGGAGCTACTAGATCCGCACTTAGATGGCATAAAATCTTTGCATAGGGGACCTGGAGAATCTGCACTGTAGTTAATGCAGGGAAAGTGCCTTTAAAAAGCTATAGGAATATGGCTTGAGCTAAGAAGTAGTAATTGCTTTGGCTGTATTCCTCTCTCTTTTGTGCTCGCTTGTGGTGGATATTCTAACAACTATGTTTGCTAGCAGAAAAATCAAGGATAATGGCAAATTTTAAATGAATATTCATAGAAAGATCACACCAAATTCACCAACACCAATATCCACACCATACCTCTGATTCTAAGAGACACTCGTCCAGTAAGGAAACAAGTAACATAACAGGTGACATTGGTGTCCAATCAAAATTAGCCAAGGAGGACTCACATTTCAAAAGCTTTCAATGAGCTGTTTGCAAAAAGCATGCCTAGGAGGGATGAGCTGTAAATTATTCAGTGGATAATTCTAAAACATAAATAAGTCTCAAACACATGTGAGCTCTTGGGAGAAAAATTGAATAACTTAGTAGCTAGGAACTACTTGCTTAACATAGTAGAGCTGCATCAACTCCCCATTGGTTGGGCTGAGAAGCCATTCCTCTAACCTTACCAGTGTTTCCCACACAAGCTTGATTCACTTTATAAAGAAAGGGGTGGAGTTACAGTTAAAAGCTAGTGTTTTGTTGAAGCATTTAGCCTATGTTTGTACTTAGGGTCCTCTTAAACACACCTTAGTGATTCAGTGTACTGGGGGAAACTTTCATTTCCCCCACTATAGCAGTTTTTACATACAGCCGTTGGAAAGCTAGTATTTCATCACATGTTCTGCAAAATTCCTTGGCTTGACCCTAGGAGTTTCATCTGGGGGAAGGCTATAGGATCAAGCCTTTTATCAATGAACCCACCTGGTTTGGCCAAACAACCACAAATGATCAACACCAGAGATCCTTAATCCTTCCCTTCAAGTTGCAAGTCAAATTAGGCACTAAATGCAGATCTTATCAATTAAAATAAAGGTTTCATTAAATATGTTAAATAAATATAAACATTTCCCTTTTAAAAGGGCTTGTATGTGTTTACTTGCCTTAGCTCTAAATATTCCCCCTACCTTACATGCTGCTCAGACATGGAAGGATTTGAAACAGATGCTACAGTGATGGGGCAACAAGAAATACAAACAGACAGTACCAGGGCACCCGACCCCAGAAGTGAAACTGATTAGCCACCAGACACCTGGCAAAAAACAGTTTCTCTCTTGTCCCCACGTGAAATGCAACAATTAAATAAAAATAATCAGCACAAATGGGCGGCGTGTAACGTCAAAACATCCTATATGTTTTAGTAAAAGAAGCTATTATTGATAACTCAGGTAATGAGACAACAGAGTCCTGTGGCACTTTTAAAGACTAACAGATTTATTTATCGCATGAGCTTTCGTGGGAGAAAATCCCACTTCGTCCTTTTAAAAAACAAACCTACAGGTGGGATTTTCTTATCACTCTACAAAAAAAAAAAAACTTATTTCAGGTGTAATTCTCTTGGGGTTTGTTTTATTCTTTGTAGTGAGACGCAAGGGAGAATTTATGAACCTAACCCAAGGTGGTCAGATAATGCTAAAAATCTGCTCCCCGTCTCCACCTGGAAGAAAAGCTAAGGTCTGAAATCATACTGATCTCAGGCTGTCTTACTGCAGAAACTACGTGGTTATCTTTAACTGACCTGGAGCTCCTTCTGAAATTCCCAGGCTTTAATGGGAGACCAGAAATTGGCTGGAGAACATTTAAAGGGACTAGATATTCTTATTCCAAAACACGTCACTGTCTGGGAGCAGAAGTGGCCCTGTATTTTAAAAATGGACTCGCCTTTTCACCACGCACCCACCACCACCAAAAAACCCTTCGGCCTCATTAGGTAAAGACAGGTGTTCTGATTTTAGTGCCCTACTCAAAACTGTCTTAATCAGTTGAATGTGGCTGATTTAACTGGACACTGGCTGGAATAAAGGCATTCGCCATCCCGATCAAATACTAATCGAAAACAGGGGAGGGTCACAATTGCTTTCCACGGGCGTGACTCCAACGCTATGATTGTGGGACATAGCGAAGATTCAGGAATATGTTGGCTGGGCCTTTGCTATAAACCCGCAAGTTCTGCCGGGCTTGTATGGAGTGGGGTGGGATCCTGGAAGTGACTGAAATCGCCTCCGGATGCCTTTTTAATTACAAATACCCTTTCCATGATTGCAGAAGAGGGTTCTCTGAAAACAATCACAGCGCCCTGCGTGTCAGTGGTGGGTAGAGGAGGCCTGTCTGGGAGTTTCACCAGTTTTAGGCTCTCACGGTAAATAGTTCCGTGCCTTGGTTCAATTGGAAGGACGGAAGGGGAAGATTAAAAAACAATCGCGTCCTTTTTATTTACCAATTCGCTTTGCCAAAATGGAGTTGCAGTTTTTCCAAATGGGGAATAATATAAAGGCTTGTAAATTTCATCTGGGGCAGACTCATCCGTTTGATAGATTCATAACGGAGGAGGGTGGAAGTTGGGGGGACTTGGGCGTTGTTTTAACAATGGTTTTTTTTCCTTTTGATAAAGGGAACAAACTGAATTTCGTACACGGTTCTGCAAAGGAGAACGGGGAGGCGTTCATTTCAAATGACGAACTCAGTTTTATTCTTGCTGATTAAAGTCCATCATATTCAGCGTGTTTAGTGTGCTTAATTTTCTCTCTCACAGGTTTTAAAATACGCATTGAGAGGCTGCATCTAATAGCGAGCACATTTCTTCATTAAGCAGCTCCATATCTCTCGATCGTTTCTGACGCGTCTGCAAACTTAAAAAGATCCCCCCCTCCTCCTCCCCCTCCCCACCCCGCCCACACACTTGATTTTGGAGCAGGGTAGTTTGTCCACTTCGGAAATAACATTCAAATAAAGATGGGGCGTAAAGAATGGGGCTAATTGCCGACTAACTCCTAAAAACTGCTAGGGCTGGTAGCAGGGGAGATTACTGGGAACGCAGGATGGAAAATTGCCTTCGAAATGTACCGTCCACGAACAGCTAGCTGATCTGTCCCTTCAATAACCACCCCTTCCTGGATAGCTGCGCACAAAGAACTGGTTTGTGGTGACAAGCAGAATGGTTCACACGGCGCCAGTTTAAAGTCACATTCGCAGGGGCTCCGGAGCCGGTAAAGGGTTGCAATCTAGGCGCTGTTAAAAAGCGACTAAACGCTTTCAACCAAAAATGCCCAGGGTTTCTGGAGACTGAATTTCGATTTTTTAAAGAAGTGGGTCATTTAGGGGCGTTAATACCTTTGATCCAAGGAACTTGATTACACGGGTGGGTCAGAAAATGGCAAGCGAGGGAGGCGAGCTGCACATCCAGAATCCGCAACAGTTTTTCTACGCTTCAACTCCATCCGAAAGCTGCCGGAAGCCCCAAGAATTGCAACCGACGTGGGCTGAGATTTAAACCATCTTGAAAATCTCTTTTCCCTACCTCTGACTGTAACAGCAGCAATCATTCCGGGGCCAGGCCTGCGCTGGTTTCTCGGCCAAAACTCCCCATGGAGATCAAACTCGGGCTCACAGGGGCTTCCTTCTTTGCTGAAGGTTTTTGGTTAATCGTGACTTTCATTACCTTTCTCCTTCTTGTAGCAAGAGGTTACCTATGTCCGAGGGCTGGGGAAGTCTTTAATCTAGTGTATTGCAACGGCAGGGTCGGATTTTGTATTAACACATGACGAAAGATTTGCCTGCTTACTGGCCAGAAAGGAGGCGAGCCGGCGGTTTAATGGATTGAATCCAGGTCCTCACTTAAATAAACCGCATTCTGTGTTTGTTTTCAAATCGGCTGTAAACTCAGCTATTTAATTGAGAGTCGCACATCTGCCCCAAAATACACAACAGAATTGTCACTCCAGGAAGGGCATCGGCTTCGGTAAATAAATTTGTGAGTCTTTAAAAGTGCCACCAGACTTCTTGTTTGATCCACCAGAAAGGTTTGGGGGGTTTTTTTTTGTTCGTTTTCTTGTTGATATTTTGCATCGTCCACCGCAGATGCTAATGGAGGATATTTTAAACAGAAGGAGAAAGTACACCTAATTCCGGCATCATATAGATAGAATATATTTCACTCTCACCACATAAATACAAAACAGCCAAAAACATTCAGAACAAAAGTTAGTCGCAAGTTCTCGGCGCTCGATTCATTCATTATTTTCTCCACTAGTTGTCTAGAACCTTCAGACGTAAATAATTCACAATAAAATTACTATTTTGTTTTCTGTCCTGGTCTCTCTCTCGCTCTCTCTCCAGTTCTGGTCTCTAGTTAATTCTCTACACTACGGCAACCGTTCCACTGTTTGTAATAATTTTTTTTTTTTGGTTAAAGTTTGGTGGCACGTCTTTATACATTTGTAAACGCATTATATTGAAGGTTAACGAAAGAAAAGAAACTAAACAAACTAGCTAACGACACGACTCCTTTTCTGACAAATTCAAGTACTTGAAACTGAATAGGAAATAGACCAGAATGCTAGAGTTTGGAATAAACATCTGGGGGGTGGAGAGAACACAGAGTAACAAGTAGAACAAAAAAGAAGTGTTACACGGGTGTCTTTTAAAGTACAAAAATAATAACCAAAAGATATGCTCTTTATACTTTAGTTTCATTTTAATTAAAGTGTAAGTCATGTGTGAGAGTATCATGGCAGGAGGAACCCCTAAAGATGTTTAATTTAGGTACGCTTGGAAAGTCTTGAAAACTCAACTAGAAAAGATGCCATTCCAATAGCTAGAGATGTAATCACGGCTGTGTGTGTTACTCCCCTTATGGACCATCCTATTTACTTTTGCAACATTTTTCCTTTTATTTTTAGGTTCGAAGAATTAGCCTGGGAAAGTAGGGAAAAAAGGGGGCGTTTTATCTCGAAGTGAAAGGATGCTTTTACTAAAATTCTCGAAAGCCACTGTTTTCTGTGTCTGCATTGAATGCACGTTTTAAAGGCAGTCTCTTCCGATCCTTAAATTATTCAAGTTTTTTTTTGTTTGTTTAAAAAAAAAGTTGAGACTTTTTTCTGGGTTGGATATGTATCAAGGGCAAATATAAAAAAGTAGGATACTAAATGGTCAATGTAGTGCAGTCAGCGCGCATTATATATATATATATATATATATATATAGGGCCACAAAACCTTGAGCATATTTGTGCTTAGAGTAACGGAAGTCTTGACAAGACATTTAAATCCACCGGATGGCTCCATTTCTACGCCTGTTTGTATGGAACCGACTTCCCTTTCGGTTTGCATTGGTTTAATTGAGTGCGGTCAAAACGGTTAGATTATCTGCAGCCGACTTCCCCTTCCCCTCTCCTCCCCACTGGAAAACGTGGCTCAGGTTTGCATTGGTTCGCTCCAGAAGGCAGTCAAACTGTGTGTCGGGTTTGGCATGGCCTGTCCCCATCACACGCTCCCTCCTTATGAAAAAGGGGGCCCGTCCCGTCCCTAAGAGGGTTGGTTCCTGGCTGTTTTGTCTGGAATCCCTTTATTTACTGGCTACACTCGGGTGTGGTGTCTCCCCGCTCCACTGATCTGATGTTGCCTCTAAAAAGAGTGGAGATCTTGGCACCGGGGAAGGAGGCTGGCTGGGAGAGGATGGGTGGGGGCTGTTCTGGAGGCATGGGGGCGAGGGGAGGGCTGATGAGATGCTAACGTGTCATTATTCCATAAATATCGGCACAAATAGATACTATAAATATAAATACAGAGAGTTACTTCGAGTCAGTCCAGGGCCTTTTTCTCGGCGCCTTCCTTTGGGTTGCTCCTGGAATAGGGCTCGAAGGCGGAGGAGCTCAGGTACCTGGCTGACAGTTCCTGCAGGTTTCCTGCCAGGGATCCGGCCATTGTCAAGGGGTTGGAGGAGAGCCGGCTGGCCACCGAGCCCAGGAGGCCGGGCACCTGCAGGTTGAAGAGGTTGTGGCCGGCGCTAGGGGAGGCGTGGAGTCCCGCAGCCTGGGGGGGCCCTGCCGCGGTGCTCACCGCCGGCGGGTGCGGGGAGCCGCCCGCGGTCCCTGAGCTGGGCGTGCCCGCCGTGCCGATGGTGAGACTGGGGGCCCGCAGCGCCGAGCCCAGGGCGCTGGTGGCGCAGGGGGGCAGGAGGCCGGGCAGGCCGGGCGGGGAGAGCAGCCGGCCCTGCTCCAGGAGCCGCAGGACGCTGCAGGTGGCGGCGGTCTCGGACACCACGGACCGCAGTTCCGAGTCCTTGCCTTGGTCCTTCTTCTGCTTCGTGCGCCGGTTCTGGAACCACACCTTTACCTGCGGAACGGGCAGAGACAGGGTGAGCGGGACCAGCCTCCTCCCTTTGCACACACACACAGAGTCACACTCTTACACCCATTCACAGTCTCTCACACACACAGTCTCTTACACACCCACAGTCCCACTCTTACACCCATTCACAGTCACACACACACAGTCACAGCCTCGCACACAATCACACTCACAGCCACACTCTTACACCCATTCACAGTCTCTCTCTCGCTCACACACACAGTCTCTTACACACCCACAGTCCCACTCTTACACCCACCAACAGTCCCACAGTCCCACTCTTACACCCACTAACAGTCCTACAGTCACACTCTTACACCCATTCAGTCATACACACAATCACAGTCTCTTACAGTCACACTCAGCCACTCTTACACCTACTCAGTCACTTAGTCACTTACACACATGCACACGTACACACACTGTCACAGTTACACTCTTACACACTCACAATCACATGCAGTCACACTCAGAAACCCACTCCCTTACACACAGTCACACACATACACATGCACAGTCCCACTCTCTTACACACTTACAGTCAGACATTCACACAGAGTCACGTTCTCTTGCACAATCACAGTCACTCATTCACACTCACAGCCACACGCACACAGTCACTCTCCAGTCATAGGGCAATGAACTCCTGCCTGATCTCTCCGAAATGGGGTTTACACTGTATCCGGGCGGCCTGGGAAGTATTAAGGCGAGTGGAGCCGAGGAATATAGGGCTCTAAACTCCCAGCAGCACCTTTTCCCACTGGGGGAGGCTGCCTACGGTCAGTGAGCTCGGACTTCGGGAGATGTGGAGAACTGAGTTGCTCCTTAAAGGCTCCAGATTTTCCTTTCCTGCAGCTGGCGGGAATTTTGCCCCGGTTTCCAGGGGAGCAGGGTCGGACTCTTTACATTGGTTTGATTTCAGCCAGCCCCCACCCGGAGGTCGTGGCCCGTAGGCGGAACAATCAAGCAGGCTGCCAACCTGCATCCTCGGGGATCCTGGCTGCACCTTCCGCTCGCTTACCTCTCCCCTCCCTGGCAGCGTGAAATTAACAAAGCGCGTCAGTCCCTACCTCCTCCACCCGAGCTGCGGCCAGAGCATCTCACATCCGATCCGCGCTTCTCCCAACCCTCGCCGGCCAGAGCCCCATCGCCCATTCCAGATACTCTTACTCGAACTAAAAGAACCCCCTTCTCTCTTTCTATAGCCTCTGGGACAATTTCCCTTGTCACACCTGTCTGACAGCCAGGAAAGGCTAATTGGCTTGTCAGAGGGATTTATTACATGATCTTTTAACGACACACGAAACCAGTCTTTAGAAGTGTGTTCTTTTTTCGCTGATTTGGGTTCCTTCCCTTTGCACTCTCAATGCTTTTAAAGGACATAAATATTGACCGAACATTGCCTGCTGAAGTATAAAGTACTAACCATATTCACTGTTATGTCAACAAGTCCCTTCTCCACCCCCCCCCCCCAAAGCCAAACCCAAAAGGAGATGCAGTCAAATAGGGCAGAATCTTTGCTATTGTCCACCAATCTATTTCATTTAATAACAGATAGTACAGAAAGAGAAATACCATCAAATAAGATGGTTTTAAATCTGTGGTACTTACAAAACCATGACTATTTACCGGCTGTCTATTTTCTGTTATGGACCACTAGGGATCTTCTAGCTTTCCTCCCAAAGCAGCTAATTATAATAATACAATTACTTTTTTTTCTCTGTCCTATTACACTATCTTTCCCTCCAGATTTTCTCATTCAGAGTGTCTTCCATGCCATGTTTCCTTTCCGGACACATTACTTAACCGCACCTCAACTACTATATTAGACAGAGTTTCATACACTATGTGAAGAGATCAGGGGATTTTAAACTACAGAGTTCCAGAGGGGTAGCCGTGTTAGTCTACGTCAGCCAAACAAGGAATCCTGTGGCACTTTTAAAGACTAACACATTTATTTATCGCATGAGCTTTCGTGGGAGAAAAT
>ML685755.1:13355512-13385027 GCA_007922175.1 Pelusios castaneus
TGCGATAAATAAATCTATTAGTCTTTAAAAGTGCCACAGGACTCTACAAAAAGATTATTCTTCTTTGTTGGCCCAATAGTGACCTGATTCTTATGAAATGCAAAGGATCCTTTTTTCTATTTGGATTTGAAAACTTAAAACGGGGCCGGTGCTGCAGCCCACCCCCACGCCAGGGAAAGGGGAAATTAAAATGAAACAGAATTTGGGTGTTAGTCAATTTTAACGCAGCACCATTCCAGCTCCCTTCGCCCTCTAATTGCCCATGACCAGTTTTTTTTACATCCAATTCTGTGAAAAAACACACACACACTCTCCAGACGTAAACACCCCCACAGAAAGCCCCAAACAATTTAAAGACACACGAACAGGCAAAAATCCAGCAAGAGCGGCTTTAGAGGGGAGAGTCAATACAGCTCACAGACAACCATTGACGAGCTCTTCATTTGCTAAGTAAATGCTAGTGAGCCCCTACTTTCTTCGACTGGAGAAAAGGGCATCATCCCTCGATCGGAGCCCACCCAACAGTTCCTGGAAAGTACCGCTGCCCGCCTGCGGACCTGTCTCCTGAAAGGCCCGGCGGACTTCATCGCTCAGCCTGTGTCAGATCTGGCCCCCACTCCTCGAGAATTCAGTGCCACGTATTTTGAAAGCAACTTTTTTCCTCCCTCTGCTAAGGCTCACTTCGCTAACTCTGCAGACACCAGCCAGCTCTCGGCACTCACTGGAGAGATTTGCCGCATTCCCGAGCGGAGTTTTCCCTTCTCTGTGTGCCCCTGGGTGTGTCTGAGGGGGAGGCTCCCACACCAGCGCTTCGGCACTAAAGGGGCGCTTGTGTTTGCCGGGGGGTGTGAACCAGTCTGCTCTGGAAAGGGCGCAGCTTCGCCTGTGGAGTCCGGGCAACCTGTGAGCAGGTGTTTACTCTGTGTATCCCCGAGAAGAGTGGCTCTGCTGGGACTCGGTGTGTCTGGGGAAGGGGCTGGGGGCGAGGTCTCTGCGCTGCCATGGGCTGGCTCTGGACTACCTGAGTTTCCGAAAGATTGAGCTGCCGGGCCAACTCGGTCCTTTCCCGTCCCACCACGTACTGGCACCTCTGGAACTCCATCTCCAGCCGGTACAGCTGCTCCGCGGTGAAGGAAGTTCGGGTCCGCTTGGGGCGGTCCAGATCGAGTCCTTTAGGCAGAATAATCTCTCTTATTGAACCTTTGGCATCTGGCAAAGAAACGCGCGGTCACTTTACAGCCGGGAACCGCTTCCGAGCAATGCAAAGAGCTGCCTTACCCCCATCATCCAGCCCACGTCCTCACCCACCGCCTGGCTCGCTCAGGTCAGCCGGGGGGGGGGGGGGGAACTAAGAGCAGGGCACCGCACCCAAGCCGAGCGGGTCAGAGAGCTGTGAATAACCCTCCAGCCCAACTTTGTCTGTAAAAGGCGTTTCCTGTCCTTCCCTGCCAACGCTTCTCGGGGCTGCCTGGAAAGGGCTCCTGTGCAGGCAAACTGCAGGATTATTGCTGGGCCACTGGTGTGTTATTGTTCCAGCAGCCGGACGGTTCCCGGGCAATGCCGTTTCGGGCTCACAAAATGGTTAATTTCACGCCATTGGCCGCATTTGGACTTTAAGTACATCTCTGAATGGCACGCCAGAAGCAGAGTTTAGGGTCGCTTTTTTCCTCTTTAAAATGACGGGGGAGGGAGGAAGGCACACCAAAGCAAACCACACAGGGACGCCCCACTTTTCTTTTTGCACCGGTCCAAAGAAAGCAGGACAAATCTTATTAGCACATCTGTCATGGTAGAGCTCGATTCATATTACATGAAAGCATTCCCAACCTTGCTTTCCGTAATGTTACCTCCATAATACACTTTAAAGCGGAGATAACCACAGAATTTCAACCTGACCCCTCTCTGGGGTCAATCGGTCGTGCAAGGATTAATTATTGTTTACCAGGCCTGCTTTACATTATTTTTATTATAATTCAACCCCTCCCTCCCCCCGCACCACACCTTAAAAAAACCTGTAATTTCCACTGGCAATTTTTGCAGAGCACTATCAAATCATTTCATTAGCGGACTGGGAAACGATCCGAAGGTTGGCGAGGAGGGAAATCAAAACAGGAAACAGATAGAAACCCAAGTCAATCGCTCCTGCCTGCTTTCTAAAGCTATTTATATGGTGAGGGGTTTAAAAAAAGAGTTCTTCCACACGTCAACCCCGTAAAATCTACACCACATCGTGCACACTGGGCGAGAGGGCAGAGCAGAAACCCCACACATCCCAGCCACAAAACAAAAGTGAAAAAAAGCCAGCCAAAACACAGACTCCAAACAAATGCACCAAGCTGCAAAAGGCGAAATACAAAAGGGCCAGTTAAAGCGAGCAAGTCCCCGTGCGAGAGGGAAATGGAGGTGTTAGAAAATTAACCAGCGATTGCGGTTTATTAACTGCATTTCTCGGACATCCCTTTGACCCGTCTGCAGGGAATGCTCCCTGCATTAGGAGGGGGAGCTGTGTTAGCTTAGGTCAGCCAAACAAACAAGGAGACCTGGGGCACTTTGAAAGACCAACCAGTTTATTTATCGCATGAGCTTCCGTGGGAGAAAATCCCACTTGGGTCAGAAAATCGTGTCAGATTTTCTCCCACAAAAGCTCATGCGATAAACAAACGGGTTGGTCTTTCAAAGTGCCCCAGGACTCCTTGTTTGTTTTGCATAAGGAGGAAAAGGCGAACCGAGAAATAATGTATTTCCCCAGCAACAATGGTGGGCGTTTAAGAGGCACAAAGAAAAAGTGGAAAAGAAATAAACTTTCCCCGGGAACCACAGAAGGAAATGAATAAAGGAAGATAAAAAAATCGGACCCCAGAAAGCAGCTGCGGACTTTGAAGCACTTGCCACTGGAAATACGGCATTAAAATCTACTACGCTCTTTTCCTCCGCAGCCGCAATACCAGAGGAACGCCTTGAAACCCCAGCGTGGTATTTTTTTGGAAAGAAGACGCGAACACAGATCACGGACACCCACAAAACGACTCCCCAAACTCCTACCTCTGACGAGGATCCGTCTGCAGTAGTCCGGATCTGCAGAGCCAGATTTACTTTTATTACAATCTTCCGAAACTGTAGAGGCAGAATAAGACCCTTGCTGATCCTTCAAAAAAGAAGTAGAAATATTTCCTTCAGACCCTTTGCTGTCTTTTCCCTCTTTATGTCCGTTCTTCGAGACCCGGTTCGCTTCAGCTTCTGAATTGCATCTAACGTCCATTTTGTCTTGTTTCCCAAACATGTAGTGCAATAAAAAAAAAAAAGAAGAAGAAGAAAAGAAAAGAAAGTCTAGGAATTGCACAGCCTGCGGGCAGATCGGTGGGAATCTGTAAAAGCACCTTTAGCAAAGAAGGTCGGGTTTGATCCCCACAGAAAGGCAGCAGCTTCCTCAGTCCCAGCGTCCTAATGCGGCTGTCCAGTGTCCCTGAGCCCAGCGATCAGGTACTCACCACCACAACTCCGAAATGATTTAATGTCTGCCTTATTCCAGAGAGAGACATGGAGTTGTTAGACACCCAGAGGGACGCGCACTCGCTGTTTCAATTGATTACGGGTAATTTTGCAGCCTCCACATTTAGGTTACCTCATGAATACACTAAATTGTTTGGATAATATATCAGATCGTAATGGATGGTTTGTGTGCTTGTCCCCAATCAAGTAGAGTTTAGCCAGTGAATAAACTGAAATGATTGGTCTTGCTTTCAGGAAACACACAATCAAAAGCCTGAGACTTCCAGAGGGGGGTGGGGGAGAGAAAAAAAAAAAAAAACTTTTGACAAGATTCACCCTGAATTGTTAGCACCATTAGCAACCATTATTAACTTTTTTCAGTTTGCCTTTGACCCTCCAGATTATACAGTGGCTTTATCCAAGGTACGCCAAATAAATCTGAATAAAGCTGCTAGGAAGGGCTGGGGGGAAAATGCAGTTGCAGAAAAGCAGCCTTGAGTCTAAATAAACGTACAAACAAACCACCATCCACACCAGAAGTTTTCCCTTAAAGTGGGTCTATCCAAGAAAGCAGAGGGTAAGCCCAGCAGAAATCCTCCTTAACACATCTCTCCACAGACAGCCATCTTAAACTCCTACCTCTCCTTAATTCAGTTCAGATACTTGCTTTTGTGTGTGTGTGTGTGTGTGTGTGTGCTGATTCTGCACCTTCACAAACACTGAACCCATTGGTAGAGCCTGCTCACTGAAGACAAAAAAAAAAAAAAGCAGCCAGCTTTGTGTTCAGATAGATCCAGGAGGGGAGAGAGGGAGAGAGAGATATAGCCCGTGAAAAATCTCAACTGCGTGATCTGCGGAGGGATTAAAAAAAAAAAGTTTTACCCTAGCTATTTTATTGTCTCTGCTACAATATCTTTGAGAACCGCAACAGCCAGTAATCCAATAAGACCATTGATTAGGCTACAATGATTCAATTCAAGCAAATGGCCTTCTGCAAAGAGCATGCTCCAGCCCTTCTTGTCACCTTGCAGGGCAGAAGCCCTCTTCATGCTGCTCTCCTTATTCATTCCTTTATGGGAAATGTAGAGCAAAAGGAGTGAAAGATGGCAATTATCTAATTGGACTATTAACAAACAATTCTCTGAGTGTGGCTGTCTGGCAGTGGTGGTTGGGCGGGGGAAAGGCCACATGCTGCACTGGCCCCATTCACAAAGAGTTTAGGGGCCGGAGGGAAAGAATTTTCTTGGAAAATTTTTCACACAAATCCAGGCGCGTCAGGTTCTCCTGTCTCTCTCTGTGTCTCAGGGGTGGAGACTGGCATCTTTACCCACCTGACGGCACTGTGCAGACCACGAATATTGCGAACAGCATGCAACCCAACATCCAGTTGCAGCAGCCTGTCCGATTATGTGTATATAACACACTGCTTTTCAATTTCATGAGCCTGATTCTGATCCTACTGGTGTAACAGTATTGACTTCAAAGGCGCCATGACTGATTCAGGCTGGGATAACTGAGGGCAAGTCCTGGATCTATGGCCTACATTTAAACTAGTGTAAATGGGGATATTTCGGAAGAAATAAAGAAGAAAGAAATAAAACAAAATTTAAAAAGTGAATGCAGTTTATACACTTCAGACTACACTGCCTCTAACAAGTATTGTTCAATAATTGCCCCCATCCTCCAAACAAGATTATTTTCTATTACAATTTTTAGAGGAGTCAGATGCAGATAAAGGAGGCATTCCTGAGATCTTAATCAGCCCCCAAGCTTTGTATATATAATTAATGTGTACATTAATGCAGAATGTCTTTAGCCTGGAAGAGGTTTCTCTCTCCTTAAAGCAAATGAATTTAAACAATTTCTGATTAGTTATTCCTTGTTTTGCAGTAGTGGCTAGCATGCCAAATAAATTGGCAGCCCTTTTGCATGAGACACTTTCCAAACAGATAAGGAAGAAGCAGTTCATCCCCCAAGCTTAGGGCCCAATCCCTTGAGCTATTCCATGTTTGGACATCTGCATAAGTTTGTAACAGATGTAACAAACAATAGAGGGGCTAGGTAAGAGAGCAAAAGATAATGGAAGTAGGAATACATTTTTGCATAAATGAGCTAGCAGAACATGCAGGTAATGAGGTTAGGGTGACCAGATGCCTTGATTTTATAGGGACAGTCCCAATATTTGGGGCTTTTTCTTATACAGGCACCTATTATTCCCCATTCCCTGGCCAGATTTTTCATACTTGCTATCTGGTCACCCTAACTGAGGTATATATCTATATGGTTTCTAAACGTAGCAGCAGCAATGCCTGGCTGGCCACATGAGTTTAAAAAATGCTAAATAAGATAATATTATTTTAAACATTTTCTACATAACAAATGTTCCAAGACAAAGTACGTAGTACAATGTTTCCCATAAAAGTCTATTGTGAAATGTAGAGAGAAATTATAATTATATTTGTATAGGTGTGTGGGTGTGTGTATGACATTTCTCCCCCAAGTTTTTAGTTATGCTAATGTCTAGGCACATGGCATAATAATAAACATGCAGTTATTCAACTCATTTACACTGTTTGAGGCAGCATATTTGGAGTTTAAACATCAGATTTATGTGATATTACTCTCTGCCTTTCCTACAATACACACCTGATCCAAAGCCCAGCAGAGTTAATGGGAATTTTGCCGTAATGTATGATCTCCTATAGACCTGGCTATAAAACTTGTTTGTAAACATTCAGGTAACGCTATATAACACAATTCTATACAAATGCTTTTTCTTCCCCATTAAATCTGCTAAACTGGCCTGCAAACATTTAAAGTACAATACAGATACCTATGGAGGTTGTGGAATCTCTGTCACTGGAGTTTTTTAAGAACAGGTTAGACAAACAACTCTCAGGGATGGGCTAGATAACACTTCCTGCCTCACTTCAAGGGACTGGACTAGATGACCTATTGAGGTCCCTTCCAATATTGTATTCCTATACCCTGCTCTAGGTTTTTGGAGGCAGTTGAAGGGAAATATGCAAGTGTGCTCTGAGTTGATGGGAAATGGCCTCCCATAGACTCAGTGCTACTCTTTTTCAGAGGGTGGTCTTACCTGGTCGACTTCCTGATCGATTGAGCAGGTCTCCACTGACTGCTCTATTGATCTGGAAAGATCGATTGATGGTGGTCAATTTGCTATTGTAAATGTAGACCTGCCCTATGATTCTGTGATTTCATGCTTTCAAAAATCATGAAAATGTCTGGAGTGAGAAATGATGGGAAGAAGAAGAAACAATCATGGCTCCAGTCTACTTTTTAACTCTGTGAGAGCAAACTCCTTAGCTCACATGGAACCTAATGACTTTAACATGAGTCCAGCCATGGGCACCAGGTTGTAAGATCTGGGCCAATGTTTATAAATACAAACAATTATCTCAGAGATCACTTTTCTGATTAGCTCCCCAGTCACTACAGTTGCTCCCTCTAACATATTTACTTTTCCCATTACAGCTAAAATAAATTGTAATGAACATTACTTCTCTCGAAGAACTGGAGCCTGAAACTCAGTGAAAACAGCATAAATCCAAATAACTCCAGTGAGTGGAGTGGAGTGCACTTTACACTGGTGTGAAACAGGATTAAGCTATATCAGGATCAGACCTAATTAGCACTTTTTTAAAAAAAATTAAAAATAATCAAATGCACAATACATGAACCACAGTTCATTCTCTGGAAAATAGATGACATTGTTCCTTTTAGAACATGGTTTTCAGAAGCTCATATTAGTATATTGACTATGTTGATAATATTTTAAATACATTGATCTACTAGATACATTTCCACATTGATGGTTCTCTCCTTCCCCAGTTTCTCTTTTTTGGTATAAAAACATGTGACAGTCTGAAAAGTTTTGCTCCTGATTGATGCTGGGTTTTTTGTCTGTATTTCAACTTCCTTTCCTTCAGGAACACAGAAAAGCCTTGATTTCTACTCGTTTCCAGCCTTTTCTTTGTCTGTGAAATATTCCTGGTTTAGGAGGTCTGAAATCCCATAGCATTTCTCATAGCTGATCTTGCAGCCAACATGTTCTTCTTGCTTATTTTAATCTGTATGGCTTGCTTAACTGCTGTTGCGTTATAGTTCTTATGCCTGAGGGGGGAAAAAACCTTATCCAAAGGATCCTGTGACGTAACCTAGTTAGTTTATTGTATAAAACAGACTTTTATTCAAATAATTTTCCCTGTGGCTCTGAGTTTCTGTCCACTTAGAGAGCATGGTCTGGAGGTTCTTTGACATCCATGGATTATAGTTTTAACCTTAATAAGCTTTTTCTTTGTTTGGAGTTTATACTCTCATTTGGTGATGACTCTGGTCTCAATTCTGTACTGAGATATACAGGAGAAGTGGCAGTGAAACTCCAGAGGCAGTTGAAAAAAACACAGAGCTGGGCAAATTCTGTATAATAAAGCTTATTCCACATTCAGCACTGGTGAAGGAACTTGCATTCTTTGCTATGTCTTTGCTGAACAGGGAGAATGGACAAGTAAGAGAAGTAGGAGAGTCAAACACAGTGGGCCATGACTCCACATTTTGCAAAAATGAGTGTCCAGGTGATAAGGTGGAACCCAAAAATACTCCAGCATCTGAGCTGAAGTCAGAGATTCTGAGCAAGATATTGGTCTCCTCCCTCTCCTCCTCCAGGGGATAGATGAATGGAAATATGGCAAGATAAAAATCCTGCTATCAATAGTTTCTACCCAAAGTCCAACACCCATGCTCAGTGTGAAAGACAAACATATGAGAAACAAAAGGCATAGCACAGCTGTGTGCCCAGACACCAAGTTGACAGTGAATGGGTGTAAACAATCTACATGACACATGGTTCTCTGAAGAGAAGTTAGTCTTATGAATGCAAAGTACATATCCCTATCTGAAGGTTCTCTTCTCTTTTCTACAGGTTCTTGTACTGCACTCATCATTATAGTGTCTGAGGGCAGGTCTACACTGCCTGCTGTTTTCGGAGGCAGTCAAACAGAGATACACAAGTTACTTAAAATAACTTGAATATCTACATTCGGCTTCCCTACTCCTGGCACATCCACTACAGTGAGTTGAAGAGAGAGGCCTCCCTTTGACTCAGCACTACTCCAGTTGTTGGGGTGGTGTTCAAAGATTGGCTTCCTGATCGATTGAGCGAGTCTTCACAGACTCATTCAGTCGATCAGGTAGGTCGATCTGATGGCAGCGATTTTGCCACTATCAGTTAAGACTTCCAGGAATGCATTAAGTAACAGAATTAACAACTGTCATGGTTTAGTTTTTCATTCATCTATTCCCTAAAGGAAAAATTGTTTGGGCAAATTAGTGTTATGTTTGGGTAGTTTTAACATGCACATGCTGCTTTGTGTTATAGGAGGCACTATCTAAGCTATGGACATTGCACTTGGAGTGGAAGTTGGTGAAGCTAGTGATGGTCCTTAGTACCTGCGGAAGTTTATTCCACAGTCCTGGACCAGTCCCTGCAAACATTCCGTCTTCTGCACAGATGAGCTTTGCTCTTGCAGTGGACCAGGTTGTCAATCACAGTCCTCATCCTGGGGCTTCAGGCAATCTTTTAGATGCCCTGGGTCCAGGACATTGAGAGTCTTGAAGATAAGGACTGATATCTTGAACTTGATTTGATAGTCTATGTAGAGAGCAGCTTTGAGGTGCTCACAATAGCCTTTGTTGCCCTCTGTACTAATTGGAGTTGATGGCTTAATGCCCAGGTATATCATGTTGCTACAGTCCAGATACAGGCAAGTCTCCCTACCATATCCTATGAGATGATGGATTCAGCCCATGCATAATGTTGCATGAACACAAAGACCATAACATGTCCCACAATAAAGGAAAGACAGTTCTATCAGTGGCTGGATTCATGGACCCCTATCTCATAAATAGACCACTTCAGAAGAGATGACTATAGAGAAGAAAGACACGGATATGAAATGAGTCACAACTCAGTGTTCCAAAAGACATTTCTTAACAACCACCTGCACAGGGCTGTGATGTCTACCTATCTCATTGGTCCTTCTATGCCTTTTCGGTGAATATGCGCTCTAAGAAGTTGGCAACCCAACTGTTTGCATTGAATAATCACATACAAAAGTTCTTAGCTACTTTCCTGAAGCAGTTACACTTCCACACCTGTTTACACAGAGGCATACCAGCTTGCCAAATTGAGATACAATGAAGAATGTTTGGCTTTTTACTTACAACTATTTGCTATATTATTTCTGCCTTGTTTAAACACAGGAACTAAACTGAGCTCATTGACAAGTAACTGTAATGTTATCCTGGACATGAATATTAACAGAGCTGTGTATCATATGAAGCTTAATCACATTTTGGACCTTACAAGCTTTGTGATTGAGTAATCAGTCAGGATATTAGATCTTGAAAAACCTCATTGGCTATACTTTTAAATCTGCTGTATCATGAATGTGGCATATATAAGCCATTTAAATGGGAGCAAACACTGGAAACCCCAAGATATTGCTGGTTTTGTCAGAGAAAATGTGACTCAGGATGCATTGTTTCAACACAGCATTTGACACAATCAGCAGTGTGGGTCTATTTCTAATGCTAGAAAAGATAGGCTGTCCATCAACCTTGTTAAGTCTTATACCTTTCATTTCAAGACAGCATGAGAGCAAATATCCAGTTTGATGGGTCTCCTTTGAACAGCTCTGTGATGAAAAGCAGAGTGAAGCAAGGGTGTGTTCTTGTCCCTACATTCTTTGGAATCTTCTTCTCATTACTTCTGAAGTGTACGTTTAAGGATGTGAAAGAGGGAGTGTATCTCCACACAAGGGTGGATGGGAAACTCTTCAATCTCTCATGACTTAAGGCAAAAACTGAAGTGAAAAAGGTGCTAATCAGGGATTTACTGATAATGCTGCCCTTGTAGGCCACGATGAAGATCTACTACAAGAACTCAAGGATCGCCTTTCAAGTGCTTGTCAGGCATTTGCTCCCACCTTCAGTACTAAGAAAATGGTTGTATTAGGATAGGGTGTTCCCCAAGATCCTTTAATCACTTTAAATGCAAATCAGCTAGAAGTAGGCCAAAAGTTCAGCTATCTAGGTTCTACAGTGACTACCAATCTCTTACCGAATGATGAACTAAATGTTTGGATTGGAAATGCTGCCACCATCTTCAGTTGACTAACTAAAAGAACATGGAACAACTCAAAACTTACCATCAAGACCAAAATGCTAGTGTACCGAACTTGAGTCCTCAGCACTCTCATGTATGGTGGGGAAATGTGTACAACTTATGCACATCAGGAGAAAAGGTTAAACAGATTCCATTTACACGGCTTACACCATATACTCAACGTCGAATGGTGAGATAAAGTTACTAATGTTGAGGTTCTTCAAAGGGCAAATCTACCAAGAGTGACAGCCCTGCTCAAGCAAAGTTAATTGTGTTGGCTGGGGCATCAGAGCAGGTTAGAAGATGGACACGTATCATACTGTCATGCAAGGCCTGAAAAGGCCAAGCCATTTTGTAAAATCTAACCTTTAAAAATATATGCATGTGTATGGTTAGTAGTTACTTGATGAAGTTTACATCTAGATTGTTAAAGGTTAGCAAGGTAAATGAACTGCTTCCCTATCTGTTACTATTGTTCTATTAGAAGAGCTTAAAAAGGAACATTAACATCTAGACGGAGCTTTGATGGACCAATGTAAACTGTCTATTAACGGGTGCTAATGTAGCTAATTATCTGTGGTGCCCAAGAGGTGAAGGTCTTACTTCAAAGGACAATATACATTACTATCCTCCAGTTAAGGAAGTATCTGTGAACTGTCACCAAAGCCCACATGGAGAAATGACCTGCAAATGCCCACCTTGCTACAGCTATAAAAGGAAGTTGGGAACATAATCCCTTGGTCTCACATCTGTCCAAGCTTCTCAGGGAAAGTTCAGGTCGCAGGATTGAGATCCCAGCCAGCACTCGCTTGGAATCACCCTGCTAATTCTCATGGGTGAATTAGAGCAAACTCTACACTTGGATTATTTGGTCTATATTCCTTTGAACTGGATTTTTAACAACTGAAGCTGTGAAACAAGGATTTAAACCCATCCAGGTATTGGATGTATGCTTAAGATCTGCAAATTTTAAATTCTACTGGAAACTTGAAGTATTGGACTTTCAAATCATTGTATGTATGTGATTACTTTAACCCTTTAACAGTACTCTCATAGTTTGTTTCTTTCCTTGTACAACAAACCTTTAATTTTAGTTACTAAAGGATTGGCTGGCAGCATGGTATTTTGGTAACAGTCAAACCTATATTGTTCTGTGTAATGTGGCTGACCCTTTGGGGTCAGGAGAGACCTTTCTGGGTAAAGAGCTTGGGGTTTTAAGTAATTTCTCTCTTTTCCAGACCCCTGGCCATATTGGGGACCAGTGGCTGAAATGCAGTAAAGGAAGCTGAGTATATTTTATGGTGGCATCTTGATGTCCAGTGTGGGGGATCAGAAGCATTGTTTGTGACTGGTTGGGGAGTTTAGCTCCAGGTAACCTACCAGTGCTGGGAGAATCTGTTCTCCTTTTTGCAGCTTGCCCTGATTTTTGCATATTCAGGTGGTTATCCCAGGAGGCGTGAGTTACACATACGAATTAGGAACTCTCCGAGGAACAAGAATTACAGGATGGCTCCAGTGTTGCTATAAAAACAGATTCAAGCAAGATATAAAGGAGTTTAGAAACCTTGGCAAGTGATCCTAACAAGTGGCACCATCTCCTCCATCAGGGCATCAGAGTCCATGACAGGAGTTGGCACCTACAGCTTGAAGAGAAGACAGCTTATTGGAAGCAAACAGCTCCCTACCAAGACGTGTATTTACAATAACCACCAAAGATTATGCAAATCTCAGCGTGGAATATTTAGTCATATGAGACATTGCAAACCATCTACACCATAGGCTGCAATTTCCACTGTCTCTCACAGATGAAAGGATGACAAAAGAAACCAAAATGATGTTATAATAGGGGACTGTATAGCCTGATGTATAGATTATATATATTGATTGACTGATTAAGAATCTTCAGTTATCACTTTGAGGGACGACAGGTTCTTGTACCAAGAGCAGTCCCAATGTTATTCAAATTATTATGCAGTTGGGAACCCCAATGGGCACAGTTAAACACTGTTTTCAACACCCCAACACTTGGGGTTTTCTGTCGGGTCTTTTTATCCGTTCAGAGTTTGTAGGCCTGAAGCCTTATGCTGAAGCTAATTTTTTTCCACAAGATACAGATGTGCTCAATATAATAAAAGCAGCTAAATGTAATGAAAGGAAGGCAGTGAATATAGCAAAGATAAAATAGGCCTATGGGCCATAACAGAGGTTGGAGTCCATAACGCTGAATCCCAGAACCTGGGTCAACAGACTCAGGCTTGAAGGGCTCACGTTCGGAGGCTAAAAAATAGCAATGAAGCTGTTCATGTTTGGCTGGAGCTCAGGCCCTAAAACCCAGAGGGTGGGGTGGGTCTCAGATCCTGAGTTCCAGCCCAATCACAGACATCAGTACTGCTATTTTTACCCCTATACCAGAAGTCCAGCAAACCTGAATCTGTTGATCTGGACTCTGAGACTTGCTGCTATGGGTTTTTTTGTTTTGTTTTGGGGTTTTTTTGTGCAGTGTAGATGTACTACTCTTTGGTTGCAATTCCCAGCTCTGGCTCTCACTTGTTTCGTGACCTTAAGCAGAGAACACTTGAACACAGAGGCGGCCTTTGGCTATTGGGGGCCCTAGGCCAGTGGTTCTCAACCTTCCTAATGCCGCAACCCTTTAATACAGTTCCTCATGTTGTGGTGACCCCCAACTGGTGTCTCGGTTCCTTTAAGACCATCGGAAATATGTGTTTTCCGATGGTCTTAGGCGACCCCTGTGAAAGAGTCGTTCGACCCCCAAAGGGGTCGCGACCCACAGGTTGAGAACCGCTGCCCTAGGCAAAGGCCCATTGTAGGGTCCTCCATAGGCCCACGGGGGCCCCCCCTCTGTGGCCCCACTCCCCCCACCCCTGCTCCCCCATCACCACCCTTCCCTCCCTCCTGCCCCAGCTCCCCACCCCATGGCCCTGGCCCTCTGAGCTCAGCTGCTCCTCCTGCTGCTGACCAAGGCAGATGTGGCTTTCGGGTAGGCGACGGGGCCCTAGGTGTCCGCCTGCTTCACCCACTCCAAAAGCCGCCTCTGCTTGAACATTTAACTTCTTTATGCCTAAATTTCTCTATCTTGCATAGTGGAGATGGCAATCTTTACCTCTCTCTCTTGGATGTTTTGAACAGATTACAAATATATATTAGGTACAAAAATATTGCCATATATTATCCAAAAGACTCACAAATACACACCATTTCTTTCCTAGTGGCAGCTAGAATCTAAACCCATGTGTTGATGTGTGGGGAAAAAAATAAGATAATGCCCCAGGTCTCCTTGGAACCAATCTAGGATGTTCTCCTGCAAAACTCCCATTCAAGTCTGGTAGGGGATTCTGTTCTCCTTGCAAGGTCTGTGAAGCCTCTAGATGTTTTTCTTGAAAAAAAAGAGTGTAAGGTCAGGCCTGTTACACTGCACAGAATGTGGAGCACTTGAGGTGGACAAAGACAATCTATTGGGATTTAAAAAACAAACAAGCAAATACACCAAAAAAAAAAAATCACTTTCACTAGAATATTTAGAGACAACTTCGCTAACGTGTACAAAATGCCTTTGAGATTAATGAAGACGCTGGAATTTGGCCTCTCTCCAAATCAGATGAGTACAACCGCCTTGAAATTAAAAGCCATACTAATCTTTATTTTTTCCTCTAGCCTTTTGGGAGCCAAAGTCTTCTTTTAGCTGAAGTATATGTTTTTCTCCAGTGACTTTAGCAACAAAGACTATTTGCAGTGTGATGTTTTTCTAAATCTGTTGCAAAGTGATCCCTTAGAGATAGCAACAGTGTGATGGGGTGTCCACCCCACACAAGGCTGTGCAGTTTAAATTAAGTCAATTAACCTGGAAGAGAGCCAGGGAGCAATAAAGCTTAATTGAAGATGAAGCTCAGCTGGGAAGGAGCAAGTTGGGCTTGTATAAAAGGATAAAGCTGAGAACGGAAGGGGGCTGCAGAGGAAGTAGAAGGAGGGATTTTAGATCAGTAAACCCAAAGGAAGGAGGAAGGAGGGATTTTAGATCAGTAAACCCAAAGGAAGGAGGAAGCAGTCTGGGAAAATAGTGACATGGTCTGGGAGCAAGCAGACTGTGGTTGCTGGACATGTGGTACCTGGGCTGGAACCAGGAGTAGCTGGTGGGCCGAGGTTCTCCTGTCAGCTGCTGGGAAAATGGCAAGGGACCTGGCCTTGGACTGAACGACTGTCGGGAATGGCATAGAGACAGAGGAGCAGTGTGACTTTGATACCTCAGAAGGGAAAGATGATGCAGTGACCTGGATGGAAGGCTGAGCCATAAAGAGGGAGCATTGTGAGTCCTATAGAGTGAGGGAGAATGTGGTATGAGCAACCATCAGAAGGAAGGGATCTGATCTGAATGAAACTAATTTCCTGACCCAGCCACAAGGAGGGGAATGAACGCTGTTATAAGCAGTAGTAAAGACAGAGATATTAGTAGGGGTAAATGACATGAGAGGCAAGAGGAGAACAAAGACAGGGCCTGCCCAATGAGAAGGGAAAGACGATAGCATAAAACTCAGTGATGGGCAAAGCATTAAATGCCTTTTTTGTTTTAGTTTTCGTCAAAAAAAATCAGCAGTGATTGGATGACTAAGATAGTGAACATCAGTGTAAATGGGATAAGATCTGAGGCTAAAAATAGAAAAAATAAGTTAAGAATTAGAGAAGTTAAAGAATGCAGAAAAAGCCATAATGATAAAGAATGGCATAGGCGGGTGTACATACCATGTTCAGTATTCGTCAATTTTGCTTATGAAATATATAGCAGAGACTCAAAACACTGAGGAAACATTTCCATCAATGTTTACAAGTATGGTCAGATTTATAGCTAAGAGATTGCAAAGTCTAGAAGAATTTGACTGGAACAGTGAAGAATTAGAGGAGACTTCACTGTGTCATCAGAATGCAAGTGTGCAGCGAACACTGATCAGACCTTCTTTTTACTCTGCCACCTATGAGAACAAACTCCAGATTAAATTAAAAGGCAGTAAATGTGGAATGAAAAGTAACTGCTTCTCCACACGCATATACAACCGATGGGATTTGCTACTGTTGAGGCAAATACCCTGGCTTGATTTTAAAAAGGACTGGTAATGTTCTGACCACTTAACTATACAAGAAGGACAAAGGTTGGGCGTAACAATTTACATCCTGTGAGATTTGATCCCATGCAGGAGGCGGGAACATATCCCCTGCCTGATCTCTCTTCCCACATACACTTCAAACTTTGAAATGCTGTATTTTTTTCCTTTTGTTTTTGTTCTTCTCTGATGTATCAGGTAATGGCTATGAGCAGAATTAGGAGGCAGGATTTGAGAGACTAATGATGCCACATGGGAAACGACTGGACCATTTCTTCTTAGCCACTAATAAATGTTTGCAGGCTACATTATTTGTCTTCTGGAAAAAACAAGACTCTGTTCCTCGGGGGTTGTAAGCAGTATACCCTTGTGATAACTGTGGAACAGCAGTAAGGAAGAAAAGCCATTTCACATTAGATATAGGCCTAGATGCTTCCCTGTGCTTTTGAAATTCACAGGTCTGTACTCTTGCCTAGGGAGACATGGAAAAAACTGAGAGGTGGGGGGGAATATTGCCTCCATGGTAATTTCCCCCTGTGCCATGGAAACCTCTCCACTAATATGCTGTAAGCTTTGGAGTCTGTAAATTCATAGATTCCAAGACCAGAAGGGATGACTGTGATCCCCTAATCTGACCTACTGAATAGCACAAGTCATAAATCATGGGATCTGCAGGAGTTCTGGGGGCCATTGCCAGTGGGAGATTCCTGAGAACAGTGCTTCACCTGCACTGTGCTACCACAGCTGGAGAAAGGGGCTGGAGGCAGGAGCGGGGGAAGCAAAAAGTAATGTAAAAAGACAGGGGTTTTGTGCCCTTGGCTTTGGCTTGTGGCAGAACTTTTAGCTCCAAGGTCTGCAGAACTTGGGGACCAAACTCCCTGGCCATTTCGTTGGCTAGGGACTAACCCCATCCCTCCCTTGGAAAAATTGTGATCTACTAAATTTCCATCATACATATAACCCACCATGGAGAAGTATCAATCCCTTGATTCCAACCCCACTGAATTCAAGCAGAGTTTTCCTTGACTAAAAGAGGAGTTGAACTGGGTCACTGTGATTTATAACTATATGACATCCAAAGAATTATCCCCCAACAATAAAGAGACAATCTCAATTTTTTTTACTATATCTCTTACAGATCAACATTGAAACTTTCCCATTAAGGCAGGGCTGGATCAAGGCCTAGTCCCCTAGAGCTGCCCACCCTTGTGGGCCCCCCCACTGAGGTGGCATCCTGCCTGGGGGGTGGGACTCTGGGACCTCAGCCAGCACACGGTCAGCAGCACTCTGGGGACTGGCCCCATAGGCCCAATTTGTAATCCGCCCCTGTATTAATGGAGAGAAAAGATTTCACAATATAGTTTCTACTCTTTAATATTAATTTAAATTTCTGAAATATACGAATCTCAAGATAAACTATGGTTTTCAGGACCACCTATTAGATTACAAGGATGTCTTTGTCACCCAGCAAAGCTGCAAGAAGATGATTTGTTATTTGTGTTACAAGGGGATGTCAGGGCTCAAGCAATCAGTTGCTGGGGTTCAAGCAATTTTTTTTTACACTCATAACTGATGCGGCTAGCCCAGAGGTGCCAGGGCTGTGAACTGCCAAGTCTAAGCTGAGCCCTGGTGTAACCCATATGGCTGAAAAGGCTATCTCTGAGAGACCTGCTGAGGGTGGGTTACTGTTGCTGGCCAGATTAGCTACCCACAACTAGAAACTTCCAGAAGCAGGGAGTGGTAGCATTTTGAACATGCTCCACAGGGTGTCTTGCTGGTGTGATGTGGTGTGGTCAGTCAGATCACATGAGAGGAGCAGTCTGTGTGGACAGCAGGCTAGAGCTGCCTTGAAAGGAGACCATGTGCTCAGTTTTCTGGAGAGAAGCTGAGCCAGGAGTGAACAAGATGTTTTCTCCCTGGAATGGAGTCATTTGCAACAGACCTTGCAGACATGCATATGGGACTGAGGGCTGGTTGCAAAGGAGAAGAAAAAGCCTGCATGGAATGCTACAGAGGATTCCAGCAAAGGAAGAAGAGGACAGCGATTTCTTGCCACTCAAGCCTCTACACTGGAACAGAGACTGTAGCTGAGAGTTGGGTGAACTCCACCTGGACTTTGGGACTCTTGGGGATCTTTCCTGCGGGGTTTTCTGTAGGGATTGTTCTTGGTTAATTGTATTTTGTTTTCTTAGGATAAGGTTCATTTAGTTAATAGTTAATAAAGTTCATTGTTATGTTTATTGTAGTATTATTTTAATGTGGGAGTGTAGCTCTGAGCAAGCTTCGCTGCGAGTCCCATACAGACTGGATCCTGGCTCTCCAGCTGCTTTCTCCATAGGGATTGGGATTGATTTCTGTGAGGCACTGGAGAAGGGCAATTAAATGAATTTTAGCCCACCCGAAGGTTACACTGGCACAAATTAAGCACTGAGTAGCACCTGCAGGCCCAATATGAGATTAGTTTCCTGCTGTGTTTCATGTTGTAAGAGACAGTCCATGTCTCAAAGAACTTAAAATCTAAACAGGCAAGACAAATAAAACATGGCAGAGGAGAAGTTAATATGACCCCAAGTTTACAGATGGAAAAATCAAGGCACAGAGAGATGAAGTGGCATGCTCAAGCTCATATACCGAATCTGTGGCAAAGCCAGCAATCAATCAAACCTTGTGGAGTACCTAAACATAAGACCATCCTTCTTTTCAATATTATTAAAACAAACAGATCTATTTTGGCAACTATCTATTCCAAACTCTAAAATCTATCATCAGAATCATTTAAAATATGTAAGTGATAGTAATTATTCACTGTTACTTAAATGGTTTGTATGTTTAGAGCTAATTGTTAAGCAGACCCAGCATAACACATATTACTGAAGAAGAAGATACACAGATGTTCTTGAAACGCTTTAATCAGAATCGTGTGTATACAGTCTAAGTGAAACACTAGTCACTTTCAACAGAAATTCTGATTTGGAAACCCTTTCCGGTTCATATAAATACACAGCCACACAACCTGATAATGCTCTGTCTTATCGTGGTGTAACTCCACTGATTTCAGTAGAATTCCTCCTGATTTACAGTGATATGACATGAAGAATTAGTCAACTGAATTTAACAAGTAGATATTGGTAGAAATTCCACTAGCCATAAAACATGCAGATATCCATTAGGGCTTTTATTTATTTTTCTTAAGCATTTTTTTCTGAAGGGCAGAATCTGACCCTTCAGAGTCTATTTCCTCCTTTATTCACTGGAACTAATTCTCTCTTTTACTCCTATTAATGTCAATGGGAATTCTACACTTTGACTGAAAAGAGAATGAGTGTTTAAGAATTATGCTATTAAAACAGTACAATGCATTTTATTTGTATTTAGCGTACTTCATATGAAGTATCAGAAAAATGCTTTGCAAAGAGAAGGTATAATAAGGAGATAACAGTTCAGAGTGGTATGGAGTGACTGATTCAGAGGGAAAAGAACAAACGCTGCATAAAACTGGGGGAGAGGAATGGAAAAGCTGGATTTTCAAAGGAGTAAAGATGCAAGTAACAGTCCTCACACATACCAAAAGGAGAATGGAAAGATGAACTATTGAGGTGAATTAAGCATCTATCAAGCTAAAGCAAACAGGAAGGTTTTTCAAGGTGATATTTGAAAACACAAAAGTGGCTTTCAGAGAGGGAAAGATGGAGTGAGTTCCAACCAGATCACAGAGATCAGAGAGGAAAGGGCCTGTTTCATCATCTTTGCCATCCCTTTGTTGATGCAGAATATTAGCAATATTTGTCTGGTCTAGTGTTAAATGACTCCAGTGTCTGGTTTTCTAGCACTTCAGCTGAAACACACGCAGTGCCATAAGGCCTGTTTTGGGGAACATTACTAAATATTCATTCTGACAAAATTTCCTTTTGGTTAATTTAATCCCTATGGACAGCCCACAGGAAAAGATGGTTTGCTCAGGTGTGTGGGGGAACAGAAAACCTCTTCCTGTGGTCTGGCTTTATTTTCTTTCCATTAAAAACAAATTACAGCACTTTATATCTTCATGCCCTATACAAAGTTTAACTAGGTAACCTTCATGAGGTGAAGGAAGTATTTGCAGACGCGGCAAAGGAAACAGAGATGTGACGTTACTTGCCTAATGCCAGGTAGCAAATGAGTGTTAGCACTGGGATTAGAACTCAAGAGTCCCTGGCTCTCAGTTCCATGCTCAGTGCATTTTATCTCGTAGTCTGGAGTAAACAGAACACAGTCCACAGTGGACTGTAATGTAATCACAAAGCTCCAAATGAAACTCTTGAACAATACCAGACCTATATGGTTAACTACATCACTGTTAAGGGATCTGTGATCCTCCTAGAGCCTTTTGGAGTAGCTCCTCCTGTCTCCCTCTTTGGACACTAGATATGCCCCATTAGACTCATAGAGTCATAGACTTTAAGGTCAGAAGGGACCAGTACGATCATCTAGTTTGACCTCCTGCAAATGCAGGCCTCAAGACCTCACCCACCCACTCCAGCAATAGGCCACCAACCTATGACTGAGTTATTTACCTCCTTAAATCATGATTTAAGGACTTTAAGATACAGAGAATTCACTGGTAGGTGAACCATGCCCTTAAAGCTAATTGTGGAAATCACTCTTCCTGACGCTGCAATGATCTCACAGCTTCTTTCCTTCAGAGGCCGGCAAACTGGGGAGGGCAGTAACTACCTTCCATATCTTTTGCAGGAGTTACGCTTCCAGTGACCTTCTCACAGTAGCCTACTGGAAACACAATTCATTGGCAGTGTTTTTTCCCCAGCTCCACCCACAACCCAAACTCCACCCACTTATGAAACCAAAGTAAGATGCCACTCACAGGATTCTGCAGTTCTCCATAATGGCCCCGATTCCAGTACCTTTACTCTGGTTTCATAGCATCTTCCTCTACAGGTAGTCCCTTTGAGATAGCATGTCCAGGACTGCAGGTGATGGCTAACAAGTGGAACTTTCCAAAGGCAGCAAAGGAAATCTAACTCAGTTCTCATGGAGAGTCAGTGACAGCTGGGGCATTTAGCTTCCTTCGGCACTTTTGAAAATCTCACCCTCACTAATTTACATAAAGGTACTGTATTATTGTAGGCATTATTCCTCATCCCATTCTTTTGCCCTCTTGCACTTTTGCCCCTTAATATTTTGTTTGCTTTTCTTGACCACTGCTGCATACTGAGCAGAAGCCTTCATTGAGCTGTCCACAGTGATGCACAGATCCTTATTCTGAGTTGATACAGCTAAGTTAGATGCTATATGAGTAGTGGAATCAATTCCTTCTAATGTGTAAGATTTTGCATTTGTCAACATCGTATTTCATTTTCCAGCACGTTTTCCCTGGAGAGCTTTCAGATTGTGACAATTATTACAGTGTTCCAGTAGCACCTAAAAGCCCCAAGTGAGATCAGAGGTGCATTGTTCTATGCACTGCACAAACCTAACAAGCTTACATTTATTACTTTTACAATTCAAATAGCCAGACAAACAAACACTGAGGGAAAGGATCATTCCAATTCTACAAATGGGGAAACTGAGGAATAGAGATATTACTTACTCAAATGACAGAGGGCATCTGTGACAGACCTGGGAATTGAAACCACATGTCTCAGTCACTGTCCAGTGTCTTAAATTCAGGATGAGCCATCCTCCCAAGCTGGGTTCTGCAAGCTTGTCAACTCTCCTGTATTCCTGGGAGGATCAGAGGGCACACTAGAAAGATGGGTTGGAGCATGATGCTATAAAAGAAACAGAAAACATGCATCACTATCTCATTGTCATTAGATAGTGTGATATCTTTGCTTTCCTGCTACCCAGCTGAAATTGGCACTTAATAAATGCAAGCTGTCTGCAATTTAACCCAGCTAAGAGAGGTGATCTTAATAGGCTGTGCGAGGGTTTTGAGTCCCTTACATAGAAGGGGTTTTCCACAATTAATGAGAGGCTATCTATCTCCTGACTTTATTCAATCCTTTCATAAATGGGGGTTCATTTTGGATCAGCTACTCTTAGAATCATAGGTAGCTTAGTGACCCAATGCAATTTTCACCATCATTGTGTGTTTAGATATTTGCTACCTCTTCTCTCAGATACAGATTGTGTTGCTCCTCTGTAATCCACGCCACTGTGACTTCTTGGTTGGAGTGTTGAAATGTGATCACAGAAGGCTATACTTGAAGACTATTGGAAGCTTTATCTTATGCTCACTTCCTTGGTATATTACCCACCTGGCACTTTACTATACTTCTTCTGCAATGATTATCTAACTCTATGTACTTTTTGGGTGCAATTCCAGGCATTGACTTCGTGCTACACAGCCCTAAATAGCTTTGACTATCAGGAAGAATTGCTTCTTCCCCAGTGAGACATGGCATGTCTGCAGATTTAAGCAGGTGTGTTCATTGCTAGGCCCTGATCCTCCACCATTAATGTCAATGCTAGTTTTTTTCAGGGATTTCAATGAGTCTAGCATCAAGCTCAAGGTTTCTAGAGTAAAACATCTGGAATCTGATCCCAGTGGACTCAATAGAGAGCCTTTAGCTCTGGAATTCGTTTCCTGAAAGTGACTACTATTGTTTATATTCAAGGTGTAAAATCCATCTCTCTCTTGAGACTCTGGCTTGGTGGCTCAAATGTTGTCTGTTTTTTATTTTGAGGGCAAATAATGTTTGATAGTGAGTAATGGACACATGCCTGAAGAGGTGTTACTGTATCTGTACACATTTTAAAATCCAGCAACTATATTAAGAACAGGAGTGTTAAGAGCTGTATAGAATTATAATTAAAAGGGAGTCTTATGAAATTCCAAATAGTAAATTAAGGTCAATTTAAACCATTAACAAGGGAGTAAGAAAAGAATTGCAAGACATTTTGTCAGACCCATGCCAGCTTATGAAAATGTTATATAGAATCCTAAGCTTTATGTGAATATCAGCACAAATCAATAATTTTTATGAGCAATTGAACATAAAAAAATTAATCTAATGAAGTGGGATTAAACCCATGAAAGTTCATGTGATAAATAAATATGTTAGTCTTTAAAAGTGCCACATGACTCCTTGTTTGTTTTACTGAATTAGACTAACACAGCTACCCCTCTGGAACTTGAACATAAAGAAACTCACATGTGATCAAAGAATGATTTTTTAAAACCCAAGACACTAACAACATTAAAAGGCAGTTGTAAAATGTAGGGATTTATTTTCCCTTTAAAGAAGATTATATTTACCCAACAGCAAGAGATTATCCCCTCCCCCATGCACACATTATTTTATTGAAATAAAACAGACAATGGGTCTTGATTTAGCAAACACTTCTATATGCTTAATTTTAAACACATTAGTCATCCCATTGATTTTGATCTTCACATGCTTAAAGGTAACCTGTGCTTTAGTCCTTTGTTGGATTGGTGACAGGGTGACTTAGGTATAGCAAGAATCAAGAATATACACTTAAGGGAAGATTTTAAAGGCCTTTTGTTTAGAAATACATAACTGACTGCATGTAAACTCATGCTTGATCTTTGTGTTTGTTAGCTATCTTTTATGTTGAGCTACTTGACACATCTTTAGAAATAGTTTATTGATGGAATTTGATTCCTAAAGAACAAATTTTCCAATTTTGTATAAGAAATAAAGTTGTGTGAAGACCTTGATGCCTAACTGACAGTTAAAAAAAAACCCAAAAAACAAAACCCCCAAACTCTTAAAAGGTCAATTTAGACACTTTGGACAAAGAACAGTACAAACTGAGGTGATGTGATATAGTTGGATTATTAGATTTCAGTGGCAGTGGATAATGCACATAACAGGACTGTCTAACATTTTGCAAGATGTTCTGAGAGGGACAAAACAGAAGAGCAGTGGGGAAGTGTAAATGTAAATAACAATAGTCTGAGCTTATTAAACTCAGAGCAATTTTGATGAGGATTTATACCCCTAACCATGTTAATAGTTGTGCACATGCTTAAATTTGGATATGTGACTAACTCATCCAACATCAGAACCACTAAGGAGATAAGGTGGGTGAAGTAACCTCTTTTAATGAGCCAACTTCTGGTGGTGAAAGACAGTTTTATGCAGAGCTTTTCTTTGGGGTTACTTTTGAAAATTTAGGCTAGATGTCATGATAAAATCTTGGTGTAACAGCATGGCACCACCTCTCAAGAGCACCCCTTCTGGTCAAATGCATCTACAGTCCTTAAACAGTCCCAGTCTAGATATTGGGCTATATTCCCCAGGGCTTCCTCCCTGGAGGCACTGGTTGCACCTTCTGTGGGCAAGGAAGTAATATAGAGCCCCTTCTGGAGTTTGCTGCTGTCCAGTTGTAGACCACTTCCCCAGGGACCTATGGAGGAGGCCCAGGCCTCCTGACAACTATGGGTTCCAGCCCAGGAACCCTAAGAATAGCAGCCACCATGTCCCTTTAAGGAAACTGCTTTCAATTCTCTGGGTCACTTCTTTACAGTCCCAGCCTTCAGTGGTGCTTGACTCTTACCTCAGATCTCTTTTACATTTAAGCCCAGCAGCCAACTAGCACTCATTCTCACCCGCTGAATGTGTGCCTGTCCTGAATTGGCCATGGTGCTTCAGTTTCCTTTAGCCAGCCAGGAGAGACCCACACTCCTCTAGCCCCAAGAAGCAACTGAGAGTGGAGTGCTAGAGCCCCTTTCTATATCACCCACCTGGGCCTGATTGGTTGCTCCCTGCAACCTCTCTTATTAGCTGCTGCCCCATGCATCCACTCTAGGCTGCTTGGAGGACTCCTCTACTGCTCCTTTCCAGGGATCAGTGTGGCAGGATCCTGAGGCCTTCTGCAGGGGGCTTGTGGCTCTAGTCTACCCCTTCACAGTTGGCCTCACTAATGTAAATGGGAGTTTTGCCATGTGCTTCAACAGACATGTAGAGAAAAAGTTCCTTCCCCACGCTTCCTTCATTTATACAACTCTTAATGGTCCTATAAGAATCAGAGGCCCAAGAACCCTGAGTTTAACTTAATTCTCTTTAGAAAAAAAAACTTGGAGGTATTTTGAAAGTAAAGTACAAAATTACCCAAACTTGATGAAAAAATTTCATTCTTTTCAAACATTAGCATACATACAACATGCATAAGAGAGGAGTCTTAACATCAACAGGGAAGGCAACGTAAAATAACCCTAGCATGGGGGCCAAAGCTAGCATTGCTTTACTTACTTAAGAGATAATGAGAATGGAATATTGTCATAGGATATATGTCTCCTGCTGGCAGATAAATACCAAGGCAAAGTGGAAACATATTTTATATATAATAAGCATAAAAGCAAAGATGAGAAATTTATTTTAAAGCAGGAAATATTGATCCTGTAATAATGGTCTAGTCCAGCAGCTATAATTGGTCATTTACATCTGTTCCTTTCTGTAACATTCTCATATAGGTTTTGTTGTTGCTTATGCAATTATTTAACTGTATTCAGTTTTGCCTAGAGAACAGAGTTGTATGTCAGCCAATCAGAGAACAGAAGATGCATGCATGTACACGTTTTAAAAATCCCCATTTTTTCCCCATTGGCTAGAGTTTTACAGTTCTGTAACTATGACCAAATGTGATTTCTTGATATATATTCCAGGGCATTGGGTAGGGAAAGCACAAGGATACATAAAGATATTTTGGGAATGTAATAAAAATGTGTTAGTCTGACTCAGACAGCTCACACTTTCATAGCATATTGTAAATTTCTTCCATCTGGGCTAATTTTTTCCTTGTGTAGATGCTTCATAAAGGAAAAAAAAATACAATGAATGTGTATAGACTCCTCAACTAAACATTACCCCAGAAGACCAATCATTACAGAGGAAAAAAATACAATTATCTTTATATATAGCAGGGGTAGGCAACCTTTGCCAACCTCTGTGCCAGCCTCTCCTCCTCAACACTCAGCTGGTGCCGACGGCCCACTTGTAGAAAGAAGCCACCTGGAGTGGCTCCTCTCAGCAGCGTGCCTGGGGACCCCTATCCCTAGGCACACCAGGGAAAGAAGTTGCCTGGAGTCACTCCTTATGGCAGCAGCACATCACAGAGAGGAGTTGCTCTGGGCGGCTTCTTTACATGGTATACCTGGGGCCTGGACATGGCAGAGACCTCTGCACTGCAGCCGCCCCCGAAAGAAGCCACTTGGAGTGTCTTTTGGTAGCAGGAGTGGCAATTTTTTGGTGCCACAGAGGATGCCGAGTGCCGCTCCAAATGGGCTTGTGTGCCACAGTTGGCACACGTCTGGGGGTTGCCTACCCCTGATATATAGCATCAAAATGTGTTAAAATATAGAAGAGGAATTTGGACCTTATGTATTACTTTTCCATCTGTAGAGATTGGACTTGAACTCTGGCTTCTCTGTTTAACCTTTTATGGAAAAAATAAAGACAGTATATATTAGGGGGCTGGGGTACATGACTTATGAAGAGAGACTGAAGGAACTAGGCTTATTTAGTCTGCAGAAGAGAAGACTGAGGGGGGATTTGATAGCAACCTTCAACTACTTGAAGGGGTGCTCCAAAGAGGAGGGAGCTAGGCTGTTCTCAGTAGTAACAGAGGACAGAACAAGGAGCAATGGTTTCAAGTTACAGCTGGGGAGGTCGAGGTTGGATATTAGGAAAAACTTTCTCACTAGGAGGGTGATGAAGCATTGGAATGGGCTATCTAGGGAAGTGGTGGAATCTCCGTCTTTGGAGATATTTAAGGTCAGGTTAGACAAAACCCTGGCTGGGATGATTTAGTGAGAGTGGTCCTGCTTTTAGCAGGGGGTTGAACTAGATGACCTCATGAGGTTCCTTCCAGCCCTATGATTCTATGATTCTGTGATTTTTTAATGAATTTTCTTTAGTAGAAAGATGGTCAGGACATCCTGACAGGTGTAAATATGAAGAAAAAAGGAAAAATAGGGTGGCAGAGACATGTAACAAAATAATTGGATAAAATGAAAATTAAGCAAAGAAATCTTAAGGCAGTACATTAGGAAACATTTCCCAAACAGCTACTATTTTCTTTCCTCCCTGAGATACATTAGTGGTATAACCTCTCAAGAAGGGGTGTAATTCCCCTGGGGTTATTTTTATTTAAAGATGGATTGAAAACTACTTACTACAGACTGGATTAGATGGCCTAATAGGTCATTTCCATCTCTAATTTCTATTAATGCATCATTGCTTCATATTAGTCTGATAAAACATCAAAATGATTGTCACATAGTGACTCCAATATCACAAAATATTTATAGTAAAAGCAGTCATAGACTAATCTATTTTAGGTAATTATATAAATCCAATTACCATAGTATCTGAGCATTTCACAATCTTGAAATATATTTGTTTCCTGTGAGATAGGGAATTTCTATGATCTCCATTTCACAGCTGGGCACACTGATTCACAGAGACTCAGGGCTTGTCTACATGAAACTCTCAGTAAAATTAATCCAAATAAACTAAAGATATGAATTTAAAGTGGGTTAGTTAAACCCCTCTATGGATGCTCTCATTCAAAATTCAAGTGGTCTTAATTCAATTCAGAATTTCTGGTTTCCATTCCAATATTCATGAAGGAGCGTATCTATAAACACCTTCCCCTGCCCCCTGCTCCACACAAACACTTCTCCCTCTCATCCCAAACAGTCTTGAATCAAACACCAATCAAACATTTTAACCAAGAAATATTTCATTATGAATCAGCTGATGTATGCTTGTTATTTGTAATTTTACATGGGGGTGAATTAGAACTAGATAATTGGACTTGGAGGCAGATTTTTAAAGTCTTGGTGAGCCTAGCATTTAAACTGGGAAGGTTCATTAATTAATTAATTAATTATTATTATTCTATTCCTTTAGCAGTGAATAGCATCTGTGGTGTTTGCCATTATAAGTGTTTTAGTATTTCTCATCACTACATCCCTTCATTGATTGCACTGGGAATCTGGCTGCTTCAGAGCCCACTGCACTGTTTGGGCTCCTTAAATTCTACTGTTAAGTGGCTTGCTTTCCCTCTCATTTATACCTGAACAAATCAGGAACCAATCCATTAAAGTAAATAGAGCTAGGGGGCAAGTCTATGGAGGTTCAGTTTCTACCTCTACCACAGACTTCTTTTGTGACCCTGGGCAAGTCACAGAGGGCCAGACTGTGAAACCCATATTCACACTGAGCATTATTTATTATTTGGATTACGGTAAGACTTTCTGTCCAGGACCCTACTGTGCTAGGAGCTGTAAATATATAACAGATGTTTTCTGCCCTGAAGAGCTTACAGTCTGATTGATTTGTAGCTTACTGAGCAAGTAAGCTCCACTGAAGTCAATTGAAGAAATCATGGTGTAAGAGAGCACTCCTGTGAATAAGAATATCACAATCTAGCCAGTAATCACTCCGTGCCTCAGTTTCCCCTCTACAAAAAGAGGGATTATATATACTTCCTTTGTTTGTTTTGGGGGGCAAAGACTATTTTGTCCTATGTATTTGCATAGTGACTACGTCAACGAGGTTCTGCTTTTTCTGGATTGGAAGCACTATAAAATAAATATTACTACTACTAATTCACAGATTCATACATTCATAGATAAGGCCAGAATAAAGCATCTAGTTTTACCGCCTGAATAACTCAGGCCTAAGAACCTTACCCAATAATTTCTTCCTTAAGCCTATGGCTTCTGTTGAAGCACAGCAGCTAGTAAAAATGGGGGGAGGAGGGGAGGGGAGAAATTAGGCCATGCCAGAATCCCAGTTAGGAAATATAATTAATTTGCCAGTGTCAACTGCCTGTGTTCATTGAACAGTAGTACTGCTTCCTTGGCTGTCCAGAATTTAATCTCCCCATGGGATTTGTACACCACTGTCCTTTCTTGACTCTACCCTGCCATCTGAATGGCTTCTTCAGTTACTCTCCCATCTCTGCACCTGCCGCCAGCAAAACAGAGGGGATTTGCTCCTCCCGAAGAAAATATCAGCTGCTGAGGGAAAGGTGGGGTGGGAGGGGTGAAGCGACTTCTGCAAGGACAGTTAAACCCACTTTCTCGGCTGCTAGGGCCACATCAGTACTGCCAGTCACCCCAGAGAGCTGGGTGGTCAATATGCCACTAAAATCATGTCATGGCATCTCCTGGTCAGTGCCTTGGTGGGGCGCAGGGAAAGGATGTAGAGATGTCTTGGTGGCCCTGGTTAACATCCTAGGGAAGCAGCAGCTTTCTTTGCACAGTCCCCAAACCACTGGGAATGTCTACACTGCAGTTCAACACCCAGCCCCAGCAGTGTAGACGTTCAGGGTCTGGGGAAGGTGGCGCCGTGTAAACACACGGGACACGATCTGAAGCTGCTGGCACCCAACACCACTTTCATAGCGGTCTTGATTGTGTGCGTTCCCGGGGCAGGTCGACAACCACCCCTCTGCGCCCCCCCCCCCCGGGTCAGGAGACCCGGACACTGACCTTGGCCAGGCGCCAGACCCCAGGGAAAGCGGAGTAGCTGCTCCGGCAGCGAACTTCCCAGCGAGGGCGCCGCCCTTGGGTACAAAGCGCTGGGAAGCAGCCACCGAAGGCCCCCAGCGCCCACCCTCTTCCTTCTCTAGCCGGGCAGTGGGGTTAAATCGCCGAGGATAGAGTCCGCGCTGGTGCCTCAAGGAGCGTGGGAAACCGCGGCAAGCGCCACGTCGGAGTCACTTCACTTAGGGCCCGATTCTGCGG
>ML685755.1:13385037-13438819 GCA_007922175.1 Pelusios castaneus
GGCAAGCGCCACGTCGGAGTCACTTCACTTAGGGCCCGATTCTGCGGGGCTGCGCGGCCGAGGGCAGGGCGGGACAATTTTCAGCGTGGTGAGGAGCGCCCGAGGGTCTCTTCCCCCCTGCTCAGCCCCCTTCCACCGCATCCCCACTAGAGCTCGCCCCCCTGGAGTGTGGCCAGCGCCTAAACCGGATTCGAGGCTAGCGCTGTGTGGGGCCCAAGACCCGTCGATCCGGCTTGCAGCCCGCACCTGCGGCCCAAGGCGAGCCATGCCTCTGGCTGGGGAGAGTCCCCACCTTCCAGCCGTTTCCCTTCTGAATGAGAAATGTTTCTGGGCTCACCGCTCTTCCAGGCAGAGCCACCCCAATGTTTTCTGTTCCTACATTGGGGCGAGGGGCGGGAGAAACAGCCTTTATTTTGTCAACTTGCTGGAATGAATGAGCCCTTCCTTGGGTTTCCACAGTGGCTCGGGTTTTCCACGGGAAGAAAACTCCATCTGAGCTGTTGGCTGACTGGCAGCGTTTTCTATTCAGGGCTCGACCATAATGCGAGAGGAAATTGGGGCGGCGGGGAGGGTTTTTTTTGCAATTCACCTGCGGAAAAGCAGCGAGGGACCTGGATTCTAAAGTCCCTGGAATGGGGTGCTCGGCGCTGTCTTCGAATCGACATCTCCCTGCCTGCTGCGCCCACAGTAACACGCCAGTATTCAGAGACTGTGGGCCTCAACTCGGTTTCTTTCAAATAAATACCGCAGCTAGCCTGCAGAAAAACCAAAGGCAGCGAAGGACGGCCAGAAAATAAGACCCAACTAACTGGAGCAAAGGGTTCGGCTGAAAGGGAAAGTAGGAGAGAAAAAGAGAGACCCATTCAGGCACCCCACTAATAGAATAAAAGCGTGAGTCACGCACACCCCCATAGTTATCAGAAAAGAATTACATTGCGCTTATAATTTGGCAGCTGGAAACTGCATTAATTCTACTCCAGTGAATACAAATCTTAAAAATACACAAGGACCAGTTGACTTGTTCACCAGCAAGGCAGGTGCAGAGTTAAAAGGGGAAAGGTAGCTCTTTTCTGGACGCCACCCTTAAAAAAAAACGACGGATGTGCTTCAGTAGCTTGCCGAACCCGTTTGCCGCTTCTTTTGGAGGCACATAAGCCTTCCCGATGGCCTGTGGATATTTTCAAATGTCCCTTCCCCACACAGTGATTGTAGAGTATTGCTTTGTAAAGAGGCGCCAGCCCTTTCTCATTGCCATGTTAGCGAGGGTCCTTTCCGGAAGAACCAAACCCGCTCCGCATTCTTATGCTGCGATTCTTTTCCCTGCCAAACTTTCCTTTCTTGGACCTAGAGACTGGAATAGGGAAGCCGAAGGACTGTCTTCCCTAAGCCAGACCACGTTAAACCAAGGCATACGCCTCTAAAGTTATTTTCCAAGCCGCCTGGAAGACCCTGGCTTGAAGCTCCTTTGACTGTCAGGATTGCCGTGTTAGTCTAATTCAGGTGGCACCGCCACATCGCTTTATCGGAAACGAAAGCTCATGCGATCAAGAAATTCGTTAGTCTTTGAAAGGGCCACCAGACTCCGGGGCTGTGTAGCTCCTCAAGTGACACTTTTTCAACAAAACATTTTGAAGTCGTTTAAATATTTCCCTCGCCTTTTTTTTTTTTTAATTCCTTTTTACAACCTGTTTGGAGCAGCCAATCCTTAGGGTTATCTGAAGCGTGTAAACGGCGGAGTGTCGAACCAGATCCGCACTCACGCGCTTTATTTATTTTACAGGCAGTTTTGGCCGGTTTTAGAAAACCTAAAAGATGTTAGGTTACCGCTCTTCCCTTGCCCCTGAATAGCTGCCCCCGGCCCATATGGACCACTCAGAGGGCATTAGACACAGCTTTCTTTAGGAAAATCGTTACCTGGCCTTTGTTTCCACCAGAAAACCTACAAAGAGGGGTTGATCGGTGGCCTCCAATTACAGAAAGCGGGGTATAACTTTTTCCCCCACCACAAAGCAATTGTCAGAAAGACAAAATCCCAGAGCCTGTGACCAGCCCCTTTACAAAGCCGGCTGCGATTCGCACCTACCACTCTCGGGCTCCCCTGCTCTGAAAGGAGGCGATGGAGAGATTCTCCCTGCGGAGATGCGCAAAACACTAATTGAGCCGGAACAATAAATTGGGACTTTTATCTTTTCTTTGCCTTCCTTTCTGGGGCGTGAGGAAGGATGGGCTACTTTTTAACATGAACCCCGGACACTTCCTAGCCCCGAGGAATAGATTTAAAAAAAACAAAACAAAACCTGTCCTGGGCTCTCCCATCCAAAGCTGGAGGAGAGAAAGCCACCAAATAACAAACGCCTTCCCCTCTGGCTACACCGCAATGCGCATTGAGCCTCAAGCAGCGAGACGCCGTGTGAACAGGACAAGTTTTCACGCCCCTTCCTCGAGCCCCATTGTAAGATCTGCTAGGCCTCGGTTCACAAACCAGAGTCAATCCGGATGAAGCGGTGCGCGGGGGGAAAATTTCACGGGGTTTTGCTTCGGTTATGAGGGCGTCTGAAGTGGTAAAATTGCCACCGCATCTTCCTCGACAACTTGGGCTAGTTCCCAGCTGAGGAACCCACGGTCGGCGTGGAAAGGCTGCGTGGGTAAGGAAAGCGCAGTGGAAACGCCATTGGTGCAACTTGCGGAGGCCGGGGTGTGTGGAGCGAATCCCCGCTCCGGATTCCCATTCGCTGAGCAGCAGGGCCCCCTACCCACTCCCACCGACCTCACCCTCCGCCAGCCCCACCGCAAACCCCGAGGGCTCTCGTGGGAGGGCCGGGGGCCCCCCAAGGGCTGGTGCCTGGAGAGGAGGCCCGTGGGGGGGGGGGACCCTCATCCACCCTCACCCACCGTGGGCAATTCAGCTAGAGCCTCGGTTTACACATTAGTGAATTTCCTCGCTCTCTGCTGTTCGCCTTTCTTAGGGGCAGTGTGTCCGTCCGCTCAGATCCTGGGGAATCACGGTTAATTCTCTCCTCCTTTAAAAAAACCGTGTTGGCTCCGGATTTCGCCCCTGTGTGTACACGCCCGGAGAGGGGAAGGGGGACTAACCACTCCATCTCTTAACGTGGCCGCTGCACTTTGGTTCGCGCTTTGCTCCGCTTTCGGGAGCTGTGCGTGCGGGGAAAGTGGGCCGGCACCGGGGACCCCTTTGGGCGGCCTGTCCTAGGCAGGGGCCACTGGTTCCCTGGCATCGTTTTGCCTTTGGGGCCCTAACTGGGACTCGTCCTTCCTTCCACACGTCTGGAAAGGCGAAACTCCTAATAACGCCAGCTCCCGGCCTAGACCTCCCTCTCCGGACCCCCCCCCCCCTCTTCCCACACGCCCAGGCATCGCTCCATAGCGTTAGATTAGAGACCGTCTAAGGGGCAGACAAGGCCATCGCTGCCTTAGTCCCTGGAGGAGTCAGTTCCAGGGCACTGCCAGCCGAGCCTTCCTAGCAACGGGGGGAGCAGTTTAAAAGAACCAAACGATGTTTTCTCTCTCCCCACCCACACACCCAGTCTCCCTCTGGGATGTTGTAAATAAACACACCAGGCCCCCATCCATCCCTCCATGTGCAGAGCTGGAAGTTTCTCTATGGCTTCAGACCAAACCAGTAATCCCAGTGGAGTGTTTTGACAGACCAGGGAGGCCCCAGTAGCAGGCCATTTCTCTCTTCCTCCCACAGCAGTGGCCAACTTCCCTTTTGCAAAGTCAAGGAAATGGTGCAGCAGGTGGGAGGAGACCACCCCTGAGGCCTATCAGAGATGCTCTCCAAGGACATGTAGAACCAGGAGCACTGAGCTGGGGATCTGAGCGGGTCCATAAAGCAGGGGGTGAAAGTCACCCCAGGGTGGGGCTGGTTTAGTCTTTAAACCCTGCGTGCGCTGCCAGCTGATCCCATAACCCAGAGAACGTACATTTGTCACCAAGGAGGAGGCAGATCCGTTTTAAGGAGTGATGATCTTCTGAGAGCCCCGTTCCGTGTCCATTACTTTAGGCTTTTATTTCCTAAAGAGATTATTAGTTCACTGAGCCAAAGAGCTGCTGCCTGTGCTTATTTGAAGTAATATCATGGGGGTGGGGGCAGACTGAGATCTGTCCAGCTAACCTATTCCAGATGTGAGAGTAACCGGATTTACAGTCCTGAACAGCCACGACCCAGAAAGCAAACACTGGCATATGCCTCACTGCACATTGCCCGTTAGCAATACAGAGTTTGGGGTTACTGCGCCTTTGCAGGGTTAGCCCGGGTACTTAATGGCACTGTAAAATCACTGAGATGTTTGTCATAAATAAACAAATTCCTTTGTACTGACAGCATGCATAAAACCCCCAAGTCCCCCCAGATCACCCCTAGTTAAGACCCTCTTCCTTTAATCATCTGCATTCAGTGACTATAGTATCTTACCTTTCACAAGGAAGGTAGATTCTCTTTCCAAAATTAATCCCTGAATTCAACCAGTGCCGCAAGACATGTTCATCCTTTTGCATGTACATCCTACAAGATTGAGCACATCGTTCCTGCCAGATCTCATGCCCTCCAGGCCTGTGAACCCCAAGTCAGCTCTTGAAATGTTCCCAGCACAACAAATTGCTGCCACTTTCCCCTGCTAGCTCAGCAACACATCTCACGCACATATATCCAGGCGCATCCCCTGAAATTCTTGCACGGAGACACACAAAAGGGCATGTTTTATAACTAAAACTTTCGATCTTTACTTTAAAGAGTAGCAGACCCAAAGATAATTCGATTTATAGCAGCCCAGCAAGTGACCGATCGCCCTCTAGTGGCAAAATCGACACAGCCAATTTCGTGTTGACCAATAATTGTTAAAAACATAAAAAAAGGAAATGATTTACTCAGATCATGTCAGCTAGGTCCCTGGAGTCATTCCAGATTATGGAATTTTTATAAAAAATATTCGTTTGCTTTGTTTTTCCATTTTCCCTTCATTATGTGAATTTAAGTTAAAATAATAAATACAATAGGTGTTACTATAAAGTGATTTTTTAATCTTATTTTCTCCAAATGTGATTTTTTGACACTTTTCTTCTTTCCTCAGCTTCTCCTCCTATTCCCAAAAATATCAAAATAGTCCCATCCCTGCACTTATGGAGATCAGCAGGAGTCAATGAGGGCCAATAGGCTACAACAGCAGTTCTCCAGCACCTATGCTTGTGAAAAGATACAATCAAGCTCTTGTGTATGAAAGTTAATGGCAATACTTAGCAGTTAGCTGGTGCTTTACATGTCCAAAACATCTGACAAATATTAGTGCTCCCACTGAAATCAAGGAGGCCTACCTGTTATAAAATCCGCATGAAAAATGTCTAGTGAATGAGTTCAAGCTTAGAGTGTACGCATGTGTGGAAATCCCTGAACACATTCTGTATTCCCTGCCTGAAGTTTGCACCATCTGCAAAAGCATGTGATGAATTTAAGAAATTTAGACCTGTGGTTTTGATATTGATATAGACAAGAACAGGATCAAGCTCAATAAATCACTAACCACAGAAAAACCCCATGTCATCTTCTTTTTCTTCTTCCAGGTTAACAGATGGTGGTAGAAGGGGGAAATTGAGGCAAATATGTGACTTGCACAAAGCTACAGGAGAGCTTGTAATAGAGCCTGGATTGGGACTCTAGATCCTGGATGGCAGTGGTGCGAGCACAGACTCATACAACTCTCTGTTTTCCCTGCATTTGAGATTCTGTAGGTACACTGAAGAATTTCAAGAAATGCATTTGGCTACAACTGATTTTGGGATTATCCATGCTGGTTTGGGAGCACGAAATATCGTGTGCATAATAGTGTTCAGAGTAATATTGAGACCACTATCATGGAGCCTGATTGGGAGAAAGCTAACTTGCATCTGCTCTTTTATGCAAACTTGGTATTTTTACTAAGCATTAACAGGTTAAGAAATAAAACACGTATCAGTCAAGGCCTTAGAGAACTGTATTTAGAAACAACATTGTAACTGGGATCAACAGGCTATAATTAGAATTTAATAATCCTAGTGGAGAAGTAATATGCATGCTGCTTGAGAAATTGGAGCCTTTTTTCTGCATTTCTGAACATTCTGCTTGGTAGATTGGACTCCAACTTGCTTGATACAATGATTGTCCCACTGAGGCAAACATGTTACAAATAAGAACAATAAGATCAACAATAATCTAACTCTAATACCATAAACAAAGGGAATAATCAGAAACACCTCCTGCTCCAGTGGAATCTGCACACCGAAGCAAACAATTAGCATGGTTATTTAACAAAAAATACTGCGGAAAAATAGATTTCCTGGACTTTGGAAAGACTGTTCCTGGCAAATTCAGTTCAGGTTTTACCCGAGATGAATATTAGATTCAGCCTTATCATTTATTTATAATGTCTAGCTAAGTATGGGCTGCAATTCTTAATGTAATGGATGAAGAGTTTTTTTAAAAGTCTATAATAATTAAAATGCCTCCACAATTCAAGCAGAGTATTTAATGTAATTAGCATTGGGTGAATAGTTAACTATATAAAAAACCCCCGAAGAATTCATTTGTAAACAATCATGAGATTTGCCATATTAATGATTTACAAATGTTCAGTCCACTTGGGTAAAGAGCTCAAAAATATTCACTGAATAATGTATTTCCAAAAATGTTGGGAAGACATGATTTGCTGATTATTATTTGACCAGTTCTACAAACAACCCTTGGCGCTTAGAGAGTGCTTGTTATTGCTAGGTCTGGTATCAATGAATAAAGTCTCAAAAGTACTTTATGGAATGGAAGCAGTAGAGACTCCATGTAAAGACAGATAAACTCAGGCACAGAGAAGTTAAGTGACTTGCCAGGTGTCACAGCATCAGTCAGTGGAAGAGGCTGCAATAGAACCAGATGTCATGAGTTCACGCTTATTAACCTAAGCAGGCAACTACACGTCTAGTAGTAAGTACAGAAGATACTCAAGTCCTGTGGACATGCTATGAGAACTCAGCTTCCTTGGGCTCCTGTGAAAAATGGAATCACTTTAATTCAGTAAGACTCTTTGGAATTTCTTGTCTATTTTCTACTAACGCAATTTTAAGTTAATGCTTTGTAATAAAAGTTGACTTTACAGGGATTTCTTGCAGAATCAACTATTAAAGCAGACCTCTTATTTTGGGCTCAGCTCTGATCTCTGATAAAAAGAAAACGGTTGGAGGAAAAATACGTACATCTCTTTTTACTAAAGGAAACACAAATTATACCATACATTGCTCCATAGGTGTTTGCAGAGGGCTTTTTCCTTAGCTATCCTACCAGCAAAGATGATCACTATCCTTAGTGCTATGTATGGATTTTTATTTCTGCCATTTGGTCTATCATGTGACTGTTTCTAGCTGTCAAAGTTTAGATTATCCTTATATGAATAATCTGGGCTATCAATAAATATAAAGAACCCTGCATATGAGAAAGTGTACATGGGGTCTTTGTTATTGGAGAAACAATAAATCCTCAGCTAGACAGGATTCACCAGACAAGGGCACTTTTTCACAGATATTGTGGTTCATATCCCCTACCAAATTATTATCTTTCCCTAGTCAGCTGTTGGCTAGCCTTCCTGTCTTCTCTCTCAGAAGACCATTTCTTTGCTCCAAGACTCTTCATGGGCATACAAGAGTTCTTCTAGTCTTCCATCAGCCCCATCAGTAAGACAGTGTCTCCAGTCTTCCCCTTTCCCAAGATTATCTTCTGTGTGATGTCTGGTGCCTATGCTCTGATGAGAAAGTTTCTGAGTGCTAATGAGCTCAATCTCTTGTGGACAGAATGGTTGAGCTTCTCTTCTGCCAGTGAAGGGTGGGGATTTTCAGGTCATGCAGCCAGTCATGGTGTTGATCAGGGCTAGATTAACACAGGGGATTCAGGGACAGCCCCAGGCACCAGGCTAAAGGGGAGACCTGCTGCCCAGCAACAATCCAGCCTAGGTCTGAGCACTGCCACCCCCGCTGCACAGAGCCAACTGGGCCCCCTGAGCCGTTCTCCTCTGAGAGGCCCCCGGGACAGACCAGCAGCCTTGGGGAGGGGCAGAAGCACTGTGGCCGCTACCTCTGGCCCAAGCAGGGCCCCAGCGTTGAGCAGCGGCCTGGCCTGCCCCGCCCCCAATGCTGGCTCGTCCCGCCTCCAAGTCTGGCTGGGCCCAAGCACAGAGTGCCAGGCAACCCCAGGACTGGCTTGCCTGAGTGCGGCTCCACTCCCAGGCTAGCCGCCACTACATTGGGGGGGCCATGAAAGAGGGGGTTCCATGGAAGGGGCAACCTGAGCCCAGGGTCCCTGAAGGCCTTAATCCGGCCCTGGTGCTGATATCCCACTCTTTTGTTTGAACTCTGGGTTAGGTCTTGCAGTTGGCCATGTACATCATGACCAACCTCCTCCTGCATCTCCAGACTCTATTAAAGAGTGGGGCTGGCAGGGACAATGGGTATCAAACCCCAATCCTGTAAGGAGCCAGTAAGGTTTGATCCTCCACCAAATGACCTTTTAACAGTCATTGCCAGAACTAGAGGGTTCCAGCGCTGAGATATGATTGGCAGAGCTCTGCGATGTCCTGATTGGTTCCCTGCTTCTACTTAAACAAAGCAGTTAAAACCAGGAAGTAGTTGTCTGTGCAACTGGGTTTTCCCCCACTTGTGATGCCTGACCCTCCCCTCCTGGTATTCTGACCCAGCCCACCTCCTAACCCTGACTCTGACCCCACCCTCTTATGTATCTCAGACACTAATCCCCAGGATCTGACTTGGCCTGGCTCCCAATGCCAGCTCCAAACATTAGGCCAGACAACCCAGGTGCCAGTCATAACAGGGGCCTTGAACTTATACCACACACACTCAGCCCATACCTAGGCCAAGGACTGTAGAAGGGTTGAGTGTCTTGGGCTTGCACCACAGGAACCGAATGGCTAAAGGGACGGAAAGCCACACTCAGGGATAATGAGTTTTGCCTGCAGTAGAGGCCGATTTGTTTTGCTTCTAGGGGTTTGTACCTTTAGGTTTAGGATTTAGCCCTAGGATTATGTATGAAGGGGCTTGTTGGGCATAATAGTACTGCAGCCCCAAAGCCACAACCCAATAAAGAAAGTAACATCTGGAGGCCGTCTGAGACCCAACTCTCCTACTGTAGCCTGCATGCCCTCTGCTTCAGTGCAAGATACTCAGAGCCTGAAGGAGGAAGATAGGGTTCTGGATGAATGTGATTCTGGCTGGACAGCTCTCAGCATGCTCTCTCTCTCCTTTTGAGGTTCTCTCATCTACCCTAGCACCCTTCCTTCAGGAGAAGAGAAGGGCAGAGGAAAAAGAATGAACACAGGAAGGAAACCCTTGTGAGTTCTAGGCCTTTGTTTGCGGTTCAAGGAGATACAGTAATGGAGTAAAAGCCATGCTTTTTTTGTAAGAAAAAAACCCAAAAGGTGTCGGTACTCATATCTTGACAGTAAATTTGAAAAATGCCTCTCCCATCCCTCTTCTTCCAGCGGTGTGCTCCTTTCTCCTGCTGATCCCCACTCAGGCCCCCGCAGTTAGGCAGCAGACCTGGTAACGGACAGGATAGGAGTCCTGTGCTCCTTTCCCCTGCTGACCCTGCTCCTTCCCCCCCCCCCCCAGCTGGGCAGCAGGGGACAGGAGCGGTGCGCTCCTTTCCCTTGCTGACCCCATCCCTACAGCTGGGCAGTAGGGCTGGCAAAAAAGGTGCCAGTACTCCGTACCCCTGCGTACCATCAAAAAAGCACCGAGTAAAAGCCTGCAAAATGTACCTTGTTTATTGCAGGCCCTGGTTCTGTAAATGGGAAGGTGTGGCTTAATTTATAATGATGTTGTTTTCTGCAGCATAGCCTGGCGTTAGGTGTTTACTGATTCTTTTTTTACTGACTATTTTAGATTATTGTTTTAGATTATTGAAGCAGCAATCAGTGGGAAAGAAGAAATATAAAAGCCTGATCCAGGAATGAGACCACAGAAAAGAAAACAGCTCTCAGATCCAAGCTCTTATGCTCTGTTCTTTCCAGCTGGCCCTTAAAAAGGCAGATCACTTTTTTCTTTCCATTTAGAATAAGACTAATGCAGTATTTTAAAAACAAAGGAGAGGGCCTTGCTCTTATTGCCCAAAGTTCTGGCCCGGAAAAATAACAACTATCAGGAAATAAACCTGTATTATTTGTCTCTCTCATTTCTCATAATCTTTTCTCCACTGGACTGTTGCAATCATGAACAACATACAGTGATTCACAGCAGATAGCTCGACTAATAAGTATTGAAGGATTTTGCAGCTGAAGTTGCAGTATTTTGTGACACTGCAGTAAGCAGCCAAATGTATGAAAATACTATATATTTTTCCAATGTCTATTAGCTTGTATTAATTTCTATTAGTTTCCAGTAGCTTGTATTAAATTATATATAGACTTAATTCTATGTACTGAATTATACACAGACTACTGAGGTGTACAGAGACTATGATGACGGGCATGGTATAAGAACCTAAAGAGAAAGATGGCTAACGAAGAATGTTATGCATAATATCAGCCAGAGGTAAACAAACTATATAAGCTATATGGATGAGCATAATCCATGCATTAACCTATGAGTAGAGCCTGTTAGGAATTTTCAATGAATATTCTTTTCATCAAAAACACTGATTTGTCAAGAAATTGTTTGAAACTGGGCGGGTAGAATTCAAAGAATTTCCCAACTAGAAAGAAAGAAAGAAAGAAAGAAAGAAAGAAAAAGATTCCAAAATTGTCAAAACATTTTGTTTCAACATTTTCAAAATGAAAAATCTATTTTATTAATTGAAATGACTTCTTGTATCAAACTTTAAGCTACTTAATTTAGATTAAATCTCAGGAAAAACTTCCTAACTGTCAGAACAGTAAGACAATGGAAGCTTTTTCACAGGTGGTTTTCAAAAGGAGACTGGATAGCCAGCTGTCTTGCATGGTTAGACACAACAAATCCTACATCTCGGCAGGAGGTTAGACTAGATAACCCTTGTGGTTCATTCCAGCCCTATGGGTCTATGATTCTATAATTACTAGGAAAAAAGTTAAGGGAAAAGAAGTCAAAAATCGAAACGGGCTTCAAGATGAACAAAATGAAACGTTTTGATTGACCTGGGAAAAAAGAAGCTATTTTTTGGTTCATGAATATTTTTGAGATTTTTGCTTTTCATTCCAATTCAAGAGGGGAAATAATGTAAAACTCTCAAAAAATACCCACAAAACAGGAGAACTGTTTCCCAGTCAGCTCTAGTTGTGACCCCTACATTCCTTGGAGAATGCCAGAAATCTATACTGTCCCTGAGTGCTGGGGCATGCCTTCAGACTCCTGAGTTAGCTGAAAGACATAAAAATCAAAGTACATATATGAAGACAGCTCCCTCTTGACTGTGTCTGAAAGTTAGCATGCGGTTTATTCCACCAAATACCTGGACCAATATACTGTGGTCATGAAATGACCTCCTGAGACATGAGTTTCACTTAGGAATATGTCCATAACAGGTGCTTAAGATTCCTATTCTTACATGTTTAATGCCCATTTTAGGGATCTTTACATCTATGTGAGTCAGGTACATGCCTACTCTATCACACTCTCTGAAAGATATCAGTGTCCTTGTTCAGCTTCATATTTGAGGGGAAACGTATGTTAGTCACTTCAGCTCTCTTTTCCTGCTTTCCAGTGCTGCATTCCAAATCTGGGCTAAATAAATCCTATTGAGAAAATCAATTCCACTTCCATTTCCATCCTTATGCATGCAGAACTGAATGCACGCAGTTACACTGGTGCAGATCTACTGTGCTAGAGAGGTGGCTGGACCTGCGGAGCCAACCGGGGGTTGCACCCATCTTGTGTGTCATGATGGTCAGCTCTAGGTGGACTCACTGCATCATTGTGCATGGTGTTGATAGAAAATGGACAGATGATCCAAGATCTACTCAAAAGAGATGCCAGAGACCTTTGGGTTGGGCACTGGGAAGTGGATCCAGCACCTAGTTATTCTGACATCTGCCTATCTTACCTTTTTTATACATTAACCTAGAAATTAGATACATTCCAAACTCTACAAGTGGATAAGCCCAATTAAAATCTAAGGGAGACATAAGTTTCTTTTGCATTTTTGTTTATATTCAGAGCATTTCTGTTCATCCTAGCCTATACCCTGGGCACCATCTTTGATTTTGACTCCTTTAGGTCCTCATATCCAGGCTGTGTCTAATTTTAGCGGATTCTTTCTGCATAGTCTCTCTAAAATATGGTCTTTCCTAACCATCCACAGAGCGAAAACTCTCATCCAGGCTGTCATCATCTTGTGTATCAATGACTGCAACATCCTTTTCTCTGGCCTTTACAAATGCATTCGGGCCCTACTCATAGCCATTCAGCATGCTACTGCAAAGATCAATCTCTGAGACCATCATTTTGGCCATGACAACTTGCATGCTTCTACTGGCTTCCTCTTCTTTAACTACCACATAAAAATAAGCTATTTGTCTTTCTTTTCAAGGCCTTTCATAGTCTGTCCCCACCTTACTTATCACATCTCATTCAGTATCAAAAAGTTGACTTTTGCCAATAATCAGTCCATGAAGCCAGCCTTCATTGCCAACTTATTAAATTGTCAAACAAGCATTTTCAGGCTTTTTCCCATGCTGTCCTCCATGCTTGGGAGGAACTCCGTGTAAACACCCCCAGAGACAAGCCATTTATTTATGTCCGATCTTTCCTTAAAACTCCTTTGTCATGAAGCCTACAAAGAAAATCTTGACAATGGCTAGGCTGCTGGTGTGCTGAGACCACAGCCTCTCATAGTGATCAGTATATTCTCATTGTCTCTTTGTACTCCCCTGTTGATTCATCTGTGTCCATCTGTTCCCTTTTGTCTTATACTTAGATTGTATGTTTTTGGGAGATGGGCTGCTTTTTTATTCTGTGTTGTAAAACACCTTGCACACCGGGGTGCCAGTCCATGACTATGGTTCCTTTGGCATTATGTTAATCAAGTTATAATTAATAGTAATCTCAACAATAATTAAAAGTCAATTCCACAGTGGTCCACTTTCTTTTATATTTGCCTGCAAAACCTAGACTACCACTGAAACAGACACTTGCATTATAATCAGGCCACATGTTCACATAAGGCTGCCCAAAAATGTTTCTCCTTAGCCTGTGATAATCCTTATGTATCAGGGGGTTTGTGGGATGCCCCAAAGAGTGGGGGATATATTTATGAGTCTTCCCATTTAAACAAATGCACTTCATAAATGCCATCAAGGGAGAAGTCAATAAGTATATATGTAACTGCATATTGCTATTGCTTCCAATGTTTGACTCTGTGTTCCTGGGTGGGAGGGAGAGGAGCACAGGGAGAGACCGTGGGAGTAAATTGCAATGGAGATATGACAACTTACACAGCTCAGGATCTGTCTCATACGGCAGTCCATAGACTCCAGTGGTCATTGTCAGGCCTTTAATGAAATGGGTGTTAGTGAAAGCTTAATCTATAGTGAGGATAAAACCTTGAAGTGTGTGCATATTTGGTGTTGGAATTTCAAACAGGAATTCCCAGGAACCCTCTTCAGAACATCACAGCTCTATTAGTTTAATAGTGTTTTAGTTACCAGTGATCATAGAGTTGCCATGTATGAATAAAAATTTCCTTGTGAAACAGCACATTATGAAGACTGAATTAAATGGGCCAGTTCCTCACCCTGCGGAAAAGTCAGTAGACCTTTCACTGATTTACAGCGGCTGGTGATCTGGCCCGGTAGCTTTACCAAGGTTCTTGCCTAGTCTGGTTGGTTAGTTTCCATTTGGTTAAGCTGGCTCCTAGATGGCTGGTCTGGTGAAGTGAAATCTGTGGCATTCTCTCTCAATGGGATGTTTTCTTGTTCCTTTAAACAATCTTGCTGGTACTATTTAGGACGTACGCTTAAGTTCTGATTTACAAGCCAAGTCTGAAATAATGTATTCCTTAAGCACCCTCTTGTGGCAATTTTAAGTTATTGAACTCTGAGCTTTTGCCTTACACACAGTGCCAGATTTTTCAAGTGCTCAGAACCCATAATTCAGGGTAGATTTTTAGAAGCCCTCAAGCTTCCATTTAAAGATCTAAATAAGAGCCAGATTTTCAAGATTGTGCCACACTCAGCAATTCCCCCATTGCCAACACACCTGGCGGCTTGCGAAAGAGCTCAGCACACAAAGTGCTGAGCTCTTCTTAAAATCTGGCCACTTTTTCTTATTTATTATTTGTTGTGGGTCACAGCATTCGCTCTGCTCTCTGCAGTGATGCCTCCTTGTGGCTCCTCTGGATTTTAGCTCACCCCTGGTTCGATGCCATTGCCTCCTATTGTGGTTTCTTAGCTCCCTTGTCACAATCTCTCTCTTGGCAGCCTCTCTCATGCTCCATGAATCTGCAGCACTTCCTCTTCATGGCACGGCCCTCCAGCCAAGTCATTACCATTCCTCCCCTTCAGGGTATCAAAGTCTCTCTCTAACCAAACTGCCTGAGTCAGTCTTCAGAGTCCGCTGTCCTGGCCACGCCCCTTCCCCAGTGGCAGGTAGGCAACCTGCACTCTACACACTGAGGTCCACTCTGAGGACCATCCAATCAGCAGTAATGCTCACAAGGCCTCCCTTTAGCTGCTTTTTTCTCTAGGCTTCTTCCTACTCCTTTCTCTCAACCCTGAGACTGACTCTGACTCACTCACTCACTCACCCACCCTCTTTCTCTGCTTTCTTCTTCCTGGCTCTATAAAAGACTGGCCTCTTCCTACCCAGCTGGGCTTCAGGTTCAGTTAGGGTTGTATATCCAGCCCACACTGCACCCAGGTGCAGCCCATCCTGACAAATAGCCCCTTCTGAACCATTTTAACCGTTCAGGGATGGTGCGGGAGTGAATACCAGATCAGATGGCATCATATAGCCTAGGAGTCTCAGCTATGGACCAGGGCCCCATTGTGGTAGGAGCTGAACAAACACAGAACAAAAAGATAGACTATAAGCTCTGTGGGGTAGAGACTAAGTTATTTCATTGCCTAAATAGGAGCTGGGCTCTTTTGAAAGTCTGGCTCAGAGATCTGAAGTCTGCCTTTCTATAGTTACATGTGACTATCTTTGACTAACCTGCAAAGAAGTTGCGCCCAGTAAAAAACATCTGTACCCTTCCAAGCCGCCCAAGACTTGCTGTGGTTGTGGCAGGCAACCCTGCTCAAAGGCCCTGAAAGACCAGAAACTACAAACAAATTAGTTCTGTGAGCGTGAGCTGTGGAAGAGGACGAGGAACAGATGGTCCACGCACAATCTCCCTGCCTCCCAAACTCAGCTATGTGTGTGTGAATTTATTTATCTCCCTGGAAATATCTCAGTCACAGAAACAATTCCAAAGGCAATTGAAACAGAAAAAAGCCTGACATTTCTCTGGGGAGAATCTTTCTGTCCATTAACTCTTTGGTAAAATTCAGTGGGTTTGTTTGTTCTAAGAAGCTGTTTAAAATCCTTAACATTATTTTTGATCACCTTTCATTTGGGGCAGAGGATCTTCACCCCACCACCCGATTTGTGTACTGGGATAGAAAGAGAGAAGCAAAGCAGAGAATAGGAATGCTGTTTGAATGGTGAAACTTATCATCAATATTCCCACTAGGCCTTTCCAAAAAGGGCTTTGCCTGCTGTTTCTTATCCCATTACATTGGGTTGCATGACTTTAAATTAGTGCAGAAGCTGGCCAAATTCTGCCACCGACTGACCACTCCTGCAGCAGTTCTAAGGCCATGGTTAACATCAATGAGTGGCATATTTCTGCTGGGTGGTGGTGTGCCTAAAATGACTGCTCACACTCAAATTAATAAACAAAAATAACCATGATACTTTGAGGTGGGTAAACTAGAGCACTAATGGAACAGCTTGCTGAGCTAATTGCTTTCATTCATGCACACATCTGATGATACAGATGGGTAGCATGGTTTTGTGCCGTATTAAAGGAACTTAAGCAAGGCTGGTTCCTGCCATTCCCTGACATATTAATATATACCCTCTGCATATTTTAAGATGGATCTTAATTAGCCATTAAGCTGCTGGTTTCAGGATGCCACAGCTTATCATTTCTTTCTCCAGCTCAAGACTCACCCTACATGTAAGAAGCCTTTGTAAAATCATTTTGTTTCCTATGAATGTATAAGACAATAAATAGCCAGAGAGAATTTAGGTATGAATCCCTAAGATCAGAAACACTCAGACAGCAGCCTCTGTAGCTACTCACAGTTGCAGTCACAGCAGAAATGGTGTGCAGGCAGGGACAAGGTTTGGGAATACCTTATAGGTTAAGTCCACTGTGCGTGTGGAGAAGCCAGTTATATGGGACTCCTTGTACGCTGCCATGGAGTGGGTGTTTGGGGACAGGTGGTGGCACTGTAGATCACTAATCCTTCTCCATTCTTGGGGAAGGGAGAGATAATGGGCATCTAGCTCACAGAAGTCAGAATTGTGGCTCTGGAGGATTGTTCCTTATTTAAATGCACAGAGATCCTGGATGCCCAGCCATGCACCAGACAAAAGATTTGGACTTTTCTGTCTATTGCACTGCATACTGAAAGAATGGCACACAAGAATCGGATATATTTTCAGCAAGATGCATGGAGAATTAACTACACTGCTCCCATGTCTATTAAGTATAGCGGTGACACTTACCACTCATTGAACTATGAAAATGGGCTCCTTAAAACACTGCTGTAAAGCACTTCCTAGCAATATGCAACTCTGCAGTTTCTGTTCAGGGCAACTTTAGAGAAATCAATCAACAAGAGACATCAATAATTCACCTAAAAGCAATGTTCACAGAGCATAATATTAGATGGAGGCATTATAGGGGACAGCAGATTATTTTTCAAGTGGATGTTCAGAAAGGAGGGTGTCTGGTTGTCTTCTTCTGAGATAGGGATTTTCACAGCGAGCCAGCACTTCAGGTGTTAAAACTTCAGCATCTCCGATTTGTTGAGGTTCTGTGGCCTAACCTGATTGCCAGAAACTGGCAATTGTACTGGGTACAGAGCAGGTGTTCAGATATTATTTTGATGAGGCTCACCTCTCACATATCTAAAGGGTGTGAGAGATGTGTGTGAGGCGGTTGATCAGTTGGTTTCAAGGCTGAGTAGTCCAGCCAACGTGGCCAAGGGCATTCTGCCTGGAAAGAGCAGATGAAGGTAGAATGGGTCAGGTAGATACGGGAGACGCAAATACACCAAGGCACGTAGTGCTGTCTTAAAAAGGTCCAGCATGGACTATCCTGCTCCATCATTAGTCTGTGCCTGGCCGGTAGCAGGTATGCATGCTCCTAGTCTGGCACGTCCACATTGAGGCTCTTGTGAGTATTTTTTCTGGAGAGAGGAGCATAGAAAGGTTTCCCACACAAGAGCCCACAGAACACAACCTTTTAGTCTTCAGGCTACCATACCTCTCCTTTGGAAGGTAGACAGTCTTTTTGCCCTGGGATAATTTGCACAGGAAGTTGGACATGTATTGGGGTTCTGTTCTCTAGGGTTTCCCGAAAACCAGCAACTTCCAGGGAGATCTGGGTTCTCTGATGGAAAGGATTTCTTTGATCTCAACAGTGACAACATGATGCTCCAGACAGGAACATAGTGTTTTTTTCCATATTTGAGGCTAGTCTGTGACTGTCCACATGGCTGGGGGCAGTTGTGAGAAGGCTACGATTATCATAATGGGCAGGGAATTCTGGGCCAGCAATGATGTAACATCGTACAGCTAGACTGAGCCAAGCGGCTATGGAATAAACTCTTTAAGAACACACATGTGGCCAATACAAGACCTCTAATCACCTGCAGCCACTGATTTTATGAATAGGTGGAAAGAACGTGGCATGGCAACAATATTCACAGAACAGCCAGCCACTGTCCCTTCTTCATTCAGAGTTCAGTAATGCTGGAGATTCATTGTGGAATGTGCTTGGTTTTTGTGCACTCTCCCTTGATTTGGAGCCACAGCTAATGCAGAAATGCCGCTGTTGAGTATGCCTAGCTAAGTTCTCACTCATAGTAGGCGGAGAGCAGGAAGACAGCTGGGGAGGAAACTCATATGGCGCTTTAGATATGATGGCACTTGAACTCCTCTGTCCCACCACTAACACTGCCATTTGCATTAACACCAACAGAAGGTGTGTCGCAGCTTCTTGCCCATAATCTTTGCACCTTCTTCCATACAGCCACCTCAGCATGGGATGAACTGCTTGAGTTCATTTGCAAGGCTCCTTTATCCTGTCCACACTGAAATCCTTCTGCTCGGCTACTGATGATTAATTGCAGTGACGTGACTAAAAATGATCCATTGCTGGGGCCTCTGTCTACTTCTCGGTAGGTCCTTGGATTGTTAGCTCCTTTGAACAATGACCACCCATCCTGGAATGTTTGGAAAGAGTCAAACACCTTGGGCAGTTCAATACATTAAAATCTATAACAGTGTTAGGAGAATGTCTCACTCTTTACCACGAAACCAACCCATTCTCAGGTACTAATGGTAGCTGCTTTTGGGTGGTGGGGTGGGGGAGGAGAAGGAGTGAGTGCAGGCTCTTAAAATCATAAAATCATGATGTGTTAGGGATGGAAGGGACCTCAGGAGGTCATCTAGTCCAACCACCTGCTCAAAGTAGCACCAACCCCAGCCAAATCATCCCAGCCAGGCAGGGCCATCCTCTGGGGAGGGGGGGGGTGAGTGGGGCCACCCTAGGCTCTGCAGTTTGGTAGGCCCCACACTGCCCCCCCTCTATGGGCCCCATGAAGCATTTCGCACTGGTCCACCCCTGGGGGCAGAGCAGCTGCCCTGATCCAGGGTCCCCACAGGCTGATTGGCCCTGCCCCCCACCATGACAGCCTTGCAGCCAGGGCTTTATCACCCTGGTCCTTAAAAACCTGTAAGGATGGAGATTCTACCACCTCCCGAGCTAACCCATTCCAGTGCTTCACTCATCACCCTCCTAGTGAAAAAGATTTTCCTAATTTCCAATCTAGACTTCCCCCACTGCAGCTTGAGACCATTGTTCCTAGTTCTGCCACCACCGCCTAGCTCCATCCTTCCCAGAACCCCGTCAGATAGTGAAAGGCTGCTATCAAATCTCCCCTCACTCTTCTCTTCTCTTCTGCAGGCTAAAAGAGCCTCATTCCCTCAGTGTAGCCTCATAAATCATGTGCTCCAGCCCCCTAATAATTTTCAATGCCTTCTGCTGGTCTCTCTCCAATTTTTTCATATCCTTTCTGTAGTGGGGGCGCAATACTGGACATAATACTTTAAAATTGGCCTCATCACTGCTGAACAGAGGGGAATAATCACCTCCCTTGATCTGCTGTCAATGCTCCCACTAATGCAGCCCAATATGCCATTATCCTTTTTGGCAATAAGGGCACACTGCTGTCTCATATCCAGCTTCTTGTCCACTGTAACCTCCAGATCCTTTTCTGCAGAACTGCTGCCTAGCCCGTTTGTCCGCAATCTGTAGCAGTGCATGGATTTTTCCGTCCTATAAGCGCATGACTGCACTTGTCCTTGTTGAACTTCATCAGATTTCTTTTGGTCCACCCTTCTAATTGATCTAGGTCACTCTGTATCCTATCCCTTACCTTCAGAGTATCTGCCACTCTCCCTAGCTTTATTTGGAGCAGGGACCAGTTTTTTGTTCGGTAGTTGTACAACACCTAACAGAATGAGGCCCAATGACTCAATCGCTGGGATTCCCAGGCATGACTGCAATACAAATAAATGATAATAAAGTGCAATACAAAATAATAATAAATAATAATAATAAAAGTGCTAGCTAAAATGTTTTTTACCTTCTGATAAGAAAAGAAAGAAAGAAGGAAAAGTTCCTTCCCTGTATTTGAAATGAGCACTTATTTACATAGTCAACAGAATTATCCCTTGGTAATGTCTGCGGTTTTGGGATCTCCTTTTACTTCTTACACCAATGGTGTCATGCCAATAATAGTAAGAAGAATTAAAACATTTCCAAGAGGTAAGGGTAGATTTGTCCTTCTGACCTAGGTTTTTGGCTAACTCAAATAATGTCAAATTGCTGCCTCTGTTCTAATAGCTTACTGCTTATAATGTATGGTCACATATTCAAAGTGCTGTTCAAACTAATTCCAGAGAAACCCTTTTCTTATATCTTTGGGGATAAGCATCTCTGTTATCAAATGCGACTGCTGGACTGAGCTGTTCTCCACTCTGCTAACATTCTGTTTGCTGAATTCATTCCGCAGTAACCAGAGCTTTAAGAAAGTGCCGAGAGAACCATGCTAATTCCCTTTGCTTTACCTGGAAACCCAGATTTCCTGCATTACTTGTCTCCGCAATGTTTGATTAGCAGAAGCTTGAGGTGAGGTGTCACATTACAAACATTGACATTACTGGTACGTTTCTAACAATACCATGAAACAATTAAACTATTCTCATCTAAATAACTGAACCAAGTACACTTAGTAAAAATCTGCCTCCTTTGCTTGGATTTGTTCGCACCCCCATCACCTGCAATAAATCTTGCATTCACTGGTGTGAATTGCTGTACTGCACCTGCCAGTGGCAGACAGTACTGCTTCTTGAACTAATTAAGAAAGGGTCTCAAGTTAGTGAACAGAAAAAGGCTGAAGATGAAGAAATTTGGGGGTTCCAAAACAGTGCCCCTGTCAGTCCTAGGCAGGGGATGCAGTCAGAACGCAGGCAATCTGGACATCAGGTGATGCAGAGAGAAAGGGAAAATACCACACAGATGCTTGCAAAAGTCTTGGGCTTCCTTCCAGGGTTGCAATTACATCAAAGAATTGGGGTGGGGAGACTGGGAGTGACCGTGCATTAATGTAGCAAACCCAGTAACAAGGTGAGTGGTGGGGTGGGTACAAGATTATGTCTCTCTCACCAGTCCCACACCAGTGGTTGCACCTATATTTCCCTCTGATCTAATGCTATTTTTTGTGAGATGCCTAGTGGCTTTCTACCCTGCCAATGATTTCAGGGGCAGATGACTGACTAGTTCATACAATGGACTGCTCCCTTTCCCACTGCGTACTCACTGGGGAAGGAGGGCACAGTGGTTGGCATTTTCTGGGTGCACATGCTCTACCTGCCTCCTTCCCTCCCATTCTGTCCTGCATGGTTAGGTAGCCTGGGAGGGGACTGTATGTCGCTGCAGCTGGTAGCAGGCTCAGAACATCTCCAGGGTGGGGGAGGGGGAAGATACTCAGGGGCCATAAAAACCCAGCAAGAGAAGTCTTGGCTGGCACCAGGACTACAGGAGTGAAATAGTGGATGCCAAATACAGCAGACACACTAACTCAGCACTCTGAGCTCACACCAGAGAGAGACAAGGGCTGAGCAAATAAGGCTGGAGCAAATCTGACTGTGACTCGGTCTGATGCTGATCCAGGTGGTTGCTGTTGATAAAACTATTTGTGCTGATAATGAAACCGGAACGATTCCGGGTTAAATTCCCAAAGCCAGTGACAGGCATCTGTGCTGCAAGGTGAGCGTAGAGCTAGAAGAGGCCCTGCTTGATATGAGGGGTTTTTCTAGAGCCATGTGGTCTACTCCCTTGACCCCTCTTTTTCAGACATGGGCCCAGAAACATTCCTTGGGATCTTAATGCAGCTACTGGTCCCATGCATTTTGTAGTTGCATGAGGCCAGATGGGACCTGTGTCATTGTCTGGTCTGATTTCCTGTATAACAGCCAATCTTCATGTAAAAATTTGCAGTGATGGGGAACCTAGCAGAGCCCTTGTTCCAATGGTTAATTGCCTTTGCAGTTAAAAAATTATGCTTTATTTCTAGTCTAAGTTTGTCTAGCTTCAAATTCCAGCCACTGGATCTTATTATACTGTTGTGTGCTAAATTGAAGGGCCCTCTCATATCAAATTTCAGTTCATTATGTAAAGAGACAAGGTGGGTGAGGTAACATCTTTTCTTGGGCAAACTTCTCTTGGTGTGAGACAAGCAGTCAGGTCACACAGAGCTTTTCTTCCAGAATGGGACAGGTATTCCATCCCCACCTCGTCTCTCTAAGATCCTGGGACCAAAAACCACACTGCATAGTTCCTCATCTAGGTACTTAACAGCCTGAGCAAGTCCCCCTTAACCTGTTCTTTGTTAAGTCAGGACATAGAGGGCCATTGGTGCCAGCTGGCAAAGGGCTCACTGTTCTGTAACAGCATCTCCTAGCAGGCCTGACAAACTCACTACACCAAGCACTCCACTTTCATAGTGTTTATCGATAAAGACTATCCTGTAAGGTCTTAAATGGAAGTCAGTGTCACACTGGTTATGAATATCTGGCTCTGTGAAACATATGTACTGCTATAACGTAAGGCGTCATGTATATAGACTGGTTATATGGCCCTAAGGTCTCTATTAAGGCAGAGCTGACAAGCAGGTTTCTGCCAGACAAAGGATGTTTAATTAGCCTGTCCTGATTGGTTAGTAAGTAAGCTTTGCAAGATAACACAATGGAGAATCATTTACATACAAAGTCAACAGGAGGATGTGAAATCAACTGGAAAAACAAGCTGGGGTGGTGGTGGGTGGGTGGGGGGGTTCTATTATCTCTGAAGGCAAACAGTGAACTTCGGGATATAAGAAGGAGGCATTGGAGATACCCTTTTATCCTGAACCTCAGAACTAGTCAGGGAGCACAATTACATTAATGAAAAGAGGACCTGAACCCGGCTCAGACATTTGGAGTGAGATCAGCTTATTTAGAGGGAAGCTTAACCTGTTAGGTTTAGTCTCTATGAATCATGTTGTGAATTTGATTTATACATAACCCTTCTCTTTCCTCACTGGCTCTTAAATCTTAGCTAATAAATTTAGGACTGTTTTCACTATAAAGATACCTTAGTGCTATGGTATTGTACAAGAAGCTGATCCTAAGCTGAATGACAAGCTGGTGCATACACTCAAATTCCAAAGGGGTAGCCGTGTTAGTCTATTGTAGAAAGACAACAGAGTCTTGTGGCACTTTTAAAGACTAACAGATTTATTAATCGCATGAGCTTTCGTGGGAGAAAACACTGTTTCTTTGAGGGCAGCAAAGCTGTTATTACTGGACATTTTCAGTGGATAAGGGGCTGAATATTACAGGGGATTGTGGTCTAATGTGTACCCATTGTTACCCTGCAAGGCAAAGTAAGGGTGGTATGGTACAAAGGAGAGTGTCTGGGTGCCTAATAGAGTGGAGGTATCAGGGAGCAGACACTCAGTTAAGTTCAAGAAACTCTCTCTAGCTGTTGGCAGGAAGGTAACAAGGTGACTCTCAATCCTTGGCAACCTAAAAACCATCACATAAGTTTAACAGATTGAGCCCTATTAGTGTTTACTATATGACTTGTCCTCTCATCCTTTAATCTTTCTTGTGGTGGTTCTGTGTACGCCCACCAAATTATTAGCATCTTTCCTGAATTAGTGGACACAGTATTCCTGTATCAGTCACACATAACTTCTCTATTCCTACTTTATTTCCCCCTGTTTATACAACCAAAGATCACATTAACCCTTTTTTGCCACAGCATTGTGCGAGGTCAGCTAATTATACACCAGGACCCCAAGACCTTTTCAAAGGCAGTGCTTCCCTGGATAGTCTCCCCGATCCTATAAGTCTGGTCTATGTTCTTTGTTCCTATATGTATACATTTACATTTAACCACATTGAAATACTTGAACCCAGCTTACCAAGTGATCCAGGTAACTATCAGGTAACCTGTCCTCTTAATTATTTATCACTCCCTCAATCTTTGTGTCAGCTATAAACTTTATCCTTGAGGACCACAATCATTTTACTTTCTCTTCCAGGCCCTTCCTAAAAATGTTTAAAGCATAGGGTCAAGAACTGATCCTTGTAGGACCCTACAAGAAACATGCCCACTTAGTGATTTTTTTTTTTTTTTTTTTTTTTTTTTACAATCACACTTGGAGATCTATCAGTTAGCTAGTTTTTAAATCAATTTAATTTGTGCCTTGTTGATTTTGTATTCTAGTTTCTTATCCAAAAAGTTGTGTTGTACCAATTCTAATGCCTTACAGAAATCTATTACATCAGCCTTATTACCTGTATTAAGCAAACGTGTAATCTCATTAAAAAAAATCAAGTTAATTTGACAAGATCTATTTGCCATAAAGTAACATTTTAAAATGTCAATTAAATGTCTGAACCTGACCATCCTAAAGTGCACGTCAGTATGCCGAGTTATCCATGCTCATGTAAGAATGGGGACCTTTGAATACTGCAGTACATTTCCTATCACAAACAAGCCAGGTCTTCCACTCTTTATTAGGACAGAATCTTACAGGACATTGAGTGCTTTCAATTCCCATTAATTTCAGAGTACTTAGGACTTTGCAGGGCTAGACTTTCAGTCCTTACTCAGGCACCATTCCCATTGGAGTCAATATCTCATGCACACCGTAGGAAAGTAATAAACTGTGTTTGTATAATATCTATAAAATACTTACTCTCCTACCATTTGCATCAGGCATATTGGAAAAGAAGATGCTTGAACCTGGCTAATATTATGTTATGTGGACTTGCATACTGGAGCATTTAATACTTAAAAGTGCAGTACACTGAATATAATGGAATTTGACTGAAGAGCATCTAAATAGCAGATCCGCTAACAAAATAATGGCTGCTTATTTGCAGGAAGAGTTATCATTGATTATCTAAAAGCCTCTCTGTGTACAAAGAAAGAACTTTCTACTATGAACTTTTGTAATCAAAGAAACCTAGATAAACTACAAATTGTGATATACATTTATTGGTATTGGATTAATTAAATCTTTCAGCTTTGCCCAAAAACCTTTTCAAATGTCATCTCTAGGGCAATGTGTATTTGCACTAATGATGGAAATGGACTTCAGAAATGGCCTTTAGCAAATGCATACGTTTTGCCGTCCATTAATATGAAAAGGAAAACCAGACTGTAAAAATATTTCTCAGTGCAAGTAGCATTAACTCAATTTGGACTAGCTTGTGGTTATCACAGTTTGCTTTTAGGCATTTGAGCCCAAATATGTAACACAGTGACAGTGTGAAATGCTTTAGATTAAGCAGCTAATGTAAAAACCATTTACTGAATATATTTTTATCAAATTCTCTCATTGCTGCAAGCTTTGAGTTTGACACACCAAGTGGCTGAGGATGTCCTGAGAATTGTGAAGCAATCTGTGGTCCTGGAGGGTTCTGCATAATTTTGTAGGACAGCCTGAAATTTGAGAAGCAGGTGACAAAATCCATAGGACAAGTCACGTCACTATCATGATTATGAGCCAGGGATGTGAAAAATGTTGTAGCCTTTCGTGCTAACTAAAACCGAACTATACACACACGTGCAACTGTCAGGTGTTTCAAGGGTACATTTGTGTCAGACCAAAAAGAGCAGATTAAATGGCAAAAAGGATTTCTAGGACTACTGCCTAAAAATAGCACACCAGTTCCATGAATGAAGGAAGGAACAAATAAATTAAAATCAGTCAGTCATGTAAAGGGCAGGCTGTCCTACCAGGGACTAAGCACTGAAAAAAAAAAACTACAGCTGAAGATCGGTATGAAGCTCCCAGTCCCTGCTTACCTAGAGGAGTGGGCCACGCTGGGATGCACACACCATACTTGGAGCTTCACTATGAAGCACAACCGAGGCCAAGCCTATCCAGCCTATAGATTTTTAGAGCAAAACCAGATCATTATGATCAGATAGTTTGCTCTTCTTCACCGCAAAGCCTGTAACATTTCATCTGCTGCTCGCTAAGTATCTTATAGGTGTACTAGAGCATTTCCAGTCTTTGTTTAAAGCCTCATTAAAGATGACGCTTTCACCCCATGTTTTGGCACCCTATTCTAGGTCCCCTCACTGCTAAAAGAGCAAAGGATGTTCAAAGTGCTCATCATTTTTAGTGTCTCAGAGTAAATGATAAAAGTAAGAGTTTGAGTTTTGAAGGTGAATGTGTTTCCAAAAAGATCACTAACACTCAGTTCATACTCGCTAAAGTCAGTGAGAGTTTTGCTTAAGAAAAGCTTGAGCGACAACTGGGCCGGGACTTCATGCTTTGGCCTCATAGACAAAATCCTTCATGGGTAAAGAAAACAACAAATATAAGGATAATGAGGGAGCATGGCCTCCCTCAGAGACAGACAGAGAGGTGCAAAGAAGGACTTATCTCCCCTCAACCTTCTTTTGGTTAGGCTAAACAAGCCAAGCTCTTTGAGTCTCCTTTCATAAGGCAGCTTTTTGATTGCACAGATCATCCTTGTAGCCCTTCTTTGCACCCTGATGGGTGATGCCAGGACATCCAGGTCTGTCCTGCTCGAAGCAGAAGGGTGGGACAAGAAATATACAAGGGGAGCCCTCTAGCTCAATGGGGGTGGGGAGAGCTGCTGGAGGAGATGGATGGCTCTCCTTTGTTGTTCATCCCCAAATCCAGCTACCATAGCACCAGAGACCAGGAGGAACTGCTTTGGACTTGAGGAGCCACCGGAGTTACCTGCCACCTGGAACACGGAGGGGCTGCCAGAACTGTTGCTCATCTGGGATACAGAGGTGGTGTTAGGGTTATTCACTGCTGTTAACTCTAGGGAGATGGACAATGATCCCAAGACTCAGGCACTGCAGGGAGGGGAGGTTGGAAGTAGCCCAGGGGAACCAGACAATAGTTTGGTTTTGCTGTGGCCAGGTATCATGTTGGTGGGTGTCAGATGGAGCCCCACTGACCCAGTGGTGGAACACTATCTCTATGAGGGCCCTGGACTGGGACACAGTAGAGTAGGATGAGGCCAGGTCCCCCTACCTCTTCCCTTTGCTGCTGACCCGAACCTCGAGGTGGCCATCAGCTCATATAGGCCAGGAGGTGTTTGTGCACTTTCCCCTGCTTGTGAGTCCTTAGACTGTGTTAGTGCTCAGCTCCTGCTTGGGAACTCCTAGACTGATTAATTGTCCTACCCAGCCCGTGGGCAGGGACCATAACATGGCTTGTTTACTCTGCCCCTGTTAGGAGGACAGAGTTCACAGATTGCTTGCCTGCTCTGCTCCCTGCCCCAGGGACTGAAGCTCCTTGAATCCCAGTTCCTCCTTTGGTCCATTGAGCCCACAGAAGTACCATAGTGACGGGGCATGACCTCCCTCCCAGATGGACAATGGATGGCCCAATGCCTAACAATAAAGTTGCTTAGACAGCAACCTACTGCATCAGTCGGAGACATGGAATTATTCTGCAGCCCTGAGGGAATGACCATCAGTACAATGGTAGAGTCCCAGCACTACCTGCCTCTGATAAATAAGAGGACTGTTGGCCCTACCTTACAGGTGGAATGTCCCATGTCACACACGTCCATTATCCACCCTGTGCACCTTTTCATAAGTAACTAGGAAATTTGCTTCCGTTGCGTCAATGAAAAGCAAAAGCTGTACCTCAGAGCAAGAAACTGTAAACTGCAATTGACTTCAGTAGATACATACAGTAGCTGGTCATCTGTGTGCATTATAGCTCTCCCTGATCAATAGTAATTCAGAGCTGTGTATCACCACCTGACAGATATTTTAAGAGTTGATTAGTCGTGGGCTTTTTCCAGGGTCCACTGGGACAGTACTACAGTGTTCAGTTAAAAAGTCCTGGCTTCTGAAAGCACGAAACAAAGCATTTCTCATTTCCCAGATGGGACAGACCGCACTGAAATGCCAGGGATTTCTCACTTCCTTGTTCGTAAAAGAGAGAGTTGGTTTTTCCTAACAGAGAATTGAGCATGGAACCTAGATCTCATCCCCAGCAAGACAAAAGGATATGCTCAAGAGTGTTTTGGGCAATTTTTCCTCATGCCTGCTTCATCTGTTCTCTAGTGATCTATGCTCTTCTGGGGGCAGTCATGTTTTCTCACATTGAGGGTAACAGGAATTGGAATGAAACTGAAGCATATAGGAATTTCATGCTGAATCTGCGGAACCTCTCAAAAGATTTAACAGGTATGTGAAGTAATAGAAAAATGACTTTTAGCTTACAGGGTATTACTGATCCTCTTGTCATCAAATGGGATATCTTAATTGGGGAATATGCATTTCAAAATAATGAAGGTAAAGCTTGGAAGCAGCTTTTCTTTATGGTTAGAGTGTATTTATTTGCTTTAATTATGATTTCCAGGCTGCAAACTTGCACAGTCCCTATGTGAATGTTCGAAGAGATTTTTGTAGTGCCTAGCTACTTCTCTTTTTCTTGCACCACTGGAAAGATTTAAAGGCAGCGTGGGTAGCTAAAGAGTGACGGAGGTTGCTTAGCTATTGTAACAAGCTCAGCTCAGTTTCCTTCATTCTTCATGGAGTCCCCTCTAACCCCCCAGCAATAGGACATCAGCCTATCCCCTACCAAAACAAAAACATAATGGTCCAAAGAGTCAAAGAAAAGCTAGATCTTAGTCATTATTTATGTGAAGGGTGGGTCACAAGTATAGGGATTATGATGTCAGGATGGCAAAGAAAAAACAGAGGGTGGTGGGGACTGGGGTGGAGGCAACTAATTCAGTGTCTACAGCAAACTAAGTAGTGAATAGCAAATTAGTGAATAGTTACTGGATCTTTCTAAGAGCTTGTCTACATTTAAAAACTTACCAAATTAGCTACTCCAGAATAATTATTCCAAAAGAGTTATTTATTTCAGTATAATCCTTCTATGGACACTCATTTCTCATTTATTGACCTGATCCTGTGTCATACATTTCCCTGCATTTAATTTCCTCCCATTCTGTAAATTCCCCATCTTCAAAGCATCTGATGAAGTGGGATTTTCTCCCATGGAAGCTCATGCAATAAATAAATTTGTTAGTCTTTAAAAGTGCCACAGGATTCCTTGTTTCTTATTTCAGAATACGAGTGCCATTTCCAACTAAGTTGGAAGTGATCTTTATCAGGGATAGATTATAGAGGGGTAAATCACATCCAAAGAGGCGATAGGAGTAGCTGCTTGAGAGAATGCCTTTGGTATTTACCCACAGGTAGGGAAATGGACATGACCATTTGCATACACCCCAAACACGTATCTGTTTACCTTTCAATTACAGACCGTTCTACTTTCTTAAGTAAAAGGCTATACTGGTTGCATCTTTTTTTCCCTTTCACCTCTCCGTCTCCCCTGTTCAGTTATTCAAACAGAAGAAGAATAAACCAGATGCCTAACAGAAAAGAGCTGGATGCTGTGAGACACAGATGTAAAATCTAGTATCATTTTTTTCTTAGGTATATCATCTATCTTTCTCTTTTTAAAAATTACAATTTCTTTATATTCATGTTTTATATGCATTCATCCATCAGCCTTCCCCATTCTCTCTCTTTCTTCACCACAACTATTAGCCTGAATCTACTTACAGCATCGGATCGAAGTGTTTGTGTGTGTCTATGTTCTTCTTTTAAAGTAACAGAGCCACTTCCTCAGCTGGTGTAATGGAGTTATTCTGATTTATAGTGGTTGATGGTGTGGCCCAAGGTCTTGAAGCAGTCATCACATGCTCTTTTGTTATTGTTACAGAAAATATGACAGAAGATGAGGAGAACTTTAAGGAAAGAGTCTTTGATCTGCTCACCAAGGCCAAGTTGGAATGGTTTGCCAATCCAAAAGAACAATGGTCCTTCCTGGGATCTCTCTTCTTCTGTTGTACAGTGTTCACAACAGTGGGTAAGTTCTGAGGTAAAGTACACTTAACATTTGACACTAACCACTGCATTTCACTCATGGTTTTCAGCCAGTGAATTCACAAAAGAACAAACTATATTTGTAGCAAGTAATACAGGTCGAAATGTTATCCGGAGCTCTGTAACCATCTTCCAATGCATTTCAGCAGGCAGCTGACAGTACTTGTACATGCAAATTAGATGTTCAGTTGCATGCACAAATGGTCATACTGGTTTAATGCAACTTTTTTTTTTTTTTGGTAAAAAATACACATTTACTCCATTGTCTTGGGTCAAAATATGTTCTTACCCTCCTTACTTGCATGTTGCCTACCACCTTGGAGGTCGTGAACTGATTTTAAAGAGCTTCACAGTTATTTAGGTTGAAAAAAATGTGATATAAAAGGTAAGGTATTATAACTCACCCTCTCTTGCTTAGCACTCCCAACATGTCCCAATAGATAAGCTTCTAGAAAGTAATCCTGAAAAATCCAAAAGTGTCCAGTTCTAATCGCTTCTCTGCAACACTACGGGATGCTACTTTCTAGGCTATTTTACTTGACACCATTCTCATATGCTGGCTGGCACAGACAGCAATACTAAGCCTTCAACATAGAACCACTCCGTTACAATTTGTATGCCTCATACAATGCTTGACAACATCTTTTTGTGAGGGAAGCTCAGGAGGCAGGAGCCAGCAATTCAGGGAGGTTAACAAGGAAAGGGACAGAAATGAGAAGTTTTCTAGGGTATGATTTTTTTTTTTATTTTATTTTTTTTTAAAAAGAAGGTAACTTGGTCAGGTATCCACCTGAAACCTGTATTTATTCAACTGACCAAAATTCAGATGACCTCATATGGGTATGAAAAGTTATCTGATAGAATCCTTCAGCATAAGTTATGACAGAATCCAGTGTTTCCAAACAATGATTACATCCTTTCCTCTAAATGTACTTTTACTCAGAATTCATCCTCATGTATAACCTCACCTATCCTCCTTCCTATTTAATTCTGCAATTAAGAAACCGCTTTCAAGACCTCAAGTTATCTGGTTAAAAGACGCTTTCCTATTCCTTAGGCTATTTTATTTGGTTAGCCCCTTTCCACCTTTCCATGGCTGTGAATCTTCCTCTTAATACAAGTACTAATTTGTGAAATGGGTCTACATGGCAGTTCTGTTCACTTCTATCTCTGCAATTTCATGGTCTTACCCACATAATATTTTGCTATTGCAAATGATTTAAAAAGGAAGACAAGCCATCATCAAAGCTATAAGCCATTATCTTCAATAGGGAGTTTTGCTTGAGTAAGGACCAAAGGATCAGGACCAGTATGGATACATTTTGCTTAAATATCAAATCAAATTAGCTAAGGGTACAATCTATTAAATGCTGCAGCTGTTATTTTGGGGGTGGGGGAGTAGAATTCAGATGGGTTTCATTCTAGGAATACAAAATAGTTTCCTCTCTGATAAGAAGTGACAAAGAATAGACAGCAGGTGCTAGCAAGAAGTAGTAGTAGTAAATATTTATTACAGGTAAATATTTCCAAAGCACTTAAGTGATTTAGGAGCTTACACCCCATTTTCAGAAGTGAGTTAGGCACTTAGAAGTACTCCCACTTCTCTCTCACATGCATGATCCAAAATAAGCCCTATTTGTTGACCTTCATAGGAAGCTATAAACCACATCTGTTTTCTCAGCCTCTTTGGGAGTCTAGATGTTTGGGATTTAGAGGAGGTGAGGGCCAGGAATATTCATTTTTGTGCTTGACTGATAAAGAATTCTTTGTGTCTTTCTGGAGGACAGAGGAGAGAAGTTCCATTAAAACTTTAATACAATTTCCCTCTGTTATCTTTTCTCTAATGGAAATGCATTAATTTAGGATTTTAACGTGACATCCGGAGAAGCAATGGCCTAACTGCAGGAAAGGAGTCATATGTTCTAATTCAATTTACCACTGTATGTCTTACACTACCCTTTTGTTACTTAAAAGGATCAATTGGCAGTGGATGACTGGTAATACTTCTGCATTTGTTACATTTACTGTTTTGTACTTTTTAGATCATGAGAGTAAAATATTATTGGTTTTCAGCCATGCTCTTCAATGGAGAAAATGTGCGTCTCCTAAAGCTTTCACAACTTTCCATATGTCAGATAGAACACCTGCCATTAAAGTCAGATCCAACAAACTGTAAACAGATCCAAATCATTGACGGTGCCAATTATGATCAATAACAGGCCTGAGCCATAAAGTCTGAGGGCATTGGGATTCATTGTTCCAACCTATTAAATAGAACCAATTGCAAATTTCAGATCAAAATCCAAAGAGTTTTGATCCAGTGTTCCATTCTGGATCAGTTTCTACATATGAGTCACCATATGCAAAATTCCATACTTTCAGTTTTTATGGGTTGTGTATATGCACTTTCAGAAGGAATATAGTGAAGACCATCCTGCTCTAAGTCACCCCTATGTACAAACAGCCAAAGAAGTTTTAAAATGAAATTTTTAAAAGGGTTGAGCTAAATGTTAAAAAAGGCTATACAGATGATTGACAAAATATAACCTTAAAACTGACAGCAGTAAAAATACAAAGTTTTGAATATAAAATAAATTGCAATGTTGTATTTTTGTTTTTAGGTTATGGCCATACCTACCCCATAACAAAGTTTGGGAAATATCTGTGTATGTTGTATGCTTTATTTGGCATACCTCTGATGTTCTTGGTTCTGACAGACCTGGGAGACATACTTGCAGCTATCTTATCCAAGTCTTACAATGAATTTAGAAAACTTCAGTCAAAAATATTCGCCTCTAAACCATCTAAACTGTGTTCTGGATGCATCTGTAAGAAAACCAGTGATATAAAAACTGGAACAGCATTGCTTATGCAACACAAAATAGTCATCCAGGAGCCTTTAAGTATCACGGAAGTGCTGAAAAGTCAATCCTCCATCAAAAGGAAGTCACTGCAATATCGGAATGTGGAAATATTTGAAATGCTCCTTGCAAGAGAAAATCAATATCTTACGCCACCAAGAACTAACAAATTTGAAAGATGGAGTTCATGTCCCGAACTAGATTCAGGGAAGATGACCGATGTCATTGACAACTTTGACAAAATAGGCAAGGAACTTGAAAAGCTAGATGTGCCCATCTTGCTAATGGCACTAATTGTCTTTGCATACATCTCTTGTGCAGCAGCTATTCTTCCAAATTGGGAAAGCCACTTGGATTTTGAGGAAGCTTTCTATTTTTGCTTTATCACCTTGACAACAATTGGGTTTGGGGATATCCACTTGCAACATCCCAACTTTTTCTTGTTTTTTTCCCTCTATATTGTCATTGGCATGGAAATAGTCATCATTGCTTTTAAGCTGGGCCAAGACCGATTGATTGGCTTGTACAAAAAGGTGATTTCATATGTTAGTCGGAAGACATCAACACGGTATGAGGAGTATCCATATAAAAATTAGCCATCATCTCCCCAGTCACATTAATTGGCAAACACAATCAGATGAAATTGTTAGTGCATTTTCTTCTCCCTGCTTTAAGGAAAGCTTAGGAGTGGCCATATTTCTCCCTCATTTGTAGGAGGTCTCGTCATTCTGAAATCAGTAGAAAGATTTGTAAATTGGCAGAAGGCCTCAGGAGAAACTAGACACAGGGTGCAGTAACAGCAAGGGTTTTCCTTAAGGGATAATGCCTGTGAGCAGAAAAACCAAAACCTGACATTTTAAAAACTTTCCCCAGCCCGGATTCAGCTCAGTCATAGGAGCTCTGTCTCCCCACAGGCAGTCTCTCCTCTCTGCCTTCCAAAGTGCCAAATTGTGATTTTTCCCACAGCATCTGCAGAAGCAGCACTAAGGCTAACCCCTTATTCACCAGGACCAGACAGTGGCTCTGTCGCCTGTTCCACACATACCCATCTACCCACTTTCCGGTGTCAGAACTTGGCCTGAGATAATTCAGCATGATTAAGGGATGCACCCAACTAGCTGTTCATTCATGACTAACACATCTAAGCTTCTTCGTGATTAGTGTCATCTTAAAAGTCAAAAGGCCAAATTATCTCAAAACCCCTCCACCATCCAGCTATTTTGTAGTGTTCAGATAGTGCCAAGCAGATAGAATATTGCTCCAACAGGGGAAATGTAGGGGAATCCCTTGGTGACCCAAAGTCAGCCAGCGTACTTGGCTTCATGGCACCCACTTCCTGCTCCAGCATATCACACGTGGCAGGAATACACTGGGCTCTGGTGATCTCTGATTGACTGAGCCACCACTACGTGATCATTCCAGTTGACGCAACTAATTGCAGTATTGGGCTGCTCCAAGTTCGGTGTGGAGCCCAACTGGCTCTAGCTGATTTCCGGAGTCAGAGAAATGGAAAAATGACTTAGCCACCTTTATCCCTCACTCACTGATAGACCAGATCTGAGGGTCTAGCCCAAAGTTTGTTACTTGGAGAATAATATTTCTTCTATAACGTTCAACATGTTTTCCCAGCTGGGAACAGGATATTTGAATTCAAAGTTACATAAATACCATAGCTTTAGAAACTTTACTGTCCTTCACAGTGAAGCAATCTACGGTAAATTAGTTCCTTGTATTGAGGATCAGTATTTGTATCCTTTGAACTCTTTGTAATCGGTGTAGTGTATATATGTTTACGTGCAACTGCTAATCACAGATTCTATTCTTGAGAGAGCTATCCGTTGGAACGTGTGCAACAAACCTGAGACTGTGTTACAATGTATGAACCATAGATACTGATATATTACTAGCAAAACAGTCTGGTCTAAGCAGACTAATCTTGGGACTGTAACTCTAGAAGCCCTGAGTTTTAACCTCAGCCTTGCCACTGACTTGCTGTGTGGCCTGGTAAATCACGTCACCTCTGTCGTGTTCCTTCTCAGTAAATAGGGAACATCACTTACCACGGCTAGTGGTGTTGGGAGATTTATAGAGTTAATGCTTGTTGAAAAGCACTATATATGTGCCATGCATTAATAATAATAATTTTACTGAACTAAGATCCTATCATGCTAACCATACATCTTGTTATGTATCAAAGCTAGATAGACATTCTATAGAGGGAGCCACTGCATTTAAGCAGCTCTGCCTTGGCTTGTAAGTTATAAGCATAAGAACTGAATTTGAATGAAGACTGTAAATATTATAGTGCATTTGGCTCATTATGTGATGTACGTTATTTTTCTTAGCAGGTTGCCCTTTGAAGCTGATATTTTCTGAATATTTCTATGGTATCTCTTGTAATCTCACTGAATAGCAGCAATTTATATTCAGTACTAATTAATAGTGGTTATTAAACACCAATGATGTATACAATACATGCACTGATGTAGAAAAATGTGTTGTCTAATAAAATTAACAATAAAGCACACCAATCCCGGTTAACTGATCAAACATTAGGCTTAATTCAGCCTTCTGTATAAAGAAGCTTCAATTCAAACAATTCTAATTTTGTGACCGCAGAATTAAATTGGTCAGGATCAAGGCCTCGAACCTGATGTGAAGGACTCCAAAGTGAACAGAAAGATTTCTAATGACTTAATGGACTTTTGATCAGATCTGGACTTCCCTTCCTGTTTTCTCCAAAAGTTTTCTTTATGTTCAAGTTCAGTGCTGTAACCCTCACTCACACCTAGGCTTACTCATGTGATTGGTCTGCCATTGATACCAAAGGGGTCGCCTCCATATAAGCATGGGCCCAGGATTAGGCCCATATTGTTTTCTCACTGATACGGTGCCCGTACATTTTGGTGTTTACTTTTTATACTTATTCAGGAGGAGTTTGGCTGAACTCAGAGAATCAGTCAGTGCAACAGGTCCTGAGAAAAGATTTTCGGAACCAAAATGGTCTGTTCCTATAGACTAGACTATACTGAAACCTTTCATCTCCAGATCAGTCTACCCAGGATTTTAGTGGGGTAAATTTAAATCTCATCAGATAGCTCTGTCATCACCTTTCCATCTAGTTCCAAGTGGATGTGCATTGTGCATCCACTTCATAAAAAATAAACCTGTATACACGACATGAATAGGCAGTCTTCATAGCAGACTCAGCAGAGTCAGGAGCTTGAGAACCTCAGGTAGGAGAAGTACCTCCTGACCCCATTTCCCTAGAAGTGCCTTCAGACCCATAATCTTCCAGATTAGCGGAGTGATGGTCGATGTTTTGTTCCACCATAACAGAACTTTGTTCTTCGGGAGGGGGAGGGGAAGGGTGTCACTTTTCTGTAACAAAGGATCCATGTTGGACAGCGCAATGTTACTACATTAAGAGCCTCTACCAAACATGTTAGTTTAACTTTCCCCCTTCCTCATTCCCAACACACAGTTAGAGACATGTGCTACAGTACCAGAAACTGTACATCAGGGGTCAGCAAACTTGGCACGCGGGCCAATCCTGAGCAGCCTGCTCCCCCCGCTGACACCACCCCCCTCTGGGCTCCCCAGCGAGGCCCGGGGCTCGGGAGCTGGCGCGGCCCAGGACTCGGCGTGGCCCGGGGCCCAGCTGGCAGCCATCCCCCCAAACCGGAGTCCCTGGTTCCGCCCCCCTTTGGCCCTGCCCCCGGCACCTTTTGGGGGTGTGGTGGCTGGGGCTGGCACGGGGGCTGGCAAAGATTGTCAACCCCTGCTGTACATGTTGCTTTACACACCACCAAGATTAGGAGCCTAAATTGTCCAGGATAAATTCCATCCATGTTTGTTCAAATACACAGGCGCAACTGGGGAGAGAAATGTTGGGAATCTCAGCAAACAATAGGAGATCTTTTGGCTGCTGACAGCCATCCACTGGACCAAATTTTCTGAGAGCGAGTGAGCGAGCTGAAGCCTAAATGTAAAAATAAATGCACAATTAGTGCAATAGCATCTGGAAATCATGTTACGGTGCATGCCAATAACTACCCATGGGCACATTTCTTTTTGTGAAATTTTAGTAAGTGCATGCACAGATGTTAGTGAGCAACTGTGCAGTTTTGCACATAGACCTTGGGATTCCTTTTTAAATAATCAGGCCACTGTCTCTCAATGATCTCTTGCGGTCAGACTAAGTTGACTCAAGATGAAGCAATTGTGATATTGGTAGTTGTGTGCAGTAAAATAAGGACCGTAGAACTTGACTGATAAATTCCTTCAAGCTGACATGACAAATTCTTGCACTTTTAGGAAAGCATGTGTCATATCAGCCAATGTAATTTTAAAATGGTTACCAGTGTCCTGAAGAGAAGGCTTGACAGTTAAAAATGAATATTTCCATGTCAAAAAAATCTATTAATGAGAATTCAAGGGAGTGAAGTTAATTCTAATGACATTACTGTATTACACAGCTACTTCCACAAAATTCAATCTAAACAGGAAAGCTGAGACAGACATACTGTAGACTAGCATATAAAACTGCCAGTGGACTTGAAGCTCCATTGGAAGTGAGTTGTGTAAGCTACAGAACACTGCAGATTGCCATCAGGCTTTATGCTACATGATCTGAAACGGAAACCCACTGCTCTATTAAAATAAGTGAGTTTTGACATTGCTGTCTACTTCACATATGATAAGAAAGACTTGAGAAGCTGTCTATGGTTTGGGAGCTGACACATGGTACAGGATACTCACTCTACAGGCTTGCCATGATATTCTTTCCTTACAAGGAGTCAAGGAGATTATCTGCAAGAGGGATTAAAGTGGTGTAGTGTGTATTCAGGGGGAAGCCATTCACTCTTCAGACTTGTTCTTGTACTTGTTCCTACAGTTGTCTGAATATAGCACAGTACTTAATCACAGTGGAGGATGTTCAGCCACAATAAGGAGGATTATTGACCCTCATTGCTGGGTGAATTCCACCCAGTAAAAGGCATCCTTCCCAAATGACACTCCTGCACAGCTTTTCAGGCAGACACGATGTGAATAGCTGACATACTGTACCTTGGAAGGAAGCATGTTCTTAAAAAATGGTCATTGAAAAAAGAAGAGTCTGTCTACTTACTGAGATTTATAAACAAGCAAAACCCATGCCATGACATAACAGAGTTGCTATGTGTATGCAGCTATAGGCAGGACCAGATTAGAGCAGGGGCTTTAGGGCTACAGCCCTGGACTCTGGCCTAAAGGGGGGCTCCAAGGCCCTGCAATAATCCAACCCTGGGCCTGACTCTGCAGCACCGCCTGGCCCGCTGCTGAAGGGGCCCTGCCGCTTGTGTGCTGCCCTGCCCCAGCTCTGCCCCCATCACACCTGACCCACAGCACTTTCAGCGGGAGGAGGGAGTTCTCACCCCTGTAGCAGTTAGCGGGTGGTCTCCATGCATGCCACAGTGTTGGCTGTTCCACCCCCTCCTCCTCCATCTATTGTTGCCCCGCCCCTGGTCCCACCCCCCATGCTGAGCCAACCTGACTCAGCGCTGAGAGCTCCCAGTGGGGAGGGGGAGTCCCCACCAGTTCTGGAGTGCTGCACTGCTGGCTGGGCTGCGACAGGGCCACGCCCACTCCCCCTCCAGTGTCAACAGGGCCATGGATCCCCCACACAGCACCAGCACCACCAAGCTCCAGAGCCCCCTCACCAGTACCAGCTAGTCTGTGGGCCCTGGACTCCGCCCCCAGTGCTCGTGGAGCTGGGCTGCCCCACCCCCAGATGGGCCATAAAAGTGGGCAACCTCCGGCCCTCCAGGGCCGTGACCCAGTCCTGGCAATGGATATAAAGATGTAACTATAAGCATGCATGGATGGTAAAATATATATTGCAAAAGATATGAAAATACAATAAATATGATCCATTCTCAGACAAGGTTATGCTAAAGCACTGGTAGCTGAAGCCCCATTCCCAGCAAAGTTGCCAAATCCACCTTGCCTGGAGGTGATTAGAAATAGGTTTCACCATAGTGTCTGCAAAGTTCTGTTCAGAAGCATTGAGAGTGTTTTTTTTGCATTTTAATTTCCTGCCTGTACACTTCACCTGGCATAGTTCATCTGTGAACTATGGCAATATTCTTGGTTAATGTGGGGGGAGTAGACAGCTCAGGGCAAAGACATATGGGACAGCTGGTGATCATACTGCAGTACTACCCGGTATATCATAGACACCATGGCCTTATATCTGGTAGCTTGTTCTGCTAGGTCAAGTTTAAAGAAGTCTTCTTTAGTTGCTCATTACCCTAGTGGAAAGGAAGAAAGACTTTGATCACTGCCTGAATGAGGTGGCTATCAGACCAGGAGACTGGTGTGTTGGAGATGTCTCCAATATCCAGTCTTGGGCCACAGAAAGGATCTGAAATATGTCTGGGTGCATGTATAGGTCCAGAGATTGCCTGGGGGAACCCCCTGGCTTCCATGTAACCCAGGAGATCAAGTACTATTGTATCATTGTGATTGCCCAGGTGAGGTCGAGGACTCTAAGGACTGAAGGATTCCAGTGCCTTTGTGGGCATCAGCTCTCTAAGGCTGCACCTACACTGGTAAATTAAGTCAACTTAAACTTGCTTAAGTCAACTTAATTCACCCTGCATCTACACTACAGTTTCCTTAAGTTGACTTAAGCAGCTTGCTTAAGTCGACTTAAGGAAAATAAAGTCGACTTTATAACACCACCTTTCAATTCGACCTAAGGCTTAAGTCGACTCTCTAGAGTCGATTTAAGCCAGTGTAGATGTGGAGTAGCCCTAAGTCGACTTAGGGCTACCCCAGGGCTACACCAATGCCCTCCGTGCTGGGGGGGGGAGGCACAGGGTGAGCCTGGCATGCCCCCCCACAGGGCAGGGCAGAGCCCTGCCCACCCTGCCCCTATGCCCTGCCAGGGTCCCTGTCCCCCTTTGCCCCATTGTACCTAGGTACAATGGGGCAAAGGCTGAGCCCCCTGGCATTGGGCAAGGGGTGCCCCCCCTACCCCTGTGGATCTCCCTTAGGTCCCCCTAAGCCCCTAAAAGTCAACCTAGGCATCCAGTGTGGACGCTCTAGGTTGACTTTTTAAGTTCCCCTTTAAGTCGACTTTATTTTTAAGTGTAGACACACGAAGTCGACTTAAATTAACAAGTGTAGACATAGCCTAAGATCCTCCAGGATTTCCCTCTGGCGGCCTGTAGAGCACTAGGAGTCCAAGGGTCCCCTTGTCCTTCACCTCACAGATAACTTGTTTTAGTTTCTTGGGTGGAACATCTTCCTCTGAGACTGGAGGAGAATGGGAAGATTGCTATTCCACCTCCTCTCTTCCTTTTTCTGGTTCAATTTGGAGTCTGTCTTGACTTGTTACATACAAAGTATCCTTGTGAGGGCCAGATGTAAGCTAGGGCCAGATGGAGGTAGCAATGAACTATGTCTCTGTGAGGTGGGCAAGGTCACAGTCCTCCATCTAAAATGAGATCATGGATGGTGCTGGTTTTGTAGAAGGCTCACCTTGCAATCTTCTAGTAGAGGCTAGAAGTCATTAACTAGTAATGCGATAGCCTTAGTTGTACCGACTGAGAAATGAACTGGTGTCCTCAGTCTAGGCCCCAGGAGTTGGAGATTAACAGCACAAAAACGCTATCATGGTTAGGATACTCAGACTCAATTCACACTACAACATTCCTTATGAAGTCAAAGGGAGTTTTGCCTAAATAAAGACTACAGATCTAGGGCTTTGCTGGGTAATAAAATGGGTTTATATTTTTGATGAAAAGTATTATCAAAATTTTGATGTTTGATTAAAAAAAAGGGGGGGAGGGGTAACTTAGTAACATTTTTGCAAAATATTTCCAACCAACGTAGTGGAATTATTTTGAATTTCTACATTTTTTTTTAAATGGAGGGTTTTAATTTTGGTTGGTTTTTATTTTTTTGGTAATACTAATTTTGCTTCCTCTTTTTGGACCTACTCTATTTAGTTTAATCTAAGAAGCCAAAATTAAAAAAGTGGCAGGGGAAATAGAGTACTTTGTTATCTCAGTAGCCATCTCTGTAAATGCAATTTGTGACACAGTAGTACACCTACTCTGTGTTTAAATAAAAGATTCCCACCTCTTATTCTTGTAGGGCCTGATTGAAATCAATCGGAGCCTTTCTTTAGACACCAATGGGCTTTGGATCAAACACTTGTTTTGGATTATTTCACACAAACCCTAGAATCATGATGATAATGGTGATGACCTTGATTTAGAGGATAACATTGATAATCGGTTTGTATAGATGGGTCTTTAGTATGACGCCATTGACCAATTGGAGAACAATGCTTGCCACAGAGCCATTTGCTGCACGTAGTTTTCATGCTTAGTGTCATGCTTCCAGCCGCTCCACATGATTCTTCTCCAAGTTGTGGAAGTTCCACCACAGTGTGGTGCCATGCAACACAATCAATCTCAGACCTGTAGGACTGAAAAGAATCTCGAGAGGTCTTCTAGTTCAGTTCCCTGCACTCAAGGCAGGTTCAAGAATTATCCCTAACGGATGTCTGCCCAACATGCTCTTTAAAATCTCCAGAGACGGAGATTCCAAACCTACCTAGGCAGTTTATTCCAGGGCTTAACCATCCTGACAACTAGGAAGTTTTTCCTAATGTCCAGATGAAATCACCCTTGCTGCAGTTTAAGCCCATTGCCTTTTGCTCCATCTTCAGAGGTTAACGAAAACATTTTTTCTCCTTCCTCAGATCATACACAAACACTAAAATTCACATTACATTTTTTTTAACAATAAAATCCTCAGAATTTAATATTTTTCCTAGCTGACGCAAAACATCTGGAAGCAAACTAAGGCTTGTGAACTTTTACTCACATTGAAAAAAAGCACCTGATAAGCTATACCCTAAGTTTGACTTACTGTCTGAGTCTATCTATAAAAAGCATGTGCTCGTGTTAATGTATGCTGCTAAAAGAGCTGCTTTTCAAACCGCCCTGAAAAGAGAAGTTAAACTGAATACCAAGTTGTTTTTATAGCAATGAAACAAACCAACTTTGTGCTGGATGCGATTATGGGACCATGTGTAAACATATGGTTTTTCCCCTTCTTTTTCAAGGAAAAATCAACTTTTAGCAGAACAGAGGGCTGAATCCTCATCCTTCTAGAGCAGGGAGGTCTAAACTTTTAGCACGAGCGGCCACATTACAATTTTTTTCCTCACAGAGGGAGCTGGTAAAGAAGTTTCAGATGGGATACTGTTGCTGCTGAGCCCAACTGGCTTATAGGGGTGGAGGGGGTGGCTTTTTGTCCTCCTGTTGTGCCCCACAACCCATTAGGCTACTCTCCCTGGCACCTGGGCGAGTGGATGGGGGATCCACTTCCAACCCTGGTCCCTCCTGCCTGCAAGGGCTTGGCTGGGGGAAGTGGCTTCCCTTCCCTGCCCCAAGCTGGCTGCTGGACTGGCACCCAAATGAACTGGTCTGGAAATGAAGGGGGAGGACAGAACGAGGGAATTGGTTCACATGGCCCCTGCCCCAGCAGCCAGCCTGGATGGAGAGGAGAAGCTGCTTCCCCCAGCCAGGGTCTGGCAGACGGCTGCGGTGCTCTACAGAGCTCCATCCCAGCCAGCTGAGCCTACTGGGGGGCGCTGGTTTGGGGGGTGCTGGACCGGCCTGCCTTTCTGGCAGGCTTGGACGGCATGTGAGCGGAAGAGGGGCCTCAGGCAGAAGGGGCGGCTAACCTCCCAAGGGGAGTAGAGTTGTACAAGCTGAAGCAGCATCCCCTCCCAGCCAGAAGTGGCTGATCTCCCATCCCCCTTCTGCTCCTGAGTCCTGGCTAGTGCAGTGCAGGGCGGTGCCTGGGGCTGGAGTGGAGGAAGGACTGCTCCCGGCTGGCAAGGAGAGGCTGCTCCTTCACTCCTGGGTGTGGGCACTGAGGGACTGCTGCTGCACCCAGCAGGCTGGATAGCAGCCTTTGGTGGGCTGCCTTCTGGCCCCTGGGCCATGGGTTGGACAACCCAGCCAGAAATGACCTTAGCCTATCTGAGGCCCTAGGCCAAGGCCCATTGAGGGGCCCCATGTAGGGCTCCCTGCCATCAGCCCCAGCCCCCATGACCCCGCATGGGCCCCAGCCCCCACATGGCCTTGGCACCCCACTGGGTACCCCCAAAACCTCCATGGGCCCAGTGCCCTACCCCCCTGACCCTGGCTCCCCACATTCAGCCCTGCCAGGGGCCCCAAAACACCCCACAACCTCGGCTCCCTGTGACCTGCCTCCTCCACAGCGGCTGTGCACTGCCGGGGACTCCATGGTCCTGCCAGGGGCCCCAAAACCCACCCCTGCGGTCCCAGCTCCCCGTGGCTGGGCCCTTCTGGGGGGCCCCCAAGACTGGCCCTGGTGCCCTGCTGGGGGCCCGCCCCCTTCGTCGCCAGCCCCGGCTCCCCACTATTGTCCTGCAGGATGGGAGACAGACGCAGCTTTTGGAGTAGGCAAAGGGGCCCCTTACTGCTCGGGGCCCTCGGTAGGCACCTGCTTCACTCCAAAAGCTGCCTCTAAACCCAGCACTAGAGTCAATGGCAAAACTCCCAGTGGCTTCAGTGAAATCAACTGAAAACAAATTAATCAAATATATGTTGACAGGAATCCCTTTGATCCTAGTCTGAAGGAGAACTGGTTTCCTAAACAAGCTGTCATTTCAAAGAAAGGTTTCTTCTATTCACAGACTTGACAAGTTCCTGGAAAAACATCTATTTGCAAAAGCAAACCAGGGGGGGAAAACACAAAAGGAAAAGTTTAATCTGTCTGCAGTTGTGGTAATCTTTTCCTGTTACCCTCTGCAAAGTGATTCCTATACTTCTTTACCCAACAGCAATTAATCATACTTAGGGACTGATCCTCAATTCCCCAGGTAGGCAAAATTCCCATTGAACTAAATGTGAATTTCACCAAGAGCCGAACAACCTTGGAAACAATGTTAAACAACAATAAAACTATCTCTTTTCTTGAGATCATAACACAGCACTACTGTTTAAAGCAGAACTCCTGATTGATTTTCTGCCAACAGAACAACACACACTTACTTCCTAATTAAGAACTCTAGGAGACTATTTTGGGGCAGCAGATTAATTTGCACATGAGAACACCTGACCTCCCTATACCACAGACAGATAACCTAGGAGAAGTGTAAATTTGTATAATACAGTTGTAGCAAGGAAAAGATTCCATCCAAAGTTATCCTCATTACCTTGTCTATGGTAAGGGATGGATGGACCAGAGAACATGAAATAATATAAAGGTTCATGAAAGTGGCCACAGATCCAGGTTATACCTGGACAACCCTGGATTTTTTTTTTCTTAGTGTCTTCTTTTGAGATACCAGAAATACCCTGGATTTTTACTTGATAAAACAAAACATTTTTTATAACAAAATGTCTGTTCAAGAGATATTGCTCTATGGAGTTTAATTTGCTCTAGATTTATTAGGAATAAACAGTCCACTGGAATGACTGTTCAGTGTGATGGTTGGAGTTTGGAGGGAAGGAGGAAAAAAATGGAATGGTATAGACACTATCAAAGCTGTTCTTTTGATCAAAGTAAATGTTGTTGACGTATGTCCAGTGTGCATTGATAAGCTCATTCAGCACACTAATTTACTGGAAAAGATCCATTACTCTGAGAGATATGCATTGATCACTCCTGAGTCACAAACAGGCAGTAACTTTAGAATCATAGAATCTTAGGGCTGGAAGGGACCTCATGAGATCATCTGGTCCAACCCCCTGCTAAAAACAGGACCATTCCCACTAAATCATCCCAGCCAGGGTTTGTTTATCAGCATGCCTTTTTAAAAAAAAAACATGATCCCTTTGTCTGTTGTCTGTTCCACAACCCTAAAAATGTCACTGGAAAAGTGACCTCATTTTAAATTTTGAAGACATACCTCACACATCTCTTGAGCCAAATCTGAATCCAATCTTTCTTGAAATTGGGAATTTTGCTTAATTATTTTTTTCCCCCGTTTTCAGGCCTCCTGCATTTTTTGGTACTGGAAGCAGGCCGTCAAGATAAAGCCTGTTCTGACAATATTTCTAGCCGACGCCTCAACAAATCCCAGGCGTCAGGTTGCCATGGTGACCAGAATTTGTAGCCTTATGCCTAGCTCTGCTGGGGAAATTCAGTGGAGGAGCACCCTATCTAGCCCAAAAATAAAACTGTGGGTGCCTTTACTAGACAAAGGATTTGTTGGCATTTTGGCAGCAGGGGCTTTTCTGCGGTAAGGCAGCTAAGCGTCTTCCTTTGAAGCTGGGCACCTAGCTTCCTGCCAGTTTTGTCGAGCCCTGTTCTAGTCTGATTGGAAAAAAGTAGCGTTTTAACTCTCACTAGAAGGTCGGTTCCCAGTTTGGCAAACCTAAAAAACTGAGATGGCTTAGGTAAACAAACAGAGCTTCGGGAACTTTTGTTAGCATCAACCACACCACTGACGAGCAGCACAATCTTATGGATCAGCAACATCTTTGCCACGGCTAGAGATTTGAGACATGATTCCATTCTCACTTTCTCTGTGGTAAATCAGGAGTAACTTGGTTGAAGTCAATGGAGTTATCTAGGTATAAAACTGGTGTGGAATCAGAATCAGGACCCTGAATAGTCCTGTTAATTAATTAAATTGCAGTGACACATGGGCATCTCCCATCATAAACCAGTACCCTTTGGAATTTCAGTACCCTTAAGTAACTGTTCCATGTTATCTAAGCTCTGGTCTACACCGCGTTGTGATTTGGGCGGTATTTGAAGTACTTTGCATATCTCTTTCCAATTGCCTACCACCTACTTACCGCAGTCTCTTCAACAGGTTAAGTTGAAGGGAAACCCCTTCCCTCCCACACAGCACAACACTCCTTGTCAGGGTGGTCTTAATCAACTTCCTGATCAGCTCAGCAGGTCTTCACCGATCCAATCAGGGAGATTGATTGGATGGCTGCAAATTCACGGCCATCCATGAAGACAAGCCCTAAGAATTAGTTTCTAGCTATATTTCTGCAGTAGCATGCACGTTCTCCATTTTAAATATAGCTCAGTTCCTATCACTTCTTGTCTCTACTGAGTGGGCATGAAAGAAAACTTCTTCATAGCTAATTTACAAATATATTCAGTAACCCCACAGTAATGCATCTCTAATAACTGTGGTCTACTCCAGAATGTTGAAGTCTAGTGAAATAGAAGTTCCAATCATCCCACAAACATGCAAATCTTATACAACACAACTGAATATCAAAAATAAAGCGTATGCATAGTCTTACTAGTGTGTTCCCGCTGTGTCGCCTTTATGTTGCTGATTACAGTTTGGAGCAGAGGTAAAATACCAAGCAAATGGCTAAGAGAAAATGTCTGATCACTGGTGTGTGTCTACAGTCATAAATTTATACCAATGTAAATCACAATGGGAATCCAAAACTGGAGTCCAAAGTCTATGTAGCAAGGCTGTGTGTGCAAAAGTGCATCTGTAATTGTACCAGATATCATCGTGATGCACATGTGCATCACTAGGTAAGTGGTAAATGAATCTGCATTCACCAGAACCGGAGCATGATTTTCTAATGCACAGACCTGATTCTCCACCTTTTGAAAATCTTCCTCCCCATGGAGGGAAGGGGGAGGCAGGGGAGCATGAGTAAATGGAGAAGATTCCTTGGTATTATTTGTATCTGAACATCATATTAAAACATGATCTGACAGGGAAGACATGAAAACTGAGAAGACAGAAGCTTATTTTAAGGTCTCTCCCTTCCTCAGTTATACAGACGGAAGCAGAACAAGTGAAGGAGAGTTGAGACAAGGAGCCATAAGTCTGTGGAAGGGAGCACAGCAAACACAGCGTGCAGCGTGTTCTCTTCACCAAGTTCATGGATGCCCATTAGGCCTACACTAGCCTCCATTGACTCTCCATGGCACGGCCTGGCTTAAGGTTTAGTAAATAGGTATCTGTTAAAAAGCAGCATTAAATCTCAGATTCCGCCTTTGTGCCCGCATAGCAGCATGGGCATATTCCAGCTTCCAATGGGCCCCAAGAAAATATACTGGGGTGAGAGTTATAATGATCCATAGACCAGTGTTATGAGGCGTAGTCATGCTGGGATGACAAAAGCTTTTATGTTCCATTGCAACCTGGTAAGCTCAGCATGCCATGCCCATAGGTAGTGTGATACTGAGATCAGCCTTCTTAGCAAAACAAAAGAGGAATGTTCTCCAGTCCAGTCTCAAGTTTCAATTTCACTGCCTAGCTGAAAAACAAAAGAGGAGTCTTGTGACACTTTAAAGACTAACAAATTTATTTTTGTTAGTTTTTTAGTCTTTAAAGTGCCACAAGACTCCTCTTTTGTTTTGCTGCACTAGACTAATACATTCAAAAACAGGGATAATACTTCATTGCATAGCATACTTCATTGTTTTTGCTTAGGTGCCTTGAGGTCAGCAAGCAAGTGCTTTAGAAGTGCTAAGTGTTTCCACAATTAACCGTTCATTCATATGCACTCCTCTTGGATCCCAGGAGACTGGGATTTTATGGGACTCCTCCTCCCACTGATGCTGTCTGCACCCCTTCCTCCTCCTGCCCAAATTTCCTGCATCTCTCCCAACTTTCATGAAGGGGGGGTGGAAATCTGTTTAATGTACCCCCCAACACTTGGGTCTGTCACTGCCCCAGTCAGCCAGGAAAGGACAAATAGTTTAGTGAGCGAGTCATCCTATAGCAGCCCCAATCCCACACTGACCCAATTCCTGCCTTTGGGAGCTGCCTCTCATACTGGGAGGGGAGTGGAGAGGATAGGTAGGGATGGGAGAAGGAGAGGAGAGGAGGAAGTCAGCCAGAGATCCATGCAGCAACTATGGTGAAAGGTAGGCCGGGGGTGGGACCTTGCGTGGGCCTGGGAGTGGTGCCAGGGGGGAGGGATCTCGCCTTCCCCAGGGGAAGCTTCAAAATCCGCCCATGATCAAAATTTTAAATTGAAATCTTGGGACTACTTAGTGCCGTACAGTATCAGTGCTAATCATTAGCCTTCATGTTGTGAGAAGCTGTTTTATTTTAGTTGCACTGGGTAATTATGATGAGAGTTTGGGATCTTAGTGAAGAGATGTAAAAAGATTTTGTACAAATTTCTCTTTACTCCAAAAATTAATAAGAGAAAGAAATGCCAATCATTTTAAGAAGCTACCTTCTCATTTATAAACACAAGTGAGCATTAGTGACATTTGCTGTAACACTAAGATTTCTGCCCTGTCTTGGCTATCCTTTTTATAAGAGATTATCCAAAATACTCTGCTCAAAATAATTAAAATCTCTCTTCATTTTAAAAACCTGCTAATTAACTCACATGAGCACTAAACAGCTCAATTAATTCATCATCAGCCTTTAATGCCAGAATGTCCACCAACTACTCACCCCCCCGGCGCCCCCCCCCCCCGCCAAAAAACACATTCTTTGATCTGACAAATCACAAATATGCCGCAACAAAATGGCCACACAGCTGCTAAACTACATATCCCAAAAGGCTTTAGTCTAGCCTAAGCATTATGCCTCCAAGACAAACAGCTCCACTGTGCAGGCACATATTTATTACAAGCAGCCGTACCATTACATAACCATTTAGATACATTAGCTAGCAAGACACGGTAGTTTTAACAATACACAAGTCATTACTTTGCAAACTTTCCCTCTCCGCATTGCATAATAATATCACATTAATTTTATAATTAATCTTGTATTTAATTGCTCTTATGCAGCAGGTTCAAACCATTTCTTCTAATATTAAAAATACTCAGAGGTACAGAGCCTTTTAAACATTCCTGTTACCAAATCCACTATGTGAAACTTGCACAAAACATACCAAAACAAAAAGTTCTGCTGACCAGCTAAAACAAACAAGCTATTTTCACCCCTCCATTCACATACATGCCCCACTGATACTAGAACTGACTTGCATTTCCCAGCACTTCTGCCTAGGATACTGGCAGTGACTGAACGCTATAAAAAAGGCAATCATCTGTTCCTGAAAAACCCTTACTCATGCAAATAGTGTATGTATAACTCCTAATTACCACAGGTTTTCTCTCCACCCTGAGGGTCCTCCCCACACCTTAGTGAGGCTAGGAAATATCACCATCCTCATTTTTACAAATGGGGAACTGAGACACAGAGATTCAATGACCTGACTATACTCATATAGGAAATCACAGAACCAGGAACTGAACCCTGCTCATATGCCATCATGTCTTAACCTCAAGGCCATCATTCCTCCGAGGTAGCCAGTGGGACGAACTGAATAAGTAGAGGAAGCGACAGTATGTAGGAGTTTGCAGAAACGTATTCTTTGATAGTTAGCTCACTGTTGAGCAGTTTCTGTGCCTCACAGTAATGTGACAATATCATTATATATTTCATCCTTATCAGGGCAAACAGTGTGAACTCATATTTCAGGAATTACCTGAAAATATGAAAACATGGATTAATTAATATTCCCTGGCTTGTATATCTTGTTAATAATTAACTCCACATTTAAAAAAATATCTGACCAATTAATCATAATTATTGATCAATCATAATTATTTTATTATAGTAATGTGCAGAGGCCAAGATCAGGACCTCAGTGTGCTAGGCACTGTACAAACACATAGTAAGAAGCAGTCCTGCTCTGAAGAGTTGACAAGACAGTCAAAGGTTGGGAGCCTTTCCGATGTCATCTTTCTTAATCTACCATTTTTGTAAAGAATAGATTAGTGTCCCAAGTTATGCCTAAATGCATCATTTTATCATTTAGATGCAAAGAAGATTATTTTGAATGAGGTGCAATCATTTATCTTGGGTTGTCTATAAAATTGGGTTTGGTCAATTTATTTACTGGGTTAAATTTCTTGGACTGTGAAGGAGAGATGGTCCTGAGTATTAATAAATAAATATATTGAATCTTGGCAGTATGTCACTGCTGAGGAAAAACAATCTACTCTCATTGTACCCTCCCTCTTTGATCTTGCCCAGACCCCATACAAAGGACCCCAGGATGCTGACAACATGCTTTTGTTTGTCCCCAATGCCCTATGATACAATCTTTAATTTATTGAAACCAATCCATCTCTGGCTTATCAGGATGCACGTCTGAATTACTAACTGTCCCCTGGCTGTTTTAAATCTTTATTTGGTCAGTGGAACGTTAAGTGGTTTTCTAATGGACCGAAGTCCTTCTCTCTTTATGTACCATCTTGACTCAATGATGTGATCCATTTGAACTTAGAACACCTGCTGGCACCCATTAAACATGACTTGGAATTCTGCAGCCATATCCCTCTCTCATAGCACTCTAAGTTTGTAACACCAAATTTGTTTTTCTTTTACTCTTACTTGTCCCCTTTGTCCATAGCCAAGACTCTTCCACCAGGTGAGGATACAAGACACTCTTTCCTAGTAAGTATTTTTATCTTGCAGCCAAGAGCCCAAACTTACAGTCACTAATGTTAATAGCAACACTCCCATTCTCTTCAAAGGGTGTGGATTCAGCCACTAAATGGGACTGTACCCACTAAATGATACAACTTCTGTCATTTTATTCAAATAATGAAAGCCCTAAGTGAAGGTTCAGTCCATAAGACACTGTGTAGTCAATATTCCTACTCAAATCAATAGGAGAGTTGTCTCCTTAAGATTCTTAAGGCAGGATTAGGGCTTTTCATTAGTATTCTTCCCTTCATCCCCTTTAATCACATATACGAAGTATTCCTGGCATTTCTAAACCATGAGCAGCTTTGTATTTGCTCAAGAAAAATATGTAGCACGTACACATTTCACTTGTAGATTCCAGAACGCTCCTCAGAGGTGAATAAGTATAATTATTTTAGAGAGGTATAAAGGCATGGCATGACTTATCTAAGGTTACACAGCAGCAGGGCTGGTAGTAAAACCCAGATCACTGACTCTCCTATCCTGAGACCTATGTAATGTACCTTTCTGTAGACCAGACAGGAATCTAGATGACAGAATCATGGAATATTAGGGTTGGAAGGGACAGGACCAATCCCAACCAAACCATCTCAGCCAAGGCTTTGTCAAGCAGATCCTTAGAAACCTCTAAGGATAGAGATTCCACCACCTCTCTGAGTAATCCATTCCTGTGCTTCACCACACTCCCTAGAGAAAGTGTTTTCCTAATATCTAACATAGACCTCCCCCACTGCAACTTAGAACAAGGAGCTACAGTCTCATCATCTGCCACCACGGATGAACAGCCTAACTCCAACCTCCCTGGAACCCCCCTTCAAGCAGATCATGGCCACTATTAAATCCCCCCTCACTCTTCTCTGCTGCAGACTAAACAAGCCCGATTCCCTCAGCTTCTCTTCATTAGTCATGTGTTCCTGGCCCCCTAGTAATTTTTGTGGCCCTCTGCTAGACTCACCATTCTGTCCACATTCTTTCTGTAGTGGGGGGCCCAAAATTGGACACAGTGCTCCAAATGTGACCTCACCAGTGCGGAATAGAGGGGCGTAATCACTTCCCTTGATTGGCTAGCAGTGGCAATAGATCTTTGGATTTGGCTAAGCTCTTCTTACTTCAGGCCTTAGGGCAGTAGCCTTCTGTCTGCTCCCTCAATCTTGGGGCTGATTGAGGAGTCAAGGGGTGTACCATCCTCCCGTGTATAAACCTACAGGATGCTCTAAATTAGGTTGGTCCCCTAAGGCAAGACACTCCTCCACACCCCTAGCCAGCTACTTAAAAGAGGGGTCTGGGTGCAGGTGCCATTGAGCCAGCTATCATGGTTTTATGTCAGCTAGAGAGTCTCTTTTGCTAAGGGAATCCTTACCTGCCCTAATTAGAGCAGACTTCTGGTTGCTGTGCAGCATCTGGACAGTGGAAAGCAGCCAGTTATTTCGGGCGAGGGATCTGTCCTAATGTTTGCAAGACTGAGGAAGGGAAGCAATCCGTTGGAGGCTCTTCAGGCCAATATTTGACTTGTCAGTTTGAATCAGATACACCATGCTCTTGCCAGGATGCTAGAAACGGTCTCCGATCATGTTTTGTCTATTCACCACTATCTGGTATCATCAACCACCATTAAACCAATCTCTTCCCCCACTTCGTTTCTAGTCTCAGCTACCCCCTACATAAGCAGTGGGCAAATCAAGCACAGACTAACAAATACAGGGCCTGTAGCACTGTGGCTGGGGAATATGTATGAATACATGGCCAAAAACCATGGTAAAAAACTTTCTTTGACGTAGTATTGCAGGTTACTCTATACTGATTGCCATCTATCACACTTGGGTTGGGCCAGCCTAATGGCCGGATTCTCTGTAGAAGCTGAACATTTTTGGAAATCTGGCCCCCAACGTGTAGCTGAGAAGGAGCTGGGATATACCACGGTGATGGGCAGATTAAGTACAAAAACCTAAGATAAAAATATGTATTTGATCACAGTAAGCTGACATTTTCCTATTCCTGCAGCAGAACTTTGAGAAGTGGGCTCAAAAAATTCTGAAATCGTATTTCCCTGCATCTTTTGTATCTCTCCTGCCAGTATGTTTGATACCATTTGAACCTCCAATAAAATCAAAATTAAAAGGCGAAACTGAGAGGCTAGCTCTGATATTGTGCTGACCCTGCAGACGTAGAATAATATATCAATCATAAGACTTTACACTAATAGCACCTGCTCTCAGAAGCTCATAAAGTACTTCGGGTCTGACTCAACCCTGAATGCATATACAAACACATGGGACAGCTCCACCTCAGGTATCAATACAAAGCACTTACAGTCCCCATAACTTCAAGGACTTGTGGCCATCAAATGTGGTTCCAAACATGGGCATGGCCTGGCTAAATCACCTATGCTCATAGACTCAGAGATTTGGCCTTATATGGTCTATTGCAGGATAGGGTTGAGTCTAAGTCCACTGAAGTTAATGGGAGCCTTCCCATTAGCTTTTAGGATTTTGGCTCAGGCCCTATCTGGGTACCTTAAACATATTCAATAATATAACTGATGTTCATAGCTTTTCCCTGAAAAATTAATGCATCTGTTTAAGGAACTTAGAATCATAGGGCTGGAAGGGACCTCATGAGGTCATCTAGTCCAACTCCCTGCTAAAAGCAGGACCACTTCCACTAAATCACCCCAGCCAGGGTTTTGTCTAACCAAACCTTAAATATCTCCAAAGATGGAGATTCCACCACCTCCCTAGGTAACCCATTCCAATGCTTCACCACCCTCCTAGTGAGAAAGTTTTTCCTAATATCCAACCTTGACCTCCCTAGCTGTAATTTGAAACCATTGCTCCTTGTTCTGTCCTCTGTTACTACCGAGAACAGCCTAGCTCCCTCCTCTTTGGAGCACCCCTTCAAGTAGCTGAAGGTTGCTATCAAATCCCCCCTCAGTCTTCTCTTCTGCAGACTAAATAAGCCTAGTTCCTTCAGTCTCTCCTCATAAGTCATGTGCTCCAACCCCTTAATCATTTTTGTTGCCCTCCGCTAGTTTCATTACCATAGTATCTGATCTCATAACAATCTTTAGTGTATTTATCCTCACAACATTGCTGGCAGGCAGGGAAGTTCTACTATCCCCATTTTACAGCTGGGGAATGGAGGGTCAAAGACTAAATGAATTAATGAACCCTACTTGAGAGTACAGGGGATTCCCTGAAATTAGCCCAGGGATAACAGGGTAACAATAGGGCAAAATTGTAAGGACTTTCACAGGGATCACTGAACTCTGCCACAAAATATCTTTCCCCACCCCAATCTCAACTCAAAAGCAAAGCTAATCTTATTACAGTAGTGCTTTCAGGACTAAACATATCTACCCAGATAAATTCAGTCTGGAGTCTACACGTGGGTTAGCTAGAAGCCTTTGCTGGTTGAAGGTCTGTTGCCTGGTAGAAGAGGAAGATGCCTTCAATTCCCCCCGACAGAGTGTGGGTACCACTACCTTAAATCACCAGGGAATGATGGCATATGGCCAAAACAGCCATAGAACACACTGACTTTTTAATTTATTGTTGTTGTCATAGTGCTCAAAGGCCCCAGGCAGGACCCAACATCCACTGTGCGTGAAACTTGCTCCCTCACAAACAGAGTCCTGTGGTACTTTTAAAGACTAACATTTATTTATCG
>ML685755.1:13438829-13471946 GCA_007922175.1 Pelusios castaneus
TCTCCCACGAAAGCTCATGCGAGAAATAAATTGGTTAGTCTTTAAAAATGCCACAGGACTCCTTGTTCGTTTGTACAAAGAAGTGCACTGTCTTTCTATTGAAGCACGCTCTGCTCTTGGATCTCCATCAGTGCACATCACACCAGCAGACACTTTGACCCATAAAATTCCATAATGTTATTCTTGTAGATGGGGATAAAGTTAGCAAATTGAATATAAAGCTAGACATGGGGCTTCATATAAGCAAAGATAAGATATAGGTGACTTGGTAGAATCAATAGAGGAGGGCTCATAAGGAGAAGGAGATATTGAGAGGGAAAGACAAAAATAATATGTAGCCCTTAAACAGCGCTTTTCATATATACCTCTCAAAAGGAAAGTGGGCATCATTTCCCACCTTTTACAAATGAGGAAGCTGAGGCACAGAGAAGAGGAGGGACTTGCCAAAAAGTCAGAGCAGGTCAGATACAAGCCCAGGAATAGAATCCAGCTCTCCTGCCTCCCACTCTGGTGTCCCCTCACCTGCTCCACATTGCTCTTCCACTCCCTGTTGTGGGGGAATAGTTATGCTTGGTTTTAGGGCAATGTTTGGGGCTGTACCAGACAGACCATGGAGATAGGTGAAGGAACAGGTATTAGGGGAGGGGGATACTGTGTATATGGAGAGAAGACAAGCAGTAGTGTAAGCAAAATAATAAATGCAAAAGGGGACACATTTCAATGGACATTTCTCTCCTGGTATATTTGATAAGCAAGCAACCATGTTGATGTATAGTGTTATAAGTTACATAGTTAATAAATTACCCAGGATAAATTTTGAGAGTTGTTTGTGTGGTTTATAATATTTTATTAGTGAACAACTTTTCAGTCTAGTCTTTATGACAGAGTCTTTACATGCAACGACAGTATAATTATTACACAATACAACATGTAATCTGAATGTAAGCAGGGAGGGAGCGCCGAAGAATCATTTTGTCAAACCAGAATGTAGATTAAGGAGGGACTTCTCCATAGAACTAAAACACAAGGGAACACAACCATGCTTTGGTTTGGGGGATTAGGCTTTTGCATAAATGAGGGCTGGATGAGTGAGATTTAACTGCGTCTCCAATATACCATAGGTTAGGAAATATGGGACAGACATTACAAGAGGGACCTGGGGCCTTGGCAATGGGAAATGCAGGGACAATAGTTAGAGGAAATAAGACTTCAGAGTACAGTATCATTTTTACCCATATTTCCACCTGTCCTTACACACCTCTCAATGGTCCTCTTTTAGGCCTGTGTTTGGTGCATGTGTCTATTCAAATGCTTGTCTTTAACTATCACTATGGTATGTAAGAACACTGTGCCCTTACATAGCACTTTTCATACAAGAGATCACAGTGCTTTGCTAGTACTGTGTTAGCATTGCTATTCCCACTTTACAGATGGGAAAACTGATGCACAGAAAGGATGAGTTAATACTCTTTCCCCCCCCCCCACCTTTTCCTCTCCCCTTTTCCTGGTGAGAGAATTGGAAACAAAACCCAGGTCATCCGCAACCACATTACTGCTTTATCCAATCGATCATGGTGACTTAGGAGACCTGTGCTCAAACCCAGGGTCAGTCCAGACTTCCTTTGTGACTGTGAGCAAATCTCAAGAGCACCTATCTTGCAAGTAGATCTGAATGAGCAAAACCCTGCACCCTTGTTGCCCCAGGACTGATTCTTTTCTCTCTGTGCCTCAGATCCCTATCTGTAAAATGGGAATAATGACACTTCCTTTCTCCCACACATTCAGTTGTGACTATTTTAACTGGAATAGCATCAGGGCAGTGACTACCTCCTACTATGTGTTTGTGCAGTGACCCACACAAGGGGGGCTTAATCTTGGCTGGGGTCTCGCAATAAGCGATGCCTCATGAAAGCACAAAGAAAAGTCAGGTCTCTGCAGCGCTGTCAGATAAGCGCTCCAATATGTTGCGAGGTACCTCACCACACGCTATGCATATGGGTTACAGTGAAGAAGCACTGCTTAGTGCCTAGAGCACAACTGGGAGACAGGTGCTCTGCAATTTATTGCTGGATTTGTACTACAGTTTGTCTGACTTTAGACAAATGACAGCACCTCTGCTTCACTTATCTCATCTGTCAAACAGGAGTAATAAACTGTTGAGAGGCTCAATACTTTGTTTACAAAGCAGTGAGAGCCTTACTTTGGAGTCAAACACGTAAATGTTGCGTGTTGGCCATCAGAATCGGTTTGTACTGCCCTGGTCTGGGATTACAAAGTGAATAGTCACAGGAGACCTCTCGTTTCCACCTCTCCAAGTACCAGAAATTCACCACACAGAATCACAAGCATATAAAATCTGCCACAATTAAATGCCCCCTTAAACTGTTACAGTTGAATCCACCCTAACAGCCAGACACTGAACTCCAGATGTCCTAGTAACACTGGGCTTTACTGCAGAATAGCAAAGACGGCATCAGAGCTTTGCTTTTAACTTGGGTTACCAGCTCAGGCTCAACTCCTGGTTCTAGATCAGCGCTTCTGAACCTGTGGTGTAATCAGCACACCGTGACATCCCCAGGGCCGTACAGAACGCTGCCCATATATCACATTGTGGGTCGCATATGTAGCCCATGATGGTGAGCTGGTCAAGAAACATTGTTCCAGGCTTTAACTCAAGCTGCTAACCTGATTTAAAAGCCAGGTTGCTTTGCATTCCCCGCTTTTCTAACCAGAGTTAGCTAATATCCAAGTGAACCCTGTAAAGTCAGACATATTTTAATCACTAAAGTCATTTCAGACACGGTGAGTGAGTGCGTGAATACCTTTTGTGAGCTAATACCTTTTATTGAACCAACTTCTGTTAGTGAGAGAGAAGCTTTTGAGTCACACATTGTTCTTCTTCAGAGCTAGGAAAAGAATTCCCAGCCTCACAGCAAAAGGCCAGGTGGAATTGACTGTTTAGCATCAGTAGTTAGCACATATGGTAAGAAATTATTCAAGGCAGAGTGTTCTGTTGACACATCTGCAGTCATAGGACAAAAAGAAGGGGTTAGTGGGCTACAGATTGTTGTAATGAACCATAAATCCAGTGTCTCTGTTCACTCCTTGATTTTCAGTGTTTAGCAGAGTAATGAATTTAAGCTCCCAGGCTAACCTTTTGAAAACATTCTGCAGGTTTCCTTTGAGGATGAGGACTGACAGGTCAGATATAGAGCAACAGCTTTGCGAAAAAGCGTTCAATCAGAGAATCAGGGTATTTTTGCCTTTTAGCATTTTCCTGTGAAAGTTCATTTGAGAGAGTGTTCTTTGAGACATAGCATATGCCATACTCCCAAGCAGCTCAAAAGACTTCCTTATTCCAAAAACACACAGAGAAGCTGGAAGCAAACTTGCAAGACCATGGGCAACACAGCGAAAAGCCTGTGGCTGAAAAGACAGTGCATTAGGCATTTTATTCCTTCCATTTAAATAAAGGTAACACTGATAACAGACTAGCAGCAAAGAGATCCTATTTCTTCTCTGAAAAGGTATGGCAAGAGCAGCCACCCACGTTGCTCCCCCTTTATTATTGTTTTATAAATGCACTAAACAGGAGTTTGGGGCATATTACGAAGAAAATTAAGAGCCTTGACATGATCCCTTCCCTAATGACCTTGTAATCTAATTTTAGAGATGATACAATGACAGAGCATAAAGGGAATAGGGGTGGACGAGAGATCACACTGCTACTCAGGCTTGGTATACAAACAGCTTGATGGGTTCCTTTACATTTAGAACATTTCAAATAAGCCATCACAGCCGGAAGCAGCACATGCAATCACTGACAATGAGGGCCGTGTTGAAATGGGTGAATTATAAATGTCTTCAGTTTTCTTGAATATTTTCCTCTGATTGAATCTGAACGATGGCTCGAATCACTCTGTTTCACCCAGTAACAGTTCATGGCCCTGGTAGCTGATTATAACTGCACCAGACATTTTGGATGTAAATACAAATGTCAGATCTTGTTCAAGAGTCTAATTGCTGACTAACAATGGCCTGGCCACCCCTTTAAATGCTAGTGTAACCACTGAACTCTTCCTGCCCCGAATGCACAGGACTATGCTTACAAAGCACAGCAGCAGCTATTTGTACTTGTGTCAAACGCATTCTGGACGATTCCTTAGAAACCCAGATGACGAAAGGGAACATCGGAAGCAGAGAAGCACTTTTCAGCTCTTGAGTTTTGGCCACAGCTTAACAAACATAGGGCTTTGTGACACTGGGGTGAGAAAACAGGCACAGATACCATTCAAGTATCTCTGGGCATCAGATGCTAGGCAGCACTTTCCCCACCCCCCTCTCCATCTAAATACTGTTCTTCAAGGCTCTGCTTGGCTGCTTTTGGGGTACAGAGCTAGGGAACAAAGCAGACAGTGTGCTCCCCTGGCAAAACCCACATATTTCAGACCAATGAATATTGCTTAGAACTGATTTAACTTCTGATCCAAGTTTACTTCCACTTCAGAGAAACAAGAGGTACTGTGCAAATATGGACTACAGAGACCACTGATGGCATCATCTCTGAGTGGATCATGCTGCCATAGAGCAAGAGAGCTCACGACAGGACATGGAAAGGGTTCTCCTTCCCTACTCACAGGTTAATTCTATAATCTTCAATAGAATTAATCCTGATTTATACTGGTGCACTATTCTACAAAGAAGAGAATCATGTCTTCTGTGGACTGGAGTTGGTTAGGGGATACCGAAGTTAGGAACCATTAGGAAAATGTTAGACGGCAAGACAATAAATATCATAATGCCACTACACAAATCTACAGTACAACCACACCTTGAATACTGTGCGCAGTGCTGGTCACCCCATCCTCCCTGAAAAAGTATTACAAATGGAAAAAATACAGAGAAGGGTAGCAAATGATTAGGGGTACGGAACAGCTTCCGCATGAGGAGAGATTAAGACAACGGCCTGTTCAGCTTAGTAAAGAGACAACTAACGAGGGGAGTGGGATATGATAGAGGTCAATGAAGACATGATTAATGTGGAGAAAATGAATAAGGAAGTGTTATTTACCCATTCACATAACACAAGAATAAGGGGCCAATGAAATTAATTGGCAGCAGATTTAAAAACAAATAAGTACTTTGCAGAACCTGCAGTCAACCTGTGGAATTCATTGCCAGGCGATGTTGTGAAGACCAAAATTATAACAAGGTTCAAAAGAGAATTATATAACTTCATGGAGGATAGTTCCATCAATGATCAGGGATACATGCTCTGAGTGTCCCTAACCCTCTGACTGCCAGGTGCTGGGATTGGGCCCCAGGGGGTGGATCACATGATAATTCCCCTGTTCTGTTCATTCTCTCTGAAGTATCTGGCATTGACCGGATACTGAACTAGATGGACCATTGGTCTGAGCCAATATGGTCATTCTTATATTTTTATGTTCATATAGAATGACTGTGTAAATGTAAACGATGGTACATATCCAAGGCACAATAATTTTGTTTCCTTTGTTACAAAAAATCATAAGTGACAGTGTGAAATATTTACTATTAGTGCTGGGCAAATTCTGCCACACATTTTCCACAGGCATTCACTTACTCTTAAAAATGAATGTTGGCTCCACTCATGCCCCTCTAGCTTGAACTTCCTCTGAGCATTAAAACTAGCAAGTTCTGCCCATGTAAAGTGATGTTTGAACCTCCTTGTCAAGTATCTGCAGTATAAGTGGTATATTTTATCTAAAATTTAATCCCTCAGGCAAGGCCTGTGTGGCCCGGAAAGGTTTAACATTTTCTGAATTTCCTTAATTCTATTTATCACTTTCCACTCCATGCTTAAAGCCCAGAGGCTCCTTGATGTTTTCCTCCTTATTCTAAGAGCTACCCACAGAGAATCAGCAAATGGAAACAAAACCATTTGTTTGCTCAAACAAAGCAAGCCAACACAGTTCAAGTTTTGAATATTATCAGGTATCAAAATACTTGCTTTACAAAGTTTATAATGGAAAACAAATAAATTAGAGTAAGTTTAAATATTGAATAAATCCAGGGGAAATGTAGTCTGCTCATGAAGTGCACAAAAGCAGAAAAGGCTCCATCTGAATAAATGTGTAAAGGAATACTCCCTCTGCACTAATGAACATAGCGCATTCAGTCAAATTATTTGTTTAAGCATTGATTTGATAATAACCTATTCATCTGCAATCCACAGTAGACTTGGTTTTCTCACTGTTTTATGGTTTCAAACTTGTTACTAAAGATATGGTAAATGGTAAAACTCTCATCAATTAACTTTTTAAAAAAATTTATACTGATATAGCACCTATCAGCCTCAGTCATGGGTCAAGACCCCATTGTGCTAAGCACTGTACAAAAACATAATAAGATGGTCCCTGCACCAAACAGTTTACAATCTAAATCTAACAAAACAGATGGCAGGAAAATATAAACAAAGATGGAACACCACAAGAAAGCAATAAGACTATTTTGTTAGCATTATAAGCTTGGTCTCAGCATACCAGCTGTCTGCCTGATGTAGATTTTTTTTTGTAAGCAACACAGTAAAAGAGTTCTAGATGAGTAGCTTGTAACGGTTCAAAAATGAACTAGATAAATTCATGGAAGATAGGATCATCAATGACTGTTAGCCAACATAGGCACAGATTACTTTTTGCCAGAGACTATGAGTGGTTTACAGAATGGATCACTCGAGGATTACCCGTTCCATTCATTCCCTCCGAAACAGCTGGCATTGGCCACTGTTGGAAGACAGAATACTAGGCTAGATAGACCATGGGTCTGACCCTGTATGGCTGTTCTTATCAGAGATACAATTTGTTGCTATGGATAGCGAAGTAATCCTCTGTTTGGCATCTAACTTTGAAGTTGACTTTAGCTATCTGGAGAACAAAGATACTTTGAGTTAACTATGAATGTAAATTATTTCTTTTATCCCTAATTTCTCCCTTATTACTTTGCTTTTATCCCTTTTATTTAGTCCTACAAGGAGAGAAGCTACTCAGATATTGAGAGTTTAAAACGTAGGCAATGAAGTGAACCTATTGAAGTTTCCTTTCATATAGATGACAGCTGCAGCAGAGGTAAATTGCATCGCATTTTTTGCAGGCGGTAAAGGTTACAGAATGTAAAGTGGTTATTTTTTGTCATATAGAAAACAAGTAAATATATCTGCATAGTGCTTAATACTGCATGTCACACAGTACATGAACATAACATTTATTAATTGTAACTGAAGTTAGAGATGGATTCCCAGCAGTTGGATGCTGAGCTACACTCTGAACACGCCAAGACTCCAGGGGTGGTCAGCCCACTATAAAGATAAGGGCTATTTAGAAACAGCTAGCCCTGGGCTTTGGATTTCAACGAAGGCTCATGTGGTTTGATTGTGGGATTCTAATTTGGGTCCTGTGAAGAGGTCCACTCATCACACATGCTCCTCCTTTGGGCTGGATTTGGGACTTCACTCTCATAACATCTAGTGCTCCCTTCTGTCACTGCATGTGTTGTGGCCCCTCCTCGACTCAGGTTTCTTCCAGCATGAATGAAATTTGGGTGGGTGCAGAGGCATTGCCTCCCCCAGACACAGGAATGGCACATGGGGGTGTCACACAGGGTCACGTGCCAAACACCCCCGATTTCTATAAGCGCCATGCTGCCCTATAGGACATGCTCTGCTCAGCCTGCAGGGCGCACATTTTGGCTCATGGGGAATGGAGGAGACAGCAGGATGGGGTGGCTGTTTTCCTGCACTCTGGATCCCCCTTGTCCTTGCAGCTGGATGCCACCTTCTGGGTCCTACTACCTGCCTTCTTCCTGCACGTCAGTGAGTGCCCATAGGGGGCAGCACAAAAGGACAGGAGGTGGGGTGGGAGAAAGACTGTGGGGAAAGGCATATTCAGGAGTACTAATGCTGTAAGCATCACCCACTATCTACTTCCTACTTTTCAACAGCCTAGCAACACAACACATTGTGAAGGGTAACTGTGAAGGAAAACATGCGTTGACCAGAGCCTCCTCTTGTTTTAAGATTAGGAAACATTGCAAAGGAAAATAAAGGAACCACAGTATTTGCTGGTGGGTTACCAACTGAGAATTAATGGGACAAATTAGTTTGATTGACAAATAGATGGAAGTAGTTTGGAGAATTAAAGGAAGGAGGAATCTATCGTCACTGAAGCCTACATTTTCAGAAACCGTCTCTAATTTTGGGACCTACCCTAGTAAGTCTGATATAGCTAACAGGTTTTATTTCATAGAAAAAGAGTCTGGTCTGTTAATTTTTGGGATCATTAGAGACTTGCATTTTCAATTATACACTTCAGAATAGAATTGTTCAGAATGTTCTGTTTAAAATACCCTGCATTTCAGAAGAAGCATTTTTAATACTACTAGGAAGAGCTATTGAAAAAGCACTGCACAGAACCCAATTAGTTTCTTCATCAGTTTTCCTCCTTCTTTACTCTAGGTGGTCTAGATACAATTAGTTATAATTACTGTTATGGCTAGTTATAATTTGCTTGCTTTTAATGGATCACTCAGATGAAAAGGGTGCAGAAAGAGAATGAAAGAAGAAATGCAGAAAACCAAGCCTGTTAAAACCCAAAGCTCTTTTTGTTTCACCTTGAGACAGGTAATTAAATAATGGATGAGAACCAACTCCATTTTAGGTGTTCATGAACAGTGGAATCCATTCTTGTATTTAGGGACTTTACAATTGTATACACCCTTTAACTCCTGTGCAAAATGGGTCTGCATTGTTCTAGTGCGAGATCTCTACAGTGGCAGGAATTTCAGCCACACTGAACAGGCCATTTCCAAAAGCACAGTACCCAATTGCTTTATGTAACAACTCCCTTTATAAAAGTTGCAAACAAATATAGGCCACAGTCCCATATGTGCTTAACTTTATTCATCTGAATAATTCCACTGATGTCAATGAGACTACTTATGTGCTAAAAATTAAGCGTGTGTGCATATACATCTGCAGGATGGGCATCATAATGCCCAGTGAAAGATCTGAAGGTTTCAAGAGAGAAGTTCTGAAAATGTTTTTTACATGCAAACAAACCTCTGTAAAATGAAGACAAGGAAATCACAAGATAAATATCTACAATACCTCATTAGGACCTGAATGCGCAGCCCTCAAAATAATGGTTGATACCATTGAACCAAACATCCCTGAAGATCTGGAAACTCAGAGTGATAGAATGCTGTTTACTTCTTCTGCCCTATCATCTGAAGATCTCACAGTGTTTTGAAGTCTTTGATTCTGACCAATACTTCTTGCAGGAAAAAACATAGGAAATGCGAGTGTGTCTACAGAATAGATAACTGCATGACAAAATAACATTAGGACACAAAGCAATGGGCAAGGGTGGAGCCATTTATAACTAAATTCTTTTTGAGGGCCCCATTTCAGCAAAGAACTCAAGCACATCTATAAAGTCTGAGGACATGTGAACACATCCATCGGATTATTCATAGTCTTAAAGTTATGCAATATGCTTAAAGTGCTTTGCTGGATTGAGGCCTAAGAAGGTAAAGAGACTATTGCTGTGCCCCTACTTAGCTATGTAGCCATCAGCTTTATTGACCAAGTCTGTACTGTACAAACATCACACAATACTGACCATTAAACTTCAAAGTCTGCTCCTAGAATTCACTGAGCTCAATGTTAAACCTGGGACAGGTTATATTTGGGCAGTCCTTTCAGTTGCTTCAAAGTCCTAATAAAGAGCATCATGCCAGGAAACAGCATCAACCACAGCTATTGCCACTTCAGGTTGGACCTGACAAATCTCATGAGTGTTTGCTTTCAACAGAAGGTAAGATAATGCCGCAAGAGTCCTAATGCCAGAGTCTAGACCAACTTTTACATCATCTTTGATTTCGGAACACTGACGGTATTGTAAAAAGCCTAAGCAGATCAAGAGCATTTGTATTAGAAGTGTGCGCTTGGATCCGATCTAAGTCTTAGAAATAAAATACCAAATCCATTACCCATAAGCTCTCATATTTTAACTGGATATTGATTTACTAAATTCTAATAAGCCAAAGCTTCAGCTGCTGTGAACCGACATAGAAATTAGTGGCATTATACTGATTTATATTGGTTGAGGATGTGGCTCAAAAAATTTCACTCTGTCTGATTTTGTTAGTTTAGAAAAACTGAAGATTACTCTTATTCTGTTACAAGTTATTTGAAAAATCAAGATTACGTGGAAAGGAAAATATTCCACCCCCTTTAGTGCCATGCATTGAAAACTCCTTTTTCTTCCTCCATGGAAAGCCTAACCTGGCAGCTACACCCAATAGCAGCAGAAACGTTTGTGTTTTTGTGTGATGCACAACCAAGTTTAACCCAATAAACATTTAATGACACAATCTTACCTGAATCTTTTGAGAAGAATCCAACAAGTTCTTAATCACTTCATAAAGGAGATGGATGAACTGCAGGCCTTTTAAAAACAGCATCCGGCTAGCCACATCTTTTGGATGGAAAGGTTTCTATGGTCCCATCAATTACGTTGCAGTTTGCTCTATTAAAAAACCCTCTAGTTTAGAAACTAAGCACTTTTAAGGATTGAGAGCAAAAGATCTTTAAAGACCTGGGTTCATGGCAGCCTAAGCTTTGCTGGACTCTGCAAATTTGTTGTCTTTTTTGCCTAAGAAATTAACCCATATTCAACACTATGCAGGGTTGTTTGCACTAGGTTGAGAAACTGACTGTCTGAGTCAGGCTGTCTGAGTCTTTGGTATAATCTTATTTATTTACAAAAAATCCTGTTTCCCTAAGCACAATAAAAACAAATGGCAGACTGTTTCCTCTCCTTCCTTGAAATCCCTAGATATGCCACTGCAGTAAGCTCTATGCCCAAGAAGATATGTCTCAGGGTCACACTCACAACTACTTCTAAGGTCTTTTTGCTGGCTTTCTCCTCCAACAAACGTAAGCTGCAAATCCAATATCTTAGCCCTGGTATTTGCAATCAGGGAAACTGCTCAACCCACATGGTTTAGCTTTGACCTGCCTTGGGCAGTTCTTCTATTGTTTGCAGCTGTCTTTACTACATTAAAGGGGTTTAACTTCTCTATTGAATCTGAAAGACCTGATTTACTTTGGCTATATTTGTGGATTGTTTTTGGATTAAAGGCACCTGATGGCTGCCATTTAGCACTTTTCAGCAGAGCAGTAACCTATATAGGGCTCAATCTAGCTCTTTCTTCACCTATCAGGCCTCTAGGGGTACATCTATTCTGGAATAAATACTGATGCTGCAGTTGTTGCTGGCCTAGTTAGCTTATTTGGACTTATGGGCTATAGGGCTAAAAATTTCTATGTAGATATTTGGGTTTAGGCTGGTGCCTGGGCTCTGGGACCCTCCCCCCTCTCAAGGTCCACCCAGCAATTTTACAGCCCTGCAGCCTAAGCCAGCAGTGGGTGTTTAGTTGCTGTGTAGATCTATCTATGTAACACAGCACTTGACTTGCCATGGTCACTTCGTACCTGACTGCAACTCTGTTTTAAACTGAGAAACACAAGCCCTTCCCCATCACACATGTGAAAACATGCACATTCCTACTTAATTCCCCCACTTACACCAGGAAGCTAGGAGGTGCAGAATTCAGGGCCTAACTTTTAGAAGTATTTAGGCACCTAAAGATGCAGAATAGAATCCTAATAAGATTTTCAAAGCATCTAAAACAACGAGAGTCCTGTAGCACCTTATAGAGTAACAGATTTTCTTCAGCATAAGCTTTTGTGGGCTATAGCCCACTTCGTCAGATGCCCACAAAAGCTTATGCTGAAGAAAATCTGTTAGTTTATAAGGTGCCACAGGACTCCTGTTGTTTTTGCTGTACACAGACTAACATGACTACACCTCTGGAAATTTCTCTCAAAGCATCTAAATGCTTAGCCTTCAATCTCTTCCATGGCCCACAGATGCCATATCAGATGAAACTGCAGGTGAAAAAGCAGGAATGGTACTACAGACAGGGAGTTAGGTGTGGACATGGCTAAAGCCACCACTCTTTCCCTTTAAATACAAGTAAATATTTTCCTAGAAAATTCAGTTCAGTTTTTTAGTAATCAACCCTTTCAGTAAGTAGCCAGATAATTAGTCGTTGGTCGTTTAGAATAGTGGTTTTCAACTAGTGTGCCCTGAGAATTGTGTGAGGTTTTGTGGCCTGCATTGTGCAGGAGATCAGACTAGATGATCATATTAGTCCCTTCTGACCTCTTTGAGTCTATGAGGCGATGAGAAACTCTAACTGAAGTCAGTCATTAAACATTAATTCAGGATTTAGTCATCTTTAGTGTTTATGGGTGTTTTGAGGGAGAAGTTAGTTTTGTTTGTTTAATAAATTTATTACAAGCTATCAAAATTTTCTTCCACAGAGACACATTATATTTCAATACATTTTATTAGTATTTCATTTGGATAATTAAAAACAAGATAGGGAGGAAAAAAACATAAATGTTCATTTTTATACAAGAGCTTTTAGGGCTCTTAGAGCTCTGACAGGAATGAAGCCATGAGCAAACTATGTAAGGATTGCACAGGGATTAATTAAATCTATATTCTGTGGAGAGTATAACTGATTGATCTGAAAGAGTGCTAGATTTCCCAGCATTGTATTATACAACTCAAGGCCCCAGTCCTTCAATGAACCCCACACAAGTGGATCCTGCTTCTGTCTAAAGCTCATTGCATGACTGGAGCACAAATGAATACCTCCGTGTTTGCAGAACCAGAAATCTGGATTTGAATTGGTTCCAGATATCCAGACTGAAACTGCATATTCTGCCAGCATTAATCTTAACATATCCTATGCTCCTTCTCTTATTTCACCTTGTATGAACTATTCTGATTCACATTCAAATTGGTTGAAGTGAGTGTAACTCCATTAACTGTAGTGAGGTGTACCCACTCCCCCCAAATCTGTCTTTTCCTGATATGAGAGCAAAAATAGGGGTTAAAATATCATGCTAAGGTAACAGGAATTTACTTTGTTATCTTCTATTCTCCATCAGTATATTGTGCTTTCACAGTGGTGGGTAATAAACATTTTCTTGTTTGTTGGCCTGCTATGGCATACAATTTTTCACATCATGTGTAAAGACCACAGCATCTATAAGTCAGTGACCAGAAACAACAGCAAATCTGTGCACCGATACCCATGTTATTGCAGTGGCAAAGTTGCCTAAACTTGGGATAAACAAGAAATGAATTGATTTTACCAAAAGTCACCAACAGAAAGATATTCACAGGGAGTCTAATGACCCTACACACAGGCGTTCTAAACCAGTGCTCCCCAACCTTTTCAGTAACACAGCACAGTTCAATGATACAAACAATTCCATGGCCCACCCACTTTTTTCAGCTGAACATGGAGAAAACTATGCACAGACGCTGGCTATCATCTGATCCTCAAGGGGATGTAAGGACAAGCCAATGAGCTTGCTGCATGCAATGGACAGCACTGGACATTTAAAAACGGTAGTTTGTAGGGTTCCATCTGCAAGTGAGGATATTGGCTAGGGGTCAGACCATTGCATAATCCCATGAGTGGCCAGCTAGAGGCACTCACTCACTGAGTCAGGGGAGAAATTTGCTTGCTGGTGGCTGTGCATGAGCTGCTCAGGAGCAGGGCCGTCCCTTGGGGGGAGCGGGGCCCAGGGCCAATCAGCGTAGGGGGCCCCCGACTCCTCCGTGCTGGAGGGGGCAGGGTGGGCTGGCCCACTCTGCCCCTGGGGACCTGGAGCCAGCCCCAGCCCTAGCTGGGGAGCCGAGGCCATGGCCAGGGAGCTGAGGCCACGTCCGGGAGCTGGCCCCGGGCTCAGCTGTGGCTGGGGACCAGGTGGCAGGAAAGGAGCGCGGGAGTGGGAAAGGGTGGCCCAGAGGCTGGGCTCCACTCTTATGGTCTGCCCCTAGGTCGGCTGCTCTGCCCTGGGCTGGGACGGGCCGGCCCAGAGGCCAGCTCTGCCTTCCTTCCCTACCCCTTGCCTTCGGCAGCAAGCCAAAGGCAGCGGGGCAGGGGGAGTGGGCTGCATGGCAGTGTGGGGGGGGTGTGAAACCGCAGGGCTCAGGGCAATCACCCTGCCCCCCCCCCGCCCCAAGGACAGCCCTGCCCAGGAGTGGGAGTTTACACAGCAAAGCAGAGTGAGAGGCACTCCAGGAGTGGGGGATTGGGGTGACACAGCAATATATCAGTCCAGAGGGGAACGTTACAAAGGGTTGTTTTAGGACCCAATCCAAGAAAACATTTATGCTCCTTAACTGGATGTACATGCGTAGTCCCACTGAAGTCAATAGGACTATATGCCAAATGTCAAGCATGTGTATGTTTCCCCACTTTTAATTTCCTAGTTTCCTTGGTTTGTTTTTCCTCCTACTTCGGTTGCCATTTCAGTACCTGACTTGTAGACCATAAAAGAGAGAAGATGAAAGGGCCTTCTGTGGATAAGTGTTATCAGGGCATACTCTGACATTTGTGACCACTGACATTGCCTTACATCTGTGTTAGAAGCTCAGACTCCTGATTCTTTTTTCTATTCAGGCTGACAGTACATTTCCTCTTCAGCTGAGCAATACATCCAGCCAGCTGAAAAAATTACAGGATGTGAAATCTCTCTGTGCCATTCATTCACTTGGCTAAGACCAAGGACCTGATGGAGCTGAGCTCCCTTCCTACTCCGTAAACTATCTTCCCCAGGAAATCTCTAGTTAACTGTACGCTAAACAGCTACTGTTGGATTACTTGTAACCAATAAAGAGATTTTCTTCAAATAAACATGTTTAGGATTTTCTAATAGCAATTTAAACCTAATCTGAGACTGTCTGGAAGTGGAAAATGACTTCTACGTGCTGAGGATAGTGTTCCATCACCAGTAATTTATTGCCTTTAAGAGCATCACTGGAACATTTATTAACACAACAAAACACAGATGTTTCCAGTTTATTGTAAAATCTCATTGCCTTTATCCATTTGTGACTAAGCGCAGCAGTGCAATTTATATTCCTAGACAGAGCATTCTATTTTTAAAAGTGTATTTAGAACTCACATGAAGATTTTAGAGTCCAAAAGACAGACACTCCCCCCCCACATTGAAATCAAGATGCAAAAATGGAAACAGATTTAGCTGAAAAAAAGTGAGCGCATAAAAAATGCATTGGCTAAAAACTTCTTGACTATGGTAATGCAGCATGTACTTACCTACGAGATTATAGTCACATTTGATTAAACAGAGGATATTTCACAATCCTCCTAGTATACAAATCTCATGTTTGAGAATTATGAATTCTGATTTAACCAGCTCTATGTTTTGTTTGTATTTATTCACTCTACTCTAGAACATATATTCCAAGAAACGTCATTGTAAATGACATACGGACATTCAAAAGGAAACCATTCAGATAACCTGGATTTTTAAAATGTCCTTACCCATTGTTACGAGCAACATTTTTACGCAGCCCCACAGACTCATACTTTGAAGGCCCTGGGACCGTGTGTGTGAATGAAGGCTTGGTACAACACAGTATTAGGGCCATATCCTGGCTCCAGCTTCACCCCCTAATGGAGCAGCAAGGAGTAAATCCCTTGGTGGTGTAAAGCCTGCATGGCCACCTTTATGTCACTCAATCTTTACTCCAGACAGAGGAGACATTTCTGGCCAGGTCAGATGCATGGCGGAGGGTGGAGTCTCATAGACTCATAGACTTTAAGGTCAGAAGGGACCAGTACAATCATCTAGTCTGACCTCCTGCAAAATGCAGGCCTCAAGGCCTCACCCACCCACTCCAGCAATAGGCCACCAATAAGCTCACTGCAGTGTAGTGATTCCTTGATGGCAGATTGGTCCCCGTAGGACTATTCTACCCAGTAAAACTTACAGCAATCCACAAGTCCATTTGGGTCAAGGACCAAGGGAGTAGAAAGGCAACTGAAGCCATCTTGTTCCCACACCCTGGGTCCTATACTGGTCTCTTAAGATTAAATAATTTAAAAGATATACTTTTCACCCTTTTTTCACTGTCTACACTTGACTCAGTTCAGACAAAGAAGCTAGCTCCTCACTCCAGTCTGAGCAGAGACATCTTCACCGCTATTTTCATTGTGCCAGTGCAACCCTTGCTACCACAGTTCTGTGGACCTGAGCTAGGAGGTTCGCTCCCAGATGCAGTGTAGACATACCAATAGAGGGCAGCTGGTCACTATAAAGAGCCAGAGGGGAACAGAAGACAGGAGGCGGTGGCACCAGCTGCAATGAACTGGACGTTTCTGCAGGAGACCCTGGACCAGCCGCAAGGGTTGGGAAGCCAGACACAGAGGAAGCTATTGGAGGGACTGCAGAAAGTGAGAAAGGCTCCTGTAAGGAAGACCCTGGGACCTGGGGGCATTTTCAGACAGCACTTCAGGAAGAAGGGGTTGTGCCCATCTTAAGGCTCCAGGCAGAGGCGACCTTAGGCTATCTGGGGCCCTAGGCGAAGGCCCATTCCGGGGCCCCCTACAGGACCCCTACTGCTGACCCTGACCTCTCTGGGGCCACAGCACCCTGCTGGGGCCCCTGAACCCCCCCAACATGGCCAGCCACAGGTCCCCACAGCTGACCCCCCCACAGGCCCCAAAACACCCCATGCACCCCACTGAGGGCCCTGAACCCCCTCTGGGGGCCCCAGGTCCTAGCTCTCTACCATGTGTCCTGCAGGAGTGGGAGGCAGACACGGCTTTTGGGGTAGTGAAGGGGCCCCTACTGCTTGGGGCCCTACACAGGCGCCTGCTTCGCCTCCCCCAAAAGCCGCCTCTGGCTCCAGGGTGTGTGAGCGGATGGTTTTGTGTTTATTTTGAATTTTATGCCCATAAGATCAGACCCTAAGAAGAGTAATAACTGAGCAAAGAGAAGCCTGTTGTGAGTTACTGAGGAGTAGTTGGGGCCAAGTGGGAGCACCCAGTGCTGATTCTATTACAGGCCGCCCAGAGAAGCTGCTTCAGTCTCTTGTAGATCAAGTCCCACATTTAGAGATAAGTGTACAGTGATTTACAAATGAGTGTATTGCATTTCATTATAAAATATACACCAACACTTAATCAAGACCTTTTATTGAACGTCTTGTACTCTGGCCAAGATATAAGTGTGCCTCTTTACGTAGCAGAGTACATTTGTTTGCATTTATGATTACATTTACCACATTTCATAGAGGGCTAAGGAGACTTTATTTATGCGGGCAACATAAATAAAGAGCCACAGAAGCTTTTCCTCTCAAAGGTCGTCTAGTGTCTTTGTTGCTGTGTTACAGCTGTTTGATTTCCCTCACGCTCTGAATGCATCTTTGTGCTCTTATACCGTAATTATTTCATTAGACTCCAGAAGGCTACTGAACCAGCACAGCAGTATTCAACACAGGTGTTTGTCTAATTCTAACACATTGGGAGCAATCACAGTGTCCAACAGCCTGCAAATCCCACTCGTTTGTTTTGCCATTAATTTTACATAGGATTTAATCCAGGATAATACAGTTAGCTTTTGCCTGATACTTGATTACAGGATGGTAGTATAGATTCATAGGCTATGTCTACACTAGAATAAGTTAGGTTGACCTTGTTAAGTCAACTTAACAAAGTGGTTTCCATGGACGTGGACTTAGTCCACTTTGTTAAGTCAACCTAACTGCCCTTAGGTCGACTTATTAAAGTGGACTTAAGCGTCCACACTGTGCTTAGGTCGACCTAAAGGAGGGTTAGGTCGACCTAAGGAGGGTTAGGTCGACCTAACCGTCAGGTCTTACTAAGTTGATCTAAGGTTTCATTAAGTCGACTTATTTCTTAAGTCGACTTAATGAAAACCTGGTGTGGACAGGGACTAAGTTAGGTCGATTTCAGCCTCCTTAAGTCGACCTAACTTGCAGGTGTAGACACAGCCATAGAGCTCAGTGGATGCAGATTGTTTTGAGAACACTGCTGTTGGCTGCCTTCTTGGAGCCATTTACATTAGGTAAAGCAGCTGTATTAGGGAATTATGTTATAACCTGATAGGTGTTCCACCACGTTATACTCATATATAAAGAAACCCATTCAGTATTATATCCAGGGCCGTCCTTTGCGGGGAGGCGAACGGGGTGATTGCTCTGGGCCCCGCGGTAATGTGGGCCCCGCGCTGTCCTGCTCCCAGCGGGGCAGTGTGGGGCCCATGCAGCGGCCCCCCCATGGCTGCACTTCCCCCTGCTCCCCGCTGCCTTTGGGGAGCCGAAGGCAGCAGGGCGGGCCAGGAGCACTTCCCCGGGCCCCTAGGCTGGCCCTGCTCCCCGCCCCCAGAACGGAGCAGGCAGGCCCAGGGGCAGACAAGTGCATGGGTGTCGGCCTCTGGGCTACCTGGAGTCCTGGCTCGGCCGGGGATGGCTCACTGCCGCCCTGGGCCGCAGCATCGGTCTCGACTCCCTGCCACCCCGGGCCGCGACCTCAGCTCGCCGCCTCCCCAGGCCGCAGCTTCGGCTCCCCGGGGCCGGGGCCATGGCGGCGGTTCCCACCGCCCGGCCCATGGCCACAGCTCCCCACCGCATGGCAGGTGGCCACGGCTTCCGGGGCTAACTCCCCGGGGGGGCGACCAGGTCCCTAGGGGGCGGACTAGGCCGCCCCCACCCTGCACTCCCCACCAGCATGGGGGGATGGGGGCTCCACATAGGCCTATTTGCCCTGGGCCCCGCTCCCCACTAGGGACGGCCCTGATTATATCCATGCCACACCCTGATCTTTATGAAGACATCATTATAACATGATCTAATCCCGTCTACGCAGATAGAACCGAACCATATTATAACAGTGTGAGAGAACAGGGGCCACTGACTTCAGTGGTGTTACACCTACTTACACAAGGGCTGAAATGGGCCTTTCATTCTATAATATCACTTCCTTCTATATTCGCAGTGTTACTTTGAGTCTGGGTTGGAATTTTAACTTGTTTAAAGCTGATAAAAGGGAGTGGGTGGGTTTAAATTGCAGTGGAAAGGAAACGTGAAGCAGAGTAAAAGCATTGCCAAGTGAGCTGGTTTGAACTAAAAGAACTGCTGGTTACAGGTTTTCAAGGCCTCTGGTGAAGTTACAGATTTGCTACAATAGATTAGAATCTACTGAAGAGGAAAGGGAAGATCGTATATATATGTAGTATCAGAAGCTTTGGTTCAATTGAGAACTTTTGATGGGACAAGTTTGCTGCCCTTGGATATTTCTTCCTGGAAGCACTTGGTAATTTCCACAGCATTGCCAGCATTAGCATCACTCACATCGCAGCTACCTTCCCCCAAAGAACCAGAACTTCACTGAAAGATATTCCAACCAGACAGATTGGCTTCATCACTGACACCTGAGATGTGAACCAAAGGTTCATGCTACTCACTTCTCCCTGTGTCTTTCCTCTCTCCTCTTTCCAACTCTATCTAATAAGAATCCAACGCAGCCATTCAGAACAAATCTAACCTTGTAACCCTTTATTGTGAGTAGTTAGGGCAGCTAAATGCAACTCCTGGCCTTGCTTGCTACAAACTGGCCAGATGAAAAACAACCACCGTCTAGTTAAATGTTTTCCTAAGGCAGAGGGGTATAGCTTGGGTCCCAGACTGGCTAGTAGGATCACAATATGCTGTGCCTGACATTGTTCAGCATCTGAAAAGTGAAAGCTAGAGACAGGAAATGTATTTTCTTATCTTCTGCCATGCTTTTTACCTAAATGCATTTCTCTTGTTTTGTCTTAAGAAGGGACAAGATCAGACTTTAACCATAGATTTGAGGACCTGAGATATATCAAGTAAAAATGACTTCTTACCCATCAAGAACTAGAGACACCATCTGAGAAACTGTCAAAGACAGGATTTTTATACTCTGAAAGACAGCACAAACACAGAGAGTGGCCAGAAGGAAATTCTTAAAAATGAAAAGTTGCTTGACCTTTTTAATTGTAAATGTTTGACCTTTTCTCTTTTGTGTGTTTTATAATTGCTAGAAATAAGTTTGCATTCGGTGGCAAACCATAAACAAAATAAAGTTCCTGAAACAAAACTCTGATCCCAAAACTTCAAATGGTGGCATATTAATGCTTTAACACAGATAATTTTATAAGCATATGTGAGTTAAGTTTAAGCATGCAAGGTTACAGGGTAGCAATACAGTTCAGGAACTAGCAGAGGAATTTTTCTTCCTATGAATCATTGTTTTTATATTTCTGTCTGTGTGTGTTTTCACCCAGCATGCCCATAGATTCAGGACTGAGGCATTTCTGCACCTCTCCCTCCCCATCTACCAGGGTGAAATTGATGGTGAATCCAGGTAGTGGCTGATCTACTGTTCCCACTCAATCTGTGCTACACAGAGGCGCATAAGGAACCTCTACAGAGAGGAGTACGTGCTGTGTGTATGCTTCCCCCACCTTGCCTCCCCTTTGCACGCTGGAAGTGTTCCAGCTCTGCACTAGACAGTGCCTTCCAAGACAGCAGAACAAGTGTTGAATTTCCTTTATAGTTTAAAACTCAGCTTTGTTATGAGAAGGGCTAGGCAGCTCATAAACTACTCTTACTTAAGAAGCTGAATTTGGCCCTGGCTATCAGCTAAGCTTTCAGCTAGCAGACAACATTTAAAGAAGACCTGGTACTTAAATTTAAGTTTAATTTCTCCTCTCCCTTTCACAGGCACTGCTGAATATTGCATCCACTGCCACAGACTTGGTCAGACTCTCAAAGTAAGGTGGCCCACCAGAGTGTTGTGAAAAGAAATCCAGGTGTTTTAAGTCTCCAGTGTCTGAACAGTCTTGAGGATCCCCGAGCACACTCGGAGTGAAGGCCTTCTGTCTAACATTCCCTAGAATTGCAACCCCGTGGCTCAATGTAGCGCTTGTCTCTGAAGTCCAGATACTGAAGGAATAGAAACTATTATTTCCCTCCCCAGCCTGCCCAGCTGCCGGTTTGGCTGCATGTCTCATAATGCAACCAAAGAGAGCACCAATATTTAACGAAGTATGTGATAATGTGGCTTATTGCTATAGACATAAAGTGGCCATTTTTGATATTTGTAATGCAATTATCATGGCTTTCCTTGAATTAATGTGAACCCTCTTCACATGCCCAGGGGGCAATGTTTGTCACAAAGCCACATAAAGGGCAACCATTTCAATAGAAATATAAACAGTCTATATTAACACAATTTGCATGTAATGGCTGAATTCCTCTAAGCTCCAAAGACGGGAAAGATTGTCAGATGCCTTTTAGATACACACAAATTTCTGGAGAAAATAATTAGGTTTGTAACACTGTGGCCAGCATGTCTTTCCATTGATCAGGGAGCGAACACTGGATTGCCCTCAGGGCTATCAACTGCAAACAGAATACCAGCTCAGAAAGGACAGACAAAACAAGGTGTTATTTAGCCTGGTCATTATCCAGCTTTTATTGTGCTTGACAGATCCTCTCTTTATGTTAGATCAACTAAACATGTCAAAACTAGTTTTTATGTTCACGGAACTGTGACATCAGAGTGTATAGACAATATCTGCCCCTAATAGTACCTGCCATCAATATCTGGCTGTCTAATGGCTTTCCTGACAGATTCTAAAGATATCCATGTTAAATCCCATAATAATTCACCTCTTATTAGCTCTCACTCTCAGAAAGAAAAACATCTGGGGCACCAAAAGCTTGTATTGAAAGTAACTAGGTGTTATAAAGCTTCACTTGCATTATACTGGAGTTAGGGAGAAAAATACTTAAGACAGTTCAAAAACAGCATGACAAACAAGTGAAATGTTTTTGACAAGCTTTTCACAGTGATTCATTTCTAGAGGCCAGTCTGACCATAACCTTTTGACAGAAAAAGTTTATAATCATGAATCTGACAGGTTAGGGTCTGAAGCCTTTAATGTAATTCACAGCACGTCCGCAAAATGTAAGGGCTAATCAAAATGAGTTTTTTATAATAGTGCCTTTTCAAAACACACGGTTCGAAGTTCTCAGAAAGGTAGCTGTACTTTTAAGCAGAAAACCCTTGAAATCAATCTTCAGAGAATATTGCTAAAAACAGGTTAGTTAATTCAGTGACTGAGGTATTAAACCTGAACTTCTGTGCTTGTCTTAATTGCAGTGAAAGTCTGCAGAACATTATGCAAGTGAATTTGGGAGTTATTTTGTCATTACTTTAGCTGTTATTCAGACAGGTAGCAATATATTGTTTACACAGTATACTGTGCTACCTTAAATACTATGGGTCATATGGTCTCTTCCGAGGGGGACAGGAGAAAGTGATGTTTTTCTGCTCAAGCTCAATCCACATTCCTAGGGTAGCTTAGGCTGAAATGAATAGCTGCAAAATAACGATAAATAAATCTGTTAGTCTTTAAAAGTGCCACAGGACTCTTGTCTTTCAGATAACAATGTGTTAGCTTTCAATTGTCATCATTAGATTGCAGAGTTGTTTCCTGTTTCTGATATTTCCAAGGAATTTCTGACACTGATGTAAGCCTTTTCCCTAAATATCCCAAGGCTTACCGGTATCTACATGGTCAATGGAACTGAAAAACAAAAACAAACACCCCCTCCAAAACTGGTTATAATTAACATCTTTGGTTATTTTGGTTCAAAACTGCCCTGGGCACTCCTATTTCAGAATCTGGGTGCTCTATTTCAAAATAACAATTTGGTAACAAGTCAAATTGTTAAAATAGGGCCCTCTTATTCTGAAACAGGAGTGTCCACCCTCATACTTAAAAGGAAATAACTAACGATGTGAATCATAACTGATTTAGTTAGTTTGGTTCTATTTACTGTACAAGTTCAGGTTTAGCTCTCCTGTGAGTATGTTTTGTGAGTGCAAGCTCCTCTCCAGAGATGAGAAGTTTAATCTAGATGTCTCTATAAGCAAGCTGCGGAATAGATCTCACAACCAAAAAAAAGTAGCTGTCTCTGTTCCTGGCATCATTTAAGCACTCTGCATTATAAATGAATGTTACTGCAATATGTTGTCTAATTTTGCATTATAGTTGGTTTTACATCTCATGCAGTATGTGCTCCAGCACTGCTGTACCGGTATGCTAGTTACGGGTAGACCGTGTGAGGAATCTTCCTTCCCCACTTATGTGCATCACTAATACAGGACTGCAACTTACTGAAATCTTTCTGGGAGCAGGAGCAGGTATTTGCTCCACTGAATGGAATACATAAGGTGGCGTAGTTGGGTGGTAACAGGTTATGGCTTAGCCCCTCAGCACAGTGTGTGGCTGTGTGCAGTAGATATGAGGGAGATGCACACACGACTGTTTTTATTTTTTTCTTAAAGCCTCGTACCAGCAGGATGGATTTGGGACCCACCCTGTGACTGACATCCTTGGTTATCACACACACTCATTTGAGTGCCATAGATTGATTAAAAATAACTCTTCTAAAGCAAAATTTTTCTTTTTTCCTCTCTCCTCCTAAGACTATATGCCAATGTGAATTATGGTACCTATACACTACATGTTGTAGTGTGAAGCATACTTCCTAGTCCAAAATGTGAAATATGAAATATATTATTCAGGGCTCTAATTACCTTCCAGCATAACTATTTATTAATTAGTAGCACAGCTGTTAGGCATAAAGAAAAAAAATTCTTGAGGTTCCACAGAGGCGAAAAAGCTGACTAAGGATGTTTCATGCTATTAGTGAAATAGAAACTGTGGCTCTCTAGTTGTGAGTGAAGTCTTGTTTTCCAGCTTAGTTCACAGGAAGGACTTTGAACAAAGTACATTTTCTCTTAGCAAAAATAATTGCAAACTACTAATTCCTATAATAGACTCAAATCATTATGAATGCAACTGCACAGTCTAGAAATAATTGTAAAACTTAAAGAGAGGCATCTTAAAAGCATAGAGTTGTTTGTAAAAACTCAGTAAAATAGGAAGATGAGGATTGTATTTGTGGATATACTCTGTGGGCCATGTTTCTCAGAAACATGCGCCTAATGTAGGTTCCTCATCTGATACTTTATAGACAAAATGGCAGCAGATGCAAGATGCTACGGCAAAAAAATGACATGAAGACACTATACAACATCACCAGAGGTAGTCAGGAAGAAAAACAAATACCAACAACCATGCTTTTACCTTTCTTTTCCCCCACCTATGTTGAAGGCTACAAGAACAGTGAGAAGATAAAGCCTTGAACTCAGGAGACTGGTCCCAGGCTTAAAGGGAGAAGCCTGTGTTTTAAGGCCTGTGACAGAACTGCAACATCCAGTCAGATGAGAAAAACTGCTTAATCTAAATATTGCTTATTTTAATAAGGTTTAGGATTTAGCTGTGTTTACTTTCTAGTTTCTTTGATAACTATCTCTGACCTTTTATGCTTACCCCTTATAATCGCTTAAAATCTATCTTTCTGCAGTTCCTAAACTTATTTTAATGTTTTATCTTAACCAGCGAGTTTGTCTGAATTGCTTGTGAAATCTACTCAGGTTACAAGGCTGGTGCATGTCTACTTTCCTTTGATGGAGTGGTGAACAAATTAATAAACTTGCACTACTCAAGAGAAACACATGAGCAGTGCAAGATGGTATTTTACTGCGGTGCAAACTTGGGGGCTTGGGAAGTTTTCTGGTGTTTCCCTATGTGTAGTTCATCAGAATATTCATGCACTTTAGCTGAGTGTGTGACATAATTCCTTATGTCCTTAATGGCTCATCAGTTTAGTCTCTGGCACATTCCTAAACATTAAGGACACAATGGTTTTACACACCCGCCTCTCTCAGGTACTTCAATAAAATAACATAAGTTAAAGTATAGATATAACACCAAATTCCTAACTTCTAATTGAAATAGAATTCCTAGACATAAACTATATAATCATTCCCAGAAAATTACTACCTTTCTATTGATACCAAACATGACATAGTTCCTATGGATTATAGCATTTATGAGGTATCCATTGAAAATAATATCATAAATGCTTCCATAAATCCAGACAGCATCACACACAGGGCTCTGCCCTGCCCTTTGGGGGGCATGCCAGGCTCCCCCGGCAGGGAGGGCAGTGGTGTAGTCCTGGGGTAGCCCTAAGTCGACTTAGGGCTACCCCACGTCTACACTGGCTTAATTCGACTTTAAAAAGTCGAATTAAGCCTTAAGTCTACTTAAATCTAGGTTTAATAAAGTCGACTTAATTTTCATTAAGTCGACTTAAGCAAGCTGCTTAAGTCGACTTAAGCAAAGTGTAGTGTAGACGCAGGGCAAATTAAGTCGACTTAAGCCAAGTTTAAGTCAACTTAACTTACCAGTGTAGACGTAGCCCTAGAGAGGTTTGCTGCATTGTGAGAAACAATTCTGGCTGATGAATTAAAGGAACACAGTGGTCCCACAGGTCCAGGATGTACCCAGGGGATCCTGTCACAGTCACCCATGATTGTTTTACTTGTAGCGGATTGAGAAATAAGAAAGACCACAAAACAACAAAGGGGCATACAATGGATTTTCACACAGAAGTTAGAGGACCTCGATTTTGCAGAAGATATCAGCTTGCTATTCTACACGCAAAGAGACGTTCAAGTCAAAACAAATGATCTTCAGGCTTTTGTACAATTCGTAGAGTTGAAAAATCAACATTGAGAAAACTAAAACCATGAGAGTCACCACACAATAAGAAACACCAATAACGCTTTCTGAGAAGGACATAGAAGAGATCCAAAATTTCACATATCTTGGCAGCTTCGTATGTACAACAGGTGGAACAGATTAAGACGTTAAAGCCCGAAGAGTGAAAGCCAGAGATACCTTTGTAACTCTAAAGCTGACCTGCAGAAACAGAAATTTTGCCTTCCAAATAAACTTTGAATATTTAACACAATTGTAATATTAGTCTTCCTATGTGGAAATAAAACTTGGAGAGTTATTAAAACCTTATTCTCTAAACTCCAAGTTTTCATAAACTGTCGTCTACTCTAAGCCAAACCATCAGTATCGAATTGTCACCGTATAACACTTACATGAGTTATTCCATTAACTTCAGTGGGATTAACTGTATGATCATGGGTTGCAGGATTGAGTTCTCATATATAGTTATTACAAATAGTCTTCCTCCTTTGTCTTGACTCCATCTCCCTTTCTGCGCTTGCCTTCTTCACTACACACTAGACACACAGGCCAAGATTTGCAAAATGGGTGCTTATATCTATACTCCTAAACCTATAATTTGGAACCTAAACTAGTAACCTATTTTTTCAAAATTGCTGAGCACCTTGCAGCTCCCACTGACTTCTATGTGTGCTTCAGGATGCTCAGAACTTCTGAAAATCAGTCTTTTTATTAGGTGCCAAAATATGGACCTAGGAGCCTACTTTCTCTTCTCTCTTATGTTTCTCTGTTCCAAGCAGATCACAGGGCCTTCACCATCTTTGCTGATCTCTGGCTGCGTCATTGCTTCTTCCCATGGCATTTTCTGAGCTTTCAGTTCTGCTTTTATTGTGCATTTCCATCTTATCCTTGATCTACCCTGTAGTCTCTTGCCCTGAGGTTCCACCGCAGTGCCTGTCTTACTATGCTCTTAGGATCCTTCCTCCACATATGTCTTATCCTTTTCTATTTTCATTCTGTAATTTCCTGTTTTATTGACTTCTGTTTTGTCCTCCTCCTGAGTTCTACATTTATGACTTTTTCTGGCCTACAGTGATCTTCTTGCCCTGTCATGTGCTAATGTGGAATTTGTCTACTTGGAAACAGAATCAGGTCTCCTGGAAGGAACTGGCTTTCAACAGGACAACGTTCTCCACATTTGTATAATTAAAACTACTTGAAGATCTGTGGAGCAGAACTGGGAGAAGTGTTGATTTCAGACCGCAAGTGTGATACACATTCATAGAATGCATAAAACACAGGCATGCCTGAAATGCTTATAGGAAATTGAGAGGAATACAAAGTACTAAAGTAATGCTTTGTGGTTCTCCAAAATTTACCAAGATTTGTCTGAATCTGTGCTGCCTTTGGGGATCATGGGTGAACTATAGCTACCAGGAGTGATGAGAGACATGGATGTACTGTTCACAATTTTCTTTCCTTCTTTAGTTGTATCAGTTAAAAAAGCCATAGGAAATAACTCAGCAAAATGACACTCCTGCCCAGTACATGTAGAAACAGCATGCCCATTGCCTAGGGCATCATCCAGCTATGAACAGATGCTATGTTGCTGCAGACAAATCTCAATCTGCTACTGATATCTTGACTAATAAATAATTAGTAATGTCAATGCCATCTCTACCTATGTGCTCATCTTCAGCAGCAGTAACACTGACTCTCCGGTTTGGCTTTGTCATTTTATTTGACTGTTCTCACTCCATGGCACTTAGGGACTGATTCAGTTCAGCAGTCCATTTTATCTGTCAAAGTCCAAATGTGAAACACAATGTGAATGTTGAGGTTTAATTGTCCTTGACTTCATGATCTTTGATTATGTGATATCCAACCTACTTTTAGCCCATGCTGTATGGATTACATAATGCCACCATCCTCTATGTTAATTCAGTGGTGATTCAAAAGTTAATCTCTTTCCTACCATTAATTTCCTCTTCAGAGAAGGATAAAATTTTCATAACCACTTAAGTCACTTAAGAGTGTGGGTCCTGGGCTATGTTTACACTTGTTAATTTAAGTCGACTTAGCTAAGTCGACTTAATAAAGACAACTTTAAGTCGACTTTGTTAAGTCGACTTAGCATGTCCACACTTAAATTTTAAGTCGACTTAAAGGGGACCCTACAAAATTGACCTAAAGCGTCCACACTGGACGCCTAGGTCGACTTCTAGGAGCTAGGTGGACCTGGGACAGGTCCACGATGGCAGGGGGGGCACCCCTTGCCAAGTGCCGGGGGCTCAGCCTTTGCCCCATTGTACCTGGGTACAATGGGGCAAAGGGGGACAGGGACCCTGGCAGGGCATAGGGGCAGGGTGGGCAGGGCTCTGCCCTGCCCTTTGGCAAGGAGGGCAGTGGGGAAGCCCTGGAGCCCCCTAAGTCGACTTAAAGTCAACTTAAGGCTACTCCACGTCTACACTGGCTAAGTCGACTTTCTAAAGTCAACTTAGCCAGCAAAGTCAACTTTAAATGAGGTTTAGTAAAGTTGACTTAATTTTTCCTTAAGTCAACTTAAGCAGCTGCTTAAGTGGATTTAAGGAAAGTGTAGTGTAGACGCAGAGTAAATTAATTCACAAGTGTAGACGCATCCCTGTTGACTTACATTGAGACTTAGGCTCTTTTGAAAATTTTATCCTGAATCTTACTGAAAGTAGATGGGACTTCAGAACCTAACTCACAAAGTCACTTTTAAAAATGAGACTCCTCAGGAGCATAGGTACTTTTGAATATTCTACCTCAGGTGTATAAGCATTATTAATAATTCATCAGATAATATTATTCAATCTGGATTTCAAAAACATACCTATTTTAATACCTTTTAATTTGCCTATTATACCATAAATGGTAGATATTACAAAAGAGTAGAGCTGCTCAAAAATATTTCAAAACATGAGATTTTGACTAAATGTTTTGTTGACATTTCAAATATCAAGAACTACAGGAAAAAATCATGAAATTGTCCACCACATTTTTCAACCAACTTTCACGAAGCAGTTGCATATTCATCAAAATCTTAATAGGACAAGTTAGTCACAAACACATTCACAAATTTTCCCTCAGTTCAACTTGGCAGCCATCATGTTGGTTTTCAGTGAACATTCAGGCATCTGGTTTAAATTCATACAATTTTTCATGGAGGAACACGGGCCTTGACCTGCTTGATTTCTAAGCACTACTATAGTGTAAATGGTAAATAACAGTATCTGTGCACAAGCAGCTGTAGTTGCATGCAATTATGTGTTCATGTGCAACCATAGCCACTTGTGTCAAAAATGACCGCATATCCACCTTTACATATACATAGTGGTGTGGCGTGTCTGGCAGTCAGCTTTCTGGAGGTGGGGGAGAATGAGAAAACCTGTCATTTAAACTCTACCAAAACAGAGTGGTCAGATATTTTCAGTGTGAACAGCAGCATTGAAAGGCAGAAAGAGAAAAGGGGGAAATGCTCTAGTAGAAGAAATCTTTTACTTGGAGATGTTTATAACTTGGTCTGATTAGTTTATTACAGAAGCATCTTTGCTTCTCTCTGTATCATCCATATGACACGTAACATTGTGGGAAATAGGTCTGCCTGAAGGCAATGTAGGACAGCTAGAGGTTAATTATCCTCTGAAACCAGTGGCATACAGAGGGTGTCTGGCACCTGGGGGCCAAGCCCACATTTGCGCCTCTTCTCATGTCTCATGCCTCCCTCCCCTGCACAGGGCAAGAGGGGTCCCAGTCCCACCCCCAAGCTGGCCCGAGGAGGGTGATCTGTACCTGTGGGGGGTAGCGGGGATGTGACGATGCAGCAGCCCCACAGCCCCAGCTGGGACAGGGCAACCTCACTTTCTCGCCTGGGGAGGGGAAGGGAAGTCACAATGCCAGGGGGGTGCAGAGGGGCACCTCCTGCATCCCCTGCTTCCCATGAAAGGCCAGTCCAGCCTGGCTGGGTGCCCCACCCCTCAGCACTTACCTGTCACCGCTCCAACCCAGTGCCTGCCAGCTTTGATGGGGTCAGCATTCCCCTCTTTCCTTGGGGGGCGGCGCTGTTTGGCCTTTCATGAGACAGGATGGGTGCAAGAGGCTCTGCACCACTCAGAGCCTCCTGTGTTCCTCCTCCTTCATCTTCCTCCTCCTTCACCTGACCTGCGGGGCTTGCCCCCCGCATCCTCCCTCGGTACACCACTGTTTGAAACTCTGACTACAAAAAAGTCTGACTCCTATTTTTCCTGATGTAATATTCCCATTCACATATCATTGCATCCCTTATTAATGCCATTTTCTGCTACTCACAGTACCTATGACACATATCTACCTTCCACACTGAGTGCGATGGGACTTCTCAAATGAGAAAAGTTACTTGCATGTGTGTTGGCAGAACAGAGTCCGGTAATTGGAGGGCAACCCCTTTCTCCTCATTAAAGAAAATTAAACTTTTTAATTTATCCTGAGAGCAAAGAAGGAAGTCATTACCCCTTGTTGGAAGGTTACGATTCTAGTCCTAAGTGTAAATGTGACTCAGTCCTGGAGTTTCTAGTTAGAAAAGCCATGCGAATATGCACAAAACTTACTCCAACCTCTTCTAGGAAGGCTTATTGATATTCATGATCTATTAGTAGGATATATCAATTTATACATCAGAATATAAGTTATGTAGGATGTATGGTAGAACATGTCTGGGTACAATTAAAGTTACTTATGTAGCTACAGAAGAGAAGTTGCTGGAATATTTTGAATATTATTTCATTATTATTAGTTATTAGAAGAAACTATGACTGTATAATAAATAATATACTTTATTAAAATTTACCCTTAACTACTAAGACCCAATAGAAGGTATTTTCATTGACTTCAGTGGCAGTTTTATCAAGGCCCACAAGACCAATTTAGACTACCTATTTTTCTCCCCTCAGTTCCCTACATGAGCAAAATTTCCATCGCATGATGGAAACATCATTCACTGAAATGTGAAACTGTATTGCTAGGAAGTCTCTGTTACAGGGGCACCAGCAGAAGTTTAAAACCCAAAAGGATTTTGTTCTACAAAATTTCCAGTGAAACCTGTATCATTTATAAGGACTCATCAAGGCCTGATCCAAATCACATTAAAAATCAATGGAAAGACTTTCACTGAATTAACTAAATTTGATACAGGCACCTAGTGAAGAATAATTGGCAAAGTATATGAAAGCCCAATGTTTTTTATTTTTATTTTTTTAAAAGCAGACCATATGCTGCTCAGACAGCAGTGCTACATGAAAATATAACTATTAAAATATGCTGCTAAATCAGTACAATGTAAAGCTGAGCTTGTATAATTACATACAGAGGCGGCCTTTGGCTATCTGGGGCCCTAGGCGAAGGCCCATTGCAGGGACCCCTATAGACCCACAAGGGCCCTCTATAGGCCTATGGGAGCCCCTTTCTGTGGTCCCGCTCCCCCTCACCCCCAGCCCGCCTTGCCACCTTGCCTTCCACCCCAGTTCCCCTCCCCCACCCAGGTGGCCCCAGCCCCTTGAGCCAGTTCCTTCTCCCACTGCCATCCAGGCAACAGGGCCCCTTACTCCTCAGGGCCCTAGGCATGAGCCTGCTTCACCTACCTCAAAAGCCGCCTCTGATTACATAATATGAAACTTTTCCTGTCAAAGTTCACATCTTCCCACAGTAAGATAGAAAAGATATTGAAATAAATTCCTAATCATCACAAATAAATGCAGCACGTTGAGGAGAAACATGGAATACCATGCATATGCGCCAGGGACATGTTATTTCATTGTCAAATCATACAATTGTATCAACCCATTTAAAAAAAGAATTAGTACAACTATGTAACTTGGTCATTAAAGGACACATTTACTGAATGTTTAAATATCTATCCACCTTTTCAGAGCTCCTCTATCTCCACATAGCCTTCCCAGTTGAGGCTGGTGTAGTTATAGGTGGAATGTGCAGTTGCTTTGAGCAGCAGATGCAGCTGGACCAAACCCGAGTGGTGCGATGACCCTGTGTGCCAGGTCACAATGCCAGAATTGGTTTAGCTGCCAGTGTCACCCCCATTGTGATATAGGGGCGGTCAGGCCAGAAATGTGTGGTGTCGCCCACTTCCACCATAACCACCCAACCAGTGCTTTAAAAAAAAAAAAAAAAAAAGCTGCCAGTACTCATATCTTGGTAGTAAATTTGAAAAATGCCTCTCCCACCCCTCTTCTTCCTGCACCACCTCTCTTCTTCCAGCGGCACACTCCTTTTCCCTGCTGATCCCACCCCCCAGCTGGGCAGTGGGGCTGGCAAAAAAGGTGCTGGTACTCTGTACCCCAGTGTACCATCACCAAAAAAAGAACTGCACCCAACTATCAGAAGGCTTGCTGACATGGAGGGAGCACACTGAAGTTTTGCCTGTGGGGAAGATAGTCTTGAGCATGTCCCAGATTTGCAGGCAATTGGAAGTGTTGGAAAGATTTAAAAACAAAAAAGCAAATCTTCTGCGTGACGCTTAATAGGGGTATTTCACTCACCCTTCTAAACGAATCAGGAACATGTGCCTGGTCGATATACTTAATTGCATCAGGCAGCACAGCTTCCCTGCCATGACACCCATGTCCTGGGATAGATGATTCCTACCCAGTCCCAGGACACATCCACCCCAGCTCGCAGCAGCTCTTCAGCGGAAGTGAGAACACTTGTCGCAGCAGTCCCAGGCAGGCAAAAGTTGGCATCTGAAGAAGTGGGGCGCAGCCCACGAAAGCTTATGCCGGAAGAAATGTGTTAGTCTTGAAGGTGCCCCGGGACTTTGGCTGTTTTTGCCTGTTTCACACCAGCCCCAGCCCCACCTGGCCCTACGGGGGCTGCAAGTTTGAAACCAAAGGATTTCATGACAAAGTCCCTGGTGGGGTCCCAGAGCCCCTCCATCCCCTAACCAGCGGCGTAGTGTGCCAGGGACTGGGGGCGATCCTCCCGGACCCTGAGCCTCGCTCAGCCCCAGTCCCCCCAGAAACCCCAGGGGGCTCGGGAAGATGTTGGCGTTCGCGGGGGCGTTGGGGGCACCTGGCGGAGACAAGCCTTGATTTGCCCGCGGGCTGAGCTCGGCGACGGGGCGATAAGGATCTGGCGTGACGTCAGGAGCAGGCGAGTAAGTGGCGCTGCCCAGCGGCGCTCGGGGCTCTTGGCGCGGCTCCCCCGGCACAGCAGGACGCGGCGCGCAGGAGCTGCGGGCAGCGAGCGGCACCTAAGCAGCCTCGCCGGGTGAGCGCCCGCGCCGTGCATCGGGGCGTCCCGGGGAGCTCGCCTGCTCGTCCGGGGCGGGGGCAGTGAGAGAGGGGTGACAGTGGGGAGTGGGAGGGTCGGGGGCAGTGATGGAGGGCAGGAGGGTCGGGGGCCAGTGCGTGTGTGAGGGGGCAGGAGGATGCTGGGGGGAGTGAGGCTCGGGGGCAGTGGGAGGATGAGGGGACAGGAGGAGGTTGGGGGGCAGTGGGAGG
>ML685755.1:13476946-13588521 GCA_007922175.1 Pelusios castaneus
CCCCCCCCCCCCGAACCGGGGCACTTGTGCCAAGGCGCAGGGCTGCGGGCGGGGGGGTTTCTGTCACCTGCCCACATACACTGACGACCCCTGGACGCTGCCTACCCCCAGCAGGCTCGTCGAGGATGGGGGTAGGCAGCTAGCGGCTGCCCAGCCCTGGGAGTGAGAAAGAAACCAAACCTGATCTACACAGTTTAGTAGCGCTCGCCATGAGGACGCAAAGCAGCGACAGGCGAGCAGGCAGGAAAGCAATGGCTTGTGGTGGATCTGCCTGTCTTTTCTCCCCTTGCAGCGTAAGTCAGTGCCGGGGGGAGCCCGAGCTATGGCGTGGACTGAATTCAGCGTCCTCAGCTGGCTCAGGGAGAGCCGGCAGTCTCGGAAACTAATTCTGCTGATTGTTTTCATTGCATTAGTCCTGGACAACATGCTGCTTACTGTAGTTGGTAGGTGAACCCTTTTCTTCCCCACTTACTTTAACAATAAAACCTTCTCGGTGGAGGCACTGAGCTATTCTGTACATCTTTCTCTGCAAGTAGGATTAAGGTTTTTTTCCCAAAGAATCCATTCTCTGCACTACATTTTTTTCAAGTTACATATGAGAGAGATTCTAGATACTACACCTTCAACCACGCACTTCAGAGTTTTGATTTGGTCTATATTTATTAAAAAAATTACAGGATAATTGTCTAAAAAGTTCTTCAAAGATGTGTCAGTTCAAGTAGGATAAAAATTATCTGTAATTTTTAAAGTATTTTTAACCATGCAGCAGTTTCTTTCCTTTGTGGTCATGCAAACCAAAATTACAGGCGAGATAACACTCGAGAAGTATATGTTTCCTTGTGATAGTTCTGTGCACCCCCTCCTATCATCATTGTTTTTATGAGATGATTTTGGTAGAAAAGCAATGTTTAGCCAGAATAGGAAAACCCATAGATAAATTTTAAATAACTCACAAAACTACATTTAGTAAAATTAACTTTGATAAGAACAAAGATTAAGGGGCCCAATGCACCCTGAAATCAATTGCAAAAATGTCACAGTATAGATAGAATGCTTACAGTTAAAAATGCATTTAGAGTTCAGGTTTTTAACTAATTATTTCAGAAGTCCTCATATAAATGTGAATTTGGATACAAAGATGCAATTTTAAAAAGTCAAAACAAAGGGAAAGTACCAGTTTGTGCACATACATGTATTATATAGATCTACTCATATAGAGTCTACAGCTTTGACATGTTAGCATGGCAGTTTTTAAACTAAATTACTTATTAATTTAACTAAAAAGTTCAGCTTAAAAAAATGATGGCACAAAATGTCCTCTGATGACAGCTATTATATATTTTGGCAAGTAATATCTTAAAAAAAATAAAAAATAAAATATATATATATATATATATATATATATATATATTGGAAGACCTTTTATGTAGTCTCAGTTTGCAAGTTTCCTGAAAAATATATGTATTTCAGAATGGTAAATAGATTCAGACTGAGAGGCAATATAAATTAACAGCTGTTGATTGTTATTAATATTTGCTGATAAATTTACTGCTCTCACCTGCTTTTACTGTTTTAGAAGTACTAATTTTCCTTTAATATATATTAATCCAGTTACAATACAGCTAAGATTTTAAAATCTGTACAGAATTTACCTTTAAATGACTTCCTTTTATGTGAACTTAAACCCCAGCAATGAACAGTATGATCAATATTGATTTCCATTTAATATAAAAACTTTTCCCTTTTAATAGTTTTATTCTCAGCAACATTTCTTGACTATAATATTTTTATTGGCAGTTTCCTTGGTTTAAATTTGTTTTAGCTCAGTAAATATTCCTTTGTAAAAGCATCACACCAGAAGACTGCATAAATAATGCACTGGGGTTCTTCACATATTTTACTCTTAAAGAGTACTTGTGTAAAAAGTTTCTAGTCATGCCAATCAACATAAACTGAATATCTATGGAAAAGGCATATAACTGCACTTCCTAATTATAATTCAGTACGCTCAGTATTTTTGTTGTTTTAATTCTTTGTTTGTTTGTTCCTCATGGCAGCAAAAACAAACAAACAAACCAACCAGTTTTATATATCAAGGCTCTATTTTTGTGCTGTGCTGTGATAGTGTGCAAGCGAAGGAAATGATGGCATTTACATATGACAAATGCTAAGTTAACTACCTGTGTTTGTTTTTCCAGTACCAATAATTCCCAGTTACTTGTACAGCATTAAACATCAGAAAAATGAAACAGAAATTCAGACTATTAGGCCTGAGATAGTTTCATCAACTGTGGACAGTTTTCAGAGCATCTTCTCATATTATGACAACTCCACAATGGATACTGGAAGTCAATCTAATAGGACAAGATCAAGAAATTTGTATCATACTCAGACAGAGCAAATGGTGGTAAACATGACTAATGTATCATCTGATTGCCCCACGGAAGACAAGGACCTGCTAAATGAAAATGTTCAAGTTGGTTTATTGTTCGCTTCTAAAGCAACGGTGCAGCTAATCACGAACCCTTTCATAGGGTCAATGACAAACAGGTATGTTATTTCTCTTCTATTGTTAGTATTTCATACTGAGATTTTACTATAATCAGGATTTCAAATGAAGATTTATTTTCTTTTTTGTATGGCCCTGACTCCCTGGAGTTCTCATCTCATGTATAGCCAGTGGAATAGGTATGGAGCATTAAGCACATCTGCTTCATAGCTAAAGCCTTTTCAAAGTAAACTGGTGTATTATGCTTGAACCATTTTGCTACTTTAATCATCATCCAATTTCTTTTCTCTTCAAATCCTGCATCTGCATATGTTTATTGAAGCTTTTACTGAAAGGGTCTGTCAAGTTCTTTGAGTCCTGATACCAAATACTGAATTATTGGGCCAGAAAGACAAAATGGTTCACTACCTGAGACAGCCAGATCATTGCAAGTGGTATCAGGCTCAAAACCAGTTTAAACCTATACTGTGAGAATTTGATGTTGAAGTTGTAGGCAGCATTCAGAATGTTTTCTTTGCATGTGCTGTAGAGGATCATTGTTTATAGTGCATCTTGAGAACTAGGACTTTGGTTAACGTTCCATGAACTCAGTGTGGGGAAAAAAGCAAACCTATCACATTGACTTCAGTGGGAAAGAGAACAAGGTTCCTGTATGCATAGCTGATGCTTTGGTGTTCCCTTACTGAAGCATGATATAGGCTGCTAGATCCTCAGCTGGTGTAAATTGGTTTTACACCATTGAAATCAATGTAGTTCTATGGATTTACATTAGCTGATGGTCTGGTCCAATGTCTTCATAAAAAGTATTTTTGTGTAGCTCTCATATATGGAAATATTCAAAGGAAACGTGTTTAAAGGGGACATTGCTGAATATTTATTTGAATGGAATTAGAATCAGGGTTATAATATTCATACTATTTTAATATTTCATCAATGAAATACCAAAAAAATGAAGCACTAGTGGTTTTTGTTTGAAGATAAAGTATTTGTAAATTTAGTTTATTTTAAACATTTGGTGTAAGTGAGCAGACTACTGGGGTTATTTTATTGATAATAGCTCAAATAATACAGAAATGATGAAGACTATTATAATAAGGGATATGATGAATACATGGTCAGCTTTTCAACAAATAAGTTTCTCTCTGGAAAATGTTCTTTGGCAAGCTCTCAATTACAGTATCTTTGTCAGATGTTTTCTTTTGTTTGAACACATAATGCTCATCATTCATGCCAGTTACACAAGCAATCAAAACACAGAAAATACCAGATATTTCTGCTTCTGAAGTCAAAATTGATATTTCTCTTGAATCCTTCGGCTTGTCTATATACAGAAGATGCAACAGTTTAATGAAATTTTTAATTAAAAAAAACCTGATTATACCAGTGTATACAACAGTGGAGTGGGGGCTGGTTTAACTAAATTGAAGTCAAAGTCTTCCCTTAGGTCTGTGCACATTTGTGTTTAGACCCACCTATAAAACAAGACTCTCAGGTCAGCTCACCTCACTTCACCACCATGACAACACAGATATACACACCCTTGCAATTTTTTTATGTAAACACCTACTGGAAATAAGGTTTTTATTGTTTGTTCATTGATAGGAGTTGCTTATCAATCATTATAATAAAAGTGGCATGTAGATTATTTGCCTAGATTGGTACACATTTATTATTTTGCAAGGCTATACCCCACACAAACACTTTCATATAAGGAATAGCTATCTTTTAATAATATGCCATTTACAAGTGTTCTACTGATTGTTAGCCATCAGTTTAAGGGTCACACTGATAATAGTTTGCTGTTTCTTCAGAAGAATACACAGTAGGGAAGTGTTTGAAAGCCAGGATGTATGTATAATTATATGTACTTATCTGTCTGTATTTTATGAACAAATCCCTGATGCAGGTCTTAGGTGGCATTTCTCCTGTGAAGCTGTGTTTTGGGGAGGTTACTGGGTCTGATTGCTACTGGGGCACAAAGCCCACACATAGATGGCTCTGAGCTCCTGTGGATCTCCAGAAATCTGAGGATCTCTGACTCTGGGGATCCACTAGAATTGGAAATGGTCTTCCTAGGGGTTTTTGTTTGTTTGTTTTAAACCATGGCTGTCCCCTGCTTCCCATCAAGCTGATGTAGGGAAAGTTTCTTAAGATACTTACTGAAATTCCTTTCTGGACACTTCCTGGACATTTTTCCAATGGGAGGGAGTGTTACGGGGTCAGTGGATTACCTACCACATTGTATGCGGAAAGTGTAAAATGTATGCTGTCCTCAACTATTCATTTCCTATTTAAGTGTCTGGGCCTTGTAAACAAAACAGTACACTTCCTTTTTAAATATACAGATAAGAATGTCATGATGACACAGATTTATTTATCGCATGAGCTTTTGTGGGAGAAAATCCCACTCCGTCAGACGCTTCAAAGCATCTGACGAAGTGGGATTTTGAAGCGTCTGACGAAGTGGGATTTTCTCCCACGAAAGCTCATGCGATAAATAAATCTGTTAGTCTTTAAAAGTGCCACAGGACTCTGTTGTCTTTCTACAATAGACTAACACGGCTACCCCTTTGGAATGATGACACAGTAACCCTAACTTTGATCCATAGAGTGTTGAGGTTTAATGCATATTTTTTACCCTGACCTCAATATCTAAATACTTCCTTTTGAGAGATGTTTTAAGGAAAATATAAATCAATTAACATATTCACACCTAACAGAGTTTTTTGCTAAAGAACTCATAATAGCAGTTTCTCAGTCTCTCTCTGGGTTGGTTAAACATAAAAGTGTAATAATATTGATTTATTATAGATGAAATTGGTAGCATTGCCTATAATTAAAGTTGTCCCAGATGTCTCTTTATAAAGACCCTATTTTCAGTGGCGTATAGCTTTGCCAAGCTAAATTGTTCAGCCAGAACTTTTCCATTCTAGGTGTGTTCTTCAGGTTGAATTTTTTTTTTTTTTTTAAAAAGGTTTCAGAAAAAAATGATTTTCTTGTTACAAGAATGGGATTAGGGGGAAAAATATATTTTCTACATTTTAAAATATTCTTACAAACTTTTTGTTGAGAAGCTCTTCATGTTTCTTTCTCAAAAATGTTGCATGTTGAGTTTTTAGTTTTAGATTGTTGGTGAAACAATCATATTTATTGTTCAGACTTTTATGAAAAAATATGCACTAGCTTTTAAGTGTTTAAGTTTCTACTCCGTGCAACAGATGATTACATTGTCACTTTGCAGCTGTAACTGATTCTCTTTTACATGCTTTTAGAGTTTTTCGTAATGTTTTCCAGCTTTTTTAAGGCAGTTTTAATTTTTTAAAGAAAGGCAATGGATAAATTACCGGATTAGTGAATTAACGGAGAAAGTAGTGCTAACTAATGGCTGTTGTAGAGTCCAGCATCATTCAGTGGATATCTGACAAAATACGAATACTTCCTAGAAAACTTGGGGTATATCTACACAGCAAAAACTATGCATGGACTAGCTTACCTGATCTAGATTATATCCAGCTAGTAAAGGTAACCATAACAGTGCAGACTGTAACACAGGCAGTATAAACTCTGCATGGATCTTGGGTACATATTGTGTTCACTGGTCTACTCAGAATCCTGCAATGTGCAGTCTTAGCCACTACTGTTCTCCTGACTATCTACATTCAAGCTAACTTAGATAGACTAGCTCATGCATAGCTTTTGTTGTGTGGGCATACCCTGCTTGCCATGTGTGTATGCAGACTGCAGTCCACCTTCACACTAAATGTTGAAAAAGTCATTTTAAAAAAGAAAATTAAGAGCTATATTGTGATTTTGCCATCAGCCTTAAGTAACAGGCAGGATGTATTCATACTGACTCAGGAGTAGACCAGGGACCATATAACTCAGTCACAGTCAATTCCTGATTCCCCGCCTTGATAAGGAGTCATCTGCTGCAGCAGGAGAAGTCACTTTGAAAAGAAGTCTGGACTGCATTGTAGGTAGATGATGAAAATATTCTCCTTTGCCATGATGTTCCTTTGTCATAAACTTCATTGACAGTAACTCATATCCAGCTTCCACAAAGTGGCAACTTCAATTTTTTTCCTATTTCTATGCTTGAAAAGGACCTCCTGCCAATGTCAAAAATCTACCTAGGATTCAAATGTTATGACAGTATAATCTGACTTAATTTAGCAGACATAGGGACAGAAACAAATATTACACACCTAGTAAAGGTTTCAGAAAGCAGCCATTTTGAATTCTTGCAATCTGTTAACAGAAAATTCTATATAAAATCTAAAATTTTACTAAGACATGTCAGACCTAAAATCTTCCTCTGTGCTAGATGAGGCAAGTCCAGGGACTCATTAATATCCTAATGAAACAACCCTTCCCCCCCTACACACGCACAAATAGCACTTGCTATATTTGCAACCAAACATCAACTTTTGATATACTGAATACCTAAAATCACAAGAAAACTAAAATACCTTGACTAGACTATAATTCTCATTTAAGATTGCATCTTGATGTCAATGGGTGCATCTACTCTTGTAAATTAAGTCGACTTAAGCTTGCTTAAGTCGACTTAATTTACTCTGCATCTACACACTTTCCTTAAATCGACTTAAGCAAGCTGCTTAAGTCGACATAAGGAAAATTAACTCGACTTTATAAAACCTCGTTTTAAGTCAACTTTTGGCTTAAGTCGACTTTCTAAAGTCGACTTAAGCCAGTGTAGACCTGGAGTAGCCCTAAATCAACTCTAAGTCGACTTAGGGCTCTCCAGGACTCCCCCATTGCCCTCCCTGCCAGGGTGGCTGGCAGAGGGAAAGCCTGGCATGCCCCCCCACAGGGCAGGGCAGAGCCCTGCCCCTATGCCCTGCCAGGGTCCTTGTCCCCCTTTGCCCCATTGTACCTAGGTACAATGGGGCAAAGCCTAAGCCCCCTGGCACTTGGCAAGGGGTGCCCCCCCTGCCACCGTGGGCCAGTCCAAGGTCCCCCTAGCTCCTACAAGTCGACCTAGGCGTCTAGTGTGGATGCTCTAGGTCGACTTTGTAGGGTCCCCCAAAAGTCGACTTAAAATTTAAGTGTAGACATGCTAAGTCAACTTAAATTAACAAGTGTAGACATAGCCAATGTGACTTGTGCTCCTAAGTGATTTAAGAGATGGATTTTCCAAAGCTCCTAGGTGCCTAACTTTAGCTCCTATTTTTTGAAAGATTTGGCCTATGTGTATAATAAAATTTTATGAACTTTTCAAATATTCTGAAGTTTAAATAATTTTACATTGTTAATACTGAAGCAATTTTGTTTTAAAGAGACAGATTTTAATTTCACTAGATAAAGTATTTTAATGTGACTAAGAAAAAAGATTAATTCAAATAAGTTTTAGCCCCTGTTGCTGCATATATTTATATAAAATGCACTATGCTTAACTTTACACAAGGAATTATTTTTAAGATGGGAATTATTCATGTGAATGAAGTTACATACCTACTTAAGTATTTGCAGGATCAGGGCCTGAATTTTTAGTATTTTGTTTTGTCCTGTATCCGTTTTGTAAAATTCAAAGACATTTTTAGCAGTGGTAGCATTCAACCTCCCACTCCTTAGCATTTATAAATTTAGTACATTAGAAATTTTAATCTAAAGTTGCAATATCACAAAGTAAATTAGTTTTACAGAGCCTCAACCTGAATAAATGATATTTTTAAAATAAGTAATTTAATTAAGTCATTCCACTCTGTCAAAACCAGGGTGATAAATGCTTGAAGTCTTAATTACAGAGAAACCACCTACTTTCTACAATAAAGCAACAAACCTCAGAGCAGAGACAAACTTTTGTCCCGCTCCCAAAACACAGCTGTCTAACTCTGACCTGAAGGAAATAACCATTAGCTGCCTGTTATTATAGAAGTACTTTTATGTTCTTTTTAAGTTATAGGCAGCAGTGATAGGGTAGCATTCTTGCTGGCTCTCATTCACACACACCAATATTTTCTAAGGGGACATAAAATACTCAGTGCTTCAGTTTTTATATGCCCAACTTGCGCTAACCACCCACAATCAGAATAAAAAAAAAAAATCTATGGACATTTTAGAAAATCTTGGTCATAAGCAACTCATCTTGTTCCATTTAAAACAATGGAAATCCCAACCCTTCTCCTCTCATTCACATTAATGGAAGCAGGATGGGTCCCACAGCTGTCCACAAAAAAAAATCATTAGCAATCTTGCTTAATTTCAATTTACATTCTTTTAAAAAAAGAGCTCACACATGGGATTAATCTATTGGGAAGTTTGAAAGAGAAGCAAGCTGTATTTAAGCTAAAAAGTGAAAAATGAAACGTTAAACAAAACCCAGAACACCTCAGATCTGGATAAGTTTTTAATTACATGTATTAACTCAATAATTTAAGAAACATTATTTAACTTTGTAGAAAGTCTCCTTTGCGTCTGATGCACATCTGGCAATTTACAAGCCCCAAATCATATTTTCTAAGCCAAAGTTACAGGAGAAATAAAAACATGGCTCACTAATAATGAAAACTGTCTACTACCTTAGGGATCAAAAGTGACATTTTATTGGAAGGGACAAGGGCCTTAATATTTCGTTCTGTTTTTCTACTGCCTTCTGTAGTCATAAAAGGGGTGCAAAACAGTAGCATTTTATATTTAGTTTGTACACAGATTCATAGATTTTAAAGCAAAGAGAACCACTGTAGTCATCTAGTCTGACCTCCTACATAATACATGGCCATGAAAATGTCCCCAAAATAATTCCTTTTGAATTAGACATCCACCCCTGATTTAAAGATTGTCCGTAATGGAGAATCGACCACAAGCCTTGATAAATTGTTGCATTGATTAATTATGTACAATTTTTACGAGTGAGGGTATGATTTTCATTTTCAATTTATCTAGCTTCAATTTCCACCCATTGGATCTTGTATCTTTTTCTGTTAGAAGGAAGATACCATTATCAAATATTTTTCCCCATATTTTATTTACACACACACACACACACACACACACACACACACACACACACACACACACACAAAGTCACCCCTTAGCTTTCTCTTTGAAGGCTAAACATAGATTGCCTTATTGCTCTGTCACCATAAAGAATGTTTTCAATCCTTTCAGAATTCTTGTGGCTTTTCGCTGGCCTCAGCATCCCACTGGGAGCTCATGTTCAGCTGTTGATCTACCATTTTAGATGTGTAAATGAGTACAGAAGGTGTAAGATGGTGAAGAATCAGGCACATCCACCTATACCAAGAGAGCAGAAGTATGAGATAAGAGGACATCAGTGAAATGATGTAGAGTAAAAAGTTTTTGCTGAAAATGGCAGAATTCTCAGAGTAACCATGACAAAAGGCAGAATGCAAACGGACAGGACTCTTGTTTTTCTGTAATAGACTAACACGGCTCCCCCTTTGGAGTCTGTGCTCAGTTACACTAGTACAACTCTGGAGTAATGACACAAAGAAAAAAAAATTTTGCACCTGTGGAAGTAACAAAAACAAAACAGAATGTCTTGTTTCTGTTTCATTTCACTGAAACACAAAACCCATCAATGGTTCATCTCGCCACCCATAAGGAGTATAAGACAGGGTCTGAATGAGAGGTAATGAAATATTTTCTTTATTAGGTAGGAAAAATAATTAAATTCATGGAGGTATATAGTAAAGGGGATGTCCTGCAATATAGGGTCACCCAAAATAGATCATGCTAGGCTGACTTGATTTCTTCCTCTGAGAAATCAACCAATTTTTTTTTTTTTAAGATAAGGGGAAGTGCAGTAAACCTAATATACTTGGATTTTAAGTAAAGCATTTGGCATGGTACCACATGGGAAATTAGTTAATTTAGGGAAAATGGGGATCAGTACAAGAATTGTAAGGCAGATAAGGAACTGGCTAAAAGGGAGAAGGCAAGAGGTTGTCCCAAAAGGTGAATTATTGGACTTGAAGGGAGTTATTTAAGGATCTGCCTTGGGACCAATTTTATTTCATATTTTAATTACCTTGGCACAGAAAGGAGGAACGAATGATACAACATGGAAGGCAACATTAATACAGAGGAGGACTGGAATACTATACCAGTAGATCTAGATGACCTTGAAGACTGGAATGACAGAAATAGGATGAAATTCAATAGAAAAAAGTAGGAGGTCATGCTCTTAGGGTCTAATATTAAGAATTTCTGCTACAAGCTGGAGGCTGATCAGTTGAAAGTGACAGAGGCAGGGAGAGACCTTGTTGTGTGGGATCGAACATGGGATAACAATGAGCCATCAACATGACATGGCCATGAAAAAGGCAAATGCATTGATAGGGGGTATCAGAGTGAGGCATTTCCAGTAGGGATAGAGAAGTATTAGTGCCATTGTACAATGAACTTGTAAGACCTCAGATGGAATACAGTGTACAGTTCAAGTCACCCACATTCATGAAAGATGAATTTAAACTGAAACAAGTGTAAAGAAGAGCTACAAAGATAGCCTGCCTTCTGAGAAGAGATGAAGAGCTTGGCTTGCTTAGTTTAGTAAAAGGAGGCTGAGAGGTGATATGATAAATACATTAGGTAGTAAATATCAGGGAGAATGAAGAGCTATTTAAGCTTAAGGACAATGTTAGTACAAGAACAAGTGGATTTAGGCCTCCTCTCCACTGAAAAAACTGCATCAACCTGCTCAATCAATCCTGGAAGCGCTCTCCGGTCGACTCAATAACTCCACCCCTCCAAGTGGAGTAAGGCTGCATCAACCAGAGGGTGCTTCAAGTCAACGCAGCCAACTGAAGATGGCGCAGTAAGTAGGAGTAACTAAGTTGGCAGGAGATACGCATTCTGCAGCATTCAGATTGTGTATCTCCCGCCAACTTAGCTCTGCGGAATGGACTAGGCCATAAACAAATTCAGGTTGGAAATTCAAAGGTTACTTACCACTGAAAAGGTGAAGTTCTGAAACAGCCTTCCAACTGGGATTGTGGAGGCAAAAACTTAATTTGTTTTGAGAGAGAATTGGGCCAATTTGAGTCAACTGTATGATGAGTCGCTTGTGATGGTAGACGACATGGCTCAATAGCCCTGGGACTCACTTCTGATTTATGATTAATGTTCCAAATAGCTCATGCTTCAGGGTTTCAGCCAATCACCTGCGCGGGTGAGGAAGGGACCCTCCCCTTAGTGTATTCTGCATGAGGGTTGACCTCCTTCCTCTGAATAATCAGAAATAGACATGGTTGGAGATGGGTCATTGGATGCGGTGGGCCAAGGCTCTGAGAGGCACCAAGCTTTCTCTCTCCCGGTGGTTGGCCCACTGATTTTTGCTCACATGCAGGAGGCAAATCCACATGAATGCACCCCTGAATTCTGACACTTTGCTGAGCTTGGATGACCAACTATGAGGGGGTGCAGCAGAAGGAAGAGGGGAGTGGTATTTTTTAATTAAAGGGACATTTGCCCATTTCACACTGCAAGATGGGATTTGATGCACAGGACTAGTGGCCAAGACACTTTGAGGCAAGTGCTTTACTTATTGTTACTACTTTTGAGTCATTGTTGTGGTGTTTTCCCAAATTAATGCTTTTCCTTTGGCTCTTAATATAACTTTTCTTTTGTCATACCCAGAGTTGGTGCTTGAGAGCAGGGAAGTATTGCCTCTTGGCTCCCATGGGTGTTTAGTTCTTTCAGATTTCTGAGTGAGGTGAGGAACCCCTAGACATGGAACCTGGCCCTTGTGACTGCTCAGGCCACCTGGCAGAAGGGTTAGATGAGTGTAGTCACTACCAGACAATCCCAGGTGTGCTGAGAGCCATTGAATCAATCTATAAACTCTGTATATGATGGAAACCACTTCAAGCCAGTGAGTGCTGCAGCACTTTCGCTCCTAGTTCTAGTATCTATGGTCAGTCCTGTAACACTGGATCCATCCTGTCACTGGATCTCAGCAATTTATACATTCTCCATGCATAGCTGCCTTCCCCCACTGATTATGATAGGTACTTTTCCTGAAGCCCAAAATATTTGGAAAAGCTTTTTTAGCTGCAGAGAGTCCTTTTGAAACACATTGGATTTTGTCTCAGATTTACCACTGAGCAAATAATTCTCTACTTGTGGAATTAGAAAGAGAGAGCGCAAAAGGAGCAATGGAAATAGAAGAGATTTACTAGTCTTGGTGTCAGAGGCAATGTGTGTCTGTGGTGGGGTGGGGATGTGGAATCATGTGTATGTTTCTTGGCTTGTACTGAGCATGCCCATATGTACTGAGCATGCTCAGTAAGACTGCTGAAGCCAGTTGCCTTCACTCTGCCCACTCCACTATCAGCAGGTATGGATTATCTCTGCTGTGTTTTTCTCTGCAATATGGTGTGGAAGGGAACGAAATGCCGAGATATCACACATCTGGGGAGAAAAGTCATGAGAAGGGAACAGAAGCTACATGAAGCGTACCTGTCTTTGCACAGTCACAGCTTTCCCATGTACATAAAACACTATAGAGCAAGAAGGGGGAAGTGGGCCAGGAGAAAGAGTGAGGAGTGGCGTAATGAAGTAGTTGCTATGTGGGCTTATGTAAAATAAAAGTTTAGTAATGGATCTGATCAGAGTACAACTTCCTAATCTGTATATTGTAAACTCTACTGAAAGGGCCAGTGATCACAGCTACCCAATGATAGTGTAACCCATATGCCTGAAAAGACTATCTCTGGGAGACCTGCTGAGGGTGGGTTACTGTTGCTGGGCAGATTAGTGACCCACAACTGGAAACTTCCAGAAGCAGGGAGTGGTAGCAATTTGAGCATGCTCCACAGTGTACCCTGCTGGTGTGATGTGATGTTGTCAGTCAGATGACTTGAGAGCAGCAGCCTGAGCAGACAGGAGGCAGGAGCTGCCTTGAAAGGAGACCATGTGCTCAGTTTTAAGGAGCGAAGCTGAGCCAGGCGTGAACAAGATGTTTTCTCCCTGTAATGGAGTCATTTGCAACAGACCTTGCAGACATGCATATGGGACTGAGGGCTGGTTGCAAAGGAGAAGAAAAAGCCTGCATGGAATGCTACAGAGGATTCCAGCAAAGGAAGAAGAGGACAGCGATTTCTTGCCACTCAAGCCTCTACATTCCAACAAAGACTGTAGCTGAGAGTTGGGTGAACTCCACACAGACTTTGGGACTTTTGGGTATTTTTCCTGCGGGGTTTTCTAGAGGGATTGTTCTTGGTTAATTATATTTTGTTTTCTTAGGATAAGGTTCATTTAGTTAGTAGTTACTAAAGTTCATTGTTATGTTTATTGTAGTAGTATTTTAATGTGGGAGTGTAGCTCTGAGCAAGCTTCGCTGTGAGTCCTGTACAGACTGGATCCTGGCTCTCCAGCTGCTTTCTCCACAGGGATTGGGATTGATTTCTGTGGGGCACTGGAGAAGGGCAATTAAATGAATTTAGCCCACCCTAAGGTTACAATGGCACAGCAACCAACTGATCAGTGCTGCTATTTTAGGAAGAAGTACAGATGTATTAAGCGAGGACCAATCAGGAAGGGAGGCTGTACATCTCTAAAGTGTGGGTAAATGTTTCCCCATGTCTATTTATTAAGCCCAACCGTAGCGCCTTCTAGGGAGCCAGGAGCCCTGTGCTAAAATGGTGATGCTGCATCAAAACAATGATTCCCCAAACTCAGGGCAAGATTTCATGCAAGCATTTCTTTTCTTTGTGTAATTTCCATACTAGAGGGATCCAAGGCTATAATAATGTGCATTAGTCAGCCAGCAAACGCATCTTGCATTGAACCAAATAGTGTTGAAATTTTAACTTTCTTTTTTGATAATGGAAATGAATATGTACAAGGGGTTACATACAGCAATTAAATGTCTACATGGACAAAAAGTTTCATATCAAATCTTAACCAACTGTGTTAGGTGGCATGGCTACTGGATAGGCACTGAGGACCATCCTCAGAGAGTCTCTGACCATGGTGCAAGCCATTTTCTTTCCCTCTGCTTCAGTTTCCCCCTCTTTGTAAAATCTAGGGACGAAAAGCTCTGTATAAAATGTTACAGAGGCAGTGGGTTACAACACTTAGGTTTCTTTAGTGCCTTCATTCTACAGAATTTCTATGACTAGGAAGATGACTTAAAGACAGTGAAGTAAGTTAGAACTTGAAGGGCTTGATCCTGCAGTCAGGTAGGGTCTGACCTGCTACAAGGATGCAGATTGGATCCTGAATTAGTATCTCTATCCACTAGGGTATATAGGGGATGTTTGGTATGTCACCTTGGTATGTACCTCTGTGCAAATAACAGAATCTGAATTCAGTGCACCCACGTCAGCATCTGTCTGCTTCCTCTCAGCCATACTCTCATCAGTTATACAGATTTTTGGGATTTCCTTATTAGCAGTGGAGATTCTGGTCTCTCCTCCTTCAATTCTGATCATTTTCCATCAGGGCACCCTGTGGAGCCATTATTGACACTGGCATTATCCCTTCATTGACCATCCAAAGGTGTCTTTTTTTCCTGTTTGTTTTTTTCTTGAAAAACTAATTGTCCTCTTATATATGGCTCTCTCTCTCTTCTATCCCCTTTCCTTACTGCAATACTACCATGTAAGCTGGTGTTCAGACCAACAGCTATGGACAGAGAAATAAAGTCTGAACCCCAGCTTTCTTCATATACCTTTCTTCAGGGCTTGCTTTATTTCCAGAAATGCAAGCTCAAAAGAGGGGGTCCACAACCTTCCCCTGCCCAGATCCACCTGGTGATAGACTGAAGCCCAGCAATATACGAGGGTGCCTATATGCACTGCCATTTTCCCAGAGACCTCATTGCACAGTGCCTGGTACTTACCCATAGTAAGAAATGGTGTCTGCCCTGAGAAGTAGACGAGAGAACGGAGCATTACCATCATTTTTCAGATGGGAAATAGGCAGAGAGCCATTAAGTGACTTGTTTGTCATACAGGAAGCCTGTGGCAGAACCAGGACTTCAACTCAGATCTTCTGAGTCCAGTCTAGTTACCTAACCCTAAGACTAACCCATTTGCTTTGTCATCTTCATGCCTAAATAATTGAGCCTTATTATTTTTAATAAAGGAAATGCTTTTAGGATAAAACTCCAATCCCCATTGCATATTTCTATTTCATAGTCTATATTTCTGCAAATATAGAACTCCAGCTCATATGAGAGTTCTGCATACCAGGGAGTGCAGCATATACTTTTCTAAGAAAGATGTATTTTCTGCAGTCCTTAATTAAGGAAGATTCCCATTAAGAATTAGAGCATTATTTAGTTCAGGGCCATGCCATTTGGTCCTTATAACTCAGCAGCATCCTATTACTTAAAAGTATAACACATGAGCTGAAAGAAGTTTTACAGTAGCTGAATGATCCTATTAAATGCATGGCCCGCCACTACATTACCTTCCGCTCTTATCTGGCCACTTCCTTCCCTCCTTGTCTCTTCCCCCTTCTCTGAAGTTTGCTTCTGTTCCTTATCTTATTAAAAAAGATTAGTTTGTCTGTATATAAAATAAGGATAAGGCAGAATAAGGTTTAAAACTATCTGGATTTTTATAAGCAATTTTTGTAAACTGTAATACAAACAACTGTTTAATATTTTAACTATTCATATGATATATAATCAAATGTTTCAAGGAGAGTTAGGGTTAGGGGAGCAAATGGCTAGCATTATGTGAAGTTTATGTATAGCTCATGTTTGGTTTTTCTCTACATATTAAAGGTTTAATAAAAAGTTAATAGGAACAAAATTCTACAGTTGGAATTCTTAGACCGGTTTGCTTAGAGTGCAAACCTGGTCAAGCCTACCAATTTGATCCTTGCAGGTCATTGGAAGAGTCAGTCAGCACTTAAGAAACAATCAGTACCACAAAGATTTTGGAGCCCTTAAAGGATTTCTTGACAGATACATCCGAGGCTCACATCCCATGGAAATACTCATTTTGATGAAAAAGCCAATTTTTTTTGGTAGCAAAACATTGCCTGTGAAGCGTTTTGACCAGCTATGTTCTGATTTTTGAAGCCACAGGGGCAGCAAAGAGTCTTTGAGCCAATTCTGCAGTTCTAGTGTAGACAAAATGCCTGATAAAAGTCAATGGAAATTTTTTTTCCAGATAAGGGCCTCCCTTCAGTTCAGCGCTGCTCCAATTGCCAGGGTGGTGTTCAGGGATTGACTTCCCGATCAACTGGGAAGGTCAGTCTGACATCAGTGACATTGCCCCCATCAGTGGAGACATGCCCCGTATCTCATTGCAGTTATTGGGACTGTTCTATGTGCTCTTTGAAGTCTACTTTCAGTGTATAGACAAGAACAGAAAAGTTTCTTAACCAAAAGTGAAATACTAGTAGACTATTTCAGAATTCAATTCTTTGAGGCTTAGACCCCAAACAACCTCTCTGAAGCCCCACCAGGACTGCAGAGGATATAAATATAGCAGAGATAGGCCAATAGAATTATAAAGGGCAGGTCATTTGGGATTTCTGACATGGAATAAGATATATTGAGCGAAAAGGTATCAATCTATACTATAGACAATTCTAATCATGGGGCCCTGCATAAATTGATTCAAATCCAAACCCCACAGAACCAAGCAGCCAAGTTTCTGCAGTTTTCTTAATACATAAAAAGCAACCGTCCTTTGCCTTCAGCAAGGGATTTACCTCAACAAACCTGTTTCAAAGTACCATTCTAAAAGATATTTGTGTTGACTTTGTTTTCCAGAATAGGCTACCAGATTCCAATGTTTGCTGGCTTCTGCATCATGTTTGCGTCAACAATTAGTAAGTGTCTGTTTGTCATATACTTTCATGTGGATGCTGCATTTTTCATAAGTGATCCAGCAGTCCTGACTCTCTCAGAAGACTCCATGTTGATGTTGAGGGGTACCTTATTTTCAAAGTAAAATACTGGGATGTCTGTTATAGGTGGAACTTGGTGCTGGTGGGGTTTAAATGCCTGTCTGGACACCAAGCAGATGTGCATGGGAGGTTAGGAGAAGTGGATGACTATTCCTTTTCTTCATCTGAGAAACGCACCTCACTCTCCTTTCCTAGCACCTTGTGACTATGGCTCACACTAGCACAAATCAGTAACTCCATCAAAGTCAGTGGAATTCTACCAATGTAAAACTGCTGAGAGAACAGAATCAGGCCATATGTGCATGTGAGGGCTAGTTCAAGGGCTTGCGTATGGTCAAGGGAGGAGAGCTGGGTGCCACATGATGGTAGATTGGGTGAAAGGAGGTACTTGAGGCTCATGTGTGTCCAGTCAGCAAGTTATCGGCTTCACCGGCTCAGCTAGCTGGGGACTCTAACTGTCCAAATTGAAGATTTTGTAAAACGGACAGGAAAAAAGGAATAGGCCCCAAAAGAGAACATTCCTGATATTCAGGGACCAGTGATCACACTACACTCATTGCCACATGGAGTCTTTCCAGAGTGTTGGATCAGGTGCCACACCCTAGAGTTAGTGCACAACTTTATGTAAGGGCCAACACTGGAAGGCACTGTGCCTCACAAATACAATTTCTCTGGTGCTCTCCTGTAAGGAGGAGCTGTAAATTGCTAAAGTTCCTAGAGGGCCCTGCATGCCCAGCCAACTACAAGAGGCAGAACAAAGTAGGGAGCAGAGTGCAGCCATCGCTAAGCCTCTCTTTGCCCACTTAATTGTCAGAAGGAACATCTGGGGTGCAGGCCCTGCTCTCCCCAATGCCTGGACCTGCAAACTGGACTATGCTAATACAGCAGTGCAGAGCGATGGGGTGATGGCAGGGACAGTTTCATTAGACCAGGGCATACTCTAACCCTTAGTGATTAGTCAAGATAGCTTGTATACATTGTGTGTGTGTTCTTTGTTACCAGGAGTCTTAGATGTGGAGAAACAATTCAACACTGACAAATCTAAATGTAATAAGAGAAAATAACGTGGTTAGCATTGAAAGTGACAACAGTGACAGAAAACACTTGGCTAAATTGAATGGTGTCTTCGTGATTGTTAAAATATCTTTAACCTTATTAGATTTAACCTGATTTTAAAAATCTACCTTGGCCTTTTCTGCAGTGTTTGCCTTTTCGGGAAGCTATACATTGCTGTTCATAGCAAGATCTCTTCAAGGAGTGGGTTCTTCCTGTTCTTCTGTGGCTGGTAAGAATGAAAGTGTATTTGATAGATTAAATTAACTGTATTCTTGCCTGTCATTCTAATGACAGTCATTTCCTTAACTATGTATGTGCCTGGCAGTTTCAATAATTAATGTAAAATTCAATTAAAATAATTTTACTTTATATGCAAGAGGCAGGCCGTAAGTACCTCAGAGAAAATGTCGCTTCAAGTTTTTTTGGGTCACATTACTGTGGAGGATTAAAATATCTATGCTTTTTATGGTACTTGTACACAACTGTCTTCAGTTTTTTCAAACCTTTTTATCAGTAGAAAAGGCCATCAAGAACGGATGTCTGCATTGAAGGCTGGTAGCTTGCCACTTGCTGTTACAAGACCTTATTTTCAGTTGCTTATAAAACTTTGCCAAACTAATAGTTTCAGTGGAGATTTTTATATTGGGGATCTGCCTCAGGCTGAATTTTTTTTGGAAAATTTTACATCAAAATTGTTCAGAGAATGAGGCTCTGAATGAGAATGAGGCTGGGGAAAAATACATTGTTTTGCCCAAGTTAAAAAAAATTGTTGTAAATTTTTATTTTTTTTTAAAGCTCTGGTGTCCCTGAGTTTTGGAACAGGGATTTAAAATCTGGCACTGAGTGGCCGTTGTGTCAGTGATGTACCTTTTGCCATCTTCATGAAAACCCAACTAAATTTAGCCAAGTTAAGTCTTCTCAAAATTGCAGTACACACATGCTTAGCCAAGGTTTTAGAGATTAGCAGCTAAAGTCCACGAAAACTCTATTTGCACTAGACATGCTCCAGCCCAGGGCTGAACAGGATTTTCCTTGCAACTACAGATCTCCTTTTTTGAGAAAATAATGGATTTTTTTTAGACAAATGGGAACATAGTGGATCTCATAGAGTCAGACTCTAATGTCAAAAGGGACCAATAAGATCATCTAGTCAGACCTCCAGCAAGTGCAGACCACAGAACCTCACCCACCCACTCCTGCAATATGACTGAGTTATTAAAGTCTTCAAATCATGATTTAAAGACTTTAAGATACAGAGAATCCACCAGCGAGTGAGCCATTCACCATGCTATAGAGGAAGGCGAAAACCCCCCAGAGCTCTAGCCAATCTGCCCTGGGGAAAAATTCCTTCCCAACCCCAAATATGATGATCAGTTAAACCCTGAACATGTGGGCAAGTCTCACCAGCCAGTCACCCAAGAAAGAATTCCCTGTAATAACTCAGAACCAACCCCAATTCATCTAGATTTAGTAAGGCATTTGATATGGTTCAACCTGGGGAATTATTAGTTTGGAAAAGATGGGGATTAATATATGAAAACTGAAAGGTGGATAAGGAACTGGTTAAAGGGGAGTCTTCAATGAGTCGTACTGAAAGGTGAACTGTCAGGCTGGAGGGAGGTTACTAGAGCAGTTCCTCAGTGATTGGTCTTGGGACCAATCTTATTTTACCTTTTTATTATGGACCTCAGCACAAAAAGTGGGAATGTGCTTATAAAATTTGCAGGTGCCGCAAAATTGGAAGGTGTTGCCAATACAGAGAAGGCTCGGGATATTGTACAAGAACCTCTGGATGACCTGGTAAACTGGATCCAGAGGGGTAGCCATGTCAGTCTAGTTTAGAAAACAAACAAACAAACAAAAACAAACGAACGAACAAAGTCTTGTGGCACTTTTAAAGACCAACAAATTTATTTATCGCATGATCTTTTGTGAAAATCCCCAAAATCAAACATCTGACGAAGTGGGATTTTCTCCCACAAAAGTTCATGTGATAAATAAATTTGTTAGTCTTTAAAAGTGCCACAAGACTCCTTGTTTGTTTTGGTAAACTGAAGTAATAGAAATAGGATGAAATTGAATAGTGGAAAATGCAAGGTCCTGCATTTAAGGACTAATAAGAATTTTTGCTATAAGCTGGGAACACATCATTTGGAAGTGTCAGAGGAGGAGAATGACCTGGCTTTATTGGATGATCACAGCATTACTATGAGCTGCCAATGTGATGTAGCTGTGAAAAAAGCTAATGCAATCCTAGTATGCATCAGGCAAGGTGTTTCTAGTAGAGACAGGGAGGTGTTAGTACTGTTATACAAGGCTCTGTTGAGACCTCATCTGGAATACTGTGTGCAGTTCGGGTCCCCATGTTTAAGGGAGATGAATTCAAACTGAAACAGGTGCAGAGAGGGGCTACTGAGATGATGCGAGGAATGGAAAACCTGCCTTATGAGAGGAGACAAAGAGTTTAGCATATCAAAAGAAGGTTGAGGGGAGATACGATTGCTCTCTATAAATACATCAGAGGGATAAATAATTCTTCTTTCTCCCTGGTATTTAAGCTGTGTCAATGTGGACACAAGAACAAATAGTTATAAACAGGCCATCAGGAAGTTTACACTTGAAATTAGATAAAGGTTTCTAACCATCAGAGGAGTGAGATTCTGGAATAGCCTTCCAAGGGCAGTAGTGGGAGGCAAAAACTGAGTTGTGTGGGGGTGCTATGATAAGACAGCCTAATTTGGCAATTAACTGATCTTTGACTACTAGTAGTAAACATGCCCATGGTCTGTGATAGAACACTTGATGGGTGGGCTCTGAGTTACTACAAAGAATTCTTTCTTCGATGTTGGCTGGGGAGTCTTCCCCAGATGCTCAAGGATTAGCTAACTGTCATATTTGGCATCAGAAAGGCATTTTCTCTCCGGGCCTCTGTCAATCTGCCCTGAAATTTTCCTTTTTTTTTTTCTTTTTTTGGTGTGGCCTTCCTCTGTAGCATGGGGCATGAGTCACTTGCTAGTGGAGTCTCTGTATCTTGAAGTCTTTAAACCATGATTTGAGGACTTCAGTAAGTCAGTCACAAGTTAGGGGTCGAGGGAAGGCGTGTCCTGAATGGTTTTTGGGGGCAGCAGTGCCCCTGATTTACAGTAATGCTGAGCACTAAAAAGCTGCAATGGGAAAAAACTCAATGGGAACTGTGCGTTGAACATATACTGTGTACTCTGAAAAATCAGGTCCTAGGCAACTCAACTTGGGCACTCAAGTTAGCAGATAGTATTGACTACAGAACAGAGGTCAGTATTGCCTCATTTCACAGGGATGGTCTGAAATTACATTCATGAATGTTTATGAAGCACTCATTTTATAGTGATGAGCACCCTAGAAAAGCCCAAGAGGAAATTACTAATTCTTCATCGTAAGGTTTGAATTGTGTACAGTAAGTTAGGCCCTGGCCATACGTTGAACAAGGAGTGAACAACATATTGAGTAGTCGCTCATTCAGTGAGCACTCTGCATTAAATGAGGTAGGGAAAACAAGTGTGTGATCATGTACTTAGTGAATACACAGAAAGGGTCCAAAGGAAGGCTGTATGGGCAGCCTTAGCTCTGGTATTTCCAAACAGTATTTCATTTTGCAATGTTAATAATGTTCTTTATTGTATTTTTTGTGTGTTTAATGGCATATATAAGACAGAATCTTACAAGCCATTATATGCTTGCAGGATTTCCTTTAAATTTAATGGGAGTTACATGTGGAGGGTTTATAAGCACAGTAGATGTCCATCATATCTTTCTAATATCTGAAAATAAGTTGTATCATAGAACTGCCTAGTTTTCTTTTCTTTTTTTTATTTTAGGGATGGGCATGCTGGCCAGTGTTTATACTGATGATGAAGAGAGAGGCAATGCTATGGGAATTGCTTTAGGAGGATTGGCTATGGGAGTATTAGGTCAGTGAGATGAAATATTCATGGGAAACCCCCCACCCCCAAAAAAGCCCAACAAAAAACAGCCATACCAACACACACACGCATGTACACACACACACAAAACACATCTATAGTGTATGGACGCTATAGAAGATTCCACTTCTATGAAATAAGATGACAAAGGCCTATCTCCCGATTATATTACCAGTGCACACTAAAAATAGTGTTAAAAGGTTAAAATAAATTTCATATACCAATATATTTTGCTAAAGGAAGACAAATCTGACTTCCCCGTCTGCCACCAATCATCTTCTGATTCCGAATGCCTCCCCTTAGCTGTGTGCTGGAGAACAGTGATTAACATTCAGAGATACCATTGTTCGTTCTCCGTTACGTAAATGGCTTTTCAGCGGTGCAGCTGCAGTTTGTTTGGAAAAGCCTTTGAAGTTAGGAATACAAACACTAGGGCTGTGTTCTCATCCACATAAATCTATCTTTGAATCCAAGAGTGGACCATAGATCTGCCAAAGGTGTGGGCCCATCCTGTTCCAGTTAAAGTGAATGGCAAAACAATCTTTCTAACTGCAGCATGAATGGGCTCTAAGATCAGTATTTCTACTGTATACCTCATGAGCACCTTTCAAGCATTTTCACTTCCAGCGGGACAAAATCCTGCTGGCCTTACCTACACAGGTAGTACTTTGGAAATGAATGGTCCTGACTGTGTGAGTAATGCAAGTGGGATGTGGTTCATGCTTGACTTTCTTGTCTGGGCAATGTTTGTAGATGGCAGACAATCACCCCTGCGAAATATACATATGATACTCAGACCGAGTTACAGTGCTGTGGTTATTTTAAATTGATGCCCACTAAAATGGATGGGAATTGGGGAACTGAATTTCAGTGTTAAGAGAACTAGGCCCCAGAGGCACACTTTATTGACATCTTAACAGAAAGAGAGGACCATGAATGTTTTCCTTGTTTTTCTTCTCCCAGTGGGTCCACCTTTTGGGAGTGTGATGTACGAGTTTGTGGGAAAGACAGCACCGTTCCTTGTGTTGGCAGCATTAGCTCTATTAGATGGAGGTCAGTAAGATTCATAATTCTTTTTCTTTCATTCATTCATTCATTTTTAATATGAAACATAGCCACCATGTTATACAACAGCTACTGTATCTATTTCTTTTTGCAGCTGTTCAGTTACTTATTCTGCAACCATCCAGAGCACAGCCAGAAGTAAGTACCACAAAAAACCCCCAACTCAACCCCACTTTATATAATGGGTGGTATTTTGCCCTTCCTAACCCTGAGATTTTATTTTTTGTTTGACAGAGTCAAAAAGGAACACCATTACTGACCCTCTTGCGAGATCCCTACATCATTATTGCAGCAGGTACAGTTTAATTCTTATATAGTTTAATTCTGACTGTGCTTTTTAGCTGTACCTTGAATCTCAAGCTGTCTGATACAGCCCTGGTTACAAATAAATTTCTTCTACCACTGAATCTCAATTATTTGCAATGTTAATTCAAGAGAAGATTCCAGGAACAAAATAATGTATGAAAGTTCAGATAGGTTCAAGACTTTTTGTTGACGAAAAGGCCAGCAGCATATTGGGCTGCATCAGTACAAGCATTGCCAGCAGATTGAGGGATGTAATTATTCCCCTCTATTTGGCACTGATGAGGCCGCATCTGGAATACAGTGTCCAGTTTTGGCCTCCCCACTACAGAAAGGATATGGACAAGTTAGAAAGAGTCCAGTGGAGGGCAACAAAAATGATTAGGGGGTTGGGGCCCATGACTTACAGGGAGAGACTGAAGGAACTAGGCTTATTTAGTCTGCAGAAGAGAAAACAGAAGGGATTTGATAGCAACCTTCAACTACCTGAAGGAGTGTTCCAGAGAGAAGGGAGCTAGGCTATACTCAGTAGTGGCAGATGACAGAATAAGGAGCAATGGTTTCAGGTTGCAGCTGGGAAGGTCTAGGTTGGATATTAGGAAAATCTTTCTCACTAGGAGGGTGGAGCACTGGAATGGGTTACCTAAGGAGGTTGTGGAATCTCCGTCTTTAGAAACTTTTAAGGTCCAGTTAGACAAAACCCTGGCTGGGATGATTTAGTGGGAATGGTCCTGCTTTTAGCAGGGGGTTGGACTAGATGACCTCATGAGGTCCCTTCCAGCCCTAATATTCTATGGTTTTAAGATGCAAGTGCTGGATTCAGATCAGACTCTGGGAAGTTCAAGGAGCAGAGATTTTGGTTCACATCCATTGCTATCTAGGATTATGTAAAACAATCATAGTTCACCTGAGAAATTTGCAGGAAGAATAGTCTTAGTAGTTAGGATTATATCAGTACACAGTTCTGGTCAGCTAGACAGACGGGTAACTTTTTCAAAGTCTGTCATTTACTAGAATAAATGCTTTGCAATAAGGAGAACTCTAATGGCTGTACAACAGACTGGTAGGCTGGAAACACTCCAACCTGTTAACAGGTGTTGGTCTTACTGGGAATAGGTTAAGTGAATTCTACTGACTCTCCGAGGGTAGGTCTACCTTGCAACCAGGTTTATGAATGGCAGCTTGTGTCGACCTACCTTAGTTAGCTGTACTCTAACTAGCTCACAGAAAACAGAAGTGAGGATGCCACAGTGTGGCCTTCTATATAGCTGCATAAGCGAAAGCATACCCAGAAGTGTCAGGGTATGTCTATATGTGCTGCTGTTCACAACATCATATGCAATGTAGGTGAGCCTTGAGTCAAGTGGACAGTTGCGTCACCTTGGTATATGTGAAATGTGGCTGTCGGGGGAGAAGGATCCAGCATGTGGCTGAGCAGTTGTGAGGGAAGATTTCTCAGAAAAGGATTAAGCTGAACTTTGTTTTCATTAAGGAAGAATGTGAGTTTGGATCCTACCTAGGGAATGAATTATGTTTATAGGATTTTGTGAAAGGTGCCTGCTCACAGGGATCTCAGGGTCAAATGGTAAGTGTCATTTGCTATTACGGGTCTGATTGATTTGATTAATCTTCCCCACAGGGAAGTGCACGTAATTCTGGCTGACATAGCTTTGTTGGCCTTACTTTTAAGTGCAGGCCAAGCATTACACTCAAATAAGTTTGAATTTCCCATTCTTTCCCCGAGTATGTTATTCTAGGGGAGGTCACTGTTCATCGTGAGCGTACTGGAAAAGGTCAGCCTTGCAATGTATAGGAAATGTATGGAGTACGAAAGACTTGTAAGGCAGAATTAACTGTGTTGACAGACATTTCAGTGTAGCTCCATTGGGAATCCTTGCTAACCACGAGTAAAAACCGTGAGCATTTTAGGAATTACAAATTGGTACTTTAAAACATCTTGTGTGTTCTCATTTTGTAAGCGTTAGTTTCATATAGTTATAATTCAGATACCAGGGCCTCTGTGTGTGGGTCAAGTTCTGATCTGTGATTGCTTAAGGTGCATTTTTTTAACTAGTTTGGCTCATCTGAAACAAGAGGCTCTATGAAAAGGTCTCCCTGATATTTCTAAGAGGTGCTTTTTGTAACCTGATTTACATCCAACACAGCTTAAGCTCTAACATGGAAAGCTTCCCCTCATTCTCCTCCCCCTAACTCATCCTTTATTCCGTTATCGCTCCTTGCTGCTGGTGGGTTCAATGTTTTCATTCCAATAAATGTCACAGCAAATAGGAGGCCAATGCAGTCATTGGAGGACTGATACAACCCTTATGGACAGCTCTGCTAAGCAACAGGGCTGTCACATTTGAATGATCTTCAAGTTCAATGTCAAATGCATGGAAATAGTTCAGTCTGGAGATCAAAAAGGCAGAGAGAACTTTGATGGAGCCCACACAGAGAAATGGTCACAATTTTATGCCAAATAAAAATGAAAAAAGGCAATTCTAGGTCCCTGGTTGCTTCTGAAGTCCTAGATGGCAAGAAGTACCCAGTAGTGCACACCTATTGATGTGAGTTTGGCAGCTCCTCTCAATCATGAGGGTAGACCCTACCAAGATGCTTTCTTCAGACAACATTTCCATCTTGTCTGTATTAAGCCTCAGCTAGCTCATTCTGTTTTGAATCCCTATGTTGGTCAGCAACTAGGAACGCATGAGCAGTCTCTACCACGGGGGTTTAATGCAAGACACAAGAATCCAAATAGTGGTGACATCACAGTTTGAACTGCCTCATCATTTCCCCCAATAGTTTTGGCATATCAGCAGTATATAGCACATTTAAGGATGACTGATTTAGTCACATTGAGCAAAAGCCCTGAAGGAGGAAGAGGTGTGTGCAAACAGCAAACAGATGCCACCTTCTGGTATGTCTGCCAGAAGCAAAAACCTGGGACCAGTTAGCTACCATATGGTCTGCAGTCAAGCATACAAAGCTTCATGGTCAATGATGTCAGTGGTTCCCAATAGATACCAAAGAAACAACCATGGATAGAGATCACCCAGCAAGGGCAGTGCAATTCCTGTATCGTATCCAGAGCTAAACCCCTGATTAAAAGGGATCAAAGAAACCTGCATGCGCCAGATGGATGAAGATGCCTTGGCAAAGTGATGCTGCATTAAATAACCTGTTCTAAAACCAGAATAAGTGAAATACCACAACAACAAAACATTAACTTCAAGATATGGTTCCTTGATTCCTTGAGCAGGGGTCTGACAATTTTCCATTTGAGGAAAGTATCTTTTAGAAGGGCATTAATGGTCTCCACCAAGGAGTGCACCCAGTGCCTCCCCACTTGATTGTATTAGCCATAAGGAGACAGGGTCCCACTGGATAGTAGCAGCCTGAAGTTCTCTGATTACCTACAAGGCCTTTGCAAGTCCAACCGGATGTAATCCAGGAACAGTGTAGCACATGTCCCCTCCAAAGATGGATCTTGCCTCATGAAAGAGCTCAATTCAGTACTCTAGTCTAGTGAAACACTGAGCACAAAAGTTTATTACCCGCCTCCTGGAGATGACTCAGTAAATTGGCATACAAGTCTTTACTAGACCTTGCAGAACACCAGCTCAGACTCCTGTTATGCTCGAGAATGTCCTCCTGTGTAAGCTAAATAAAGATATGAAGTACCACAATCATACTAAATTACATGGTTGTTAGAAATGCTGGGTTGTGGCAAAACAGACACATTTTCTGTCATGTATTGTTAGGGAAATGGACTCAATTCCTTCATAGACATCTGTGGTTTTGCATTCTATTTTGGGGCAAGTTTATTAAGACCTGGATAAGATTTTGGTTACTTGAGCTCATCTTTTCAACATAAATTTATTCTTCCAGCTGTATTTTGTATGAGATGAAGTCATTTTCCAGCATCAAGGTGCTCTTTCAGGCTCAGTTGACTTTTGATTTTGGAGAGGGCATCCTTGTGTATTTAATTAGAACTGCTCATAGATATTTGAAGGTTCCAGGAGCACAAAATATTGTGGAAACTTTATTTTAGCCACTGCTGCTTGCCCCAGGAATGTATGGATAGTGAGTTTACCAGTTTGTCTCAGGGGTTTTAGATGTGCAGTCTAATACATCTTGGCAGTTTTGAGCAAAGAATGATAGTGGTGTTCATTTTGTGCTGAATTGTTTCTTCTGGGAGAAATAATTTCTCCATGACCCAAGACAAATTAGACCTGAGTTTTTAAATAGTTAAAATTTACTGTAGAGACACTTGAATGTTTCTGAATATCAGTCGAAGACTGCAAGTATTAGAAAGACTTTATGATTACATATCTAATGGCACTAGTTACAACAATCTTGCCCCTCAACCCCCAGCTTTTCTTAAGCAAATGGGGTAGCTTCACTTAGAGAATTGGAAAAAGATGCCTTGCGACTTCAACCATGTAACAAAATATACCAGGAAAAATTTGATGATGATACAGATAAATGTGATTGAGAAGTTTGGGGAGAAACTAGGAGTCCTTCTGCCTCCCTGAATTCAATAGGTAAATTTACAGCATGTTAAGCTTCATAAAATATTACAGTTGGCTCTAGCTGAGGCATATTGTAACATAGCATGGGGATGTTTGGAATACCACTGCCTGCACAAGATCTCATTTGAGCATAAAGGAGATACATCTCCAAGGCTGTAAGTTCAGTCCTTATACCGAGTGTTCTACAGCAATGGTAAAAAACCCCCCAAAAAACAAACCTCTGCAGAATGCACAAAGCTGTGCCAGAGCTTCAGAATATTATTGTAGAATACTTTTGATAAGGGTCAGCTTTCGTCAGCACTAAACTGAATGGAGCCAGGTCATTTCAGCTACACCTCAAAATATTAGAGACCACAGGGAGCACCATTTTTGCAGACATCTGGTCTTCTCTTACTTGGGTTTGGGGCGTCACTAGTCTCTTATGCACACACATGCTGGCTTCGCAGAGAGATCTAACCCATCCTTGGAATGTTTGGGTTGGAGAAGAAAGATCTTTGCATCTGCTCTTCGGCTGGGATTTATTGAGCCTCTCAAGGTGTGGATAACCCATAACAACAAATACCTGGCTTCTTATAGAAGCTGTGGGTGGATCTTGGACCCTCTTTCTCTTGGCCTGCAAAGTTTACTGCAGCCTCTGCTGAGCTGGTGCATTGGGAGAGTAGGACCAAGATGGGCCCCTGAGTTTTAGCAATAAATAAAGTAACAACCACCACCAACATACCTGTTTTCTGGCAGTGAGCAGGATGCTGATGCAGAAAGGGGAAATTGACTTTCTATTCTCCCCAATATCTGGGGGTAGGGGTAAAAGAAGGGAGTTAGAAAACATCTGCTCTCATGGCAAAGATTCATCTTTCCGTCAGAGTCATAGCTCCTTTTTGCTTTAGGGATACAGAGCTCCTTTAAAGTTCTCTGTGGCTGACAGCACTCTGGAGACATTCCATCTCCCACTGAGCCATGAAGACACTGGGGAACACCGTGCTTCTTCTTAATCAGCCTCAAATATCTCCAGAAGAGGGTGAAAGGCCATGCCTTGTACACAGTAGGGCTACGATTTAGTCCCAAGAGAACAGATGTAAAGACCAAAAGATTACAGTTATAGCTTATCATTTGTACAAGTCAGACCCAGTGTGCTGTCTAAATGTCACCCAGCTCACTGAAATCTTTGTCTCCCCTCACTCCATTATGAAAATAGCTTAACCTTTATTGTACAATTCCTTGGAGAACTGAAATCAATAAATTAGAGGCTTAAGTCGTCCTCCCTGCTCCGCCTTGTAATCAATATTTGGTGTATGAATAGTAGGGCTATGAAGAGGACGTTGTTTTTATAAATACTGCCCTTCTCTGGTCAGGTTTTGTTTTGTTACTAGTCAAGTGATCTAATCTCAAAAATTTCCTTCTCTCTCCCCCTCTCCTCTCTTTAAGGATCAATCTGTTTTGCAAACATGGCTATTGCTATGCTGGAACCAGCCTTGCCCATCTGGATGATGGAGACCATGTGTTCAAGCAAATGGCAACTCGGTAAAGTACAGTGCGATACGTTTTGTTTGGTTCTAGTAATTGTGGCCTGAGGTTGTGCCAGCTGCAACTTTGTTAGCAGGGGTCTCCTGGCGATAGATGGCAAGAGGATCATTTCTGCCAGAAATCTTTTGGTCAATCTCCTTCTCAGTTTTGTGATTACGTACACATGCTCCCACAAAAGCTCATGCGATAAATAAATTTGTTAGTCTTTAAAAGGGCCCCAGGATTCCTTGTTTGTTTTGCTGACATGGCTACCTCTTTGGAACATACTTAGATACTGTCTGTATGTGAGAGATCATAACTGAATTCTGCCCTGTGTGTATTATTTACAATTTCAATGGATAATTTTTTTTTAAAATTTAAGCATCTTTTTTCTCTCTCTAAATTGTGGGAAGTTATAGAGGGTCAGACAATAATTGAATGGGACTAGTCAGTGGTTCTCAACCCTACAGGACATACCAGCCCACCCCTCCAGGCCGAATCCAGCCTTCTCCCCAGCTCCCCATGACATACTTACCACTATGTGGCGACACAGTAATGTGTCCCGATATAGTGGTTGGGAACTGTTGGGCTAGACGACGAGATTTATAACTGTTGAAACACAATCTATCATCATATGCTGACGTTTCAGCTTTAAATCAAACTCTATACAGATCTCAAGCAGCATTTTTAAAATTTACTCTACCTGTAAATTTAAATAATTATAGACAAATATTTTTCAATGTGTGTGGGGTATGTTTATGGACAGTTACCAGTAAAAACAATCTTTCCAAATCCATATATAGGCATGAACGGCAGTATTGCCAGTTCCCATGATTTTAGCATGGAGTGCTGTGCTAGTTGATGTTCGACTTGAAGCCCAATCTCCTGGACACCAGCAAGTATATAAAAATCTTCAACTTCCATTTAAAAAAAAAAAAAACAACAAAGTTTCTAGCTCTTATGGTTACTTTTTCCTCTGTATGAAAATGTGATCCAAATGCATCATAAAATGCTCAACGCCCAGAAGACAAATAAAAAGAACTCCAAGTTTTTTTTTTATTAGTGTCTCATGATTTAATCCAACATGATGGCTTGGAGAGCACTTAATTCATAGTTTAGAATGGCTGGGGCTGGCAATACAGTGCAGTATGCAGTACACACATGCATGAACACATCCCAGAACCATCGGTTCACAGCAGTAATGCTGAGGGGAGAGTTGGGAGGCTGAAGGATTTCATCCTCTTCTATTACTATTAATTCATCTCTGTCAACGGGCTTCTCCATGGAGCACATAATACTTCTTAAGAGCAAGGGCAATTTCCTGGCCTGACTGAGGTCAGTGGGAATTGTGTAATTAAGATCAGTGGAGCCAGGATTTCACCCCAGGTTTTTGCCTTTGGAATGAACAAGACTGCACCAAAAAGCAAAGTATTTAACAGAGAATAGTCTGCCTAGGCACCAGACACAGTGCTCCTTCATGCTCCTCTGAGTTTAGGGCTTGTTATGAACACATATAGCAATCTCTTGTGTTATTTTTTTCTTACAGATTTGTCTTTTCTTTATCCCATCCCATCGTGTTATTTGTCATATTAGACAAGTGCTTACAGACAACCTGAGAATAGAGTGGGCCCCATTATAATTAGCACTGTAAAGATGTAGAATAAGACAGCATTGACTCAGTCTAAAAGTAGGCAAGACAGAAAAAAGTTAGCACATACAAGCAGAGTGAACAATATGATGGCAGCAAACATTCATTACACAATTGTTTTTCTTTTAAATTATTTCATTTAAATCCTTTCAATTGAGTCATGTTAGGAAGGGATTAGCTATGTGGATTGATTTATCTAGCCATTTCTTATTTCTCCAGACTTTTTTAAAGTCTGTTTAAAATTAGAAAATGTTCTCTTCCCTTTGTCCCTTCTCTCTTTGGTACATTCAGGTTTTGAAAACTGTATTTAGTTTGATAGATGGGTCCAAGGAAACACCACCACAGGCAAGCTGTACAAACTAGTGTGTAGAGGGCCAGCTGATTCATTTAATAGCTAGAAGGATACAGCACTTCAATGACTAGCCATTGTGATGATGGGTTTTCTGTTTTTTTTTTAAAAGTTGTAGTTTTGTATTGCTTATGTTCTTTGTTTCAAAGCATCCCTTAGAAATAATTCTAGAGTTGTTTGAGGCAGCCATCAAACTGACAAATATTTTGATTTTTTTTTTAAAGCAATCATGGCTAGCTCTTATGAATCCAAATATTTATCTGGGCTAGTTCATTTTCTGTAGAGCATGCTGTGTTTTACAGAGCTGTCTGCGTGTCCGAGAAGGGTAAAACTGGTAGCCAGATTCCCCTTTTCATACCACTGAAACTAAGGAGTGATTTCATGAACCAAATCTATTTAAGAAGTGGGCGAAGACAACGCGTACAGGGGATAGTTTAGAAAGATGTGCGAGCAGGTGCGTGTAGCTGGGAGGTGGAAACTGGCTAGTACAATCTGATTACTTTGTGCTGCTTCAAAGTGGGGTAAAGCAGGCAGAATTTACAGCTTAATCTGAGCCATAAAGTTAACATTTTAAGAAGCTGAAATTATGTACCATCACATTATTTGAGTTATCATATGGTAACTTTTTTTTAGTGTTAATATGTAACATTTTAATTAAAAAAGGAAATTTCCTAGCCAAATTTTGTTAAACTAGAGTTAACACTGAGTACATAGCAATAGCTGAAGGATAACGTTACAGAAATGTTGTAATTATGCCAAATAATATTATCTACAAACAATATTATTCACTCATAATTGTATTATTGTAGGTCATCACCACAGATGACATGCAAACTTTAGTTCTAAAAAAAGCACCCTCAGGAAGCCACAATGGAATTAGACATCAATAATTAAAAGATTGCCAAACCATCAACCATGATAAAGAGTGCTATATGGTAATGCAAGAATATTAATGTATAAAATTGGAGATTTTCTTTAAAGCCTCCCTTAGAGAAGAAAACAGAATCCATCAGTGGAAAGTGCTTGTTTACCCACGTCTGTCAACCAGAATACAATATTACTGATGTCAAGAAAATGAAGTTTGAGAACTTCCTTTTTGAATAAAGATAGTTTGGAGGAGAATATCCATTTTAATTAAGACTAGTTTTACCCCATAATGATAAAAGCAATTGCCTTTATCGTGCTTTGTCTGATTCGATGGCATTAGCCATGAAAGTATTTAAAATCTATCCTGAACTGGGTGGTTTGAAAAATGATTTAGGAGTCTAAATTTTTTGAGTTAGGATCTTGCAGTTCCTTCAGAAATCCTGATTTGGATCAATATCCAGAGGGGTAGTTGCGTTAGTCTGTGTAAAGCAAAAACAAATGAGAATCTTGTAGCACCCTAAAGACTAAACAAATTTCCTTGGGCATAAGCTTTCGTGGGCTCCAACCCACTTCATCTGATCAATCAGCATTATATTCCATAGAATTTAGAAAACATTAAACTGGTGAGTCAGTACTTGACAGCTTACCCATTGCTTTACATAGCTAACAGCAAGTCTTAGCTAACTCAGTGCAGTATAAATTTTTGTAATTTTCAAGTCCTCCCGTATCAAGTGAAATGATGTACAGATTCAGCTCAAAGCAAGATTAGGGTAATGATATGCATTTATTATACATAAAAATGGCATGTTTTTCATTGCAAACTGGGGATTGGTTTTAGTCGTAAGATGTTGCTGCTGGCAAACAATATTTAGAGAGAAATTTTTATGAACACCAAAGAGAATTATATAAATAAGAAGATATATACTGTGCTGGCTACAGAAGAGAGGCTGATGTATACTTTAAGTGAATTGTTTGAACACACACCCCTCTAATTTACCTGATTGTGCAATGACTGACTAGAATGTTAGGGATACGCTTGCTGACCTAGACTAACATGACTACCCCTTTGGGGGCTTGACACTTTGGTTGCAAAAGAGGTAAAAAGAACAATACAGTCACAGCAATAGTTTTGTATCCCTCTACTACATGGAAGTTAGACGTAAGGCTGGGAAATAAAAAGATGATGCACTCTGGTGGGGAAAACCAGACAACAAAAATGCCATATGTAGATCTGGGGAAAGCTAATCCAAACTGCAGATATTCAACGGCAAAAAAAGAAACCTGGGGAGCAATAATGTCAAAAGAAAGCTAGCTGGGATAGCAAAGAGCACTTAAATATGAGTTTGTTATATGAACGCCACATATAAAGGCCGGTTTGAGATTTTGGCTGCTTAAAGTGACATCAAATCATGGGGCAATATATGGCCATGGTGAGATGGCCCTGGAACAAGAACATCAGTTTTTAATTCTTCATTATTATATGTTCCTAAAGAAAATCAGAGAGAGTTTAGAGAATTATCTAGAGTGATAGAATTGCTTCAATGCTTCCATCCTTTCCTAATCGGTCCAGTCACAGTTACCAGGACCCTTACAGAAAAATACCAGAACAAGAGAGGATGAAAAGGAATTACTTGGTCTTGTACAAGGGGGAATAACTAGGACTAATGGAATATAATGGGAAGAAAAGCTTCTTGATTAGGTTGTGATATTCCCTTTCACAGGACAGTTGGAAGCCGCATTGCTTGGTATACCTGTGACTGCTTAATGTACTAGTAAGTTATCATTGCCTCTTGCACACAGAAGGCAGACTCTGAACAGCCCCATAGCAATAGAATCTCATCCTTCAGGTTTTTCCTTAAAGTTCCTTCTGTATTGGCTTCCTTTTCTCTTCCAAAAAACCCCACCACAGCGCAAGGTTTTCCTTTCCACTTGGAAGCTCCAAATAGCATAGAAAGCAGCAGTCCACTGGCTTATTAGTTTCCCTCGGATAGGAAATTGTCTGTACTACAATAGATCAGCTACATTTGAATACTCCCTCTTTGGTGGCCAGGTCTCTCAATTAATCGCTCTTGCCTTTTAGCACTTTTTCCCTGTGAGAGCCCAGTGGAGTGGACTCAGACTCGGGTAACCTTCAAACAATACTAGGCACATTCATTTCCATTTACTCTTGGATTTACTTTTTGTGCACCTTGTTTTTTAAAGTTCTGTTTCTTTACTTAAAGTGCTTAACTGGTAAGACTGTAACTGCTATCGACATTAGTAACAACTATCAGATGAAGTTTGTGTACATACTATACGTCTGTAATGGTCATCTACATTCCCCTGCCAATGAAATATTCTGTTCCAAACCTAGTGATGCTGGAAATGATTTAAAAAAAAAAAAAAAAAAAGACATAGGCAAGATATTCCAAAGGGAATCCCATGGAGCTTTCACCATGTCAAGCACTGTAGGAGTGGGTCATTCAGATTAATATGCAACATTTTTCTTGTTTTTTCAGCTGCCCCAGAAGGAGCTCTGGGAGAGAAGCTATGTTTTACTGAGGCACAATTCTCTCCCCGGGCTTTCTGGAATACAGGGAAACTGCTTCCTCACGTATTCCTTGCCAGTTCTGTTTGCTGATCAGAAAGGGGACAACACCATGGTTCCTCCTCCTCCTCCCCACCCATTTAAGTATGTGCACTCTTCAGCGCACTCCCTGGGGTTGAAGGACTACTCTAGTTCCTAACCCTTGCATGGGGCTGGAAAGTTTTGGCTTTTGTGGGGCTGCATGCAATGGGCAATGATGCAGCAATCTGTGCCCTCATCTACCTCCTCCACTCACCTTCCTGAGTGCCAAGGACAATCTTTTTCTAAATGTCTTACTCTTTCCAGTTTATCCCTAAATTCCTGATTTAAGTCTTATAAGAACATTGCCATTAAAAAAATATCTGATAGGCATGATGTTCAGCATGAAGGTTGAACATGTCTAAGAAACTTCGAGATCTAAGTGTATGAAAAGGCAGTGAGGCATCAAACCACCCTATGCTTTATATCACAGCAATGTGCTGGGAAGGTCACAATCACAGAACAGCCTTAATGATCCATAACAGACAGCTCCACCCCCTCACTAAATCAGAAAAACTAGGACACTTTACACAGTCTGATAGCAATTGTGGCATTTACGGCTGTACACACTTCAGAAAGAGATACTGTGCAAATGTCCACGTAGGCAAACATCATTCTTACTCCCATTCACAAAGATGCCACTTGTTAGGAGCTCTAAGAATGCCATTAGATACAGACCTAGTATATCCATCCACGCAAGCCTCCTAGGCCGACAGCATGACATTAGAGCACCCACATGACAAACAAGTTAGTTGGGAGTCACAAAGCACCCACCCAGGGCAGTCAGATTTTCCCCTCACACCACAGCTCCCTGCCTCACTGGTACAGTGGGGAGAGAAGGCTCCATAAAGCTGCTACTTCCCCCTTGTGAAAGCAGTGGGCAGAGAAGAGTGAAGCTGAGTTCATGCAGAGGGGGAGGAATCTACTAATATGAGTCAGCAGATTACTCCACCCCTTTGCTGCAGAATAGGGATGCAGGGAGCTGGCTCCTGGAGCAGGGCAGTTGCACACCACTCCTCATTGAGGGGTAGGAGGAGAGCGGCAGTCTAGGCCTTAAATATCAGGCTCAACTATGAAAACCATTTTAAGAACACGGCTGTCTGGCTCGTGTTCAGGTCCCCAGTCACAGCATGTGCAAAGCACAGCATATTCCTCATTCCTAACCGCAACCAGAGATGGGACATCTTAAAACAATTTTTAAAAAGGGGATGGTTCATGAATTTTGCTGTATCCCTATAGTAACAAAGCAGCAGCTTACCTTCTCCAACATCATGACGACTCTGCCATCTCAGTGTCTTACTTAAAGCCTCAGTTGATCTGGGATTGGTGTTTTTGCTAGAGGATTAAAGCAAGATTTCATTCCAGGGCAAACTAAGAATGTTCAAATAAAAAACAAAGAGTCCTGTGTAACCCTCCACAACATTCACTACTCCTCTTCTCCTCAGCACAGCATTTTCCTCCCCACAGGATCCTGTAAGCAGCTTGTTTCCTGCCTAATACAGTCCTCAGGACTCTGAACTGGGGGCAATCACATTCCTTGAGCCCAGCTGTCATGTTCCACTGGTTCCTGGAGACAGTTCCCACAGTACCATCTTCTCTGACTCTTTTCCTGGCTTCCCCTATGCACTACCTTCCCCAGGGTCCTTTACCAGGAAAACCATCCCTCCCTAGCTCTATTTCTGGAGACCTCAACAGGACAATACCATTCCTACCAGCTTTTCTCTCCTAATGAGCACAGGCTTCCTTCCTCTTATCTTTCTCAGCAAGCCTGGTCCTCAGTCACCTGCTTTCTTTCATGTGATATAGGGGAGGTGGACTGGAATCAGCAGACACACCTGAACCCCTTAAAATCCCAGCTCACCCTGTAACAAATAGGTAGTGCAAATTCCAAATTTCACAGTCATAGTCTGTGGCCTTCTCAAGCCTTTAGAAAAAGTCTTTGATCAAAAATAACATATCTTATAAAGTTCCAAAAGGGGTAGCTGTGTTAGTCGAGTTCAGCAAAACAAACAAGGAGTCTCAGCCCTTTTAAAGACTAACAAATTTGTTGCATGAGCTTTTGTGAGAGAAAATCCCATTTTGTTTGAGCAGAGATAGGAGGCTGGTGTTATTTGAGGGTCAGTTATAAAGTTGATTGAGTGACCTTAATTGTAAATTACATTAGATGACTCAGCTGAATAATTTTATCGGGAAATTTAACCTTAACTCTGACTATATTAGCTTCCTAAATTATTTTTTAAAAGCCAGTAGTGTTCTTTTAAGATCTTTTTTACCTTTAAATTACTGAGAAGTACTCTTGAACTTTAATTCCTGCCTACTAGAGGGCTAAGTATTGGCATTATGGTCTCACCTCTAGTTTGAGTCATTTTTGCACTGCTCCTGGAGCAACCCCAAGAGAGATATATGGACCTGTGAAGTCAGTTTCCTTCCTGTTGACTCTGTTGCTCCAAGGAGGGATTCAGGTGTGACAGATCTATGTCTGCTGCAGTGTGTGTGCTCACCTGGTTAACTACGCTACTGGGTACATTGAAGGAGTAGTTGAGATGAAATTCTCCTGCCTCTTTCTGTGTATCTGCAGGAGGAAGTGATGTAGCAGCTCTGTAAAGATGGCAGTCCCCTGCCTGCTGGAAGCAGCACTAAGGCATATCGGTGTAAGGAAGTAGAAGGGAGGCACCTCTTGCACCCTTTGACCTCTTGCAATTGCATGCAGAATGGACCATGATTTGGCCCCAACTTTCTTATATTTATTGTGAATATGATTTTACTGTTTCTCTCACACATATACAGAGATTTTCATAGCTGATACTGAAATACTCTTTTTGAAGGCATCACAATGGTATTGCATTTTATGGATAATCTTGTTAGATTCCATGAAAGGGCTGGAACAAACCGGATATTTAATGCTTTGGTCCAGGCTCAAAGATTCCATTATATTTGTTCTAATCACAATTGCTGTGTCTGAGCTTATTAGTTTTTCTAACACTTCACTGAAATCACTGCTGATAAAATGTTTTTGTTCATATTTTCCAGGCGTCGCTTTCCTGCCAGCTAGTATCTCTTATCTTATTGGAACTAATATTTTTGGGGTACTTGCACACAAAATGGGAAGGTATGCTTACTTAAACACACGCCTTCTGCATATTCATATAGCATTTCCAGTTTTTCCTCAGGCATTACTTGCTAATAGAAATCATTAGATTTTACTAGATAAAATATATTATTAACCTGCATATTTCATTTAAATAAATCATGTTACTTATTTGGATGCATAAGCCTGCACTATTACTTTAGAAATAGCATTGAAAAATTCCAGATCATTTCTAAGAAATCTGCATTTGTTTGATGTCTAAGAGATAACATTTCTCTTTTGATAGGTGGCTTTGCGCTCTACTTGGGATGATAATCGTAGGAATAAGCATTTTATGTGTGAGTAAAAGATGACGTGTCAGTGGAACAAACTACAAATTCAAATCAACTCAAAATGTATATATATTCGCTTTGACAGTGCATTTTGCTCATGAGTTTTTATTGAAGTTTCTACCTTATGGTACATTTTTAAACATCGGTTTGTTAATGGGCGTTAGGGCCCAGTACTGAGCACCCTCAACTCAACCCATTGCCTTCAAGGGGGAGTTGATCATTTTTCAGAAGGTGATCAATGAGTTGAAGAACAGGAACCATATGTTCTTGGAGGCATCTTCTAATCAACAGCTTAACATTGCATGCTGTAATTAAATGCAATAAGTATTTAATATTAGGATACAATCATGTGACATAATGACCAACGTTTTCATTGGTATTTCTGTGTAAACTGCTCTGTGACACCATACTAAACAGTCAAATTTTGAGGATTTATTTGAGAAAAAGATAATGATGCCATTAGCAACATGTGATATACTTAAATTTCTGAAATTTAATTTGCAGGTACCATTTGCCAAAAACATATATGGGCTCATAGCACCAAATTTTGGGGTGGGGTTTGCCATAGGTAAGTAAAATTACCTGTACGCACATATTTTGCTGTTTATTTAAAAAAATAACATTGCTATAAAATTACCTACAATGTTCTTTTTGTCGTTATGCTGAATGGGCAACACCCAATGCTACACTTGGATATAAATTTGCCTGACTAGCAATAGTTTTAAGGCTTACATGCTAGAGTGTTCAACCTAGACTTTCAGCAACTGGCTAGATTCTAACCTCTCTTATCTGGAAGTAATTGTATTTTCAGAATTCTAGCAATGCACTATTCAAAACTCAAAACAAAACCCCCCAGCACTTTACTATTGCATGCGACTTACATAGAAGCAAACACTCGACATGCGCTGACCCAGCATAAATCCCCTGGCACACATATATGTGCTCTTTTGTTATAATATACGTGAACGGGTTTGCTTTCAATGGACCATGCAGTGAAACAGGATTTTTTAAAAATTTTAATAATTACAAGGTTCAGGGACTGACAGATGGTTTAGTAATTTGATATTCAGCTGGTATTCTGAAGTGTCTGCAAACACAAAGGATTTTTAATAAGCAGAGAAATTAGTCATGTTTATAAACCATGAATATCATGTCGCTTTTTGATCTGATAGCTAGCTCATGCAGCTTTCTCACTCACAGTAAAAACAGCTCACAGATCATTTATTGTGACGGACAGCACAATAATATGACAAACTTGACATTAGTGCATCCCTTTATGCTCCTAGGCATGAGCAGAGATATACGAGCATGGATTGACTGGCTTGTTTTCTATAGGAATATGTCATGAAAAGCTGTAGCTTAACAATTCTTCTAGTTTCATTTACATGTCTTTAGGCCACACGACAGAGAAAAATGAAAGCTGTTTCATGAAATACAATTTTGCGCCCCCCCCCCCCCTTTTTAATCAGGAATGGTGGATTCTTCTATGATGCCGATTATGGGCTACCTTGTAGATCTGCGTCATGTTTCAGTCTATGGCAGTGTGTATGCAATAGCTGATGTTGCCTTCTGCATGGGATTTGCATTAGGTAAGGGCTTAATTTTTTCCTGTTTGTAATAAACCTAATAGAAGTGAAAAGAACAACTAAAACGGGCTCTGGGGGAACTCTGGGAGCACCAAAGGCTCTATCAACTGCAAAACGGCAGCATTCGGGTGCTGGGGGGGACAAAGCAGGCAGCCTCTGTGGGGATTCCACAGCCCCTCTATGCCATGCTGCTGCTACATCACTGTGGGTTAGGGTGGCTGGGGAAGGGCAGGCACCAGCCATGGACATTAGGTTCCCAGCATGAGGGCACTGTAGTCCCAGACGCTAAAGCCGTGGTGTCTCCTGTGCCTGGCTGGGGGAAAGAAAGGATTCCTTTGTCTTCCTTTCAGTGTACTGAGTCATGGAACCTTGCGTCTAGCTTGTTTCCTTCGCTGTGGTACAAGACCAATGCACTAGTGTTTAGAGCTGAGCCCACGTCCACTGAAACCAATTACTTCAGTGGACAGAGGATTGACACCCAACAGCATTTTGTGCTTAAACATGAATTTTCAGTGTATATTTACTTTGCTTAAATCGATTTTTAGGATCATTAATTTTGTATTTAAACATATTTTTGTCTCACGTGATCATAAATATTTTGCAGTATTTAGAAAGAGCTTTTTATTTCCAAAAGGTCCCTCTGCTGGCGGCGCTATTGCAAAGGCAATTGGATTTCCATGGCTCATGACAATTATAGGGATTGTGGATATTCTCTTTGCTCCTCTATGTTTTTTCCTTCGAAGTCCACCTGCCAAGGAAGAAAAAATGGTAAGCAGAAAATGTTACGTTATTTTGCAGTCAAATGAACAGTGCTCCAACATGAATTATCTAGAAAGTCAGCGGAAGCAGGGATTTCCTGCCATCTCTGTCCATCCCTGGTGGAATAGTTGTACAGAAACAGGACCCATGGAGAAGAGAATGACAGGCATTATGATTGATGAGGCAGTGTCCTAGAGCTCAGCTATCAGCCTCAACAGGGGAGAGGGGCCATGCGAGCTGGCGTAGTGTGGGAAAGACAGAGCCCATTCCTCTCTGACAGGCTGATCAGAACAAGCCCTTCTCAGTGTTTTCAGAAACTGGGGGTGGAGATAGTAGCCCCCCAAACTAAGCCCCTGGCTGGCAGGGGTTGATGACCTGATGCACAGGCACATGCAGAACAGAAAATGGGATGAAATACTTGCAGAAAATCTGCCAATTGTGTATTTAATGGACATAGAGTTGTGCACAGATTCTGAAGGCAATTCCCGGGAGATTTCTGCTGAGTGCTTGTCTTGAGCATTTTAGACAGCAATGCTCATTTTTGTACAGTGATTAGGAGTGGAGAGAGAGGAGGAGAAATAACTACAAACTACTGTTGTTTGCCAGAGATGTGAACTTTGCCAAAGTTCACATGATAGCTTTGCTTCAGTCTTTGTGAAGTACAGATGCTCGTTTCTTAGAAAGTCTGTTTGGAAAACAGTAGGAGGTTTGGTGAGAAACAACATCAAAGGGACATATCCTATCAAAAAGAGAGAACATCAAGAGAAAACTGAAACACTTCAAAAGCTGGAGAGTCTTGTTGCTTCTATGGGAAAAAAAAACAAGTCAAAACAAACACCCAGGGCTCCCAAGAAGGGACCAAGGGGAGGAAGAATAAGCCGGAAGCCAGGGAAGTATTCACTCTGGAGAAAAAAGAACACTTGGTGAAAGTGATGTCAGTTCAGAGAACAGCCAAAGCTTAATTGCTAGTCTGCAGGGGCTGACAACCTTAGCTGACCCCTGCGCCGGCCCCTCCTCCTCGACCCTCAGCTGGTGCCGACGGCCCGTCCATGGAAAGAAGCCACCTGGAGGGACTCCTCTCAGCAGCCTGCCTGGGGACCCCATCCCCAGTTACCTGGAGTCACTCCTTTTGGTGAGGCACATCACAGAGAGGAGTTGCTCTGGGCGGCTTCTTAACACGGTATCCCTGGGGCCTGGACATGGCAGGGACCTCCGCACTGCAGCCGCCTCCGAAAGAAGCCACTTGGAGTGTCCTTTGGTGGCAGAAGTGGCAATTTCTGTGGCGCCACAGAGGATGCCGAGTGCCGCTCCAACTGGGCTCGTGTGCCACTGCTGGCACGCGTGCCGGGGGTTGCCTGCCCCTGTGCTAGAGGGTATCCACGAGGGTCATTAAAGAGCAGGAGGACAATTGCCCATGTGAATGGCCTTGGGCTCAGATATTTAAACTTCCTGAGGGTTTTGTTTTTTATAAAAGTGGATATTTCATCCCCTGAAGACATTTTTCATACAAGCCAGGATAGTCCAGCTACCGTTTTAAACTGTTTAAACCAGACTGAAGGAAAATGAAAACTGAATTCAAGCATGATGTGCACACGTAGAACTTCCCTTCCCCTCTGCTCCTTTTCTCCTTTACTCTTCTCCACTGCTCTGTTTGGTGAAGCTATAAGGAACACACATTATGATGGGTGAAAAATCCAAGAGCAATGAAAATCCATGGTATAACATTACCTTTTTCCATTGATGTTCTGGTACCTGACACATTCCTGCTGAAATGGAAAATGTAGCTACTACATCACCATTAGTAAAACTGGCATTCCATTGAAATGCAATAGAACGAGGACTTTGCTTTTAGTTCTGCTTTTGTGAATGCATCATCCTGAGCGCACACGTAAATAGTAAACTGACTTGTGAATGAACTATAGCTAGCAACCTGCAACCCCCTAGAAATCACACAACTGTCTTTAGGAGCAAGGAAAAATTTACATTACCTTTTTAAAAAAAGTATTGTCTAATTTCTAACGAAACTGGGAGACATTGACAGTTTTTTAGCAAAGAATTCTTATAGCTATATTGCTCTACTTTGATATACAGTCTTCTCAAAATTCAGTTTAAAACAAAAAATCTTAGGGAGACAGGACAAACCGAAGAGATGACCCTTGACATTAATTGAACTGAACTCTCTTGCAATATATTTAGGAATCTTTCGTATATTAGTAGTTTGACAACAGCACCTCTTCCCCCCCCCAGAAATTATATTCTGTCATCATTGAAAGCACAGGCCGAGTACTGCGTCACTGATAGGACTGTTTAGTTTTTCCCTCATGCAAAAATAGCAGATAAGAGTAAAAGACTGTTCATGCATGTGTGGTTGAAGCCAGCTTTCATGTGCTTGTAGTGCAGGTGAATTAAAAAAATAAAAAGAAAAGAGTATCCCAGTATGAAGACAACAAGCTTAGCTTTCGCTGTCTTTTTGTGGGCCAAAGGCTGAGTTTAGATTGGAGCAGTTACATAACTATTTATACCAATGCAAAAATACAGGGTTCCTTACCCTCAAAGGCCTTAAAATGTCGTTTGTGCAAGGATTGCTATTTTGCCATTTTATGAAGTGAAATTTTAACTCTGCTGAAGTCAATGGAAGTCTTGTGACAGGGCCAAGATTTCACCTATGATGTGTAAGTTCTTCAGTCAGACATTTATACACCACCTCGTAAGGGGCCCAACCTTGACTGGGACCTACGAATGTTTGCACTGTAGCAGTCTGTCAGCACATGACCCACCTGCAGGGTGCCTCCTGGTGATGGTACTGGAGAATGTAGCTCATGTGGTCCCCCTGCAGGTGATCAGTACTCTGTCTTTTTCCACGTCATCTCCTGTCCAAGTCTGTTTGCGGGGTCTTAGCCCTCCAGCTAAGCCCTTTGCAATCAACCTCTTCCGGGATATAGTCCAGCTTGTTTCCCTCCTGGCCACTAATTAAACAAGTCAATGGCCAACAAGCCTGTGCTGCTCCTGGCACGTTGGGGGAGCAGGGAATGACCTAGGCTCACCCACTTCTCTGGGCCCCAGCCCAGGGACCCTAAGCGCCTCCTCAGAGGCCTTTTGCCTCCCTCGTCTCCACACCACAATCAATTCCCTGGGCCACTTTCCGCACAACCTCCAGTCACATGCACGTCCTCACCAGCCTGGAGTCCAGCCGCCGCCCGCTCCTGGCTCCTTCCCTGGACACCTGTGGCAGTGGCTAGAGCAGTCTGCTCCTATCAGGATCCCTGGCTCCTGGTCAGCTCCCACCAGTCCATGCACTCAGAGTTCTCTGGGGTTCTGGCTCCCTCAGCCAGCCTGCTAGGGATAAGACCTCCTCCTTGCAGCTCCTCAGGCAGACTCAACTCTGTGCCCTGCTGCCTCCCTTCTTATACTGGCCGCCTGTCCCTGATTGGCTCTGCAGCCCAACCACCCTATTAGCTGCGACTCCCAGGCCCAGTTTAACCCCCTGGGTGCCATAGTGGGGCAAGCGTACCACCACAGTACCATAATTCAAATTATAACTGCATAGTTCACTATTCTCATTCTAAGTAACTTGCTGCATATCACTCAACTGGCACTGCTTGGCTCTCAGTTTTGATTTAGAGAACAAAAAGGTGATTTCCTACCTTACTTATGTTGCATGATCAATAAAAATCATAATCTATCAATACAATATGATGCAAATGGATTGTACTTAGATGGCCTTCCACTGCAATAACTGGATGTTTACAGATTAGAATTAAATACAAACAAACAGGTCCCCAAACTCTGTTCTCGCAGACAAGACCCGATACTACAGTTGCAACTTACATTGACCCAACTTGAGTCAATAAAGGTTGCACTGGGATAGTCCAGGGATTAGTTTGGGGTACCAGCGTCATTGGTAATTAAAGGCGAGTCTACACTGCAATTAACCCACCCCACTTCCCCCATTCTTGGTAGCTGACTTAGGATCCTGGAGCATGGACTGTGGGGGTGTGGAATTGCTGTGTTGATATTAGGACTGGGGCTGGAGCCCAGACTCTGCGATCTTCCCCCACTCACAGGGTCACAGAGCTTGGGATCCAGCCTGAGGTTGAGTGTCTGAACCATGATTTTACTGCCCCACAACACAAGCCCCATGAGCCCATGTCAGCTGATGGGCCAGCTGTACGTTTCTAACTGCAATGTAGACGTACCCAAAGAGCAGAATTTGGTTTGCTGTACAAGACTAGATTTGATACAATAAGCTTGAATTAGTTTTTGAGACCAGAAAGAAAAAATTTCCTCCATGTTTTGGGGGTAATTGGTAACATTATGAACAACAGACATGGTGTGGATTATTCACGTTGCTTTGATGTGTCAGACGGTGGTGGGGAAATCAAGTGAGCCGTAAGAAACACGAGATATGGGGTGTAAAGGATGCCAAGAGATCATTCAACCCTCTGCTCAAAGCAGGACAGAACCATTGCTTTAAGCAACGGTATTCTCCATTTTGATTCAGTTTACCTGTTGATGTACTCGCTGTAATGCATTTGAAAGATCACACACATTTCAAGTTAGCTACACAGAGTAAAATAGTTGCCCCACTGCCATCTATAGGAGTTTGCCATTGACTTCAACGGGCTCAGGATCACTTTCAATATTTTTATGGACTTAATCCACCTCTAGTTGAAATCAACAAAGGTTTTGCCACAGACTTCAAGACGACTCATTCTCTAAAATCAGTGGCTACAGTGGTATGGCTTTTTATGAAGAAAAGTCAGCTGCAGACATCTATAAAATGTTTAGCAGATATGCTAATACTCATGTTCTGTTTTCTTATAGGCAATACTCATGGATCATAACTGTCCCCTTAAAACAAAAATGTATACCCAGAACAACGTCCAGTCATATCCAATGGGTGATGATGAAGAATCTGAAAGTGATGAATAATATAAAAGCCATATTGAGTGTTTGTGTACAAAATGCAGTGTTTCTTGTGAAACATCTCATCCAGAGTATGTTTTAGGTGTACTGTACTTTTAATGGTGAACTAGTAAAGAAACCAAAGGCATATTATTTATTTCCCATGATTATAACGCAGATTGCCAACTGCCTTATAAAGAAAAAATAGCTTTTATAGGGGTTTGTATAGTGTCAAAAATTTATTTTACATATTTAATTTTATTAAATATTATACAGTATATTTTTGATTAACTGTGTAGTTAAATCTGTATAAATATTTGAATCCAAATTATAATTTTCTAAGTCTCATTCATGGACACAGACTAAGATTTCATAGTTTGGACTCATTAGTGGTAATGAGTTCTTGACAGTAAAATGCTTCTATTATCTAATTTATTTCACTGATTAAAAAAATGTGAAGTTCAAAGAACACACAACCTATCCAACTCTCAATTCTTTTCAGTGTACTGTGCTCTTTGATGCACATTCACAAGAGATAAAGTATAGAATTAAGATAGCACTTTATTACCAGTTGCTAAACTCAGGAGTCAGGATCATACAGTGCCATCAATTTTGGTTTCTTTGTAGAGTTCCCCGGCTGATTCCAAAGCTCAGAAAGAGCAAGTTCTGTGGCAGTTTTGGACTAAGTCAATCCAAGCAGTATATACCCTATGACACTGATTTTGCTCTACATAAAATTGATGGCATAGTGAGACCATATAATAAGAAAATAAAATTTATGTTCAGACATACAAATGTGTTGCTAAAAAAGAAAGAAAAAAATGTTTCTGAAGGGTGAGCACTGCTGTAACTTCAGTCACGCTCAACGGCTCCTCCACTAATGGGTGTGGTTGCTAGCTTTAGAAGAAACTGCTTATTGGCTGTTACACAGTAGATACTATGGATTCCAACTGATGTATGAAAGCATGCTTTCATACATTTCCAAGCAGAACAAATAGGGATACATTGAGAGGCCTGTATTTGTTGGCTATGAATCTAAAATAGCATTGGGCCAAGTGAGGAAATAAAATAAGGGCCAAAATCTGTCCTCACATGTATGTTCCCCCGGCCCTTTGGGGGATTACGGTTACATACAATGCTTTTTTTTTTTTTTTTTTTGGTAAACAAATAGGTGCTGGTATTTGGCCAGGGACCTGGGGCCGCTAGTAGTGGTGGCAGGGGCCGGGGCTGCATTGCTGTGAAAAAAGGGTGCCGGGACTCGATACCCCCGAGTTCCATCACGAAAAAAGCCCTGGTTATCATCAAAGTGAAACTGGGTTCTAAAAACAGGGGCCAGAACTGTAGCTGATGTAAACCCATGCCAATTTAGAGCAGCTGAGAAGCTGATACAGGAGATCTAAAATACACAACAAAACCAAAGTCCAAACATTGCCATTGGGTTTTTTGCCCTTTAATGTCGTTTTAGCTAACCAGACATTCTTGGTGGTGGGAAAATTAAACGCAAGAAAAATGGGCTACTAGACTTTCAAGAGGATTAGAGCAGCATGAAGCTGTGACATTTACAACCATTATATTCAGATTTTATTTCTGTCATCTCCACTTTATTTCAGGTATTTCTTACACATTCATTTCAGGATTTTTATGATTTGTTAAGATCATTGCAGTACCACAATATTTTCACTGTTTAACATCTTACTTGCAGGACTCAACTTCAGTAACTTGGACTAAAAATTATTTTACACTGATCTGCCTACATGTCTAGAAACTGTTCATGTGTTCCTTCTGTGTAAAAATGAAATCAAATGATACATTTAGTTAAAATAATAACAAAGGTAAAATGGCTTATTATCAATACCTCTACTTATTTGATGAGAAAGTCTAATGCAGTGAAAATACTGCATTAGACAATCTACAAAACTGCACTGAGAAAAATCAAACTTCTAAAATAAACATTCAACAAAAAAATTAATTTTTTTATCTAGTGTTGCGTACATGTAGTTTTTGTTTGTAAATTAAAATCTATATGTGCCTTCTTTCATGTATCAGCAGATGTTTTATGTACTACAGCAGATACTCTGTTTACATATGGTTTTGTAAAGCGTATTAGTATGGTCAGAAAGCATGGACATGCTGTGAATCAAATTTCACGTATTGCTTTGTTGGTAATTATGCATAAGACTACATAAAATAAATAAAAGGTAAACTAAAGTAAGTCCATGATTTATTGGGAAAAAAACCACACACCCCAGTAACTATCTCACCATATTCTGTGCTGTTATGGTTTGCCACATACCAAGAAGTGGAAAGAAGGTAATCAGAATTTATCTACCTCCTAGGAAAGCAACGTTCAACTCATACCTAGTCTATTTATGATTTCTAACAGGCAAGTTAAATGTTTACACTACAGGAGACAAGATGCCTGTTTATAACTTGCTAATGTAAAATGAGCTCCCAAGCAATCTAACAAATGACTGTTGATCCAAATTTTAATGTTTGTTAATTGTTTTTAAATATTGAAGAGATGTAGTAGAGATTACAAAGTATAAAGGAGACTCCGCTCTAGTGGAGCAGGTGTAAATAAGTAGGAGCTGTGGGACCACTCCACAGAAGGAATGGACTTCTTACAAAGCACGAAAGGTCACGGCACAGGACTTTGACTGTCTGAAAACTGACTTATGCTAGTAATTCATTCTGCATGTGTCTGTCTTTTCTTACATTTTATTGATACATCAGGCTGACAGCATTTCTGTAGCTTCTGACACACTTATAATACAAGAAAACAATTCCTTCCATGTCCCACAAAGTATTTAGAAGAAAAACAGTTTTAATACAACAGAGACAGATTTGGCAATTCTGCTCAACAGTTCCTGCAGTCCATCGCACTGGTTGCAACACCAACTCTATGTAAACAGCCATGCAGAAAAATATCCTTTCTACAGAGTTTTCTTTAAATAGAAGTAATTTGTATTTTTAAAGTTAGCAATTTTTTTTAAACAGCTTCAACTGTGAAATTTAACAATCAATATAGTTGCCTGGCTAAGCAGTGGTAGATATGAAATTCATGTCCTGACTAGTGAAATGAGTAAGAAATGTGGTCTGCATATTATCACTCTGAGTTAGTTGGGGAATTTGGATTTTGCAATGTGTAAGTGGGAGCAGGAAAACAAGTTGTCAGAATTTGTCATGGCCTTGAAATTTATACCTAAACAATTCTCTGCCTTAAAATGTTTTCATCATACACATCTGAAGATCAGTTTAGAAAATCAAACTTCAGCCCCAAGAAAAAGGTAAGTCTTCTACTTTATGTTTTTCTAAACATTTGTGTTTGATGTCAATTATTCCATAGAATTTATTGCTCTGAAGTTGGAACTGTAATACTAACATTTACATTTTAACTAGCATACAGTATATTCATCTGGGTGAAGTGCAATCACTACGTGCATTGATCAGTATATTGTTTAAGTTCATACATTTTAGATAACATATGCCCTTGGAAATGGAGCAACTTGCATCAAGAAAAGGGTAGAAAGTCCTGCTCATTGGATTGATTTTTACATTTTTGATCAATGTTCACATTGCTACAAAAACCCCAAGAAACAGCTTTCTGGGAGAGACCCATAAAGAGAGATTCAGGGGGTCAAATCCGTCCTCTTCAGGTGAGGTAAGAGTGCAGAACACGTGGAATCAACCTGAAACTGTGGCTCAACATACCCCCTCATGGGGTTTCTAGTCAGTATGACCTATCACTCTGTTCCCAGCACACCCACACGCCATGGAGAGAATGGTCACAATGGAAACCCTCTGTATGATCTCTCTGTCCCCCCATCTCTTGACTCATACAATAGATCCACAAAAATTCTGCTGTACTTTGGGTTATCTGTGGCCATGTAGGAACAGATGGATTTAATCCAAAATCAATATATTAACAACTCAGTAGTACTTCATGGCTGTAACTATATTTACCTTTAACCACATGGGAAACTTTGAAAAACATTCTGTTTAGGAATCAATCTGTTGCTGTCATTTAGTGTATTTTTCTATCCCTATTTCCTCTAAAAATATTTGTTGCTTAACCGTTTATGTGCTTTCCACTCACCTTCCTGTAGTCCTAACTGTTTGTTTATAACAAAGTACACAGTTCAAGGGAATAGAGATGGGGAATTTGCAGGAGGAACAGATCAAGTGAGTTAGGCCTTGTACCCACTACAGCCTTATTTGCTGTAACCCTTCTTACCGCGTGAGCTGTAAGGCTGAGAGCGCACACACACAAATATTGCTTGTTGTGTGGTGACAGCCCTCTTGCTGCACAACAGGTAAACCACCTAAACAAGAGTGGTAAATGTACTGCAGAACAGGTGTACAGTGTGTGTGTACGCTCACTGCGCTTTAGACAGCCTCCAGAAATGTCCCAGAGTGCCAATCAAGACCACTCTGGGACACCGGAGCTGTCATACTTGTCAATTTCGAAATTGACAAAGCACTGGGGTTCCTAGCTCCCCGGCAGGCTGCAGAGCTCAAGCCACCGGGGTTGCCGGCTCAGCGGCATCGGAGGTTCCCCAGTGGCAGCAGGGCTCCAGCCGCTGGGGTTACTGGCTCCCCCACAGCACCGGAGCTCCATTGCCAGACCAAACGCTGGCTGCTACAGTGCATGGTGGGATAGGTGCCCATCACGCACTGCTCCTTGCAACGAAAATTCAAAGGAGCATGTCAATGCTCCTTTTCATTACAAGGAGCGCTGTGTGGATGGGGGAAAGCGTTATATTATAATGCTTTCCTTGTCCTGCAATAACTTTATTGCGGGACAAGTATGTAGTGTGTACATGGCCTTAGTAAACTGCAAAAATCTTGTTTTTGAAGAAAAAAAATGTTACAGGGAATAAAAAAATAAAGGACAAGGAAGAAAAAAACCACAGGTCAATAGAATTGTTGCTAAATAGAATGGACCAGCCTGTTCCCTGGTGTGACTCCACTTACTGTCTTTACCAGTAGTAGAAGTATTACAGTTTTGTTTGTATGGTGCCTTGAGGTACTAATCAAAGACGTGAGCCTTAATTTGCTAGGCGCTGTGCAAACAATGATTGAGCAACATCATGAATTTATTTGGCCCGATGATTTTGAAAAGTTTCCATACTTGTTAAATTATGCTGAGTGTAATCAAAGTGCAAATCCTAAATACAGAAAACTACAGTATAGGCCAATAAATACAAGCAATTAGTAATTCTACTTTTCTATAAACATGTATTCTTTTCCCCTCAAAGGTACTGTGCTCTCTAATCTACCATACCTGATATTAATATTTTTAAAATATTGCATCACAGTAGTTTAACACAGTGCAAAGAAGTAACTGATAATTTAGCAAAACTATTTTATTAAAGCTTGTTCTCACGATAAAATCATAGCCAACAAAAATCATATCAGGCAGAGTTTCTATAAATATGTGTAGCTGCCACCTATCTACATATCATTAAGTCACATATATTCTCATTTTCATTGGTATTCTTTATTTTCAGTTATTTACAGGAAAACAAAGATTACATTAGGAATGTAGTATTACAGCTTTTCCTCAAGAGTCAGTGTTTACTGTAATTAATGCCAGATAAAATTTTTATATTTTTCTTATCACTCAATTTCAACTATTTTCCCCTCACCCCAGTCAACATATTTAAAAATATTGCACTACATTTAATTTATATTTTACAATCATCATTAGCAATGTTATATGAAGAAAATTATATCCAGTTTTTCATATCCATTGTATTACATGGTTATATAATTTAAAACCTTGAATGTTTCTGAAACCACAATTTATGTTATTTCTGCAGGTACTTCATGTCTGGCAGAATTTAATTACGTACCTGAATATATTTGAAAGCTCTTCTGGTAATCCATAATGAGATTTAGTCCAGATCACCACCAATGGTGAGCTACTCACAAAATAAAATGGGAAAGACAAGTACAGGGTTAAACAACTGTTTTAGTTATTAAGAAGATTTTATGTTGTGAGATTATTTGCAGAAGCAGTATTTTAAAAAGTGTAATACATGCCTATCTGAGCCTGGATAGTTGTTTTCCACATGTCAACTAAATAATCATCAGGTGCCCCAGAATTTCACAAAAAAGTGTGAGTAGTTGCATGAGGGCAAGTAATTGATTTTATTTAAAATTAGTTTTTTCCTGTTTTTCCCCCCTATTGTTTCTTGTTTTTGTTCATCACAAATAAGTGGGAGGCAAATTTAAGAGTACTGTGTTAGTGGCTGCCTGACAATTTAAATCATTAACAAAAAAACAACTTAACCATATTAGCTTCATCGCTGTTTGCACCAAGGCCTGTTTGCTACAATCAATGATCTAATATAGTACCTAAAATAAAGATGAAAACAATACATGGTCTATCTATATATGAACAAGATGAAATCTCAAGACACATTTATAATAAATCAATAGGAATATCATACTTAGCTAGATGATGCTAAGATCCAAAACGTACACACAGCACAAGACCAGATGGTTCTTTTCAAAAAGTGCTGGCCAAAATTTCTTCTCCCCTCTGCTGGACTGACTTGTTTTGATTCAATGCAAAGGTGTTATACAGTACATAAAGCATTACTTTGCTGAGTAAGATAGTCTTTTGGCTTAAATTCCAAAGGGGGAGCCGTGTTAGTCTAGGTTCAGCAAACAAACAAGGAGTCTTGTGGCACTTTTAAAGACCAACAAATTTATTTATTGCATGAGCTTTCAAAATGAATAAATTTGTTAGTCTTTAAAAGTGCCACTAGACTCCTTGTTTGTTTTGACTCTAACTGTTTCTTCTGGTTGAGCAGCTGAATGCAGTTCCACAACGCATGGTGATACCAGAAATGTTGAGATACACTTAGCATGTAGTGATTCTGTTTAAATCTGAAGTTTAATTTTGTCCTTAGAATCTGTGGGTGGAAAATAAACCTTAACGCTTTGGAAATCTTAAACATCCTTGCATGCCTTTTCAAGAAGAGTTTTAGAACTGCCAGTTTTCTTTAGTGGGTTAAAATGTGATTATATTCTATAAGGCTGCCAGCTACTTTTAGCTTAATAAAAATAATCTTGCTACTTTTGCCGGCATAGTCCAATAAAATTACTAACCGTATTGGTGTGTACTTATGTATTATATTCAAACAGGACTTAATGTCCCAAGGTTCTAAGGAGGAAATATTTTGTTTGGTACAGCATCACTATATTTCAGATTAGCCATAACTTTTGAAAAGTTATCTGTGTTTAACCAAAGTATAGAAAACAAGCAACTTGATATGTAATAATACTTTTACTAGATAGTCATAACAGACAAAATAAAAGCTACAGGGTTTATTTTCATGATGCATTTAGCAAAAAATACACAACTATTTAGAAGACATAAATCAATGCAACATGATCAAAATTTCAAAACCTGGTCCCTCAGTGACTGATGGGTTGTCATCAGTTTAGGCATGCAGCAAGCTCACAATGTTTTCATCGTATAATAGAAATTAAACATTTCAAAAATCCTGAAGATTTCATGTTCAAAATACTAATTCAAAAACAACAACAAAAAGTCAATAATGCATGAAGGACACCAGACATATATTAACATGAAATGTTAGTTTACATAATTAGGAAAAAAAGTAAAAATAAATTATTAAAAATAAACTCCCAGTATAAACCCAAAAATGTAGCTTTAACACAATTTGAACCAGCCAGTTTAACAAAATGGTGATGACTGTAGCTGGAAAAAGAACCTCTACAAACCTTACTCTTACATAGGCAAATAACCGTGATGAAGAGGTCATGTACATTGTACAAGTGTTTAATTAAATTTTGACTTATCTGATTTTTTTTTGATTAAGTGCAAAGTATTCTTTTCAGTCCATCCTTCCAAAAGGCAAATATGGAACTATCAATCTGCTGAATGAGGAGTGTCAAGCGGTTCTTCTGATATGCTGTTGAATGTTGGAGCCTCTGTCGCACTGACATCTTCATGATCCACTTCTTCTGCAGCACTTGTGTCTTCTGCATATTTAGTCATTTTTCTGGATTGCTGGTCTACAGGTGCATTTTCCAGAGATTCTATATCCTCAATGCCTGCTCTGTAGTGGATCATAAGCAGCGTAAGGGCTTGCAGTCTTTCACCTGACTTAGCCAGTGCAGCAGAAATTAGTGCTTTTTTCCTTGCATCAGCTGTCTCTTTTTCTTCTCGAATGAGTGAATTATTATTTTCCAGCTCTTGGTCTATTTCATTTTGCAGCTTATCCAACATGAACTCTAATTTCTGGAACCTTTCCTCTGTAGGCAAGCTTTTATAGAGGTCACGGCCAATTTCTTTTACTGCAACGAAGACATTATCATCTAGTCCTCCCTCCTTTCTTGCTAACTTTATCCCTGTGCTAGTTGCACGTTTTGAAGGACTAGTTGGACCGCTAATTTCAGTATCGCTGCTTTCATTATCTGAAGTGTTTGGAGTGTGCTTTGGTGACGGTTCTACAACCTCCATCCCTGGTTCAGCAAGACGACTTTTAGGGACTTGACGAAGATTTAACAAACGGGTACTTGTGTTGATGATATGTCTGGTTAAACCTGTAGTTCTGTTCACAGATTTAGATTCTGAATCAACACGAGAGGATACAGCTTGAGGAGCTTCCTGTCCTTCCATCCTATAACTTCCCACAGTTCGCTCAAGTCTCTTTTCAGCTCCTACACAAAATGGAGTTTCAGTTAAACATTTTTCTTGACATTTTTTATGACAAACATAAGCACAGAGCACGCACTGAGAAGCGGCTTTAGTCCAAACTTTCTTTTTGCAGTAGTCACACCAGGTAGGGTTTTGGAACTGGGTATCTTGAAAATTATGCTTGTTTTCAGTAAAAATCATTTGTCCCAGATAAGGATCGTCTTTCTGAAGTGCATGAACTTCTTCTACCAAATTACATTCCCTTTCTTTCTCCAGCAAAAAACTTGAGTCTTCAGGTTCACCTTCTTTTAGATATTTAAAGTGTAAAGTTATATCACCATAGCAAAACTTTTCATTGAATCCCTTATGCACTGTCAAATTGCGCAATGCAGTTCTAGTGACTGCTGCTTTAGGTGCAGGAGCATTTAATCTAAGTGTTCTAAGGTATTCCATGGATGATGTAGCTATACAATCTAAAGCAATTTCTTCAAGTTTTATGCTTATGTGTCCTAAACAGATAAGACCACCCATTTTGAAAGGGTCTCTGCACCAAAGTGCGACATTAAGGTACTTATGGTATCCTTCCACTTCAAATATACAAGAAGATGCTCTTATTCTCGCCCATCGACCTTGTCGATTGCGATAAGGAATTTCTGGAGATTCCCATGTGTGATGGTCCTCCCCACTTTCCTTTGAACTACGTGAATTTTCTGAAATTGTATCTTTTACTATTTCTGGTTTTGTTATTGTGGGTTTTGATATCACTGTGTCTTCCACTTGATCAGTATTTTTTGTTGCCTTTTCTGTGCATTTATCACCATTGTTTGCAGGTGGAGGAGGCCTTTCTGGTTTTTCAGATGATATGTCCCCAGTTTCTAACAGATTTTGAGTTTCACTAGAAGGCAAAGTAAGTTTAATTTGAGGCCTAGGTGGTATAGGAGGTTTAGTACTGCTCCCTTGAGGTGGTCTAATGGATTGTTGTGATGTGTCTTGACCTTCAGAATTTTTGGGCACTACCAGTTTGGCTCCATCTTTTGGTTGTGTTTTTAAAGTTGCCTGATAACTTCCTATATGTAGCTTGCGATTTAGAATTGGAGATATTGTTCCAAGTGGTTTAGTAGCAAATGTTACAACTGAACGTTTGGGACTCTGACTTGTTGACATCTCTTCTTTGAGCTCTGGTGACTTTATCTCGCATGCCAAATCTTCAAATTCTGAATCCAGTTCTTTGTTTTCAGCATCTGCTGAAACACTAACCTGGTCCTCTTCTGGGTTTGTCAGAAAAGTAGAGTCTTCTAAATGTCCAAAACCATCCTGTAGAGCTGCACCATGCTGATTATAACCAACAGGCCTTTCATAGAACACTAAAACTCTGTCGCCAGCCTGTTTGATAAGCTTTAGCACTTGAACAGTTGATGTGATTTTAACTCCTATTTAAAAATAAAAAACAAAACAAAAAATGGTTACTAACCTTCTGTAATTGTTATTCTTTGAGAGGTGTTTCTCATGTCCATTCCAAGTAAGTGTGCGCGCACTGCATGCACAGTTCGCTGGAAGGTTTTCCCCTAGTGGCACTCATAGGATTAACTCTAGTGCTCCCTGGAATGGTGTTTCATGGCTCCCTATATAGGGAACTACCAACACCCACATCTTCAGTTCCTTCTTGCTGGTTGGCTCTGACTGAGGGGAAGGTGAGTAAATCTTGGAATGGACATGAGCAATACATCTTGAAGAACAACAGTTACAGAAGTTACTAACTTTTTTTTTCTTCAAATGCTTGCTCATGTCCATTCCAAGTAGGTGGCTCCCAAGCCAGACCATAAGAGGTGGGGTCAAAGCTCAAAATCCCACAGATTGAAGTACTGTTCTGCCAAAAGTGGCATCATCTTTGGTGTGCTGGGTAATAGCATAGTGTATGGTGAAGGTGTGAATAGATGACCATGTTGCTGCTCTACAGATGGCCTGGATCTGTATCTGGGCCTGGAAATGTCTAAAGATGCCTGTGCTCTGGTGGAATGGGCTGTTAACATTGGGGCAGGAACATTCACCAAGTCATAACAAGTCCCGATGCACCAGGTGATCCACAAAGAGATCCATTGAGAAGAAACAGATAGCTCCTTCATTCTGTCTGCCATTGCTACAAAAAGCTGTGGTGTTTTCCTGAATGGTTTGGTTCTCTTGATATAGAAAGCCAAGACACACACGACATCCAGCAAATGCAGTCGACATTCCTGACTATTAGCATGTGGCTTCGGGGAGAAGACCAGGAGGGAAAAGTCCTGGTTCACATGGAGCTCTGAGACATCTTTTGAAAGAAAGCTGGTGAAGACAAAGCTGTACCTTGTCCTTAAAGAAAGTTGTATACAAGGCATTCTGAAATGAGTTACTGCCACTAAGAAGGCCACAGGTAGAGAAGTGAGCATATTGTCAGGGGTTCAAATGGTGGTCCCATTATCCTTGCTAGAATGAGATGGAGGACCCAGTGGATTGGCTGGCATGGAGAAGGGTATAGTTTACTGAACCCCATCAAAAAATGCCCCACCAAGGGGTTAGCAAAGATCAAATACCAAATAACCTGCTTCCCAGGGATGGAACACTGAAATAGCTGTCAGGTGGACACAAACTGACAATTCAGGTAGACTTTGTCACTTCAGATGTAGTGATAGTTTGAAATTGTTGGAATTGATGCCAGTGTGGGCTGGAAGTCCTTTTGGGCAGCCAAATTGAAAGCCTCTTCCATTTTGCTAGATAAATGGCCCTTGTGGAGAGTTTCCTACCACTGAGGACCACCTCTCTAGTAGATTATGAGCATGTCAGCTCCAGGGAGTTCAACCATGGAGCTTTCACATTGTGAAGTGAAGAGATTCAAAATTTGGAAGTTGCTGTATTCCTGAGTGATCAAATCTGGGACTAAAGGAAGAGTGATTGGGGTTTCTACTGAGAGGTTGAGGAGCTCAGTGTACCACTGCTGATGAGGCCAGGCAGAGGCTATAAGAATCATGGCAGACCTTTTCTGTTTGATTTCAAGAGGACCCGGTAGATGAATAGGGTAAGTGAGTAGGCATATAACAGCTGACCTGTCCATAGGATTAGAATGGTGTCCATGACGGACCCCAGGCTGTGATTCTGGAAGAAGCAGAACCATAGGCATTTTCTGTTGAGTAATGTAGCAAATAAGTCCGTGTGGGGAACACTTCACACCATTGGAAGATGCTGCTCAACACATCTGGGTGAACTGATCACTTGTGACTGAAGAAAGATCTGCTGAATCATCCAATGCATTCTGAGATTCAGGCAGGTAGGATGCTTCCAAATATATCAAATGAGTGATGCAGAGGTTCCAATGCCTGAGGACTTCTTGGCACAGGGGAGAGGAGCGCGCTTTACCCTGTCTGCTTATATAGAACATCACTGTTGTATTGTCTGTTAGAAGAGATACTACCTTGCCTTCCAGGAGACCTTGGAAGATTTGGCGGACCAGAACCTCAATACCTTGACACTGATGTGAAGAGTTCTGCACAGGACTTAAAACCTTGGGTCCTGAGCCCCCTTAGATGACCTCCCCAACCCACCTCTGAAGTGTCCGCCACCACATATAGTGTGGCCGTGTGCCCGGGGCACCAAAAACGGGACCCTTGCATATGTAATGTAAGGGTTGACCCCTCCACATATAATTTGAGGGTTACATCACTATTCTAGGGTCTCCAGCACTGAGGGGGGGAAGCAAGATTACTTTGTCTATGTCGACCTGAGCTGGATGGTAAATGGAGACTAGCCCTGCTTGTACAGACCTGAGGCATAGCCCTGCGTGTTGTATAACTGAAGAGCATTCCGCCACATACCCCAGCAGTTTTAGGCAATTCCGAGTCATAGTATGGGGATAACCTTTCAAATCCTCTGAGATACCTCAGGGGGCCAGAAAACAAGTCTCCGAGAGGGATGCCTTGGCTCAATTGGAGTCCAGCACAGCCCTGATGAATTCCATGCAGTAGGGTGACAACAGAGTCCTGTGGCACTTTTAGGATATATTTGTACTCTCCTGTTCCTTAGAAAAGCTGTAACCACTGCCATGCATTTAGTGAATACATGGGTGGAAGAGCTGCAGATAGAAGGGGAGGATCATGAACTGATGATGGGTCTAACTGACTACAAATTGGAGAAACCTCTTGTGGTCCAGGAAGATGGCCCGGTGGAAATATGCCTCTGTTAAGCTGAGGAAGGCATACCAATTGCCCAGTTCCAGAGAGGATAATAGAGGCCAAGGAGACCATGCAGAATCTCAGTTACTGCATTAATCTGTTGAGGGATTTTGCAGGTCGAGAATAGGACAAAGGCCACCCTTGGAAATAGCAGGAGTAGAATCCCCTTCCCCTGAGTTCCCAAGAACCTCTTCCACTGCTCCTACTCTTAAAAGAGCTTCCATGTCCTGCTGAAGAAGTTGCTCGTGAAAAGAATCTCTGAGAATGGCGAGGGACAGTGGGAGATGGGAAGGTGGGAGAGATGAAAATTGGATTATATACCAGTTTCACTGTACATAGAATCCAATGATCTGACGTGATCTGGGACCATGCATGGTAGAAGTGCCAGTTTGAAAATAAAGGGAAAGGCCGATCAGAGACACAGATTGGTGTGCCGTCCTTGGGTGCAACCTCAAAAGTTTTGCTTGACCCTAGGACTGCCTTGTCTAGAATCCTGGCTAGAGAAGGGTTGTTGAGGCCTCCTTATATTACTCTGTCCCTTCTGTGGTTGGGATCCTGTGTTGGTTGGCCTTGGTAGAACTGAGGCATGGGTTGTGTCCTGAAGTACTACTTCTGGTCGCCGGGGTATACAAGCCCAGGGACTTTAGTGTGGCTGAGAATCTTTCAAGTTACACAGCTTGGAATCAGTTTGTGAAGATTCTGTATGGTAAGATGGACTTCATGCAGGAGATTCAAGGCCTGGAGCCAGGAGCTTCTTATGGTTATTTCTGAAGACACAGTCTGAGCCGCTGCAACCGCCACATCTAAGGCTGCCTCAAAGTAATGTCTTTGTCATTTTCTGACCCTCCTTCACCAGGGCAGTGAATTCAGTTCCGTACTTCGGTGGTACTGATTCTGTGAACTCTTGCATGGACTTCCAGGAATTAAAGACATATCTGATGAGGATGGTCTGTTGATTTGCAATCTGAAGTTGGAGTCCCCAAGTGGAGTACACTGTGCTTCTGAAGAAGTCCAATTTCTTAGCATCCTTAGCCTCCAGTGTGGGGCCTTGCTGATCTTGCCTCTCATGCTTCTTGGTGGCTGCCACCACAAGTAACTGGGGAAAAGATATACTTGTGCTCTTTTGAAGGCAAAGTACTTTTTTCTCTACCTTCTTTGCAGTGGGAAGTACAGAGGCAGGTGTCTGCCATAAAGACGTTGCAGTCAACTGGATAGTCTGCCAATGGCAAGGTGACCCTGGAGGGACTCTCTGGGCCAGAATGCCCACCACAGGATCTTACTCCTTCTGTGACCTCCTCTGCCTGGAGACCCAAGTTTTGTGCCACCCTGTGAAGCAGCTCCTGGTGAGCTCTGCTATTGTATGGTAAATGGGTGGTCAGCACTCCTGCTACCAGTTCATCTGGGGATGAGGAGAATGATGCTCTAATTGATGCTTTCCACATTTCCTACCCTTTTGCACTAAAGAGGTAGCGCAGTGCTGGTTCTCTGTCCTCCATGCCAAGGTAAAAAAGACTGTGTCGAGCCTGGTGCCAGTGTTGGAGCCTTTCTTGATGTCATGTGGTGGGCTCCCTGCAGAGTGGGATAGCCAGGCCCTGAAGACTGAGGCAAATTATTGCAGCATCCCTCACTGGGAACCCTGAGCCTGGTAGAATGCTCACAGGCTCCAGAATTGCCATTGGGCTGGCATCTGCCACAGCAGGGGCCAATGTATCCAGAAGGGGTCCACCGCCTCCGTGCTCTGACACTTGTTGGTGTGGTGCTGACACCTCCTTGATGCATGTGACTCTGCCTTGGTGTAGGAGAAAAACTGCTCATTCCCTTGGGACTATGGAGGCGCCGGGCTGAAGATCAATGCCATAGGGAGTGTGACCACATCTTCATAGTATGTTGGCCCCTGGATGACATTGTGGCTCTTCTCAGTGCTGGCTCCTGATCCCAGTCATGCCTCAGTGGGAGCAGAGGGGCTCTGCCCTTGATAAGGTCCCTCACCACCTCAAAAGTTTCAGGAGTGGAAGGAAAGTTCTTAGGCAAGTCCTCCTCATGCCTGTCTTTTTATGGAAAGTCTAACAGGCCCAGACGTGACAAACCCCTGTGCAGGGCCAGAGCCAATAGTCCTCGATCACCGATGATCTTGGCAGTGGCAAGAAGCCCTTGCCCATTTTCTTGCGTCACTTTCTTGCACCACGGGTGTGACAGTGCCCCATCTCTCCACATGCTGAGTCCTTTGATGCCAGGGAGGTATGCTAGCACTGTGAGTTTCAGGACATTGAGTCCTTCCTCAGCACCACTTAGACTCATAAACTTTAAGGTCAGAAGGGACCAGTACGATCATCTAGTCTGACCTCCTGCAAAATGCAGGCCTCAAGGCCTCACCCACCCACTCCAGCAATAGGCCACCAACCTATGACTGAGTTATTTAACTCCTTATCATGATTTAAGGACTTAAAGATACAGAGAATTCACCGGTAGGTGAGCCATGCCCTGTGCTACAGAGAAAGGCGAAAACCCCCCCAGAGCCCAGGCTTCATCAATGCTGGTGCACTCTGCATGGATACTGAAATTCAAGGCCCTTGCTCTGCTAGGCCCTGTTCCATAAGGTGGAAGGATGACTCCATCAGTAGGAATTTGAACATCTGGCTTCTTTCTTTCTGGGTTCTGGAAGCCTCTTCAGATCTTGCACTAGTCCCAGCAGTTAGCCTCTCTTAAAACAGGATGAGTGGTGATTGTACCTGGGCTTAGCCTCCTTACAGGAACCATTGGCCTGAAGCCAGGCATGCCCCATCCCCAGGGTGTGCAGGGGAAGAAACAAATAAATGGTAATTATTCCTATTCTAAGACTATATTAACTAATTAAATATTTAACAGCTCTTTTACACATACGTCTAGAAGACAATGAGGAAGCTTGCAAAGCAAGACAGCTATGTTCCAGCGACCTTCACAGGTGGTAAGAAGAAACTGAAGAGGCAGAAGGTTGGCAGGGCCCTATATAGGGAGCCATGAAAGCACCACTTAAGTGCAGGGGCATGTGACCAGAAGAAAGTAGTTCAGGAAGCTGCAGACGCTCCAGTTACCATGGCAACTATCATGTTAGTGATTCTTGGCTGGTTGCTTCCTCAACTTACTGCTTCTGGCCATGTGACTGGAAGCAGGAAGTTTGGGTAGCGAACTGCTGAAAGCTGCCTGACACTCCAAGCTTGAGCAGAGCATTGGCAACAGAAGCAACCGATTGGGTGGGCCTGCTTTCAAAGTGGATCAGCTGTGGTCCACCCATAGCTATACCCATGCCTCAGGGGGCATTAGAGCTAACCCTACAGGTACCACTAGGAAAAGACCTTCTAGCGAACTGCGCACACAGCGCACACACACCTACTTGGAATCAACATGAGCAAGCACTTGAACAAAAATCAGCAAACTTGAAAGAAACAAATGCTATGTGTCCAAAAGCAAGTAGATGAATTCATTTAAATCTGTAATATTTCGTAATAATTTATTACTACTAAAGGGAAACAGTCAAGCCTTTATGATAAAAAGATCCCAACTGAAAAGTGGTAATAGTGGGATTCTTTTCATGATTCTTACTGAAGTAGAACAATGTGGGGGTGGGGGGAAAAGAATAACTGATAAAAACAGTTTAGTATGAAATTAAAAACGAACAGGCACACTCTGGGTTTTTTTTAGTCGTATTTAGCACTCAGACACTAGCGTGTACTTGCCTTGGAAATATACATAACTATAATAATAAAGGTAGCATCATGCTAATAAACAAATCACTTCCAATACTTTAACACAGGGGTTTTAAAAATCTTTTTACTCGGGACCCAGTTGAAAAAATATCATGTATGCTCGCGATCCAATAATTACAACTTTGAACAATGCATTCTAGTCTTTCAGCGGCAACAGCAGGGGGCGCCGCAACCCAGTACGGGAGGGTCTGTGACCCAGTACTGGGTCCCAACCCGTGGTTTGAAAACCACTGCTTTAACAGCAGCATGTAGGCACAATGGCCAGATCCTCAGGTGCACGCATGGTAGGAGGATGTGAAAATGGCTCTAAGCCTCCTTTCTATTTTCCTGATGCTGGATCTCCAGCAAATAGCTTAGACTGACATTTAAACATAGCTCTGTTTCAGATTGGTACTTAAGGATGTGCTTAATTTAAGTAGGTAAGTAGTCCCATTAGGTCCCATAGTCAGTGAAATCAATTAGTGGTGGAATGATGGCTATACCAGCTTTATGCCAGTCAAGAATTCTGGTGTGCTCAGGCAATCCTCAGCTGCCTGACTGAGGCAGTTTTAAATCCCCTTTAGACCACTAAAGCAAAGCAGTGACAATTTAGGAAGGGTCCCAGATCTGGCGTATTATGTTTTTTGGTTTAACACTATATTGTAGATCAGTTTATCGTTCCATGGGTCATCAACAGAAGTAAGCTCTGGGATCTGAATCACTGGTCTTCGCGGAACCCAAGTACATGAGCATCTAATTCAGGGTTTGGCCTTGTTTGAAACCCTAACATGCCCCATTGTTGAAGCATGGAACTGGGTTAATGGTGACCTGAAATGGTTTAAATAATTATCTGGCTCATTCAGAATGTCTTAGGAAAATAGTAAATGGTGACTGATGACCTGGCTCTGTAAGCAAGGCCTTATCCGGCTTGCCTCAGCAATCTAAACAATTCAGCCTATTATTTTATAATAACTGGATACTGAATTTTCTGTTCAATTCAACCTAACATTTGCACATATCTATTTAGACTTTGTAAAGCGAGAGTTGAATTCCATTTTTAATTGTGGTCTGTGAGCTCAGGTGTCATTTTAGGACAACATACTACCCTCAATCCACATCAGGATTCCCAGCAATGTCAGCAGGAGATTTGAAGAAAGATCAAAAGGGCACATTGTGGCTTTTGTACAGCAACTAAACTTTTAATTAGCATTAGCCAAAATGTTCAAAACTAGGTGCCTAAAGTCAGGCTCCTCTAAGTAATATTTCAGCTCCTAAATAAAAGAGGGCTGATGGTCAGAGGTGATCAAAACCTACAGCTCCCAACATAAAACTGGTACCTTCACACTCAACAAATATCCCTAGGTCATGTTTCAGTTGTATGGGATTATTTCATGTAAAAAATAACTTCATATTTGTGCTAGCAATTCAAAGTCACACTGAATTTGGAAGACAGAAACATTCTATTTTGCCTTTTAAGTCTGCAGATTTTATAGTAAATCATTATGGATGTGTCTACACTTACTAAAATTAGTTCAAATTAGTTAGTTAGTTCGAACTAACTAATTCAAACTAATTTTAGTTAGTTCAAATTAACTTATCGAACTAAGCAAGTGCCATTCATGTTCAAATTAGCGATTTCCACTGAATTCAATGGGCCGGTTAGTTCGAACTAACATGGCCACATTGGTTAATTCGAACTAACTAATTCGAATTAACCCTTACTTACTGTTTTATACAGTATTTTGTAAGAACAAACCACAATTTTTTTTAAATTTTTTTTTTTTTTAAAAACAAATGGCATGCTTACTTACCTCCAATAGCTATAAGTCTATCTCCCCGTTGGAGATCAGCAGCTGCTGCAGGTGAATTTGGTGTAACAGTTTCAATAACAACATGTCCTCCATCCTCATCTTTGGATGGCACCAGACGGAGAGTGAGTCCAACGCTTTGTAAATTCCCTTTAATTAGTTCTGCCTGGAAAGCAAAGATGTTACATTTGTTAGAATACAGTGGCTAGCTGACAACTGTTCAATGATTAGTTACAATCATATATTTATGGAATGAAAATAATGATAAAATAGGGATTACAAACCACAAAATATAACAATTGATGTTTTGACTGTACAGGGATCCACTTCACTTCAGCACGCACCCGATCAGATTCTATATTCACCATTTGCCACGCCAGTTAATAGTTGGGGGGAAAAGGAACTAAAATCTCAACACTGTATGTACTGCAACTACTATATTAAAAGGTAGTGTAAGAAATTCCCATTTGTATATACGTTTATATTTTAAAATATTGTACATAATACACATGCCAGATCCTCAGTAACAGCTAACTTGTACAAATGTAATTCAGGAGGGAAATGGACCTTTGTAATGCTCTAATCCTGCTGAAGCTGGGTGCAGGCTGCTATCCTTTACTTATTCCTGTGTATTTTTAGTATGACTTCAATTTTATGGTAACAAGACAAACCATTCACTTTTCGACTGGATGAGGGGAAAATAGTGAACATGATATACTTTGACTAGCAAACCTTTTGATATGGTCTCCCACAACATTCGTATCAGCAAGTTAAAGACGTATAGGTTGGATGAATGGACTAGAAGGTGGACAGAAAAGTGGCTAGATCACCAGGCTTAACAGGTAGTGATCAAGAGCTTGATGACTAGCGGGCAGCCGGTAACAAGTGGAATGCCGCAGGAGGAGTTGTTGGAGCCAGCTTTGTTCAACATGTTCATTAATGATCTGGAGGATTCGATGAACTGCATCCTCAGAAAGGTTGCAAATGTCACTAAGGTGGGGCAGTGGTAGATACCCTGAAGGATAGGGATAAGATACAGAGTGACCTAGACAAATTATAGGACTGTCCCTCCCCACCCCCCAAAAAAAATCTGATGAGGTTCACAAGGGCCTGCATTTAGGATTGCAGAATCACATGCACTGACACAAACTGGACACCAACAGACTAGGCAGCAGTTCTGCAGAAAAGGACGTGGGAGTTACAGTGGACAAGAAGCTGGGTATGGGTCAACAGTGTGCCCTTATTGCCAAGAAGGCTAATGTCATAATGGGCTGTATTAGCAGGAGCACTGCCAGCAGATTGAGGGACATAATCATTCCCCTCCCTTCAGCACCGGTGACGCCACATTTGGAGTATTGTGTCCATTTTTTAACTCCTCACTACAGAAAGGATGTGGACAAATTGAAGAGAGTCCATCAGAGGGAAACAAAAATGATTAGGGGGAGTGGAATACATGACTTATGAGGAGACGCTGAGGGAACTAGGTGGAGTTTGACTGCTTAATTTGGGGAGACTAGGTGTAGGGAGGTTAGATAGGTATGTCTAACTTCCAGACTTAGTGATTGTTAGTGGTATTCAAATATATTACAGTGGAATGGCGAATCGGGGTCACTGCCCCTGCCCTGAGCCTTGGGTGGCCTGCACTTCTCACTGGTGTGTGCTCCAGCCAGTACCCTGGCAGAAATTGACTGCCTCCTGGCTGGTCCCTGTTCCCAGTTCAGGAGGTGGGCAATCAGGCTGCCCGCAACCTCTCCAGGCTGGTCCTGGTGCAAAGTTTGAAGGGCAATGCCGCTGGTGTGCCCCTATCCCCCAACTCCCCCCAATGGAACAAGGCTTGTTTAGTCTGCAGAAGAGAAGAATGAGAGGGGATTTTATATCAGCCTTTAACTACATAAGAGAGGGTTCCAGGGAGGATGGAGCGAGGCTGTTCTCAGTGGTAGTAGATGACAGAACTAGGAGCAATGGTCTCAAGTTGCATTGGAGGAGCTGTAAATTAGCTATTAGGAAAAACTTTTTCACTAGGAGGGTTGTGAAGTACTGGAATGGGTTATCTAGGGAGGTGGTGGAATCTCCATCATCAGAGGTTTTTAAGATGTAGCTTGACAAAGCCCTGCCTGTGATGATTTAGTTGGGGTTGGTCCTACTTTGAGCAGGGAGCTGAACTAGATGACCTCCTGAGGTCCCTTTCAAACCTAATCTTCTTTGAGTCCCTGCTACTTTGTATGTACTACAACATTTGGCTATCTACTGTACTTCTGTATACTTCTGTATTTCTGTCCATTTGAGACACTGCACGTTCCTGTAGGTCCAGTCTCTCAGCTTGAAGTACTGAAATTTAATTTGCTTTTTTTCTGAGGACTGAGACACAACTGCTGTTTGCAGAAATCCTCTAAAGGAAATTTTTCATTTGCTTTTAATTTACTGAGTTTAGGTAGGCCGTTCTCTCCTCCCTCCCCCACTTTCCTGAGCCAGCATTCTATTGTTTATGTTTGAATTGCCTCCTTTTTTGAATGTGTGTGGTTTGCTCAATATCACAAAATGGCTTCTGTAGATGAAGTAGATTATTTACGAGTCCCTCTCCTGGCCATCCGTAACTTTATCAATATCACTTTGCTATGGTCATGACAGTCAGTGCAATCTTGCTTTCTGAGGATTAGTTAACTTTCGTACAGTGCATTGGAGATATAAAAGTGCTATGTACTACAATTCATTTTATTATTTTTCCTACTAATTGTCTTGTGGTTAAGGCAGGAGATCTAGGTTTACTTTACCGTTCTGACACAGATATCCTGTGTGAACTTGAGCAAATCATGTAATCTCTCTGGGGCTGAGATCTCCATCTATAAAATGGGTATATTTTCCTCTTGTACTTTTTGTCTGTGTTGCCTATTTTGAAAGCTAAAACTATAAACTTGTCAGGGTAGTGACTGTCTCTTATGAAGTGCATGGATAGCACCTACAACCAGGAGTTCCTAATCTGATCTCACCTGGGTTCTCTGAGTGCTTCTGTAATAAAAATAAATAGTCTAACCGCTTATTAAAAATACTTCAATTTCTTAGCTCCTCCCATTCCATTCTACGTCAGAGATAACTCTGGTATAAGTTTTGTTCAACAATATGCTATTCAGTTAGGATTTAAAAAAAAACAAATGAAAGTTTACTACAAATATTTTTGGGAGAAAGTATAGACATTTTATAAAGAGGCTATTAAAGGCAAACAAGATTCTTGACATAGTGAGCAATGCACATTTCACTTCATGAAGTTCACATTCAGAGTGAGTTTAGGTTATGTAGCTTTGCATATTATCAGATGAGAAAATGATTACTGATGGGATTTTCAAAAGAGTCTAAGTGAGTTGGGCGCATAAACCCTATTGAAATGCAATGGGATTTGACACCCGAGCTCCCTTTGGCTCTTTTGGAAGTCCTAGTCTAGATGACAAAGCGGACAAGAGGTAGGAAAAACAAGAGATTTCTATACCTTTATGTTATTACTGATTGCTAAAAGGATCACATTTGATAGCAAATACAGCTTCAGGTACTCTAACCGATAGACGATAAAGGCTGGCCTAGGGTTTTTGAACAGCAAAACAAAAAGGAAAGATGTTGGAGAAAAAAAAAAAGACCTTGCTATTACAATGGATTGTTCATTACCAAAGTGAGGAACATGATATACTTTGGCAAGAACCTAACAGGAAAGAACTGTGTCTTTAGTAAGAAAGTGGAAGGAAAAAACAGTACGATTCCCATCTTATTTGCGTTAGCAGGATTTGCAAATTTAGTTGCAGTTCAACACTACTACTTTGGAGCCTTTCTGCCATCTACTTTGATGACCTACAGTCCTTTATTAAATCTAATTCAAAATTATGAACCTCAGACCGTACAGCCTGGAATCAATTACCCAAATATGATATTTTGATATCATGCTTAGAAGGCAGTGGCTGGGTTTTGGTCTGGTCTGTTAGTTTTGTACTTTCTAAGGAGAAGAGCTCTGTTACCCTAATCCTGAATTCCCTGACGTTGAGGTAACTTTTCAGGAAGCTCTGAATTTACTCTATAGGTATTTTTGTAACTCAAAAATGTAAAATAAGCTTTTAAGGAACATCTTACTTCCAGATTAACAGGTTTGCCTGAGCAGTTTAGTTGACAATGGAAATGATTGCTTGAATGAGTGGGGGGTGGTTCTGAAATTGTGAATACGTAGTATTTGGCCGAGCATTTACAGGTGGTCCCAAAGACCTGTTATGGACATACTGGTATAGCATCTCCCAAAATAGCAACAGTAACACTTCCTGCTAGTTATAGCTCAGTCAAGTGCTCTTTCAGGGTCCTCTGGGATTTTTTAAACCTCTCTGTGTTACATGTAGCTGCTTCATGTCTTTTTTTGTTCTGTATGTTGTCTGGTGTAAATTAAACAGAGATCAAATTTGTGGATGAAGCAGATTTAGATGGCTAGGAAACACCCAAAGGATGAAATCAACTTGCGAAATGACAGACAGATTAGAACAGTGGGGCTGCAGGTAATACAAGGAAATTATATTAGTTAAAAAAAAATAAATCTTACACCAGGGAGATAAAATAAACAGCACATGCACAAGATCTATTATAACCAAGTAGCTGCATGCCTCATATTAAAGTCACTTTATTTTCATTTGTTGTCATTAAATCTGAGACCTACCATTACATTTTTCATATAACCGAACATGATAGATCCCTAAGTAAAGCATGGGATTAGATGGTAGGGAAGGGAGGTTGTCTATGAGAGGATCTCTATACTCAGATATGATTCACAGCATGAAAAGTTAGAGAACCATTGTACTAGACTGTGGTATATGCAGGAAAATATCATAAAAAGAGGAGCACGAATGTAAAACAGCCTCTCAAGTATCATCCTAGAGATTGCTCATGAAATAATCTGATGATTAGGCATACACCAGGATGGGAATAGAAAATTGAAAAAGAAATATATCATAAAAAGTCAAATAGACCTTTTTACTTTTGTTATTAAAAAACCATATATATCAAAGGACACTAAGTAATTCACCTTGAAATTAATAAAACATTGTGATGTGGTGCCATGAACACAAATTGTAATGGGATATAAAGGATATGAACATTGATTACATAATAAAGGTTTTGGAAGCTCATCAATACTACTACTGTTTGTGCATTTAAATACATCGTGGAGCATAACCCGAACTACCCCTGTTCAGTTTAATAATATATCTATCTATGTTCTGTACGTAAACTGAACATGACAATACATTCCCTGGGACTCAGTTTTTTCCTACCCCAATCTTGTCATTTTGAAAGCCTAACAGATGTTAGCTGCTACTAGTAAAAATCAAAGTGTTTCTTTAATCTTTATGGATCTGAACAACGCATATCTGATGTTGAACTTCATAGCTACAAATTTACAGCTTAGAACTTCATAGGTTGCTGATTACATTAAAAATATTCTCAAAAACTAAATGTTTAGATGGGTTGCCAACCAGGATCTAATTTCTATCAGGAAATACCAGTTTCTGTGATTTTGAACACACAAACTGCAGGTGCAAATGGAAGTTACTGGATATCGACCTCCTTGATTTAGGTCTGTAAAGCGGTAGGTAGGAGTCTATGTACTACCATCTCAGTTGCAATTTGTTGTATGGACAAAAACTGTACCACTTCTAAAAAGACGAATCAAAGAATATTGTCAGTATTAGTGTAATAGCATAATAACCTAACTATGTCTTTTAAAGGCTCAATTTATTAACTAAAATTGGGTATAGCTGTTTCATGCTCAATTCTATGTAAGGAACATAAATAAAGCTCATTCAACAAAACAGGAACTACCCATCAAGGGCAGTCAGACTTTTGAAAGCACAGTAGTGTGATCATTTTGACCAACCTTTCAGACTACACCAAAATGATATACTAAGAAAGAACCCCTCCTCCCTTTAATGCTTTATAATAATGAAAATTAAACTGAATGACCAGTGGTACAAATCCTTTTAAGACAAAAATCAATGTAAAAAAATATGCCTGCTTTCCACACAAGTAGAGATAGGTTCTAAAAAAATCCCTCTTTAGGGGCTCTGTATGGGTTTCGTGGAAACTTGACATTTTCTTTTATTGCTGTATTGGCCCTTTACAAATGGTGGACATTTGAAATTAACAGAGGTGATGTTCACTGCATATCTGGATTTTTTTTTAACCTCAAATAGAATAGAAGCATTTTTACAAATATTTCCTATTAACTAGTCAATGGAATATGTATTGATTGTTGGCTGTGTGACATTTACTGTAATTAGAGGTAATTATAGCTTAGCTGTTGGCACTACTGTGTCAAATATGTATGTTACAAATTGTCCAAACACAGCTATCACTTTCCTTCTTTTGTGTCAGCTGAAAGTACTGAACAGATTTTTAAAACTTAACAGTATTACAGCTGATTCTTCTAACTACAATACTGTTTAAAGAAGGTGCGGTGTAATGTAGTTTTAGGAAAAAAAGTAAAGCGAATGTATGTAAATAAGTCTGTAAAATTAGCATTTCTGAATGCAGAGCTGACATGGGGCAAGTCATACAGCATTATATAAAATGATTTTATATTAATTGGTACTATTAATGGTCACTATTTGAGAGGCAGTTCCTTGTCTTCTGCTATCTCAGAAATAGTTTTAGGTATAAATCCTTAAAAAATGTTGCAGCACATCACAATACAAAATAAACTGTGGATTGAAACTATCATTTCTTCATTCCCTCTGAGTGCATGCAGTCACCCTGGTTCCACCTGCTTTTGTGACTAGATTATAAACCTGTATTTCTGGGCCAGGAAGGAATGGGGAATGCCAATCCAATTGCATATGCTCCGATTCCACTGAAGTCCACAAAGACCCTCTAAAGATGTTCTGTGGGGATCTTGGTGAGCTAGTAAAGAGGGAGTACAGGCTCTCCTCTCTCTGGGGCATGCTCTCAAATCGATGGGGCAAAGAGATGCAGATCACTATAGTGTGAGTCTGCAGTACTGAACACCCCAAGGGGCGGCTCTAATATGCATGGATCAAAGAGATCTGCATGTTTAGGCAAGTGAACCCCATTCTCTTTCTAACATTGAAAACAACTCCCCCTCAATAACGACAAGGAAATTCTATGAATGTTGGACTAAATCCTACGGGTCAAATTCAGCCCTGAAAACACTTAACTGTACAGAAAACTATTTAGTACAATTTTCAGAAATAAGTTAGTTATTAGTTTATTATGCTGAGATTTCCAGAACAGTCTATGAAAGTTAGGTGCTCAAATCCTAACTAAGTTCAACAGCAATTGGCAACTTACCTCCAATTTGTGCCTTTAAAAATCATCCCCTTCATCCTTATATTTCCTTTAACATGTAAACAGGTATGTTTATGAAAATATGCTAATAGAAATGAAATTAAAGAGAAAAACTGAACACTAAAAATAAGCAATTGATTTTATTTGATTACTTTATGTATATTATCCTACAAACTGTGGAAAGATTTCTCTTCAGTTTCTGTAATAAAATGATTAAGTCTCTCTAGCATTTCTGTATCTTTTCTAAGTCCTATTCTTTTAAATGAAAACAAAAATGGTAATTATTCTGTAGTTTTTGCACAAGCAATGTTTGATTAATATAACAGATGGTACATACATATTAAATATATTTTCATAAGAATACAGTTGGAAACCATAGTATACTCAGAAAAAGCAAAGTATACATGTAATATATATGAACTTAGATGGTAACTAAACTGTGTTATTAAATAGGCTGTTAACAGATGATGATAAAAACCAGGCTCAATTATACGAAGGAATAACAGTGAGCCTGAGAAACAAAGGTACAAAGATATAATCAAAACTTTCATTTAAAAATTAGGCTTAATGAGCAACTCATGGCTGTGCTCATAGACTGGGCTCTTGAACTCTCTTTAGGCTGAGGTAAGAATGTTATTTCCAGTAGTGTTTCCAGAGAATTTTCAATTTCCTCTTGTGGGTTTATGATAGTGAGATAACTTAGATTAACCTTACAGTTTTATGATGCAACTTCTACTTGCACAAGCTTCAGATCTGAGTTGGAATAACATACTGATATGAAACTAATCTTCTATATTTAAACACTGAATGAATTAAACCTCCCAAACATCAAAAACTAATTTCACTCACATATCCAATCACCACTGAAGATTAAACTGAAATAAGAGATTCCCCATCAAGCAAAAGAAAAGGAAAAATCCCAAACCTTTAAAATTCAGCTCAAATATTATTATACCTTTCATGTATTGTTACTCTATGTGCTTAGGAAAATGGATAAAACTTGGAAATATTCATTAAGGTGAGTGGGGCAGAGTAATGTAAAGAGTACTTTACTCTATTTGAAGGCTTGGCCAGGGCAAGATAATGGGAATTTTTCCATAATTTTATTTTACTAATTTCTAATGAAAGATCCAACTGGCTGTGATATTTAAAAAACTAAAGGAAAAAATAACTAACATGCTTTTCTGGTAAAATGTTTCACTTCAAATGACTACTGTGGGAATAAGCATCTTAGAATTATGTAGATAACTTATTTTTTTAGTTCTCTTTTATATTTGAATTCAATTACAGTCTGAGCAAAGTGCTGCATGGTAGGACACACACAGTGACAAAAGAGACTGACACCTCTTGTGAGCCAATAAGACTGAATCTTTTATTTAAAGAAACATTTTTAGTCCTACTAAAGCATCTTCAATGTAAGCCAATGCATACTGCCTTAATGAAATGAGGACAGCAATAAAGACTGTTGCACTGTGATCTGCTCCACTGGCTACTGGTGATAAACAAATGATAAAAGAAGCCTACTGAATTAAAATGTCATTTATAATCTACTGCCCACTTATTTAGATCTATATTTATTTATTTATATTCACCGCCTATTTATATCCACTGATCATTTTAGCAGAAAGATTCAGCTGTTTATAGTTAGGGGTTGAGTAGATTCATAGATTCAAGGTCAGAAAGGAACAATATGATCATCTAGTCTGACCTTCTGCACAATGCAGGCCACAGAACCGTCCGCCCACTCCTACAATAGACACCTAACCTATGATTGAGTCCCTAAAAACTTCAAGATACAGAAAAACCACCACCAAATGACCTGTGCCCCATGCTGCAATGGAAGGTGAAAACCCCCAGGGCCCCTGCCAATTCCCCAACCCTGGAGGAAAATTACCTCCTGACCCCAAATATGGCAATCTGCTAATCCATGAGCATGCGGGCAAGACTCACCAATCAGACACCCAAAAGAGAATTCTCTGGACCAACTCAGAACCCACTCCATCTAATGTCCCATTACAGGCCATTGGCATATTCACCATTATCAGTCAGCCAGTTAATTGTCAAATTAGGCAGTCCCATCATACCAACCCCTCCATAAATTTATCCAGTTCAGTTTTGAAGCTAGCTAAGTTTTTTGCCTCCATTGCTCCCTTGCTTTATTTTTGGGCAGTGCCTTCTATCAGTTCTGACCTTACTCTGACTACTGGATTAGTTTCAGCAGCTCTAGAAAGGTTATTTAATGCTTACATTAATATCCTCTACAGCTATTTATCTGCCTTAAATCTGACATCCACTAACTCTTGAGGAAAATTAAACAGTTTGTGTTCACTCTCCTCCATCTAACAAGCAATCTCTGACACCATAGCAACATCACTCTATCTTCACTGGTCATAAAAGAAGGGAGTAAATAAAACATTCAAACCCAGGAGTTAATGAGCAATACAGCACAGCTCCTCTCTCTCACACACACACAAAATTCACCATCAAATCATAATTCATTAATTTATGTTTTGATACATTTTTATATTTATATCATTTTATTTTATATTTTTAAATAACAAGGAGAGCTACAAAAGCGATCAAACTGAGCAGGTTTAGTTCTGAGAACAGACGATTTGAAGGGGACCTGATTACAGTCTTCAAATCTGTTAAAGGCCATTATTAAGATCAACTGTTCTCTCTGTCTCCATGAGAAGTAATTCTTCCACTCTACTCAGTGCTGATATGGCCTCAACCAGAATATAGTGTCCATTTCTGGGCACCATCCTTCATAAAATAAGTGAACAAATTAGAGAAAGTCCACAGAAGAGTAACTAAAATAATTAAAGATGTAGAAAATGTGATGTATGACGGAAGACTGAAAAAACTGGGTTTGTTCAGTCTGGAGAAGAGAAGACTGATGAGGGACATACCAGTTTTCAGTTAAGTAAAAGATCATTACAAGGAGGAAAGTGAAAAATTGTTCTTTTTGAACTTTGAGGATAGGACAAGAAGCAATGGGCTTACACTGTAGCAAGGAAGGTTCAAGTTGGACATTAGGAAAAATTTCCCAACTGTCAGGGTAGTTAAAACACTGAAACAGATTGTTTAAGGAGGGTATGGAATCTCCATCACTGGAGGTTTTTAAGAACAAGGTAGGCAAATATCTGTCAGGAATGGTATAATAATTATGACTTAGTCCTGCCTTGAGCACAGGGAATTTGACTACTAGATGACCTTTTGAGGTCCCCTTCCAGTCCTACTATATCTCTGGTTCTACTAACTGCAATATCAATTATAAAAGACCAGTTATAATACCAGTCATCAAAGAGCTAATCAGCCAGCAGCAAACCAGTTAGAATACGTTCTGAATTTCCATTTACCAATTACAATACCAGCCACCAATTACAGTATTCTACTTTTATATTGTTATAGATTAAAAATTAAGTCCTACTTTTGCAAAAAACCCAAAAACTCCAAATATTTATTTTAAAATAAAAATATAAATTCAAATAAAATACAATTAATATTTAAAAATATGAAAGTCAAAATCAAAACAAAATTTTTATTTTGTTGAAACAAAGTATTTTGATTAATCTAAAATGATTTTGCCCAGAAATACCATTTCATGGGAAAGTTCTATATTTTTGCATTCCCCGCCCACAATTTGCAACTTTTTTTTTTTTAAAGTTGCTATTTCTGTTCCATGAGAAATTCTGAGTTTTGACCAACTCTATTCAGTACCAAGGAATAAAAGTTGTGATTTTCTTCAAGTACTGTATGTGTTCATGCTTGAATTCATGAAACAATTATGTGACAACATTAATGGAATAAAAGTTTGTATGCTACTCATGGTATACTGCCAATAAAGAATTGCCAGGGTGAAGACAAGACCGTTTTGGAACAAACTATCAAAGCATAACCCCAGGTTTCATTAATATTTTTACACCAAATACAAAACAAAACTAAAAAAAAGCTTCTAAAAGGGGCACCTTGGGTTTCTTTGAGATAGGAGGCAATCCAAGACAGTGGCCAGTCTACCCTTCTGCAGGACATTAGCAAAAATTAGAAAAATCTTATTTTTCAATGTCTTTATTGTTTCATTAATGAGATGAGAAGTTAGACCTTTATCTTCTAATTGATATGGAGCCACACTGATATCAATTAAAGGATCAAGGCCTTAATATTTTTATTTACTTTTATGAATACTCTATTTTGTGGTCAGTTAATGTTTATATTTTTAAAAGCTGTCACTGGGCCAGCTACGGACTATGTCATCATAAATTAAAATGTCCTATAACACAACCAAAAAGTAGTACATATTACAAAATGTGGGAATGGTCCTGCTTTTAGCAGGGGGTTGGACTAGATGACCTCATGAGGTCCCTTCCAGGCCTATGATTCTATGAAAATAACCAGATACAATTCCACTCTGGAGTGTCTCATACTTTGGATTAGACAGTATGCACGCAATAATTCACCAAAACCCTAATTCCAACAAATGTTTATGGATATGCTTAAATTTTACTACTGAGAGTTGTTGCACTGAAATCAATGTTACTCCTCAAGGCAGTCAAATTAAACATCTGCATGTCTGCAGGATCAGGACCTAAAACATTTGTTATCAAACAAAATACTGACTGACATACTAGTCTGGCTGATCAGTCTATTAAACGCAAAGAGGGTCTGCTAATTATTTTTCCTCAGTATTTCAGACTGCTCGTAGTAGCAGTCTCAGCTTTACTAAACACTAGAAATATTGTACAGAAAAACAGTTTGTGACGTGCAAAAGGTAAACCGTTTAGCAATTATCATGAATTGCTGACACCTTCTAACTAAAAAGCAATTACAGAAGCTGAATGGAAAGTTAAAGATAAATAAGGAAGCAGGCAACCTGCATTTAACTTCACAATAAGGCAGGTAAAAAGCAAACCCTCAGTTTTACACGCAGCTCTTCCATGGAGAGCAATTTAGTAGAAACACCAATGTAGCTCTTCTTAAAATGCTCTTATGCACTGACATCTTGTTAGTGTTTATTAACCACACTGTGATGATTTCCCTCTGCCCAGAGAAATGGAAAACATTGATTTTTTTTTCCACTCTGATATCACCTTTTATGTATTTGATAGAAATATGGCTTCCTCTAATATTACTTGAACATGACTCAGCTATTATCTGAATATTTTGTAAAACCCTCAGACAAACAGTCTAATAACAAAGAGTGAGACAGGTTTCTTGAGACCAGATATGGAGAGGAGGGAGAAAGTTGAGGGTATCACTGTAGACCACTAACACTATGTGTAAGAAGAAGTACAACTAAATTTGGCCTACTAGCTCTTCTTGAAATGAACTTTTTGTGGACTCTTGTGATAGAAAATGTTGATGCATTAGCTAATTGCAGGAGACATCAGAAACACTTCCTTTTGAAAAAAGAGTTTTTTGAGAGCTGGAAAAGAAACAAAACTGCTCAAGTATATGTACAGTAAATATCAATATAAAGATCAAATCCATCCATCCATCACTTGTTCTTAGATCAGGACAGTTATCTACTCATATTCTAGAAAGAGAATAGCAAAGTCTAGTAGATTTGAACATGTCAAATCTACTAGAAATATGAAGTTATTGCTCTGTACTATGGATTTCTTAGTGACTGCTGGATAGGAATCAACACATTTTTCTTTCTACACAGATAAAATACATGACTTCAAAATTTTGCCCATACACTTGAACATATATTCTGATCACTCACAGGAGTTAGATTTCAATATTCCTATTTTTAACAACATATTCAGTTACCATTGTCATTATAGCATCATGTGACAGATACAACTTTCTGAAGAAAAACTCACCAAAGCAGCATTGTGAATTTTTCAAAATAGTGTCAATAGATTTCCAAATGCCATTGAATTCTTCTGCCTTGTTTCTGTTGCTGTATTTATAAACCCTTTCCTTTGTATTTCTATCTTACTAAGGGGCTTAAAATGTGCTTTTATGAAGAAGAAAAGTGGATGAAAAGAATACCTTGAATATATGCGAGACTGATTTTATTTTGTCCCACTGCTGTTTTTGTTATACTAACGTCAGTAACGTCACTTTCAGGCAGTTCTGTAACTATTATAAGTTCTTCTCTTTTAAGCTTTACACATTTTTTGTTCCCTGACAGGCCTCACACAACCCTGTTACCATATTTGAATCCCACTCACGCACCTACTCAGATCAGTGGGAATTTTGCCAATAAATTCAATAAGATCAAGAGCCAGCTCTGACCACAGCTTGAGCCCATCTACTTCATGTAACATACCAGAAATAACAACAGTTTTATCAATTCAAATGATTGCGTATGACTGATGTAGGACATTTCATTTATTAATCATTTCACTAAGCATTTGTGAGAGTCCATGTACTTCTAAAATTTATATGGTGTGGTGAAAGAGCCTGAAGACAGGAACCATGTTATCTCGTAAAAGTAACATTTTTCAACCATTAAGAGGAAGAAAATTCTCAGCACTGTAGCAGTCAAAATAATGCCACAATACTACTATAGAAAATAAAGCAGCAAACCTAATGATCTCCAACCCACTTGCTCACTTTTACATAGCGTTAAATTCATGCTGAACTAGTCATTATCAACAAGAATGAATATGTTGAATCACTTTTATCAACATTATAACATTAAAAAGTTGATCGATAAACACTGGGTAACAAAATGAATAGTAACTTTTAAAACTTTGTTAAAAAACCCTGATTTTGAAATTTTGCATAATTAAGATGACAGTAATTATGACTGACATTATGAAGACTTGTATTCAACTATACTTTCAATAATTATTGTGAAAAGGTCAAAATTTGCAATAAACTATTATTTTCTCTGTGTCAACAATAAAAAAAGCTCAACAGACAAATGAGTTTCTGAAGATCTCGATGCTACATTATATGTACACAGTAAGTAGTATTGCAGTCAATGGTCATGCGCCTATTTTTGGTTATTTTATTGAAAACAACACGTCAAATCAATTGGCTTACGGTTATAGGGCACATGTTGCTGCCAGGCAATGAAACAGCAGCTCACTGTCACTTTTAATTAGAAGCAACAAGAACACAACACACCTGGGGCCAGAGTTTCATATTGTTACTATCTGTAACTTGTAAAAGTTGCTCTTTACATCAATTCAATGCTGAAAACTCACTAGAATCTATCTGAATATTTGCTAAACAATGACTCAAAGCATATTTTGATAAACATTTTAGAAAATTATTTCCAAACATAAACAACCTCCCAATTTATCAGAAAAATCATTTAACAATCAAAATTTCACACTGGCTATAAATCAGAATCAATACACTGACAAACTTTCTTCCTAACTCGTAGAAATACAACATGGAGAGTTGAAGGCTTGATCTCATCTTTCTATCATCATGTCACTGTATCACTGGGTAACAATCATATAGAATTTAGTTCTCTGTAATAAGAAGTTTGACAGGCAAGAAAACAAAATTGACATAACTCTTCAATGTATCTGAAGAGCTGAATGTCATACATACCTAGGATATGGAAAACATTTATTTTAATGCAGCCAAATAACCTCAACTGAGTCACAAACTGACTTTTTTGCTTGGGTATGGGACAATGCATAACCCTGAAGGTCAACAACCTGATTGCTGGAAGGAATTCTAAAATAAATAATTTTTCCACCATCAATGACCTGTTATAAATCTCTGAAGGTGGTACAAGAATCCCTTCTAAAACCCAGACTTTTAGAATTCAAAAGCACAGAAAGTAGTAGAGAAGCAAGAAAAAAAAAATCTTTCAAGAATACCTCATTGGGGAAACCCCCAAATCCTAAATCTGGCTTCGCCAACAGTGAAAGTAATTATTCAGTTATTATGACTTTGTTTTCCCCTCAGTACCTACAGGCTCAGGTAGAATGGAAGGGTTTGTCTGCACTGCATTGTGAGCCCTGACTCAGACTCGGGTTTGCCTGGGGCATGGGGTGCAGTATGTGTGTATATACTGTGTCCAAGTCCTATCTTTTTGCAGCATCACCTCATCTTAGACTTGCATCCAGATTCTGCCAAAGCTATCCCACAATCCTCTGCACCAATATTTCTCAAGCCCTTCTATCTCAAAACTACCCACTTGATTCCCAGGAGTGAAGCAACCCATCTGTTTCATGCTGACCACTGAACTGGAAACAAAGTTAATTATCTCTTGCATTAGCTATGACCAACAATGAGAAGGTCTCCTTCTGTCAAGTCCTACACCAAATAAGTTGCTAGTTAACCACAGGAATGCAGCAAGATGCTGGTTAATCTCTGATGTGAGGCAAGCAAAACACCGGACTTCAGCAAGCGTACCTGAAATCATCACGTTCCAGGAAATCTCAGAAACAACGTGTGGCATCTGGGATTCATCAGACCAACATTCATCAGATCAACGCAGAAAGTCAATCAAGTGACTCAAGACCAACTACCACGAGGTCAGGGACAACAACCACACCCCTGGAAATTTCCCACCTACCTGCCTCTTTGACGAGAAATTCGAATGGGTGCTGGGAACCATGACAAACAGAACCCACAGTGGCTCATGAATCTGCTGACTAGCGCTGACATCCTTATAATCCCCAAGTCAAAAGCAACCCTGGAAGAGCCACCGGCTGCCAGATCAAGCACTGGAAGTGATTCTGGGGCTCATGTCAGTTCCTTATGAGGCTCTGCCAATGGAATAGCTACTGCATGTCTTAGGTCCATACTAACAAGAGCTGTTAAAGGATGCCCTGGAGGAGCAGCCCACAGTGGAACAGGTCGAAAAGAAGATGATGCAGAAGTAGCATTGGAGCCTAGTACGTTTCTGCCTCCATGTTTGTAACACACAGATGGGATGGCTTTCCGGTTTATGACCCAATTAAATTATTATTACGAGCCAGTACAGTAGCATGTGTCTATTAATGGTGGAATGCACACTAGCGTGATGGCTTCACCACCCACAACAGTGATGATAAAATTTTTACTAGATACTCACCCACTATTACAAAGGTGTGTGGGGATGTTAAGATTAAGAGCACTACATTGCCTTTCCCGATAGTAACTGCACTGTACAAATCAGCCATGCCAGACAGTCGGGAATCTCATCTGTAATGGAGAGAGGGGGATGTTGTCCATGGGTGATGTATTAAACATCTGAAATGCACTAGAGAGTTGTATATAGTCCATGGGTCCCATATTATGGGTCCAGAAATGTGCTGGGGAGGAGGGTGTTTTGTATTCCTTTGTCACAGAAGTATGAACCCAGAGGAAAGAGGGAGGGACTGGCTATATAGGCAATGGATGCCCAATTATGAGCCCAGGCTGTCCCTGGGATCTGGATCTGTGCATGGATGCCATATTATAAGTCCAAATTGTCCAGGGAGGTTTCTATGTAGTCAATGGGGGCTGTATAGCTGAATCAAGTCACTGTGTGAATGCACAGACCAATCAGGAAGGCTGCAATACATCTGCAGGCTAGCACAGCATCCTGTTGACCTCTCCAGAAAACTTTCACCCAGTCCTATTTGCAGATGTCTGTAAACTTTTCCTGAAGCAGGAACTCCAGATGGGTGGCCATATTTCTGGAGACTGCATACTATTGGGCCTCCTCTGTTGGTCACTAGACCCCTCCGTTCGTAGATGCGCTTGTCAGTCACTATAATTCAAAGAGCTCTAGCAGGTTGCCTCTAGGGTTGCATCAAGGTCGGAGGATATCTACTGGGCTATTCTATTGCATAATCCCATGAGCAGCTGGCCAGAAGCACTCAGTCACTAACTTAAGAGCCACTTGCTTGCAGGAGGCTGTGTGTGGGCTGACACAGGAGTGGGGGTTCACATAGTGGAGTGATTGTAAGAGAGGCTCCAGGAGTAAGGGATTGGGGTGACAGCTATACACCTGTCCAGAATGCAGAGGGGAACATCACAACATGGCAAAAAGGAGGACACACTATCCCCTAGAACAACAGCGGGAACAGTTACTTCATTCTAAGACTGTAATTCAGTTATAATAAAATCCCATACCGGCCATGAAGCTAAAGTCCCAATCTGCTGAAAATGCTGGCATCGTGCTCTTTGCCAATACAGCCCATATTAGAGGGCATGAATCGGCCTCTGTGGCCAAGAAGGGCCTGCATATAATGGTGCTATTATTGTTTAACTCAATTACAAAGATTCCCTGTCCAAAATGAAGTCACTTTGAGGCTGGACCATGATAAAATTCACAGGGAATGTGAGAAGTTACCTGTTCAGTGTATCATTTTAATCCTAACACCATCACTTAAGTTACTTTAAAATGATCAAAGAACTAGTAAATATACTCTAGGGATAAATCTATAATAAGAAGGGGATTGATTTGAAGGTTTAAGAGATTATGTCCCTCACTTTCTAAGTACTAGAGTCTGTTCTCAGTTACACTCATACAAATCCCGATGCAGCCCACTAAATCAAGGATTTACCCCAGTGTGCCTGAAAACAGAATCTTGCCCATATGATTCAGTTGGATGATGCACAAGTAATAAAAAGAGGAGATGTCAAATGATATGTATATTAGAAGAATATCTAAATGCAGGTATTCCTAGATGTAAAAGCAAGCAGTTTTAATATTTCTAGTAGAAAGTGAGAACCTAAAAGACGAGGCCAAGTCCTGTCACAGTAGGCCTTGTGTTTTAGGTTCTCACTTTTTACTACTATATTTATTGCTCCAAATATCACAGCACTGATATCTGTATCAGCTCTTTAGCCAGCAGGTATTTTTGGTTTTAGTTTGCAATGCTCAGGTTTGAACAGTTCAATTTATTATCTTTTGATGGCAAGACCTTTATTAAAGGACAACAAAATAAAATACGTTTGTGACTAGCTTTTATTTTTAGGCTGGACCTCAGGCAAATGGTGGATCATCTCTGCAAATGTGCCTGTTGACATTTAAGGGGGCCAACAGAGTCAATGATAAATCTCCAGCATAAGTCTAAAAGGCCCAGGTTGCACCTGTCCCATTTTTGTCATACACCAAAGGTTGACACTTTGCAAAACACTATATGTGCTTAAAGTGCTGTCTTTACAAAGTCCTGAACTGCAGCACTGTAATACTCTCTCTTTCCAACTAACAGGACTCAGTGTTCTTGGATGTACAGTATAGTCAGGTATTAAATACCCATTCTTGCCCACATATGAAATATACAAAGGTAAACTAGTGTCTGTTTTAAAAAACATTCAGGACAACATGCTTGGTAAAAAGTTAATATGTATAAGATATCTAAACTATAATGTGAAACAACAAAAATTGATCTGGGGCTTTTGAATTCAAAAGGAAGATTTTTCTCTGTGATCCAATAGTGTGCATAAATTTTAGTCACTAGAATAGTTTAATTAAAACTCTTAAGATAAAAATGTATTGATAAAACCTGCAAATTGATCTGGAAGTGCAAAATCTCTAACAAAGATATGTTTCTATATTGTGATTAATATTGAAAGCTCCTGCAGTCAAACTTCAATATACACAGACAGGATCACACACCACTTCTCCACAACTAGTTACACAGCTGCCCATCCCCCATGGAAATTTTGGAAGAACAAGTGTTTTTCAGCTAGAGTCTGGACAATAGGTACCAATTCTTCTACAAAGCAATCCTTTTCAACACAGTCTCAAACAGATTGAAGAACTAGTAAAAAAAAATAAAAATAAGAGATAAACGTAGTTTAGAGGAGGGAAAAAAAGATGGCAAAGACAGAGTACAGGGACTATAAACATCCTGGGCTTGAAGACTGCAGTCTGTATGTCATCATTTGAGAAAATTGTCACAAGCCATTCTTCTCACTATTGTCCCCAAATCTTTTGGTCATTAAAATATGCCAATTCCATCCTAAAATAGAAGAGTGACAATCCTATCTTTCAGTCAGAAAAGCCACAGTTGGGTTGAGTGATATGTTAAGTCAAAAAAACAGGTTCAGATTTAAAAATTAAATAGTAAAAGCAAATCTGATTCTTATTCACTGTCAAGTTAATCAGAAGCATAACAACTATAATTTGTCTCACTTGAAAAAAAAAAATTAAACCGGAAAAAAATAGAGAAAATGGATGTTTAATAACATGGTTTGTAGAAAAAATAGATAGACCCAATTTTTTTTGTTAAAATCTAAACTTAAGGAAAAAATATAGCATCTTTGAAGTTGGGCAGATATACAATAAAATACGGCTAGGTGGACTGTGGGCAACACAGAAAATATAAGTATGCAGAATACTCTTTAGACCCTTAAGGGAAGTTGTAACAATGATCATGTCATTTCTATTTGAGCTCAAAAGCCTCTGAGGGGAAAAAATTATATTTCAATAACTTCCCTGCAATACTCTCATATTTCACCTTTTTTAATCCTATTGAAGTCTCATTTTGGGCTTTTGAGTTGCAGCTAATTTAAATTTTATGTGAGCCACCCAACAAGCGAGAAAATGCTGAGAAAAGGATATGGAGGCTGGGGTTCTTATGGAGACAATAGCAAAAGTGCTGCTTTGCCCATTTTTTGTTCGTACACACAATCAGAAAAAGCTCTGTGCTCCTATATCATCTGAACACCATTGCTTACCATAATGTATCAGTAAGGGTCTTTACTTCTTAATGAAGAAGTCTGCTAGCCTTCAAACGTCAGCAGAAAATCATGAACAGTAAATCCATGTTTTCATCATGAAGAGTTTTTCCTTCTTGCTGAATCCTTAAGGGCTTATAAAAATATCCTTTGATTTATATACTTTAATATTATCTAAACAATGCCATGGTAAGATAATTAAACTGGAAAATTCTATAGTACATTACATTTTGGTATTTAGTAGTGTAAAACCTCTAAGTGGGGACAGGAATCTATGGCTAAGACTCATTTCTTTGAACTAGAAACATAAATGTTTTGCAGATGGTGTGCCAAAGTAAACAGTGTGGGGAAAATCAACAGCTTTTGCATTTACTGATATGAAGGAGACCTGCTTTGTTTATAATTATTTGTAAAGCTATAATTGGATTTTCTTGCCAAGTATAAGGCTCATCTAAATTTCTCTCCCTAGAGTAAATGGTTTTATTGTACTTATATGCTTACATTTCTATTTACAGAACTGTATTTGGTATAATTTTATGATTCACACCTCCCTTTTTCCCCCTCTTCAATATGATTAAATATTTATATGGAAATCATGAACATTCAGAGGTGTCATAATTAAGTAAATATGGTGCAAGGGGTACCAAACACCATCCTTCACGGCCCAAGCTAATCTCTGACTGTTAAGGACCAGGATAAAACCTAACTGGAAGGTGGAGAAATTATCCCATATTCATCTGTGGTTGGGTTTTTACACTTTCCTCTGAAGCACCTGCTCCCGGCCACTGCTACTGAGTACAGGAGTAGGGGGACTTTAGGTCTGATCCAGTGAGACAATAATGATCCACTACGCTATGTCAACACACCCACATTTAGATTTCACATTTAAATCAACTTGGAGACATCTCATCAATCATTTATTCATATTATATATATATGACATATATACATACACAATTATTTCCATTATCCTCTTGGAGGGTGGGGTGAGTATATTTTGGCCTTAGGCTGGTCAATTTTCATATGGCTCAATTGTGTTTTTAAAAATCAAGGACCTGAACTACAAGTTTTACAACTTGTTCCTCTAGACCAGTGGTTCCAACCTTTCCCTTTATGCAGACCACTACATTGTCATTGAAAACATTTGTGGACCACATTCTAACCGCCAAACGTGCAAAGAGCATCAGTTCACACTGATGTTATGCAAAAGCGCCACTATTTAAATTCAGAGAATGTTATGTTACACAAGGATGTCTGTGATGCTAATTACATTGCAAATAACAATGTTACATCAAATATGATACATCAGAGGTACACGAGATTCTATTATTATTACATTATCTATTTTCCCCCCTACGGACCATCTGCAGCACCCTCGGAGACCACCAGTGGTCCACAGACCACAGGTTGGGAACCATTGCTCTAGACTAGTTCTTGGAGCAGCCAGTGCATTGGCCCACTATGGAAACTTCCTTTCCTCCATGAAATATTATTGTACTCCAGAAGGAGATGGGAGCTTAAGGTATAATGTAGAAAATGAAGGTATTGACTTTAATTGTTCCATCTTTGTATCACTTAGACTGACTAGTATGTTTAACTAAAATCGACCAAAATGTCAAAAAACCAAATGTAGAAATCGTAAGAGTATACAAGATACTTAACATATCCAGCACTGAAAAATAAAACTCTCTTGTTGGAAATAATCAAGATTTGTTAAAACAACAATGCTAAATAATTTGGAAAAAAAGCTACTTTAATGCTTATAGTAGAGAAAATCCCTAGCTGATATTACACTAAGAATGAATTGCAAAGGCATTGCTGATTTACCTGAGTCATGTGACAACTTCAACTGAAGAAGTGCATAGACAGAAAAAAGAAAAAGAGTACAGCTAAACCTTCACAGACCAGATATTCAGAGGGCCTGTCAGATAGCTTCTGAATGCACAATTCACAAGTGCACCATTTTTGCATGCTCATTTTTGCAGAGAAATGATGGACTTTGTGTGTATGAAGTCTATTTTGCTCTCAGTTGTTGCGTGTCAATCACACTACTTGTGTGCAGCATGCACCATTTTGAAATGTCTGTCAGTGATACAGTCAAACGCTTTGTCATTCTAAGAATTTAATAGTGTTCTTCACTGCTGTTCTTTTCTTCACATAGTCACCAGATAGTAAGCTGCAATTTATTATATACCACATAATCAAAGAGTACAACTATATTTTGTGCCCCTTACATGCATAATTTTATTTAGTAATTTACTTGCAATTCTTTCACAGTATAAACCAGGGTCACTAACCAATGCTTTCTTATTTTGACTTTTCACTCTTATTAGGAATTAAATTGCTTTTATGGGAATCAAATTGTTTAAATCAAAAACAGATTACGGTCCAGGTCATTAAAGTTTCTATTTAGTTATTTACAATCTTCAAATCTATAAACAATTGTGTTAGGCAGTTACTGCCACCTAGTAGTAGATGAAAGAAAAGAAATATATAAATGGCTGGCTTTCAAAACCAGATGATCTGGCAGCTTACACGTCAGTAGAGAAATACCTTTAATAAATGCATGAAGTTACTGTGAGATAAAACACACATGCCAATGTTCATGTTAGCTTCCTCCATCATATAAAAATGTATTTTCTAATGGTACAGAAGAAAGGCAATTGAGAAATTAATACTCTTTCCCTTTGCAAAGGTCTTTTGATCAAATACTCTTTCAAAACTGTAGCAACATAGCTAGCTATCTAAGGTAATGCTGAGGCTCCTAACGCCATGGTATTTAAGCAAATCTATTTGGGTTCATTTATATCTTGTCGCAAGAGTTCTTAAGCATGTAGGAGAGCTCGTGTTTGGACTTTCCTCTGAAACGAGAAGAGAATCCACACTATGGATAAACAGTCACAATTTGAAATGCATACAGTAGACCAAGTGCAGGCACGTAGATGAAGCTGTTTGAAGCTCCACTGCTTTGCTGTTGCCGGGACCCCATTGCTCAGGCAGGCTGAGTAGCTCTGGGGTGCTATTAACTTTTCCTTCCACCAGCCATAGCCCAAATGGGGCCTGCATTAAGAAGGAATAGCTAAGGTGCTGGTATGTCTTAGCCATGCCTCTTTCTGTCCCAACATCCCTACTCCACTCCATCTGCTCTCTCATCTGGTCTACCTCTGGTCCTCTCGCACCCTGCCCTAGAATGCCCATTCCACCAGAGTTTCTGTGGCACAAGTTCTGCACTGGGTAAGGGGCCATGGAAACTCTACCGGGGAGGGAAGGGGGTTGGTGGCCCCTTTGTGTCAGCTCTAATGCTGTCAAAAGAAGACCGAGAGAGACTAATTTCTGTCAAAGTAAGAGGAAAGCACAGCATCCTGGCTAGCAACTGATTGTTCACTTTAATATTGTCCACTTATTAGTGATTGGAGACGAGAGAATATGCCTTTAACAAGATTCTTTTATTTCCTAGTAGCTACGTTTGAAGTCTATAAATTAGTGATGTTAAAGCAGCATTACAGCATGTAAACAGATTGTTGTGCCTGAAACCTTAATATAAATCAAATGGCAAGAGTTTGAAGTCTGATGCTTATGGTTAATTGTGACTACGGCAATTAGCTAGTGGACAGATTGTTCTAAATTGTTACAAGCTTATTGAAAAATATACTGATCAGACAGCCTTCTTAAAACAAAAGTACTGTATTTTAACAGCAGGAACAAAGCATTTAGAGAAAAAAGATTTTAAAATAAGGCAACAGTCTACAGATATGTCTAATTTACCAAGGCTTCTTTTCTCATCCCCTGATAGTAACCTGGGCAGGCTTAACTCCTCCAGACATCTCTAAGGGTATGTTGCGTATCCTTTTCTAAACCCAACCATGCTTCTTTTAATCTAATGTTCTCAGGCCTCTTCCTGTCTTGGCAATATCTCTGAATAATTTTCAAATGTTTGCTGAGAAGTTGTTCATTTTGAGCCGCTCTTTTCCTTTCTGCCTTTTTCCTCCCTTCCCCAGCTTCCTATCAAACCAAACTAATAAAGTCATACAGTAAACATCCCAGTAACCAGGCCAGCATACAGTATTCATGAATTATTACAGAGCAACTCCAAATCTGTCACAATAAAAAATATAAGACAACCCCAAATTACTACACATGCTTTGAAACTCTGGCTTAATGTTTAAGTAATAACTCTAAATTTCTATTATTTCTTTGAAACGCAGAAAAACAATAAAACCCAAATACCTCAAAAATATAGACCCCCTCATTGTTACAAAGGGATTGAGTCACTAGAAAAGTCTACAGAAGCAGAATCATTAATAATCTGACAAATTGGTCACACCCACAAGAAATATTTATGATTTATACTTGTGAAAATGAACAGTCCCTAGAGATTAGTTACACAATATTTTTAAATAGGACATCATCCTGAGTACACCTGCAGTGTAGACAATTTTAGATAAACAGACCGTGTCATGATGAAGGGGATAATTCTCAAGATGCTGCTCATAATCTTCTAACATGGAAAACTATTTTATTATTTCTTATAAGAAATGCTTGCAAGTGTTTGTGGCAAATACATAAAACAAAAAGATAAAGCGTTGCCAACTCTTGTAATTTGATTGTGAAGTCACATTACAAGTTCTTCTTAATGCACCATCACCTGCAGTTCTATGAATGCACGAGAATCTCAACTTTCCTCTTTCTAAAAAAAGGTTTTAGTCCTCATGGTGGCATAGAAAAATTTGAAAATGCGACCTGAGTACACCCTAAAGAGATCAAAAACTAGAAAGCCATAGGTTATCGGGTCCTGTCAGGATTTTTGAATGACTGGTGTTGGCAAAAATGGCAAATTTCAGTATTGAAGGTCAGTGGCAGCACTTTTTTATTCACATTCTGGACAACTCGTATTGTAATGTGTAAGATAACATGGTCGTGAGAATAATTTTCCAGTATGAAACATAGTAAAAATGACCCTTTTTGTCATTTGGCTTCCATCTCTTGCTTATGCAGACTATAATAACCAAATAGCTAAGTTCCCTAAGTTTGACTATCTTTTGAGAACTTAGTGGTTCTCCTAATATTAATTTAAATCATTTTCATGATTTGTATGTAAGCAACTTGAGAATTATTTTATCATTTGTAACTAATATTTCTGCCATATTTTATACGTGCATATTTACATTTTTTTCTGTGACTTTAAAAAATAAAGTCAGATTATCTGACTGCTAAAAGATTTCATGATAATGAAAAGACAGTTGCTCTTTTCCCAGTGACTTTGGTAGCAGGGAGAATTATCCGTGTTAGATAGTCTTCTTTCTGTTTCCACTGCTAAATTGCTACAATCTTTCTCTATCATCACCCTTGGTTTTCAGTGTCAAATTCATAATCAGTCCTTGACTTCCCTTCCACTCTCCCCTCAATTTTACCTCATTTAATAATTAACAGATTTTAGATCTATTAATTAAGTGCCGCTGTAAACTACACTTTATGCCTTCTAGTTAATTTTACTTAATATATAATAAGCATAGTAATTTTGATTAATATGTACATTCTGAACAGATATTTTAATTCTTACTGAACACCTCCTCAAACAAGGCTTTATATTATGTGCATGCAAATATACATTAGCTTCCATGTGTGTTAGTGCATAGGTCTTAACTCCAAAATACAGAGATAACTACATGTTTTGCAAGTTGTGAAACGTCTTCTGCAACAAGCTGAATAAAAATAGATGTTCACTATCCAGACAAGGAGTGTCTGTTTGCCAGAAAGTATTTGCTATGCTATGGTTTTCATCATTTTAATCCTGCAGACTTTTTTATGCTTCCTAGGTACAGGCTCTGGAGAGTGCAAGGGGATTCTCATTATAAGTTTCACAGCAGTACAGTTTGGCCCACTAGCAGTTTATAATGTTAGCGAGCTGCTTCTTCTACATGTGGATTTAGTAGTGTACACGAAGTGGTAGTAGTTTTAAGAATAAGTGAATTTTTGTCTGATTAGTGAATAAATGTGTATCAGACTTGAGGAAACAATTGTTTTGTAGATATCCCTGATGGGGTGGAGAATGTGTGTTTACCCAATAAACGAATAAACAGACTGCTAGTTGTCACTTCATTTGTAATTCAGCCCATATTTAGCTTTCTCTTCCTTTCCCTGCCTCTTTAATACAGTGGTAAAAGGACATTTCTAACAATAGAGCTCTTGAGACATTCTGGTGCTGTCTCTTTCTTCTGTCACAATTAACCTGCTTCAGTGCTACTCCTTCTCTCTCCCCCACCACTCGCCATAGACCAGAAGTAGTGGGGAACATGGTCACTGGCTTATATTCATTTTAGAAGTCCTTGCAAACCACATTAGATATTATACCCAGAGAATAAGAAAAAGAGAAAAAAGGAGATAATCATTCTTTTAACTGGGATCATTGCCACATTTCAAAGGGGTAATCCTGAATACTTCATCACAGAAGGACGGTTCGCTATTGCTATTCATATCTACATTTTTGTTTTGTCTCTGTGTCAGTCACCATGAGATTTGCACTAAGCTCCAGTGGAAGTGATCTGCTAAAGCTACATTTGTTGAGAGGAAAGTTAACTAATAATGAGAGAAAAGATGAGGAAAAAAACAGGAGGAAAACACCGGCACAAATGGTATGTCCCAGAAATTTCTAACACAGCATTAACAGCCTGCTGGGGGATTACTCAAAGGAAGCTGTTAGTTTAAAGGACAAATTTTTCAAAATTGTTCTACTAATTCTGAGCACCTGCTTCTGGGTAGCCAATGTCTGATGTTTTATACCTATTTTTGATTAGGGTCAGGTTTTTCCAGAGGTTCTGAAGATATATCATTCCCATTAATTTCAGACGGAGCTGTGAGTAGCCCATCTTTATGGAAATCAGACCACAGCTGTTTCAAGTTGGGCAGTTAGAAATAAAGGCACCCAAAATTAGGTATCTGCGAAAGCGTTCATGGCCCAAAGAAACAGATTCAATATACTCTGCCTGGAAGCTCGTAGTGGCCACTTTCTAACAGCACATGGTAAATGTTCCATTTTCTGTCTATTCACTATACATTTAGGTTTCTTTTACTTAAACCACCAGTCTCCTAGGTCCCACCCACTGCTGTGGAACAGACTTTTACCCATTCATTTAGACCAGAGGTATCAATTTGTCATTCAAGTTTCTGACGCCAAAGGTTTTCCCAGAACACCGACTACATTCTTCATTTCTCTCTTTTCTGGTATCATTATAGAAATGTAGAGAAACATGCACCAGAAGTGTACTGACAAATGCCTGATTATACAGATTGAAATATGTATTTAGACTGTGACTATTTTAAATCATTATAAAATGTTTGGCATCCTTCCATATCTTTAACTCCATGAAAAAAGGGGTTGGTAGATCACTGTAGCTTGGTGAATAATTTACCCATCATTAATACATTGGATGGATTTCTGATTGCAGACTGTATAGCTGTGACATTTCCCTTCTGCTTTTCACCGCAGACAGAACAGCCACAGAATTCCAGTTGATGAAAATGATACTGCTAGAAAACACTAAACACTATTATCTTTCTGTATTTCTCTCTCTAAATGTTGGTCTGATCCCCCAAGAGCAAAGTTAATAGAAATTAGCCTCAAACTGCTATATCAAATAATGGTTAAGTAGGGAAAGGCAAATAAAAGTGAATAGTTTCCTTCAACAGGTAACATTAGTTAAACCATCACCATGTTTGAATTGATCGGCTGTGAAAATCTAACCTTTTTTCTTTTTCTTTATTAGTTTAATTCTGTAGAAAGATAAGATCCAAGCCATGCCACTGCACTGGATTACCTGGGTTTTGACAATCAGAAATGGATTATTTAATTAACTGAGCTTTTTTTCTCATTACAGAAAAACAACACATAACTACTTGTAAAAAGGAGTTTTAATTTAAAGTGTTTCTGTGGATTCTTATCAGAAAACGCCAATATCATGACAGAATAAAGCATTTGCCCCAATAAATTTACATCTTTCTTCCCAGTCACAAAAGTGAAGTTTTTGCAATAGTTTATACCTCAATATTTAGGACCAATCCTGAACAGTGTGAGTTTTCATTGCTATAAACAGTACCTGAAGGGAAAAAAAAACCCCTAACCTGCTAAGTTACCAATCATTCTGCTGCAGCGTGGTCAGTGTGAATAGGACTGACTTTATTCCTGCTGTACAGCATGACATTCATAGATTAAGAAATGCTGATATCTGGTTTACGAGTAAGACAAAGAGATCCTGTGGCTAAAGCTCATCCCTGATGTAAACCCACTTGCCCTGACTATGATTTCACTTACCTCAGTATAAGTTTACACTTGTGCCAATGTAAATCAGCAACAATTGAGAGAAGAATCAGTTCAAAGTACGAGTGAACTCCACTTATTCAAACAACCCTCGTTACCCAAATCAAAGGTGTATCTTGGATGTAAGTGATGTTAATTACCCACTGACTAACTACCATTAAAGCTAAGGGAACTGTAATTTGGAAGGATTTCCAGAGTTAAGGATGAAAAAAGGAGGAAGATACATGAAGGGAGAGAAACAGAAGAGTGGAGAAGAGAAAAGGGAAGGGAAAGGAAAGAGGAGCGGGAGCCTCATTTGTGCTGCTTGATTGCTTCCCAGCAGTGACAGCCCTGTGACCTGCAAGCCCCAGTACAAATAGTGAGGGGTCCAGTGGGCTGTCACTGACTTGAAGCAGCACCAAAGAAGGTTCCTGCCTCCTGAAGCTACTCCCCCACTCCTTCTCTCCTTCCTCTACCAGTGAGACGAGCGTTGCCACCGCATGAGACAAACTGCAGTTTAAAACACTTCCATTTAACCAAAAGTCTGGTTATTCAAAGGCACCGATGTCCCCCCAGGTCATTCAAACAGAATTAAACCGTACTAGAAACTTGTACTAATGGGACAACCAGTATTAAAAAAAAAAAATCGGAACAGCGGGGAGGGAGATTGACAGTACGGACACTCATTTCTGGCTGCAATCCTAAATAACCTGTCATTAAAACCCACTGAGCAGCATGTTCACTATTTCATGCACATCAATATCAAATAAACATTCAAGAAATCTTTAAAAAAATTCTCCTTTCAAAATTTCACCACCCCCTCGCCCCCCCAAAAAGTGCCGCTGGCAATTGCTGTTGAAAAACAGGCAGAAATACAACAAAATAGGGCCACCAATGAAGATAAGAAGTCTGAGGCTATGTCTACACTTCCAGAAGCATACACAGAACAGGCACTGATAATGTTGCTACGCCTTCAGTAAACGGCAGGCTGCATCCACACTTATCATAAGATTGCCAAATTAACAGTTATTTGTTCCCACCTGATTGTCATATTCAGATAGGCTGGATCTCTGGAATATATATGCACAATGTTCTTTGCTGATGCACCGCATGTAGCTTGTCCACAAACCTCCCTCTATTGTCTCGCAAGGCTTGCACAATGATGAATAATACCTTTTCTTATTTATACACGTGTACTTTGGCAAACTGAGAATGTGGAAAGATGATGAGCAGATTGGTGTCACTGAAGGGCCCACCAGAATTCAGGAAGCCCATTAACTGAAAGCCTGTTATGATTTTGGCACAGTGGATCATCTTCAAGTAGTAAAAATGGGCAAGCAATAATTAACTGGCAAACATCCATAATTTCAAAACTGGTGCTGGCAAGTCAGCTATCAAACGGATTGCTACGTATATGGGGTAGCTCGTTTATAGAGGGCTACAGGAACCCCCATCCACACTGATATGGCCCTTCCATCCTCATTCTTGGTGTTGAAGGGCCAGGGCAAGTTCTCCATGTTACTCAGGGGATGTGGCCTTCCTCATACAAGAGTTCTGCACCCTCTGCTGGTCATCGCAAAACTGAATGACAGTGTAGTGCCACCATATTGTGCTTGTGGACCTGTTCTAGAACCATCCCTCGGTATAGGGCAATTCATCTGCCATAAGAAAATGCATCAGCTCTCTCCACTCCTCCATCTCTGCATTCAGCTCGTACGATCTCATTAAAGCACTCTGCTGCTTTCTCATGGCATCAACAGCTGTCAAAAGGAACACCATTATGCCTTGAGTCCTCCATCTTCTTACAGAACTGGACTCACAATTTAGCTCTTCAAGGGGCACATGAGTAGCATAAAGCATTTAAAACCATTGCTCTTTAGTTAATTGCAACAAGAAATACTCAGATGTATACAAAATTAACAAATCCTTCAGGCATTTCCCAGTCTATTTCCACACTATTCCAGAGCACTCACGGGGTTAGGGTAAGTGTGATCTGAGGCAACTCAGAGTCCTTCTGCAGCCATGCATGCCTCGTGTTCTTCCACACTTCACTGCAAGGGCATTTATACAGCAGCACAACTAAGTTCAGGGCTATAAACCATTTGAGAAGCTCTGAGAAGCACTGCTATGCCTACACTGGGATAAAAAACCCATGGCTTGTCCGGAACAACTGACTTCATCTTAGGATGCAGGGCTATCAAACTGCAGTATATACACCCTGGCTTAGGCTGGACCTGGGCTCAGTAGCTCTGGGACTCTCCTGCCTCATGCTGTCTAAGAGTCCAGACTCCAGTTAGAGCCCAGATGTCTATATTGGAGTTTTCTAGACTCATAGTCAGAGCCCCGCAAGCCTGAGGCAGGAGTCCAGATCAGCTGTAGCTATGCCATGAGTCTTGTGCCAGAGTAGATATACCCCTTGTGCCACACAGGAATGAATAAAGTACCAGTGTGGATACAGGCCATTAGTGCAATCCCTGCAACACTCCATTGTTAGTCTGTGTTATGGCTGCTCTTCTGCATGATGATGAGTTGCTTCCTTCCTGTTAGCCTAATGGTGGAACAATGCTATAGACCAGATGCATCCTTTAGGTCTTGCCTTCACTAGCAGAAAAGGTGTGTTATTAACTCGAGTTGAAATTCTAGTGAAGACAAGGCAGTCTGTAATTTCATAAAAACAACAGAGTCCTGTGGCACTTTTAAAGACTAACAGATTTATTTATCGCATGAGCTTTCGTGGGAGAAAATCCCACTTTGTCATCAGATTAGACTCCCCGCTCCACTTTCTAACTCAAGTTCTTTTCAGTGAAGATGAAAACACACACACAAAACACATACCTGCCACCAGATGGGGGGGAGGAGGAAATCCTCCCAAAACACAGGGAAGCAACAATTTAAAGTATGGCTGTATTGCAATGGAGTGTAACAGAAAGAATCTTACAACCTCTTATAGATGGCGTAAAAGTCTGAGCTTATATCTCAAAGCCTGAATCTGCCAGGCTTGCTCACATTAAATATTTCTGTACTCCACATGCAGTCTTCAGTTGGACTACTTACTCATGGAACAAGAGGTCTAACAAATGTAAAGAGACTGAATAGGCTCTCGGTTATCTTTAACAGTTTCTTCCAAATGTGTCAGTCTATTTCAGCAACAAAAGGCATGCCTGATGGGAGAAGTTAGAGAACATGACATTTACTGACAAAAATTAGTTAGAGGAAAGAAACTGAATTTGGCGGCAGGGATGGTGTGGGGTAGGAGGGATTAAAAAGTTAGTCCTGTTCTCTGATTACTCTATGCCATGGCAAGTAGGGAACCAAGTTAGAATTCTAACCCTTACAACTTTCCCCTGAATTAGACTGTAGCAGTCTATGCTCAAAGGTTGTGGGAAAGCAATGAAATAAGATTTATATGAGCATATTTACTGCTGCTGGTTGAAAAACCAACAAAAGTCTAAGCTGCCCTTCTATTAAGTCAGAAAGTAACTGGGATGTTATCTTAAAGCAAGCAACATTTGAGTCAGCTGTGGAAAGGGAGACGGTATTTAACCAACCACACCCATTTAATAGGCTATGGATTTTTAATTTAATTGCAATGTTTCCCAAATCGCTGCACAGAAAAGAGGCTTAACTGAATCAAAAGTAGAAGGCATTATCCTTCTGACCTAAAAATAATGGCTCATTCGCTTAGTATTTCAGGTTTAGATTTACAAAATGTTTGGTTTTACATACTGATGAACTGGCATATTGCAGTGGATTTATAGTGAGTACTTGAACTGAATCTCTGTCTTATATCTTTCTATATTAATTTTTTTTAAGAAATTACAAATAACTAGACATTTCATAGGAAAATGTGTGTGTTTTTAAATAAAAATAAAACAGTGACGACTATACTTGTCCTAACAAAAGAAAAACTTCAGTTGCCACAAGATTTCATTTTAATTGCATAATGTTGTGGTAACCTGGCATAGCACCTTGCTGCCCCATCTCCAAAAACCCTACGGCCCTTATATTTTTTTTTCCCCCTGAAGGAAGCCAGCCAAACCCTTAAAAAGGTTTCATAATTACATTTACAGAATTATTCCATACAGTTTTCCTATCTGATCTAAATATAATGAAAAATTATTTAAAGAAGCCTGATATTTATCACTCATTAATTAAAAGCTAACCTGGTATCCCCCAGGCTATTCAAAACACACTTTAGTAGTATGTTTGATTACAAGTTTAATGATCTGAGGGCTGTTATGGACGGTTTCCTTCTGGTAATAAAACAACAGAAGGACCATACCTTGTCTTGGAGTTTAACAAACTGGAACATACACTACCAGTTTGTATTTGGCTGTTTTTAGTATGATGCCAATTTTATGTAGGTGTGTGTTAATTTCCTAGCTCATAAATTTGGCAAACACAAAATATCCCATTTTTAACGTCACAGGAGAACACTGACGTGAGCAAAAGAGAAAGCTGTTGCATCATACAGATCAATGAAGTAGAGGCAGGGACGGCAGATGGGCATTGTTACTGCCAGATTTCATTATGTCATGGTAAGTACTTCTCTTTGTAGCTGGCCGCCTCTGCTCAGCCATCTGATGTCTTTATCTTGATTTGAGTCAGTGAGCAGCCTTTTCTTCAGTGATCGAGCTTTCTCAGTCAGAACTGGAGGGGGAAGCTAGGAGGTTGTGGGGAGAGGGCAGGGAAGTATAATCACTTGCAAGAGGCAGCAGTCTCATTCAAGGCCGTTTAAGTATGTTTTGTCAGGTTCTGATGTAGTAAGAGAGCTCTGACTGTCATGGCTGTTGGTTAGTCTCCCTTGCACATTGTAGCTTTTACACAGTGTATTCCAGGGACTCTCCTGAAATCTCTCTGTAGAGCTGACAGCTGTTAAATTGATGGGGAAATGGCTCAAGAGCAAGCGGGTGCATCTGCACCCTCTGTAACAAGGACTGAGAATGTAATGGAAAACAATGAAGAAAAGCCATCCTTAAAGCACATTGTTGTAAAATTTAAATACAACAATGATCAGCACACTAACTGGTAAGTGTAGACTAAGGAAAATAGGTTTGATTCATATCTGATGTACACTAATGTAAATAAGTAACAACTCCACTAGAGTCAGAGTTACATCAGCTTGTATGAAATCAGAATCAATTCCAATGTGTTGTTTAACATTGGTAATGAATATACAGCTAATCAAAATTATATCTAAAACTTTGACTGTGTAACTGTGAGAACGAGCAGATAGAAAGACTCAAAGAAATTAAGATTACATTTGGGAAGAGTGTGGCATGATAATTGCTTTATTTGTGGACTGGCAATATTAGATGGCATGATTCCAGCATCAGGCCCTAATTCTTAACTACTTTTGTACACGGAAATGATTTTTCATATTTTTCCTAAAATCCATACTCATAGCTTGATAAAGAAAAAACACAACTTTCACTTTAATAAGAGATTAATGTTCCCAGAAATGACCATGAAAATTTAGCTACAAGGTAGCAAGTTAGAAGCCCTGACTTTAAAAAGGCACAATGCTGTTGTCAAAAATAAGAATCCAAAAATATGACTAGTTTTGGATAAGAACTGCTAAAGGCTTGGATAAGATCAATAACTTTTTTAAATTCATGTAAAATGTATAGGAAAGGACTTTAAATCATCCAATAATGAACCCTGTTTAAGCATTAATTACAAAATTGTGAAGCTGAATTTTTTTTTAAACTAGCTAAAATTTTCCAGTAGTTCGGAGGGTTTCTAAAAGTAGATATTTATATTTTATGGAACTGAATCAAAGTGTTTTTGATTTGGATATTTTGGGCATATAAGAGGAGAAACATTTTCTGACTGGTTATTTTTCAATGCCGTTACTCCATAATGGAGCCCTACATACAGAGTGGGAAAGATTTAGGTCCACTTGACCTTTAACAGCAGCACAGAGTCTGAAAGAAACTATATAAACTGCTTGTTTTATCTTGATATCAAAAAACTGATTTTCAATGAGTCGGAGTGCTGGGGGAGTTCTGGAAGAAAAAAGCTGTGCTGTTTTTTAAAAAGGATAAATAGAAAGACCCGTTTAATCGTAAGCCTGTCCACGTTACATTGATTCTTGCCACAGCTGATACAAGGCTCGGTTAATAATAAGTTAAAGGAGGGTAAACTAATTATGCAAATCAATAGGAAGATATATCATGTCAAAACCAACTTGATATCTTTTTTGATGTTATTACAAGTTTGATTGATAAAAGGTAACAGTGTTGACGTAACAAACTCCTGTAAAATGTTTGAGTTGGTACCACATGACATTTTTATTAAAGGTATCAGATAAAATTAACATGGAACATATTAAGTGGATTAAAAACTGGCTAATACGTCTAAAAATATAGTTGTAAATGGTGAATTGATATCATGTATTTTCAATGGCGTCCCTCAGCAATTGGTTCTTGGCCCTATACTATTTAACATTTTTATTAGTGATTTGGAAGAAAACATAAAATCGCCACTGATAAAGTAAACAACTGACAAAAGTTGGGGGACTGGTAAAAAACAAAGAGGACAGGATGTTGATGCCTAATGAGCTGGACTTCGTGGTATATTGGGCACAAGCAAATAATATTTGTTTTAATACAGCTAAATATAAGCAGGTACATCTAGGAACAAAGAACGTAGGCCATATTTATAGCATGGGGACTCTATCCTGTGAAGCAGTGACTCTGAAGAAGATTTAGGGGGTCATGATGAATAATTTGCTCAACATCAGCTCACAGCATGATGCTGTGCCCCAAAGAGCTAATGTGATGCATAAACTGGATCCTCGAGTTTGAATACAGAGGTTATTTTACCTCCACATTTGGCACAGATGCAACTGCTGCTGGAATACTGTGCCCAGTTCTGGTGCTCCCAATTCAAGAAAGAGGTGATGATTAGATTAGAAGCATCTACTAATGAAGAACAAATATTTAAACAACAGACTCTTCAATATAGCAGAGAAAGGTGGATATATAAACATGATCCAATGACTGAAAGCTGAAGCTAGACAAATTCAGACTAGAAAAAAGGCGTAAAATTGTTAAAGGTAAGAGGTATTAACCATTAGAACAAATTACCAATCATCATGACAGATTCTTCATCAGTAACCATTTTTAAATTTAGATTGGCTATACTTATAAGATACACGCTCAAGCCATTATTCTAAGGAAGTTCTGTGGCCTGTTTTATACAGGAGAGCTGCTTAGATGATCACAGTGGCTCCCTCAGACCTTGGAATATATCAACCTATGAAAGCAGGTTGGCTAAGGTTTTCAGAAGTGACTGGAGCTTTAGGGTGCCTAATTTGAGATTTCAAGGGCATGACCTTCAGAAAGTATTCAGCATCCATTATAATCTAAGCTGTTTTACATCGGAGGTACCCCAAAATAACCACTAGTCACTTTTGTAAATCTTGGCCATTATAAACAAACATGAAGCATAAGTGCACTGGGGGAAGTGTGGGTGATGACTGCTCCCCCTCCTTTTTTGTTTTAATTGTTCTGTAAGAATATTTGGAAAGGCTTTTTCTCATTTCAACCACAAGCAACAGACATCAATTTGAACACAATGGTTACAGCACTTCAGAGTAAGACACCATACAAATAGTTTGGAAAGTCATTCCAGAAACATACTGAATTACCCAGAAACCACCTTGTTTACACTGGTCAATAAAACACGGTTCTCTCTCTTACAATTGGCCATACTGTTTATATAAACAAAGTTAGCTTTCATGCATAGGCCACCTATTTATGTAGTGAGAACAGCTATCACTGTAAATCAATTTCTTTGCAAATGAGAAACACAGCTGTCTGCAAAACCTACTTAAAACTCCTCTGTGTCCAATATTTGTATGTGTAGCAGAGCAGATTACCATCAGAATACAAAAAGAATTGTCAGTACAATACACCTGTGGAAGCTAAATGAACAGTTCTTGTGTTTTACATCTGCTTCAGGGGGAAGATTGTGTTAAATTTACTTGCCTTTTTTGTATTGCTTTATGAGAAACTTGATTTGTTTGTATAATTTGCATAACAACTTAAAAATGAGACAATTTGCTATTCAGAATAGAGCTTTTAGAAAGGCTGTTAGTTAAATCAATCATTAAAAATCCCAACCACCCAAACATTTACCAAAAAATTGCTCTTCGTATCACTGACCTTTATAAAGTTTAGCTGTAAAGGGCTGCACTTTTAAAATGAATTCTGCCTTTCACCAATGAATACAAATATTCAAAGAAGAGGAAGTCTAAGCTACCAATCCTGTAGGAAACCTCTGCAAGGTCTTCCTCATGGAACAGTAATAGAGGAAATCAATCTCCAATGCAGGTGGAAGACTACTTGGCTCCACTCAACCCCATAAAGCAAAGGCTGCAAACTCATCTCCCCACTACCTCCAGGAGTTTCATAGATCCCTTTTATGTTTTGCGGGGAAGGGGAAGGATCAGTGAGAGGCCAGTGACATCCTTGCAGGGAATGGACGAGTATATAGCATGGGGCTGTTATAAGATCTCATCACCTTTTGTAACACCGCCACGAGCAGCATACGCCAGCAGCAGCAACCACCCCAGGTAGGGTACATAATCCCAGTCTAAACCTTCATCTCTTTTCCATTGCTTATCAATTTTGACTTTTTCCACTGTTTGGGCCGTATAATTTTTAATTGTTTGGTCTTTGGCTGAAAATGCATTTTCTTCTCAATGCAGGGGAATAGCCAGCCCCCGTTTTCTGGATGGGCCCCTGAATCTGCAGGACGGGCCTGGTCAAAGGCAGCTTCTGGTCCCGTAACCAAAAGCTGCCCAAGACACTCCACTTGCTAGGTAAAAAGTGGAGCTATGGGAGGAGGACAGAGGGGGAGAGGCAATGCCCGCGCACTGTTGCACCCAACAGCAAATGTGAACTTTGCCACTGCAGCTGCAGGGCTGCCCAATGCCTGCTGGTTGGCGATACAAAACTAGATGCAATCAGTGGAATAAACTCTTCTGCAAAAACGGTTCAGTTTCTTCACATCCTTTTGTTTTGGAGTAGCATTTGTCTGACCCTGTCTGCCCCTCTCATTCTCCATGGGCACCATCAGGGATTTAGGAGGAGAGTGGGAGAACAGTCATATTTCCTTACTGGTACATAATACTTCTCCATCCTTTTCAGTGTGGAGGCCAAAGAAAGAGGCGTTTTGCCAGAGGGCCCTGACTGGTCCCATCACTGCTTTGATAATGGGCACGGTGACCTTAGCTGGAGCTGCCGTAGCCAGGATGTCTACCAGCCTGTGTGAAGTCTCAAGCTTCTCCACTCCCAAACTCAGGTTTGAAGTGACCTGAGTCAGTAGGTCCTGAAGAGCCTTACAATAGTCCTGGGGCAGAAGGTTGGTTGGAGCCCCCACAGAGGCTTGAATCAGAGGGGGAGCTGCTTCCTCCTCCTCAACCCTAATTACATCCTGACTTCCACCTCCATTGGGCGCCAGGGTTCTGGGGACCGCTGACATGCTGGGGACTGGTAGAGTCTCAGGGGTCAGGATGCTGGAATCAATTGGGGCTTGTCCCGGAAGGTGCCCGGGGGCCCACTGCAAGGAAGGGAACGCCTGTTCCTAGAGGTCACAGGCTCACGTTGCCCCATTGGTTTGGTGTGGACTGGAGAGAGGAAAGGTCTCTAGCTGCCTGAAAGGCCTCTGGCATTGATGGAACTGCCAGGCTGCTGATATCTTAGTGGTTTCCTGGAGCCAGAAGAGGGTCCCACACTGGACCAGATGTCCTCAGCATAGTCAACAGTGCTGACATGGGTACTGGGGTAGCGGAGTAGCCTAGTGCAGGTCTCAGCCCCCCTTTCTGCATCAGCAAGTGCCCTCTGCTTTTTGTGTTTCTGCCTTAACAGTGGAGATGGTGAACAGTACCAGGAAGAACTCAGTGTCCATGGTGCATGTAACACTTGGTGCATGATCAGAGCACCTTGGCTCTGGGATGAGTTTGAAGGTGGCTTCCATGTGGACAGCCTTGAGCCTGATGGCCAGATCTTTCTTAGTGCAGGGCTTGAAGTCCTGATATATTTGGCAGTAGTCCTTTATGCAAGATTCCCCCAAGCACTTCAAGCAATCGGTGTGCAGGTCTCTCTCTCATGGGCATGCTTGCCACAAGAGGCATAGAGTCTGAAGCCTGGGGATCAGGGCATGGCCAGCCCCTGGGGCAAGAAGTCTCTCAATGACAGGGGCTAAAACAGACTACATACACTATCTATATACTAAAAACTATGAGATAACATCTGTGAAAGTTCAGGGGGGAAAAAGCCACTGGAGTAAGCCTTGCTAGAGCAAGGCATCGTTGTTCCAGCAACCATCATGGGTGGTATGAAAGAACTGAGCCGTGAGCGGCCAGCAACACTCCTTATGCAAGTGCACGTGCACATGACTTTATGGGGAACTATAGCTAGCCCTGTGGATACCACTAAGGCATACCTACCGAACACAAGGACTCAATGAAGAATTACACAGGCTGCACATGATGCATCTGGCCTGTTCTGCTGACTAGTGTGGGAAGTGGAAAGCACAGCCATGGCCCTGCTTCCTCCCCTTTCGACAATGTTTGTCCCCGAAACAGTGAGGAAGCAGACTATACTTCCCCAAACACGAAATATGCAATTGTCCCTGATCCTTTCATAACAGGGCAGAAAATGCAAAGGTTCCTCCAGAGACAACATGGCCTAATGTGAGCATATTCTTAAAAACTACCCTAACGTACATGTACAAGGAAGATAGTAATAAGTTTGGACAGGTATGGAAAGACTAGTTATGACTGGTTGCAGAAAAATATATAACCACAGTAGAAGTTTACAGAAAACCTCTAGTTAAATAATAGAAAAGCTATTGGAAACCTGAAGTTAAAAAGGTTCAGTGCTCAAGAGCAGAGGGGAGAAAAATCCTGGTGGCCTTCAAGTTTATTTGAAAGATGGATTACTGAATATTATGCAAGGCACAAATCTCACATCTATTCCCCATTGTATTTACAAATATTATCAAGTTTTATAAGACCATGAATTTTCATAAGAAGTGACATTTTCAAAAACCTTTACTTGCTTTAATCTTTCTCCCTTCTTTTGATAGGATTAAACTCTTAAATGGCAGACTGTTAAATAAGCATATCAAAATGCTAACTGTGAGGCATTTAGGTTTATATATTTATAAATTAGTGTTTCACAGTCATTTCAAATTTGACATTACCGGTTAGTATCTCCAGGCAACCTCATTTCAGTGGTGCTGAATTTGATTTATATGATTTTTCTCATTTTACACCCATGTGCTTCTATGCCAGATACCTTTAAAATACAATTATTTTTTTTTAAATCATCTATAATTTATTTAAATGAAAGTTCACAAAAAGACATGGCCTTGTCTTGTTAAAGCACATCAATTGTCTTGCCTGAAATAATTTTAAAAATTGCATCCAGATAGTCAACAAGGGCCCAATTCAGCCATAAAAATCTACCAGACAGGCTGCAGATCTAGGCCAACCTATTCAGCTCAAGGACCAGCGAGCTATAGAAGCCCCCAGTTGTAGAACCTTTTCCCTGATGTAATAATCCTAGAAGATATCTATTTGCCAGGGAAGACGACAAGCTCTGCAGGCTGATGCTGCTAATCTTCTCTAAAGATTTAAGTGATCCAAGGACCACCTTCCTAAATGTTCAGTAGAGCACACGGTAAAAGTGCTTGCTAGAATCGCTTTGGAAAATGATGAGAAATTTACTCATGTAAATTTGCAGTTTTCTCCATAGCTGTGTTGTCTCAGAAACTACAGAAATCATATGAAACAGCTGCAAAGAAAAAAAAAAAAAAAAAGTCTGCTGGATGTGATATTCTAAATGCATTTCTTGGACTGAAAGCATTTATTTAGCAAAATATAAAATATGAACTCTGCGCAGCTTACATTTATACAAATAGTAGGGATTTGTTGTTTATGTGGTTTGGGAAACAATGTTCAGATGCAAACGCCTCTCCTTCTAGACCAGGGGTTCTCAACCTTTTGCAGGTTGTGACACACACGGTGGCATATCATGACCCTATAGGACACACCAACCTACCCCCCAGGCCAAATCCAGCCATCTCCCCGCAATACACTTACCACTATGTAGTGACACAGTAATGCATCCCCACACAGTGGTTGAGAACCACTGTTCTAGACTATTAGAGCAGGTCTACACTGCCTGCAGTTGAACACAGATACCCAAGTTACCTAAATAACTTACATATCTACATTTGGCTTCTCTACTCCCTTCATACACACTGCGTTGGTTTGAAGGTAGGGGCTAATTCCTGGGGTGGTGTTCAGGATCAACTTACTGATCGGCTGAGCAGGTCTTCACAGATGTGATCAGTCAGTCAGGAAGTTCAAACTGACAGCGGTGAATTTGCCACTATCAGTAAAAACCTGCCCTAAGGAGAAAAACTATTCCCTTTGTTAACACGAGCATACAGGCATACCAAGTACTATCTGGACCTCTGTGCTGGCTGAAAATAGAGCTATCTCCTTAACTATTTTCAAATCAACAACTGCCTTTTCTTTTCTGTGGTGTTTAAACTTTAAATAAGTCTGTTTTTCATTCATGGGACAGGTCTAGACCAGTTGTTCTCAGCCAGAGATTGAGAACCTGGGAGTATGTAGAGGTCTTCTGGGAGTACATTGACTCACCCACATATCTATCTTGTTTTACAACAGGCATGATAATGGACATGTTTTACATACAGAAAATGGCTTGTATATACTGTTCCATGTTATACATTGAAATTTAAATACCATATTTATTTTCCAATTGATTTATTTTAGTATTATATAGTAAAAATAAGAAAGTAGCAATTTTTCAATAAAATAATGTGCTGTAACACTTGTATTTTTATGTCTGATTTTTGTAAGCAGGTAGTTTTTAAGTGAGGTAAAACTTTGGGTACTCAAGACAAATTAAACCCATAAAAGGGGTACAGTAGTCTAGAGATATAAAAATGTAAACAGGTTCAGCTGAGTTTCTTTTTACAAGTCTTTAGAACAGCATATGCACGCTCCAGTTAGTCAATACTTTTATACAGTTCATAATACCAGTAACAGCTAAAGATTTTGTGATGTGCAGATTACGAACTACAATCAAAACAGAAGGAGAAAAGTGCAAGTTAGTCTCTAGACTCTAGAGAAAGACATTCAATGAATTTGGTACAAGTCTGAAGCAGAGCCCAGTAGACAGCGCCCAGGTTTTGGCCAGGCTCCTGAATCTGCAGGGGGGGCCCAGGCAAGGGCAGCTTCCAGTCATGTGCCTCGAAGCTACCCCGAGACCCTCCACTTGTTAAAAAGCAAGTGGAGCTCTGGGAGGAGGAAGGAGGGGGAGACGCTGTGCAATGAGGCCTCCCTACACAGTACATGGCAGCCATGTAAACTTCTCTGCCGCAGCTGCCGGACAGCCCTGCAGCTGCAATGGACTAGTCTGTGCCACTGCTGGCCACTACAGTGGGTGGGCCTCATCTCCAAGTGGATGGGCCCTGGCCCACCTATGGCTATGCCCCTGGTCCCAAGAAAAATAAGAGATTTTGGTCTATCTACATTTTCCCCACATTTGCAATTATTTGCTGAGTTGATAAAATTGGCAGTCTTACTCAAAGACCCAGTGCTACAGCAGCAGAATATATAGATAGTAACTGAACTCACCATACATACTACTATTTTTATTCCTGGCCTTTCAAACAAACAGTAAATGCCCAAGTTATCCAGTTTAAAGTTTACATGTTGGGCATGAGACACACAGAAGACAACTATGTATAATGGTTATGCAGTAGGCTGAACTAGCCAGCAGAAAGGTGAAGCTACTGTGCAAAGAGAGAAAAAAACCATTATTTATATCAACAAATCCGCATATCCTAGGAACCTCAAATCTCAGTTCTAGGTCTGTCCCTCTCCACTCATTTGGGAACAGGTACCGAAATGCGACTATTCCTAGGAAGATGTTGTGGTACTACATGATCTTTTCTGGGTGTTTGGGAAGATACCAACTCAGAAAAGACTCATCTCCACAGCTGTAAAGCTGATTTTGAACCAACAAAGCTCTGTGGAATAAAACCACCAAACACTTTGGGATCCATGTCTGTAACTCGTATACCTGTTATCAGGAGTTATTTTAATTTTTTTCCCATAAGGTAAATTAAAGAATTGGGTAGGAAAAAACGTTGCTAATCTCACACATTACTGTGGGTGAAATTCTTGCACCAATAACTGTGTCCTTACTGAAGTCAATGGGAATTTTGCCACAATTTCATGCTATGTGAATATGATAAAATATAATGCAGGACAAATAAAAAATTTCTGTTTAATATGTACCAGCCTAACTGAAAAAGCTAGCTTCCACTTCCGTGGATAGCTTTCAAAATGTTTATATAAAAAGTTATGCCAGTTACATCTCATGCAAGGTATAACTTCCACGTACTTAAAAAAAAATGGGGAGGAATGTAGCAAGACACCCATTTTTAATCATCTTCCCTTCTAAGGTACTGAATACTAATTACACATAGTCAATTTCTGAATAGTAATATTATAAGTAACTAATTCCATCAGTCTGCACGATTAATTAATGCTTTTAGGAATGTCATGTGGATTTTGTATGGGAACATGCCAAATCATCTAATTATCAGTTTGCAATACCAATATGATTTGGTAAATACCTTGGAAGTACCAGACTCCTCTGTATTACAACAGACATTTCAGCAACTCACCAGATAAGTTTAATAACACAGCATCATTTTTCAAAACTAATTGTGACACCTAAATAAATCATGGGATCAGATTAGAGTTTCACCACCATTCATTCTGAAGTATTAAAACTGTCTAATCTCTTATTGCTGTTAACATAATAAAGAATGAAAATGCCAACAATAAAAGAATGAATATTTTCCTTAGGAATTAGAAGAACATAATTCACAGTCCAATCTGATACTATGCATTCATACAGCATAAAGCTGTTCTACATTCTAAAATTGGACATATGTAATTATTTCATTTGTCCTAAACTGTGTGTATTATTGTGGGGTTTGTTTGTTTTGTTTCTAAAAGATATTTGAACTCTTGTTATCCATTCTAACAATTTTATTTCATCACATCTACATAGACTGGCATTCAGAGAAGGCTTAAATGTTAAAGAGAACCTGGAAGTAATACAAAATTCCCAGCTTTACAATGAGTAGCATCTCCCCTCTATAGATGAAAGCCAAACACAGATTAATGCAGACACTCAGGAAACTTCTTTTGTTTGGAGGAGAAAGACAGCGAGGTACAACTTATCAAAATATTCAAACCAGTTATTCCCACTGAGTGACTTGCCATTACCGTGTGTGAAAAAATTCAAGTATACTGAATAAATTCCAAAGTCATTTGTTTTACCATGCAGTCAGCTCATGATTTCATCAATATTCTTGTGTTAATTTGGTGTTTTTCTTAGGGCATCAACTTCTAGAAGCATTTATTTAAGTGAGAATCTTAAACTCTAGCTGCAAAGATTGTGGAGAAAACCATCAATCATCGACAGTAAGGGGAATCTGCAGGGGATCAGGGACAGCTGAATGCTTTACCATTGAGCAGCACCAAAGGCAGCAAGCAGTGCATGTGTAGCCCGAAGGGTACCCGTGATGAATCTCGGGCATGTAGGACTGAGTGTCACCTGTTTACCCACTGCCTCTATCAAAAGGCAGCCTTCCTGTGACAATTGGGTGTTGGTGCCCCAATACCACCCACGTGGCCTGCCTGTTAGTCACTGAAGCACTTTTCTGGGCTACGTCAGCCTAGCAGATTAACAACAGCTATGTCCGAAGTCCCTTTGAATCACTCCCTTGTAACATTCAGCCCCTGACTCTCAGAAATCCCAGATACTAGACTACCCCCAAAAGGAGATGTGTACCCCAGTTTTACCTTAAATCACAACTTACAAGAAAGCAAAAGTAGGTTTAAGAAAGGAGAGTTTAGATTCAAGAAAGTTTTGGAAACAAATGATTATGATACAAAACAAAGTCATAAAACACAAACTGGATCTACATTTATTACGGTAATAGTTACCTTTCCTATCCATCTGCCTTTCCTATCCAATAAAGTAGGCCACCCTCCGTGCCCAAAAGTTCAGTCTGTTGCATAGCTAGCTGGCTTCACAGGAACCAGGATCCAATTTTTCCAGGAAAGCATTCTTGCTCACCAAGATGTCCCCACAGTGGAAAGATTCAGAATGCCTTTCCTCACCCTGTGTTACAATGAAACAGTCTTTTGTCTCTATTGACAGATAGGGCAACCTGTTTTGTTGTAATGCTCCATTTTACCCTCCAGATGGTTTGGACTGTTTGCTGTTGTCTCTGATAGTTTTCTATTGATAGTTGTAGAATGGGAAAAGGCTAGACAACTGAAGGGTGACAAATCCCTCGTGCTTGAATCAGCCTATAATGAGACATTTTATCCCCGTTGACTGTGCTTTCAATATATTTAGATATTCCTTAAAATATTACCCTACATACTTTTTGCAGTGAATGCGAGTCTTACAAGCTTTCTGTAGTTACCTTACAACATGATACTGCTTATGAAAAAAGAGTTTGGAAGACATATGTTTGATGTAAAGAGCTGTCAGGTCTGAGTTGTTTGCAAAGAACAAGGAACCCATTGCTAAAGGGTCTCCATGTCACAATACTGCTAAGGGGAAAATCTGACTGGAGCACTCGGCATGCACACATTTGAAGTAAAATGAACATGCACAATCATTGAAAGAACTCATGGCTTTTACCTTACAGACTTGTAAGGCACACACATGTACACTCCCCCTAAAATATACTTTAGTTAATTCATAGAAATCCATAAATTAGTTGTGTGGAATGTCTCAAAACTTAAATTGCTGTTGTGAAGTATTTTATGGCTTTCCATTTTTGTAAGCAACTACCCTCAAAAAATGAAAATCATAAAACATACACACCACAATTTACGTATGAGAAATTCCACACAAAAATGTATAAAGAGATTCTAGTGCTGTGTGTGTTCTCTAACTTGCATCATCCTACATGACAAAAAAAAGTCCTAGTTTATGACAATTTTGTGACCCTGGTATTGTTCAAATAGAGTTCTTTTGCCTTTTTGTCTTGTTTATCACTCAAAGGGATTGTTATGAGTGTACTAGAAACATTTTAACAACTTAGCTGTAGGTAATTCATAGTTTGCATAGTGCTTACTATGGCACTGAAAGTTACCTACATAATTCACATTTCTTTTGTACATGATGGGCCAAAATTTCCAAAAGGTGGTCAGGTGCTAAAGTAGGAGCTTTAAAAAAATCTGGCCGAAACAGTTTTTCTGTCCTTTTAAATTTTATTTACGTTGAGTCAGACTGGTAATAAGTTTTGCTATCCTGCCACCTGCTGTCAAAAATGTACTACTGCCATGATAATTACAGTCATATTTTAAACTTTTACAACTAATGAATGAATGAGCAGAGAAAGGCCAGCATAACGATATTCCCGCCCACTCTAAAAAAAACAGAGTCTTGTGGCACTTTTAAAGACTAACAAATTTATATATTGCACGAGCTTTCGTGGGAGAAAATCCCACTGTCAGATGCTTGACAATAAGCAGTGCCACAGGACTCCTTGTTTGTTTTGCTGAACTAGACTACCGCAGCTATCTCTTTGGAACTTGCCCACTCTGAATTTCAAAAGAAAATATTTATTGTTTGAAAGGGGCATGAATTTGAATGCACTCATTACTGCAGTCTGTCAGCATAATTTTGTTTAAAATCAACAGACACAATTGCTAAGGCACAGATCATGCAACTTTACGTCTATCAACAGGGCCATGCAGATAAGGACGTGTGTTAGGTCCAATCCTGCATTCTCCTCCCACAGAAATTTGGTACAATTCACTTTGTAAAGAGTTCTTCATGAAGAATTTCTACAGAAGGTATATTAGTAGCTATGAAGAAATGCACAATAGGTTTATTACTTGCTCATATTAGAAAAATATTGATAGACAAATGTTAGCAGTGCTGAAGATGCAGAGTGTCCTATTCTTGCTGAGCAGAAAAGAGAGTAGATGATGGGAGCACCTTATACTCTCCCCAGCCCAATGAACAAATATGACTGGGCTCTAAAATATAACAGAAAAAGATATTTAAATGTTAAAATGAAGACTTTTAAAAAACATTCTCTTTTTCAATATGCTCGTTATTCACTGCTTAGCAGATTCTCAATACAGTTTGATTACTACCATCTTAGTAACTAAAATTACAAGAGTTTCTAGTTTTCAAAGGCAACATATTGCAACTACTGTTTGAAAAACTCTTCCTGCCAAACAGGAAGACAAAGACAGTTTGTGGGCCGTGGGCTGATAAACCAGCAGAAGAGCTCAAATAGGATACATGATTATACACCATCTTAAAAGTCAGCAGTACTTCTGTTAACCATATTAGCAGATGCCTATTAATTAGTTAGTTAGGTATGTAGCATCATCCTCATTTTTGCTGTCCCTTTGGACTGTTAACCATTTCAACCACCCGATTTTTAAAGAATGCATATGTGCGGTTGTGCGCTTCATTTGTGTGTGTCAAATGGGTACTACATGAGCAAGCAGCACTGTGACAATTGCTTATGGAAGTCAATTGTGTGTGTCCTTTTTGATAACAAGGCCTTTAGTGACAAAAAGTTGATACCTAGGAGTCTGACGGTTCTTGCTGTACCACTTACTGAATAATGAACATATACGAGCTCTAGAAAGCATATATGAGAGTTTAAGTCACACAGTAATACAATATGTAAGAATTTTACCGTTTTAATGGAACTCCGTGATTTTTCTTCCCAAACATTACTGCTCAGCTCAAATGTGCAATGAACATTTGTCTCTCTTTCATAGGATCCAAAAATCAGTAATCTGAAATACAGAAATAGTAGAAGATATTTTTAATAATAATCTGGGTTCTGTGTAATATGTAGGGTACATATTTATGATAGAATTACAGCTTTTATTTTAAAACTCATTTATTATTTCATGAACTGTAATATGAAACCAG
>ML685755.1:13588531-13651102 GCA_007922175.1 Pelusios castaneus
GTACTGACACTGATACATGAATTTTATCTACCAAAAACACTTTCAAAATGAAAGCATGCTTACATTACATGTACAATTTTTAAATGGTCCAACTGCACACATTTTACATTTTTGGTAGTTCCAATAAAGATCTCATTAGGAAGAACCTGAGTTTAAGACTGATCTTACCACTTGGTTTTGTTGCCCAGCCTGCTATCTATATCCCTTTAGTTAAAAACAGGCTGGCCTTTTCGGGTTAATAGCTTTTATACGACAGTACAATCAAATTGTTTAGCTACTATATTTTATATATCATGCGGCTGAAACACAAGAGAGCTGAAATACTAAGTAATGCGACTATTTAATGATGAATGTCAATTATTTAAAAATACGAAACATTTATCTGATAAAGGTAAAATTGCAAATATAGAAATGAAGAGTTCAATTCGGCTCTAATTTAGCACTGGTATTTATCTAGAATAACGCCATTAAAGCCAGTGTTACCCTACTGCAATAAAGCAAAATGTTGTCACAAAATGACAATTTCTTAAGTAATGGGTGCTGAATTACTCCAGTAACCCTGCTGTCAGGCCTGCAGAACATAACACAACACGGCATATTATACAGCTATTAACCAATTCTACAAACATTTACTTAATTCCTGAAGTTTTCCCTTTCCACAAATGAAAATCAGTTTACCAAATCTCAATTTCTGCTCTAGTGAACAGGTATGCAATTATTTCAAAGCTATATAAATACCAACCATTACAGCTATTCTTTAAGCCCAGGGTAGCCAAACAGATTTGGTTGTTTCCTTTAAGTTACAGATTTATCAGATGGCTTCAAATTGACAACTATCAATAAAAAAGCCACACCACATTCTAACCCTTTAGTTCACTTTTATTTGGTGGTGTTTAGAAGCAAAGAAGTTCAAATGTGTCTGTTCTGTGTTCATCTATCACAATTTTGCCTCAGCTTCTAGTTATGTCCAGCAACTGCTGTCAAATAACCTCATTTGCAGTTTTACTATAACCATCATTTGTCTAGATACCATTGATGTGATTACTTCCCCTGCCTGAAGTTCAGCTGACTAATCCTTGTTTGATTACAAAATACTGAGTTCATGTTTGGGCAAGATCAAAAGGGCAAAGGATTACACTGATCCAGAAAATCACGCCTTGTTTGCCTTTTTCTCCCCCCTTTGAAGTCATCCCAAATAAACCACTTTGTTGATTTTCTGTTCCCTGTTCTAGCTTAAGATATTTAAAAGGAGATTTTTAGGATCTTTGACCCTTTTTTGCTAGCTGTTAACTGTTGGAGGTTGAAAACATATCTTGATGCTAAAGCTTTCTTAAAAATCAGACTTAAAAAATCTGAGTCACTATCAGCAACTCAGAAGTATTAGGAACTTGCAGGACAAAAATGTCAACTGTGAGTTTAAGTGGAGATTCATTACAATCAGGAGTCCAGGCCTATTCCAAGTGTCCTGTGGAGCACTTCATTATTTCTACAGGTCAATATTTTTGAATATGCATACCTAAATTTCAGCACTTAACATATAAGTATTATTTTTCAGAAGAAACAAGTACCACAAATTCTTGTTACAGGATGGCTGGGTCTTTAAGAATAGTCCATGCCCAACTCTCACCTACATATTTTCTCCTAAATCATGCATTTGTAAGCTACAAGGATAGATCAGAAGAGGAAAACAAGATGTAAAAGGCAGGTCCTGTTCCCTTACTATGGGAGTGATTGGCTCTTCACTTCAGTTTTGTCTACACGAAAAGCTTTGGAGCAACAAGTCTCAGAGCCTGGGTCAGCTCACTCAACCTCGCTGGACTCAAGCTTTGGGGCTAAAAACAGTGCAGACCTTCAAGCTCAAGCTGGAACCTAGGCTTTGAGACCTTCCCCCAGGGCCGGATCACTGCAGGGGCTATAAGGGCTGAAGCCCTGGGCCCTGGCATGGTGGTGGCAGAGAGGCCCTGCCCTATACTGGGTGGGGAGGGCCTGGAGCCAGAGGCTGGGCTCCGCTGCCCTCCCGCCCTACTCCTGGGACAGCTGGTCTGCCCCCAAGAGCGGGGCAAGTGTGTGTTCGCTCCGCTCTAGGGTGGGGTACAGTGCGGCCTTCCAGAGCCCCTGGCCCTGGAAGGCTGCACTGGAGGCCACACCACACACCAGCCAGCCCCATGCCCTGGGGAGACCAGCCAGACCAGGGCCAGCGAAGAGCAGTCTTTGGCTCCAGGCCTCCCCCCCCCCCCCCCCCACGGATCTGGCCCATCCACAGGCCACTGTGGTGGGGGGCTGGGGCTCCAGGGATAGGGCCTATGATGGTGGGCAGCCCAGGGCCCCCGAGGCTCCTTAATCTTGCTCAACCCTCCCTCATCCTAGGATCCTCAGATTTTGGTTTCCAGCCTGGATATCTTCACTGCACTTTTTAGCCTCACAGCCAGATCAACTGACTTGTGCCAGCTGCATGTCTTCTGTGCCCACCCCTCTCACCCCCCAGGACACACAGTTGCTGGCCAGGAGCCCAGCCCCTAGCAGTTTCACAGCTGCTCCCCCTTCCAAGCCCCACCACTAGAGGCAATGGCATTTTATGTTGGTGGTATGCTAGGTGCCCAGCTGCTCTATGAAATGCCTGAAGAGAGACAGTGACAGCCTGGAACCTCAGTGTCAAGAAGTGGATCTCTAAAACACACAAAAAGTTATTGGGGAAAACCCTAACACAAAGTGAATAGTGGTGTATGCTTGTATAACTTATTTCAAAGAACATTTTGTAGACCCTAGTGAAGAGATCACACAAATTAGATGGTTATCCTGCAGAGATATTAGGATATATTTTGTGTGTTAGGCATTATTCAATCAGACCTCAGGAAAGGAGACTGGGTTGGAACTTGAAATCTGTGACTAATTATCAACTCAAGAGGCACAGCCACTCTCAAATGCCAGAGCGGGGGATAACCCCCTCACTCCTGCTGACTTTGGGCCTAACATGCAGTAGGTTATTCGTTCAGTGATCTGGGGAGGAAGCTATGCCCCTTCCACAAACACCTTACAATTTCAGTTCAATATAACTCAACAAGGGAAAGTGGGAGAGAACGATGGATCTAGAAAGACTAAAGTTGCAAATTTTTCTTAAAACTATTATAGTTAGGTTTGGTGGTATTTATTAATAGGCAAGGTTGATGGTGGGTACACTGCCTGTTTTTAAAGTTACCCAACGCTTCCTATTTTAAGACCCTGTTTATCAGTCGTTCGGAACTTTGCCACACTAGCCATTTGGGCTGAAGTGTTCCATTACTGGTGTCTACATCAATCCATTTGTTTTGGAAAAATTCAGCCAAAACAATTTGGCCACTGCTGAGATCAAGGGCAGGGAAATGTAAATTTTGCCCACCATATTAAATTCTGGCAATTCTTTCACTGAAAAGCTCCCGCCCACCACCACTCTATGCTTTGAAGGAGCGATTTGAAATTTGGCAGGAGGTGGCCTGTGTGTCAAGGATGTGGTTTTTGCTGTTTCTGTGAAAATCCACACAGATTTGGCCAAGTTATAAGACTTTGAAAAATGGCAGTTTGCATATGCTCAGAAGAGAGACTTCAGCTTTTTAGCAGCTAAACATCACCAAAGATTCCATCCTCACTAAGCATTCGACATCCCTGCACAGTTCCTTCAGTTAACCAGACTGTTCACGTGCCATCCACATAGAATAATTGAGATGCTGCCTCCAGCCCAGGGATAAAGGGGTGAGGCTAAATCTCCCCTGTAACAGCTGCTCTGGGCTGGGGTGGGGCCAGGCACTGGAAGTTAGAGCAGGAAGTCTGCCTCTTATGATCTCCAATGACCTCCTACTACAGGGGTCGGCAATCTTTGCTGGCCCCATGCCACCCCCACCCACTGCACCCTCAGCAGGTGCCAAGGGCAGGGCCATGGACTCCTTCTCCTTGCTGGCCGCTCTGCCTAGCATAGGTGGGGGGCGGGACCAGCGGGGGGAACCTGAGAGGCGCTGCGTGCCACTCAGGATCAGCTTGCGTGCCAAGTTCGGCATGTGTGCCGGGGGTTGCTGACCCCTGTCCTACTAGCAACCTGATGAGGTGCAGGAAAAGACATCTTCTATGAATGCACAGGAAACAGAAGTTGGAGTGAGGGAAGAGAAAGAACTAGGTATTTATGTATTACCACTTATATTAATACATGTTTACTGGGTGCTGACTGAACACATGAAAGATATATAAAAGTTTGTAAATATTCCTTTTTACTTTTCTGATTTTCACCAACAGTAACTTTTTACCCTTTAATATTTTAGAAATAATAGAATATTCCTAGGATTATAGTAGTTTCAAAATTGGTTCAGTTTTTGTTCTAAATTCTTTAAAAAGAATAACTAAAATGTACTTTATGTTGATACTATATATTTTTGTGTTTTTCTATTTTATAGCTGTTTTATCAAGTAGGCCCACTCAAGGGTCATATATTTTACATAACTTGATATGTATACCAAGACAATGAAAGTTAATCATTTAATCCTGTTTGCTTTACGAAGGTGAACTTATATAGATAAATGTTTCATTTATAAAGTCCCCTTTACAACAGAAAAGTCTAAAAAGGAGTATTTGTCCCATAACAAAATCAAGTTAATATAATTTAAAAGTAAGATTGTCTACAGTTTAACATGAAAATCTTCACAGTTGTAGAATTTCACTCTCCAAAGGAAATATAAAAATGACTATGAAGATGTTAGTCTGACTTACTCTCTCTTCCAGTTCTTCGAGAACATATAGCTTTAGTCCTAAAACATTAACTAGAATGTTTATCAAAAGATAAATATTTTTGCAGCAGTATAAGATTAGTGTTAATAGGGCAATACAATTTTCAAATTTTATTATCTATTACCTAGCACTTAGGAGTCTCTATTTCTGTAAGTAATGCTTAAACTCGGGGAAAAAATATTCTTGCATATTATTATTACTGTTATTATTTTGCCCCTCCCCTTTCTTTTTTAAAATATGCAATGTTTTAAAAATATAAGGTTTTTCTTATGCTTCTTTCAAGAGTTTAAAGGGGGATGGGGGCGAATATTAAGGTTGGCTCTAAATATAGTGCATGCGTGCAAACACAAAACTGATTTGGGTGAAAAGAGAATTAATTATCCTAATCTGCAGCAGAGAACAAAAATCCTTTGATTTGCAAAATGTCATTCCAGAGTATTATTAATGTAGTTTAAATGATCCTATTCTTACTCATATGTAAAGGAAACTCAACACTACTGATCCGTCACTAGTGATAAGGGAATTCTTTTTAAAAACCTGGAGGCAACCTGGCTGAGAATTCTGAAGCTCTTCCCCATTGCACATAGTTACATTTGGTTAACAAAGTAGATGAATTTGCAACTCTGATCTGAAGAGATGCTAAGAATAAATTTTTCAACCAAGGATATCTACCTTTTGGGGTTCTCTCTTTTTTTGGTGGTAGACTTCAATACCTGTTTGGACCTTTCGTTTACAGCAGTGACTGCTAAAGATGATGGCGCCAGATATGAATGAAAAAATTCAAAGTCCTTATAGAGAATCTGCTACTTATGTTGTCTTATGTGAGGATGCTGGGACAGAAGCTGACATAGCCCACAATCCCCTTGCCAAATTGACGATTCCCTTGTTAATTGGGAGAGCTATATTGCCTTATATAGCTAGTTGCAATATATCAAATAGCTTATTCGAAGCTCTTAAACCAGCCCTAAGTGCCCCTTTAAGGTTTCCATCATCTTTTTTTAAAAGCTCTTGGACCATTTGAAATTGTCCCCACCTATGGGAAAAGAAAAAATAATGGCAACAACTGGAGAAGGGGGATGATAATATGGAGAAAATGATTTGGACCTTCTCCTTCCTCATCATCAAATAAAAGCTAACTGTCTGCAGTAATCAGTGTCATCAGGGAGGAGAAACAATTTATCAGATGAATCCTGTATCAAGAATTAAAGGACAGGAATCCAATTAATGCCCGAGCCAGTCAACACAGTTGGAAAATAGGTCTTGTCAAACAAAACTGATTTCATTATGATGAGAGTATAGATTTGGTTGGTAAATATAATTGAGTAGTTGTAAGAGACTTTTGTAAGGCATTGCTGCAAGGCACAATATCCCAATTTAAAAATTAGTACTGTACAATATCAGTAAAGCACACATTAAATGGATTATGAACTGACAAATCTCAAAAAGTAGTGGTCAACAGGGAAATTGTGACAATGTAAGTTTCTAATGGGGTTCTACAGCCATTTATACTAATCCATACAATAACCCAATGCTTTTCAACATTTCCATCACCAATCAGAGTAAATATAAAAATTACTGCTGATAAAATTTGCTGATGACAAAGATCAGCAGAGTGATAATTAATGATGACGATAGAGCAATCTGGGTTGTTTGGTAAACTGGGCCCTTTCAAACAAAATGCATTTTCATATAGCCAAATGCTAAATTACACATCAAGGAACAAGAGAATGGGGGACTGTCTCCTGGAAAACAGAGAGCCTGAAAAGGATCATGGAGTCGTATTGAAAAAGCAACTCAACATCAGTTCCCAGGGAGATGCAAAGGAAAAAAGGGCTAATACGATTCTTGGATGAATCAACAGGAAAGTAGTGAGAGTGGGAATAGAGAAGTGATTTTATCTCCATATACCGCATTGGTGAGACCAATATTGAAATACTAGATCCAGTTCCAGTGCCCGCACTTGAAGAAGGATGTAGAAAAATTGAAGTGCATAGAAAAGAGCTACAAAATTGATTTGTGGGCTGGAGAAAACGAGTTACAGTGAGAAACTTAAAAAGCTCAATCTGTTAAGTTTATGAAAAACATAATTGAGAACTGACTTGATCACAGCACCTTTACAGGAAGAAGGTACTAAATCTAATGAAAAAAGTATAACAAGAGACTCCATGTCTGGGAGCTGAAGCCAGACAAATTCAAATAAGAAATCTAGTGCAAATTTCTAACAGTGAGGGTGATTGACCACTCGAAAAAGCCACCAAGGAAGTGGCGAATTCTTCACTCAATTAAGCCTTGGATGCCTGGCTAAAAATATTTTCCCCCAAAACAAGTTATGCTTTAGTAAGACACAAGTTATTGTGTTCAATTGAGAGGAACTGGGGGAAATGTAATGGCCTGTGATATATAGGCGGTCAGACTAGATCATTTCATGGTCCCACCCAGCCTTAAATTTCATGAATTTAAGGACATTTTCATAAAAACAAGTTTTATTTGCTTTATACCTCTGATTGTTCTGTTGTTGCTGTTTTCAATGTTAAAATCCCTTCCATAGCAACTAAATTATGAAGTCAACAAATCTGTGAACCTGTGAAATGATTTTTACTTGATGAGAGGAATAAGCAGTAAAAGCAGATTAGTACTTAAATATCCAAAAGCAAGGAGAAGAGGAATTACACACACTCACACCCCTCTATATATGACCACAGAATCATAAATAGCTTCAGCTTTGTTTTCCATGTTTTAATGGGCCTTGAGAAAATAATTTTGAAAGAAAAGAAATATTATAGTACGAGTTTAACCATGAGGGAAGCTGCGTTGTTCTTGTATCAAAACAGTCCTAGTGATAATATTATGTACTTGACACCCAATAACAATGGCTTAGTCCAGAAAGAAGGGTAGAGCATAGGACAGGACATACCTTGTACATTCTATTAAAGTAATTTTAAGTCGGCCTTCTGTCAATGGAAAATCTTGTATGTTGAGATCTCGATCTTCATATTCCTCAGGTAACATAACTTGAAACGGAAAAAATGGCTTGAACCTGGGAAAATAAATATAAAGTCTCACTTTTTTGTAAGTAGGACTATTTTACAAGTTCAAAAAACCCTAATAGGACTATCAAGGCACAAAGAATGAAAGCAGTATACCTGGAGAGCAATAGTATTTTTGGGTAGTGGGATGGATTGTTGCTTTTCTGTTGAATACAATCAAGGACAAACTCTGATTTCTACAAGTCTAGCAACAACAACAAAAGAGCTATTAAAAATTCTTCCATGGACGAAGCTGAAGAATTTATAAATGCAGCAAGATGTAAACATTTTGTTCTCACTGGAATAAACCTGAATGTCAGACCCCAGAGTGCCAGTAATTATGATAAAAGTCTATTAAAAATATATTCTGAGCTGAAACTGTCTAAGTATATAGTTCCAGAGGGGGAGCCGTGTTAGCCTGTATACAGCAAAAAACAGAGTCGGGTGGCACCTTAAAGACTAATGCCTGAAGAAATGTGTTAGTCTTTAAGGTGCCACAGGATTTTGGTTTTTCCTAGGTATATAGCATCTTAAAAGAAAAATCTTATCCTATTATGCGTTAGGAAATTTTCTGTAAATTTTCAATTTACAGATATACTAAGGTATTTAGGTCATTAAAGGACAAAATAGCTCCAGACAATAATTACATAGTGTAGGTTTCCATATAATAGGATAGACTTAGCTAGAGATGTGCCCTAATAAACAAGGCATTGGTAGTATAGTTATCCAGGCTAGTAAGTGGCTTTTTGCACCACTTGAAAGAACTGTTAGAGCATTATTTTGCTGAAAGTCCAACATAAAATAAAGAAACTTGAAAATACTAACTGCCTTCTTCAGTTTCTTATGTATAGATTTTGAATACCTTGATATGCATTTTAATGCTTCTTTACAGTCTAAAAATAATGATTTCCCTCATTTGCAAGGCATGGTCTGGTTTTACAGGGATTTGAGTTTAACCAGTGCAATTTATGTTTTGGGACAAGGCCCAGGACTTACAGAAGCACGTAACTCATCTGACTGAGTATGACACCAGAGGAAGAAAACAGAAAGGTAGAAAGCTCCCTTCATCAATTCACCTGTGAAGGTGTTTTTTATTTTTTGAATTAAGATGAAGAGGTGGTAAGTAAATGTTGTGGTAAAGATTCAGCATTCCTTGAACATGGTCCCAGCACTTCCCTGCACACTAAAACACACATCCTGTATGAAAGAAGGAAAAGTTTACCTTCAACTACCTTAAATATTAAGAAAACAGAAGGAAAATAGTTATGATTGCAATATTCTGATAAAAATTGTAAACATAAAATTGAGGCAATTTAAAGGTATGTTTCTATAGCACCTTCAGAAACATAGCGTACATACAGCATTGTGCTTTTATATCTAAGACCCCTATTATTATGGTATGTAATTTTACCAGACGTAGTGAGGCGAAATAGTATATATGAACCACAAATTTGAATCTCCTGACTTTTGAGAATTTAAAAATCTCAGACAAAAATTTTGCACTAATACAAGATGATTTAAGAAGGTTCCAAATTCTAGGCTCTCCAATCAGTATATACCGAAGTTTGCGCAAAGCAGTTTACAGTTTTCTTTACCAGTTGAACTTTTTTTCTGTGGTACTTTGTAGTTAACCTAATTAGCTTATAATATATTTTAATATGGAATTAAAATACTGAAACACATTTAAAACCAATAAAATTGTGTATTACAAAACAGCAGGTTCTGCTTTCATTTTTCTTACCTATTGGCTTAAATATGCTTTTGAAACTATCCTTAAAGTCCTAGGCCAAAACAGCTCAGATTATACTTCTGTTTCCACTGACATTAGCACTATACCAATCAAATTACACATAACTGCTTTCAAGACATTCAATTTTCATAATCCAGCAATTACCAGCTATTTATCGATAATCTACTGGATGTTTTTATACTTACAAAATATAAATATCAAATGCACTAGTATTCCAAGTAGGTTTTAATTGTTTTTGGTTAGTTAACTGAACTATTTACCAACTATTCAAGAAAGAGATAATCCAACTAAATTTACTGTGTAAAAATGTTTGGAAAGATTATTTCCTATTGAGAAACTGGTGACTGAATACAAAATTTAAAAGCCTTATTACTTTAACTGGCAACATTTTGCCTCCTTGTGATCTTCCTATATAATCCACATGGGGCTATCGATAATGTAAGTGTGTGATAGGTTCACAGATAACCAGTTCCTCCCATTTCCCCCTCTTCTCTCAGCTAGGGAAATTTTTTAGGCGTTCTCACTCAAATGCCAGCCTGGTAACACTCCTCATCTTATGAAGCAAGATTAAATGTTGTATTAAACTAATGTTGTAGTTAAAGTTGGAAAAAAATCCAGCTACACTTAATGAACAATTTGACTTACTTTAGCGATACCATATTGGAGTACTACTTTAAAATACTAATTTACATTGATGTTTTAGCAAAAAGGCCCTTCTTCATTAAGGAAACAAGGTGGGTGAAACAACATCTTTTACTGAACAAACTTCTGTTGGCGAAAGAGACATGCTCTCTCTAGTTTACGCAAAGCTATTCTTCTGAAGGCACACTCCACAGTCATTCTGCACTTGCTCAACCTATAATTGAGCCGCTCCTTGCAGGGATCCAAGTTGCCAGTTTACGGCTTCATGAGCCATGGCATGAGTGGGTAGGCTGGGTCTCCTAGGATCACTACAGGCATCTCCATATCCCCGACAGTAATTTTCTCATCCAGGAAGAAGGCCCCTGCTTGCAACTTCCAGTACAGCCCCATGTTCCTGAAAATACAGGCATCATGCACCTTTCCCGACCACCCAGCATTGATATCTATGAAACGCCCTCTGTGATCCACAAGGGCCTGCAGCACCATGGAGAAGTAGCCCTTCCTATTTATATACTCAGTCGCAAGATGGTCCGGAGCCAAAATAGGGATGTCTGTGCCGTCTATTGCTCCTCCACAGTTCAGGAATCCCATAGCTGCAAATCCGTCCACAATCTCATGCACATTGCCCAATGTCACTGTCCTCCGGAGCAGAACATGATTGATGGCTCAGCACACTTGTGACAGTGCTAGCCCGACAGTGGACCTGCAGACTCCAAACTGATTTGTAACCAACTGGTAGCAGTCAGGAGTTGCCATCTTCCACACAGCAATTGCAACACGCTTCTCCATGGTGAGGGCAGCTCTCATTTTGGTGTCCTTGAGTCGCAGGGCAGGGGCAAGCTCCTCACACAGTTCTATGAAGGTGGCTTTACGCATTTGAAAGTTCTGTAGCCACTGCATAACAATGCGGTCCCACCACTCGGTGCTTGTCTCTCATGACCAGAGCCGGCGGTGCACCATGTGTAGATGCTCTGTGAAGGAGTTCAGCAATGCAGTGCTGTTGTTCTGCATGGCATTCAGCAGCCCTGGATCCTCCAATTCCTGGTCTGATTCGGAGCTCAGTGCGTACTGTGCGACCAGCCAAGATGTATTCATTATGCTGAAGGCGACAGTGGAGATCAGAGCTGGATCTATGTTGTTGCAATTGGGAGTGCCGGGAAGGAATGCAGCAGTGTTGAAAATAGGCGTGAGTTGCTATTAGCATCGAGAAAGACGACAGGGGAACACAATGCACCATGGGAAACTGAGATTTTACCCATGGTGCTCAGTGCTCCTCTCCTTCTACCCAGGATTCTTAGCACCGAATCAGGACGAGTGGAACTGTGGGATTAGTGCCCACAATTCAATGCGGTATATTGTGAAATTGCTAAGAAGAGTGTGGGCACTGCGTTCTGTTACAAGGAGCGCCATGCGTACACGAACCAGAGCAATAAAAACCACGTGACTTCTGCAGCGCAACAGGCTTCTTGCGCGCCAATTCTGTAGTGTGTACATGGCCTTAATTAGATTTAGCCAAGAGATCTCAATCCTATTGCCAGCTCTACAACAGATTGTGTATGACCTTTAGCAATTCAAGGTCTCATCATCCCAATTTCTCCATATAAAAAGAGGGATCAATATTTTATGAACTTAACTCACTGGAGTTTGTAAATTGCTTTCCACTTCTATAATACTTTCAGAGGATTTGAACACCTTCCTTTATATTTAGTCCATCTTTAATATCTAGAATTCCTTTATACAGGTCTTAAAGAAAAAACTGTCCAAATATTTATCAGCTATAAAACTAGACCCGTCAGCCAGAGGCAGATGAATGATGACGTACAGCTCTCTCTGTCCAGCAATGTCTAGAAATAAACCCTTATGCAAAACCAAATCCTCACATCACTGTCAGTCACTTCAAGGGGCATCTGAGTTCGAGTCCCCTTTGGATTCTGTCCCAGGACCTGGCTGGAAAGTTCAGTCTTTCAAATCAGCCTCTAGTTCATAAACCTCTTATACATTTGAGGCTCCAGCTTCATATAAAGGAACTCTTTCTGTGAGGGAGTAAGTTGATTTAAATAGCTTTACAGTATTTCTGTGGTACTGAAACGTCAGCCAGTAATCAAAGGCCAGGTTTCTACTATAAATTTACATCTTTATAACATGCCTGTCACTCAGGCCTGAGAAAAATTAACAGACTGAGCAATGCAGTATACCAACCTAATCTGGGTGTAAACAGCACTATGCTGATGGGAGAGCTTCTCCCATCAATATAGCAACTGCCTCTTGCAGAGGTGGATTAACTAAAGCACTGAAGCACTCCAGCTGTGGCATTGCAAGTGTAGACCTCCCCAAAGGCAGTTTCTTTTTTGTTATATAGAGCCATGTCTGCACTATGGAGGGAAGTCGGTCTATTTTAAATTGATTTTCACCTGCCGAATTCTGAAAGTCATAGGAGTGGGATCACACTATATGCTCCTTGCGTCAGGCTCTTGTGTTCTCACTAGTCACTGTTGGATCGACGTTCAAAGCAGTGCACTGGGGGTAGTTAGGTGCTCATAATATGCAACAACCTGCAGCCATGCCGGCCCGTGGACCCACCCACCACACCCTACAGCTGCGCTGCACTGGCCCGTGGCCCTGGAACCTTAGTTTGACCCCACCCCCAATCCCTAATCCAGCCTTGGCCGGGACCGGAGGGAGGTGGGCGGTTGCAGACAAGCTCCCAGCTGTGCTCTGGGACTGGGCGGCTGCAGCCCGGCTCCAAGCCAGCAGCGCAGGCCATCATAAAAAGCCCTGCAGGCTGCTTTTGGCCCACAGGCCAGAGGTTGGGAACCTCTGCTTTAGGGGGTTGATGTAAGTATGTTACATCGACCTCCATTGTCAGTGTAGATCATGCAAGAATCAGATAACCGAGATAGTAATACTACAAAAAAAGGCATTTGCAAGAAGAACAGTGTTTTTCTGAGTACTGTTGTGTTTTGTCACCCTGGTTTCCAATATATTTTTATTAGTTTATCTCCTAAAGTTTTTTTTTAAAAATGCCATCAGCCTGCTCAGCAAAACAATGCACATTTCAAAGTGAACACTCTGCTCCTGTTTTTAAATGGGTCAGTCACATCCTGAGATAAAGGTGCTCTTGTAAACTAGCCTTTATCATGAATTCCAGTTTACAATTGTACAAGCCTGAGATAAGGGCCTTCCTTTATCGACTTCAAGCCTATTAATAGCTAGGCATCTGTCTAAATCCTTGTCTAGTTGTTTCTTAAGAGAGACCCCATATGAGGTACTGAAATCTACTATATCATCTATGTTTTCCCCCCATTATCTGAACCAGAATTTGAGTCATTTGATCATAGGGATTAATAAGTACTTGAGTGAACGGCTTATTGGCTGGTCATTCTACACTGGTTTCTATCATCAGTTTGCTTACTAGTCTTATTCTCCCTTTAGTTCCTCACCTCCTCTTAATTAACGAGTAGCCACATGATGCCCTGAAAACAAAGCATCTTCACAGAGTTCATAGCATAGCAGGCAGCTAGCACAACAGAAAACAGGAAAGCTGCTAAAATATTTGACCAAGTTAGATATTAGAGAAACAGATATGAGAGAATCGTAACAGACCTTCATTACCCTTTCTTTTGGGGGCGGAGGAGGAGGGAAGATGCAAGGAGGAAGCGGGAAGACAGTGTGGGTGCCCTAACTGCTTCTTCGCAATCTACAAAAACAGCCCAATAAGCTTTTTGGCTATTTGTTTTTAGATAGATTTCTGTTTAATATCAGAAATATCATGGCTTGTCCTCCTGGTTTGGGTAGAGGACTAAGATTAGGAACTAGTGGGATAACAACACAAAAAGGAAAAGGAGAATGTAATGAGTAAGCTGTGAAGAATACGAAGTGGGATTTTCTCCCATGAAAGCTCATGCGATAAATAAATTTGTTAGTCTTTAAAAGTACCACAGGACTCCTTGTTTGTTTTGCTGAACTAGACTAATACGGCTACCCCTTTGGAACATTTTTAAAATTTTGTTTTTGTTAACTATTTAATTCAAACCCCTTGACACACTTAGGCTAAATCTCCTTTTGAGATTTCAAGAATCTTTGCCCCTTCAACTTAAGATTTCTAGTTCTGATTCCCTGAAAAGTAGCAAATACAGCACACTTTGTTTTTTATCCTGATCTTTAACTTGGAAAAAAGCAACATCAAAATACCTTATTTTGTTTTTCTATAGTAGTATACAAATTCTGCGCTTCTGTTATGGGATACACAGAACACACAACCTTCTGCTCCCTCCTTTTCACATTTTGGGAATAGCCCAAATTAATATTTAATTTTTTTAAGAGTGTCTAGATTAAATTAGCATCTATTTATATTAGCTATTGTATATTGATTGTTTTGTAGGCTTTAAGCCAGTTTTTCCACACAAGAATAGTCTCTCATACCTTCTTCGAGAAGAGGGGAAAAAAATTAAAAAAGCAAGCCAGCTAATTAGCTAAAATTAACAGCTCCCACCAGCATCTACTTATGTTTAGCGTTTTCACGTGCACCAAGGAACAAAAATAACCAAGCTCTGTCTGGCAAAAGACAACCATGGATTTATGTAATCCTTTTGACTGTATCTGCCAAGGATATCCAGAACCACAGCGCAAAAACCAGTCATGGGCTAAATACTGGGGAAAACAAAAGTAAAATATCAATAGCAACTGGACTGCTTTTCCGGTCTTCAAAAACAGGAAGAATTAGATTGGTTAAAGAGAATAAGACCACCTTCACTGCACAGAAAGGTTATAATTCTGCAAATTAAGTCAGCTTGAGCTGTAAAAAGAGCAGGACCACATAACAATGTTCTGAGAAAAGAAGGGGGAAAAAGCTTTGAATTATTCACCTGTTTGGTGGAGGGACTTTAGTGACCGTGTTGTCCAAAAACCATTACTCAGATTTCTCTTTACAACCACACCATTACTTTGGGTTATATAACTTTCAGTGCTATATTACTGCCAAAGAATAGTAGTGTCATGTAGTGAATAGTGAATTCCTAGTCAAGTTACACACTTACTTTAGAACAACCTAGTCAAGAACAGAATATTTTATCAGTACACTTTAAAGCTAACATAGGCTTTACATTCATATGCCAACAAATCAAACAGTTGAAATCTAAAATGCCACATTTATTTACAAGTTTAAATGCTTTAGTGTAAAAAGTTATTGTGTAGCCCTTGACTTCACCTACGCTTGGCTTGCATGCATCTGTATCTTTCTTTATAAAAAGTTTACAAAATCTTGGTTTTCTAGTAATACTTAGCATACGTTGAGAAGTTAGCATATCTTTTGTATTAGTAGCTGAAAGGCAAGGGACCTACAGATCTTATTGTAAAAAATTACAATATAAGGGTGTATGTGAGAGCTTTGCAAAAGGATGTAGTTAGGAGTTATTTTTTTTTAGGTTTAAAATATCAGACAGAGTGGGTCTTTTTTTTCCAACAATCTTTGATGGAAAACCCCAGATAAGTTCTTTTGGATCATGACACATAGATCAGCAGGTGAACAACAACTTAAACAACAACTTAAAGTGAGACCTTCGATGTTTTGCAAAACCCACAAAATTCATAAATAAGAAAAAGAGAAAGGTGATTATACGTTAATCATATGTCAATTGTATGCACAGACCCCTTAACCAATAACAGATGTACTCTGACAATTTCTGGGATAAGGACCCATAAACGTGTGATGATTTATTCTAACATTTTTAGAAGGGTATAAAGGTGTAGATCCTGTTAGTGGAGGAAAAGGAGGATTTAAGACTTTAGGATTTGAAGAATGGAGAAGGTTCCAGTCCTCAGCTCTCCAGTTCAACCTTTCTCGAGAAAGAACACCACAGACCCATCTCGCTCTTTCTTAGCTATCTACTCTTTATTGCTTTAATAAGTTTAAATACAGCAGTTAGGGTTGCTAGACTCCGTGCTCCTCATGTCTATTTGAGGCATTGGTAATCCTTCTTAGCTCCAGGGTATAAGTTTAGCAACTATAAATTTTAACAGGAAATATAATCTAACAAATTCTAAACTGCATAAGATTTCCTAAATGCATAAAATGATTATTTCATTGAACATTTATCAATTAACCTTTCCTCAATTCTATGCTTTTAGCAATAAAAAGGATTTTATAGAAGTATCTGTGACAATTCTTAGCCGTTCCCTGTGAGTTCTGTGTTTATAAATATTTTCTGTGGTCAAATCCGGACTCGAACCTGAATTCCCTAGAAAGATTTATTGACAATCCCAATCTAAATCATAAAGAATCAGGCTACAGTTGTTAAGGGTTATTAGAGAGCTAATTCAAACTGTATTAGCAAGAGGATTACACAAGCAAGAACAAAGTTCCTGAACAAAAAATGAAAGATAACATTTTTAAAAATTACTGTATTTAACAAAACAGTGGATTTATTCTAATAAATTGTATCATTAAGTAATATATTCAGGAACGCTGACAAGTAAACTGCCTTTGGGGAAAAAAAAAAAAAAAAAAAGATTCTGCACTGCTTCCATTTTGGTGGAACAGAGTAGTCAACCACCTACTTGAGAATTCAATAAATAAAATCATTGATAATTAGTATGATTTAGTGAAACCCAATAATTCATACTTTTGCTATTTAAAAACTTTTAAAATTAATGTTTTTTTGTTTCCAGTTTAAATGTAATTCACTTTGTGTTTATTACACTGTTAGCAAATTTAATCCTAAACTGACTGGAAAAGTTCTAAAACATTATAGGCGATTCCTAAAGTCATGACACTTGTATTTAATGCTATTTAGTCACCTTCGAAAGAAACTATTAACAAGTTACATAAGCCTATCAATGCTTCTGCTGAAAAGTTTTATAACAGACTGCTTCATTACAAATCAGCTATGAGATGTAGAAAATATGAACACATCCTTCTTTAAACAAAAAAAACCCCAAGAATTATTTTTGCAGAATTCACTTTTTTGCCCACACTGAAATTAATGAGAGTCATACTGCCGGAGTATGACAGGGTCTGTGTTCAATTGGTTTTAATGAATCAAAATATATTTATTTGATAGTCTCAAGCCTGATCAAAGCATTTTAGCCTTACCATATCACTAAAAATAGCTCAATTTAATTAAAAACACCTCATTACTGGAGCATGTGGGTCTTTTCAGGAGATTTTATGGAAATATGCAAATCAGTTTTCTGACATTTCAGCACTCCATCCACCTTATGGATTCCATTTTCCTATTAATGTAGGAGGTTTGCATGCATAAATTCTCAGTACCCTGAAGGAATTAGTCAAACCTACCAAAGAGGAAATGTACTATCTGTTATTTTTCTCTCAAAGATCTTCCACTTAATCCATATGCATAGGTTATGCACCACCCATTACTTTGCAGTGATAATACTTTGATGACATATTGGAGGATAAAGATGGAACTTATTATGGAAGAATTATTTGCAAAGGGGTTTGTAGAAGTTCTACACCTGCTTAAATGATGGAAAAATAATAATTTGAAGTGTCCTGTGATCCAGCAGTGCTTGCAACACTATAGAAGAGATCCCTTTTGGTTTATGTACTCTGTGGTATTGTGGTCTGGTGCTAAGATAGGGATCTGTATGCCATCTATCACCCCACCACAGTTAGGGAACCCTATTGTGGCCAAACCATCCACTGTGTCTGGTACATTTCCCCAAACTCACTACCCTTTTCAAAAGAAGTCTATTAACAGCCCTACACCTGAATTACAGCTGCTCCCACAGTGGATTTACTGACTCCAGATTGATTCCCAACCAACTAGTAGCAGTCCGGTGTCAACAGCTTCCACAGAGTGATGGCTTCTCCACAGAGAGCAGGTCTCAAGTGAGTATTCCTGCACTTCAGGGATGGGGACAGTTTTGTGTCAAGTTCCAGGAAAGTGACCTGATGAAGCTGAAAGTTCTACAGCCACCATTCATGATCCCAGATTTTCATAACGATGTGATCCCACCAGTCAGTGCTTGTTTCCCGTGGTCCACGAGCATATTGCAGGTGGTCCACTGGGGGAGGGGGCAAGAGAAGGGGGGAGATAATGCAATAATATAATCCCATGTATCATTTATGTATCATATTCAAAGTCACATTATTATTCACAATGTAATTTGCTTCACAAACATCCTTATGTAATAGCTACCTTTTTAATACCCCTTGATATACAAATTTGACGCTCGTCAGCCATAGGCTATGTTTAAAATGGCTTGTTTATGTGGTGGTCCACAAAAGCTTTTGATGATGATGTAGTGGTCTGCATAAGGGAAAAGGCTGGGAACTGCTGTTCTATGGCTTACAACAAAGCAACTTGAGTAACATGGCAATTTTCCATGCTGTGACTCCTCTCTTGGCCTGGGAAATAATGCATGAGAAGTTGCAAGGTATTTATGATGCTTACAATGATGGTGCAGAGCTGAGTAGGCTCTATGCTTCTCTGGCAATGGCATACGTGCAGCAGAGCCATGGTTTCGAGAAATGGTGTGAAAAGTATTTGTCATTGATGGGGGGGGAGGAGAGAAGGAGGAGGCAGCGTGGAGGGAAGAGAAGGGCACTGCATCATGGGAGGCCGAAGAACTTCCCAAATGCCTCTGAGGGATAGTTGCACTGTAGGATAGGTACCCACAATGCACTACTCTATTTATTGATACAGGCATGGCTGGTGGGAGACATACTCCCCAATGCAATGAGCATAGTGTAATCATGCCTGACCGACTAATAGTTCGGCAAGTGAATTTCGACTGAAATTAAATTGACTTCACTTCCAACTGTAAACATACCCTAAGTTTGCACTAGCCATTTTCTGAATAGTTCAAATGTAAGACCCAAGGAATCCAAGAATAATGATGGAATCCTGTCATACTTGAGCAAGAACATGACATGAAGTAATCCCCTTTCCCTCTGTAATTTCCACTGGAAGGAACTCTACTTCATGCCCTATTCACTTGCTGTTTTGAAGACAGTTAAGTGATCTGGATGGATTTAAAAAAAAATTTACTATGGAGAACCGTTTCCACAACACGGGACACACTCAAAATAGCATGGTTGAGATAACCCTATCTGAAAAGCCTCTCCTCCTTTGCCTCATCTAGTCAAGAACTGTACTACATAGGCAAAACACACAAAAGAGTTCCTCGTGGTAGAGTGGGCCTTCCACCAGGAGGATCTCTGTTGCTAGTAGCCAAAGAGGTTCTTTGAAAAACAGGTGGATCAGCTTTGAATACAAGTGACTGCCACCTGGAAGCTATCACTACATTTCCCAGGACTGCTCATCTTCTGGGGCACAGAACTTTCTACTATGAGCTTTGTGAAGAGAGCAGCACAGTAGCACTATGTGCTATAGGATCTCTAAACCTGTTAAAGAGCTAGGGTGCCTTCTTATGGATGCTGCAAGAGTCGTTTGACTTGGCATATTACAAATCTGTTTGAATGCACAAAAGAGTTATTCTGAAACAAATCATGGGGAAACTAGAGCTCAGTCAGCTCTCTCACTGTTCTCCTACAGCTATGGTTATCAATTAGGACTACACATACATCTGGGGTATGCTGAGGTCTTCCAGGAGGTACATCAACTTATCTGGGGTATTTGCCTAGTTTTACAATAGGCCACATAAAAAACACTAGCAAAGTCAGTACAAACTAAAATTTCATGCAGACTTGTATACAGAGCAGTATAAACTACACACTGAAACGTAAGCACAATATTCATATTCCAAACGATTTTATAATATATGATAAAAATGAGAAAGTAAGCAATTTTTCAGTAATAGCATGCTGTGACCCTTTTGTGGCTTTATGTCCGATTTTGTAAACAAGTAGTTAAGTGAGTTGCAACTTGGGGTACACAAGACAAATTAAGACTTCTGAAAGAGGTCCAATAATCTGAAAAGGTTGAGAATCACTGTGTTGGGACACATTACTGTGTCGCCACACAGCAGTAAGCTGGAGACAGCTGGATTCGGCCGAAGGGGGGGGAGGGAGGAGAGAAGAAGGGGAGCTGGTGCATCCTGTAAGGTTGTAACCCACCACCAAATATGTCACAACCCGAAAAAGGTTGAGAACCACTGTACTATAGTATTGATTACTGAGATGCAGATTATACTCTTTACTGCCGAGTTTAGGGTAGAAGAAATTTTCTTCCCTGAATATATTCTTGCTCTCAGTTTGCTCCTTCCAGTTTATACAGGCTCTCATGGTCAGATTGTGCGGATGACTACTGTCCACTGCTTGTAAGCAGATACTTTTGAGGTGATTTAGAAATCATCAGGAAACCACTTTCTCCCCTGCTGAGTCCTAATCCATTAGGAATTTTCCACTTATCCCTCTACAAGGAAGCTCTTATTCAAATTCTTTGTATTTGCCCACTATATCAAGGGCATTCTCACGGACGGCCCAATTCAAGAAAGCATTTAAGCACATATTTATTTCTAAGTGAGTCCTTAAGAGTTAAGCATATGCTTAAGTGCTTTTCTGAACAGGTTCCAGCTGGAGGTACTCCCACTTGCCTGTTGGAGCTCTGAAACAACTTTCCAGTGCAACAGAAGAAGAAAAACTGGAGGGACTTCACATGAAATAGGCATACATGATTATATAAAGGCACGTCTGCCCTTTGATGCCTGCTCTGCTGATCACTCCTATGGACTCATTGTTGTCAACATGCAACGACCGACTACAACGAGGTGCCTAGCCATGGGTGGGCCAGGGCCCACCCACTTGGAGATGAAGCCTACCCACAGCAGCACCCAACGGCTCCACTTGTGGCTTCTGGCCAGCCCCACACTGGTGGGGTTTGCACCACCACTGGGCGCTGCAGTGGGCAGGCCTCATCTCACCACCTGTCCCTCTCCCTCCTCCTCCTCCTCCCACAGCTATTGTTACTTAACAATTGGATCGTCTTAGGTAGCTTCCGGTCACATGACTGGAAGCTGCCCTAGGCCAGGCCCTGCAGACTCAGGGGCCCGGCCAGAAAACGGGGGCTGGCTACACCCCTCACTACAACACTATCTTGTCAGTATCCTCAGCAGAAAAGATTTGAGAAAATAATTTCCCAGGTGCGAGGAGATAACTTTCGAAAGTTATGTGCTCTCCTTCAGGGAGACTTAAAGACTGGGCAGGGAGTGATTGTTCCAGCGAACATGTCAGCAGACAGCTTTTAGTTAATCTTAACATGAAAAAAAATAAACAAAGCAGCAACTCCACCTCCATTCAGCTAGATTAGATGCCAATTCTGAGAGTTATTACTTGTCTAATGGAATAGAAGGAGTTTTTGACAGTTTAACCAGACACTAAATGTACTACATGTTTCATGCAATCATTTTGGGTATTATATGCCATGAATAATTAATGTTCAATTTTATTTGAAGGTTTGTTCTTCAGAGCACTAAAGAGCAACAAAAAGCCGTCTCTGTCCACTTCCTAGTACAAAGTAGTATTTTCCAATTCTGTAATAACTTTGTCCATAAACTCTTAAAACACCATAGTTTTAAGCCTCAAAACAGTCCTGCAGGATAGGTATTATCTCTATTTTTAAAACAGGAAAAAGCTTAGCTAGCAAAAACAAGCACATCTGCGACAGTTACATAGAGAACCCAGATTTCTTTATTTCCAACCCTCTGCCTTCACCACAAGTCCACTCTTCTTCTCCATGTCCACATCATGAAAGTGACTAGTATCCTTGTTGTAAGCGTCTAAAATGGCCAAGAATTGATTGATAGTGTCAGCTACCCTTTAACTCTTAAAGATATTCCTGGTGTGGAGAGACTACATTAGTGCAGCAGAACATTTTCATCTGTTCTGTATGTTTTTAGCTGACCTTTAGACTCACTACTTTCAATCCAGGAACATTTCATAAGCACTAAACTAATTTATACATAATTTTTAAAAGTTGAATAAATTATGGAAGTTTCACCAATATTCAAGGTACTAACATGGTCCATCACCAACATACATATAATTAATATATTTATCTGCACAATTATATCTGAGTGAATAACTGATTTTCCACTTCAGTGCCTGTTCTTTGGGAAGGGGTGGGGGGGTGGGAATGAAGAAGTATTTCAATGCAGTTTAAATAAAATCTAAGGCCTAAAGTCAGTGTCCAGGAGGAGCCATCACCCATCTCACAACTTTTAGCCCAGTGGTAGGGCACCCACCCGAGATGTGGTCGAAGCCAGCTCAGTTCCCCAGCTGGAGGAGGAATTTGAACTCAGGTCTCCTCTCCTCTCTTCCATTAATCACCAGGTTCCAGAATTATTCTCACTCACTCCGTGTGGCCCAATGACTACCCATTTCTTCTACATTGTTACTTTTGCCCATGCTCATAAGTCTGTTCACATTATAGGCCATTTGCTACAGATTAATGTCTCTAGCAAAGTCATCCCCGTCTATAAAAATGTTTACATCACAACATGAAATTCCATATTCAATTTTGTTATCTTCAAGCCTTGCTCAAAATGGAGTGGTACATGGCAACAGGAAGATTTTATGCAGAGTTTTCAAAGGTCTTACCACCACTCACAGTAGGCAAGACCAGATGTACAAAATGCGTAAGTGTTTTAAATTACATTAGTGACACTGAAACAAAATGTAATCCTGTTTTAACACATCATATTACAAAACCAAACATGAAGCTCTTAATATTTATACACAAGCAACCTTTACCTTGAGAACATATTAGTCACAACTGTTACACAGATATTTAGAATTGACATAGGAAAATAAAAATAGGAAACTTCATGATTAAGGACATATTCAGAAAGTCATACAGATGGTGTACATAAACTTGCAAATAAGTATTGTAAGTAAGAGTGAAATTTTCTTTGATTTTTTTTTTTTTTTTTTTTTTAAATCAGAGATTTGTAAATATTTCAGTGTTTTTCTTTCATCCACAGCAGGCAAAAGTGTACATATTGAACACCAAAGATTTATAAGACATTGGTGTTGAAATGTAAAACATCTCCCTGGGCCCTCACCACAGTGTATTTTTCAACACATAAGCTCAAAGACAAACATATTATGATACTCTCTTTTCCCCCACAAGTTTTACAATAGATCTCTAGACATTTTATTTTTAAAAAAGAATCTTACTGAACGACAAAGTTTTAGCCATGAAGATAAACCCCTGAAAATACAAATTAAGTGCTAATATAATATAATTTAGACTCCTTAAAACATCATATTTGTAATCTAATGTACACAATGGATCAATTGTATTATTAATGCCCCTTATAATATACTCTTCACTGACACCTTGTAAGACTCTTAAAAAAGATGAAACATGTACTTGATTGGTATGACCCCAAATAATTAATATTTGTAAAACAAGATCGTGTTTATGTACAGGGAGGGAGAACTGCGTCCCAAAAACACCAGAACACTTAAAATAAGACACCAGCATAGTAGCTGTTCAAACTAATACGGCTGTAGATAGATTTTCATCGTCTGAACATAGCACAATTTCACGGATACTTAAGTGAGAGTCAAACTAATATCAAACCTAAATAAACTCAACTGACTTTAGAGGGCTGGTATTGTACACAAAGATCAAATATTTAGATAGCCTTCCCACCCAATCCCCAGTTCCAAAGGGGTAGCCGTGTTAATCTAATTTAGCAAAAACAAACAAGGAGTCCTGTGGCATTTTGAAAGACTAACAAATTTATTTATTGCATGAGCTTTCGTGGGAGAAAATCCCACTCTCTCAGACACATGGTAAATTCCTCATCTTCAAGTGTCTGATGAAGTGGGATTTTCTCCCACAAAAACTCATGCAATAAATACTCCTTGGTTTTTTTCCCCCAGCTGCTCTACAACTCTGAGTGCTATTTAGATTAAACATGTTATATCACTGTGCACAGAGAAGAATTCAAACTCATGGTTATTTCCCACTTCACATTTTACCTGTAATTGAAAATCTAAATGGTAATTTTGAAACATGCTTCACCTTTTGATACTTTGCTAAAATCTGTGTGGCATTTCAGAGGTAAAGTCTGTTACCATGATTTTAAGTTTTTTAAGAAGTGAATTGACTTTCTCCATTGACCACAATACAAGTCATAGAAACATGATTTATTTAAATCCTTCTCATCAATTTTTGAATACTCCTGTCTCCAAGTTTATCTAACAGTATTGTTCTGCCTGACTACTGAGAAATCGGTTTGATTCTCTGCTCCCCCCTTCACCCACAATCTTTCATTCAACAAACTTACAGGAGCTAACAAAAGCATAACAGAAGTCAGAAGGACCTCCCCTTCCCTCTCAACTCTGCAGCACCCACAAATAAAGATGCACCTTTGCCGTCCCTCACACTCTCTTTGCAGTTTCCTGTCACTCTTACATAAGCCCAGAGTTTCACAAGACACAAACTGGTTTTCATGACTACTTGTCACCATATAAAGTAAGTAAATTGAAGCAGATATAAAGTGTCTGAAAAGCCACAACAGGCCATCCAATGCATTGTTAGGCTAAAACAGTTTGACTCTGAGAAGTAACACACAAAAACCTCACCTTCTCATTGTCTATAAACTCAAAATATTTGAGATTGATTTATTAGTGAGGCACAGCAATCATGAAATGCGCCAACCCTTTTTGTTGTGTTTAAAAGCTAACCACCCTGTAAACTAAACCTGCACTCAGAATGAACTTGGGAAGATGGCACATGCATCTGATAATAAAGTTACTGCAGGCCAAACTCTGCGCTTGGTTAAATCTTTGCAACCCAAGAACAGGCAAGGCAATATGTTTTTGCTTCAAATAGTTAGTCTAATTAGTTTTACAAAGAAAATGTTGAGAGATGACATTGTCTTAAGCACCTACAGAGATGGAAGATACCTGCCAGTAGAAGGATCTTTTAAACGAGCAGACAAAACCGTGTAAGATCCAACGGCTGAAGTTATGCTGCAAGGTTCCTATACCATTCTCATCACAGTAGTATCTGAATGCCCTGTGGTAGTCCTTTAAGCAACATAACAGCTATCATGCTTTTGTTCCACCATCCTCCTTCTAGTGAGAGAGGTTTATACAGTAGAGTATTTTGGTTTGGAAGGTAATGAGGTCTGCAATAGTTCTGAGGGCTAACATATACTTGCCATGCTTTTTGGCAACAGTCAACGGGAGATACACAAGGTACGTAAAATACGTTGCATATTTCCCACCGACTTCCTAACTACCCCTTCCACATTGCACTAAGCCGACTGCAAATGGCGTCCTGTCAGCGTAGTGCTACTCCTGTTATGGAGCTGGAGTTACAGCTTCAGTTCCATGTTCGACTGCAAGCGTCTTAACAGACTGCTCAATGGAACACGGAAGAGCTCACTGACGGCAGTGAATCTGCCGCTGTCAGCATAGACAGCCTTAGCGTCTATGAGACTTCATTCCACTGCCTTGGTCCAACCCCCAAATAAGTGGTCTACTGGACAGGCAAGCTTTGCTCTTAATTTTAGGAAGTCCCAGTGCACCAAAGCAACAGAGCTCCCAAATCAGGGTTTATCTCAGAGCTTTAGGCAATCTTCTTTAGAGTTGATAGCCAAGTCACAGAGTACTAGACATCCTGAAGATAAGGACCAAATGCAGAAGCTAACTAGATTTAGACTAGCGATGAGGTTCTGCTTTTAGTCTTAAAAAAAGTGAGGGTAAATTCTTCCAACAGCAAATTACCAAGTGTTCTCTAGCCGAATTACAAGTTTACAAGATTGATATAGAAACCCCTTAGCATCCATTATGCGGGAGACCAGATGAGATGACTAGAATGGTGCCTGCCTTCTGGCCCTAAAAATCTTAGAATTTATGGTTTTATTCAGACAAAAATCATGTGTCTACTCATCTCTGCAAAAAAAGTAAAGTTAACCTAGCTTTAAATCCAAATCCTCTTGGCTGCTCAGAAGCCATGATAATACAATAGTAAAACAAACATATACCTAGACACCTTTTGGTGATCCATCACTTATGAACTGATCTTTATTTTATCAAAACTGCCCCATTAAATTACAAATCTCACTTGACTACCTTCAGGCAAACCTGTTATAAGCCGTTCAAGAGAAAGAAAAAAAAGATACAAAATAAAACTGCTCTGCTTCATAACTTCATTGGTCGCAGCTATCATTTGTACCGTCGCTGCAAAGAGGCACAATTCAATGTTATACTACGAATATTTCAAAAAATAGAACCATTATTACTTATTAGCCCTTGCTAAAATGTCTTTACTGAACCACTCGTTTGAGTGGTTAACATTTTCCCTCAAATGTTTCTTCTTCTCTCTCAAGTACACCCCCATTTTATGTTGTTTATCTTTCACTACAATTAATCAATTCTCCTGTTGGTGACTGGAAAAAAATAAAATGATGAAATAGTTAAAAAAACCAAGCAAGTATGAACATGGGTTAGATACAGAGAAAAATGTTGGTGACTTCAGGCAATCACTGAAGGAATGCAGAATAAGCAGTTTTCCAGAGTAACCCAATAGCATGAAATGACTAAACCACAATAGTGAAACTGTCAGCAAGCGATTAAGTTCCACAGTGATTAGAGCAGAGGCCCCCAAACTTTGTGCTGTGCCCCCTTGGGGGAAGGGGAGAGACACAGAAGAACATGCTGGGGGCAGTGTGGCCAGGGCCAGCCCTCATGGGAGGTGGGGAGAAAAAGCAACACCCAGTTCCTCTGGTCCCCACCTGAACTTCAGCCCTGAGGTCCCCACGACACTGCTCCTGGCTGTGGGACCCCAACTATGGCTCTGGCTCCGCTTCCAGTTCTAGCACCCAGGAGAGCATGGATCGGTTGACAGAGGGCTTGCAAATGAAAGAGATTAGGGACCACTCAATTAGAGTGCAGCATTGCACCACTATATTGCTGAAGCTTGCTTTCCTCTTCCAAATTACTACTAAAAGCTTTCCACTCTCTTATTTTGTCACATAGTTTTACAAGATCAAGACCAAATGCCTATAATTTATGCAAAAGAATAAACTGTGCGCATCACCCTTTTATCTGAGAATCTCCAGGTGCTACAGATTTGCATAATACACATGATATAGCAGAATATCACCTCATTTTTAAGTAGGGAAACTAAGGCAAAAATTAAGTGGATTTACTCAAGGTCTCCGTGGGAACTTGGACTCCCAGTTTTGTACTTTAACAATAGGCCATGCCTTCTCCCACAGTAACCAAAGCATTAAGTGTCCTAATTATCTTAAAACTAAACTTGAGTTTTCAAAGATAAGATTAGTAAGCCACTCAAATAAACCCTCGAGATTTTACTGGAAGTCTTGAAACATGCAAGTTATGACCAACCAGTTAGGAAAACACTAAAGTTTGTTGGAGGACAACAAAGGCATTTGTCCTCATTGAGGACCAAGTTTGAGACAGGTGTTTTTTTCAGATTTCAGAACACACACAAAAAAGGAAATATTCAAAACCTTACAGTTTTACTTACACTCTCTCTTTCTCTCTTACCTAATTCAGCAACAGAACTTTATCACATTTCCCCCAGGCATCTAGCCACCAAAAAAGTTTATCACTGGTCTGAAAGCAAGCATTTTTTTAAAATATACAACAATCAGAAAGGTAAGCCAGTGCTGTAGTTTTATTTTCATCCACAATCATGTCAAAGAATCTCACACACACCCTTTCAACTAGAACGTAAAATTGAGGGTCATAATTTAAGTTCCATTTCCCACAAAACCAAATAACTCTAATCCTTAATTGGATATATTTCTTTGCTTCAAAAATTGCATTACCACTCTAAATCTACTCTCCCTCTTTCCCCCTCCATTAAGCCTATTGGGGAGCGGGGGAGGGAGCGGAGGTCCCACCATCCTTTACATTCACTGAGATTTTTTTGGTCTTCATGTAATTCTCCTACACTCCTGACCTTAAAATGTGCAGGTAAGGCATTAAAACATAGTATTTGGTCACCACATATAAAAGAATTTATGCCCTCACCCATCCAAAAACCATACCGGTAACCTACTAATACATGCCCTGTAAGTGGTTTGCTGCTTATAGAACTTATTATTTTAATTTTTTTTTTAAAACACATCTTAACACTATTTTTACAGGACTATGACAAAAACTGGAATATAGATTGTAAAACCATATAGAATCATAGGGCTGGAAGGCACCTCATGAGGTCATCTAGTCCAACCCCCTGCTAAAAGCAGGACCACTCCCACTAAATCATCCCAGCCAGGGATATTCTCTACTCTTCTGACCCAATACCAACAGAATTAGAGCTTTCATTTGATCACAGACTGCATCTGGTGACCTTCTAAGCACACTGCAAAAGACATCTTGTTCGACAGGATTTTTGGAGTAGGCGGCGGGTCTGATTCCCAGAATGATGAAAGGGAGGAAAGCAGCTTTTCAGTTGGTGGCAAGCTAACAGAGTTCCTTTATGAATAGTTATTAAATGCTGTTGGGGTTTTGTTTTGCTCCAATATTTAATTACATGTCAGGGTGCCTAGAGCTTTGAATAAGCTAATCAATTATAAAAAATAAATATGCTTAAATTAAAAGATATTTGCCCTTGCGGCTGTGAAGATCATCTTCCAAATGTGGAACCACACTGCAATGTCTACACAGAAAGCTCTACTTACTATCTTATCATAGGTTGCCAAGCAATATAGTGAAGTGTTTGGTCAGTGTGACTGATGTTATTAAGAACCATATAAGCAGCACTGAAGCTGACAAGTGTCATGTCAATTTCATACTGATACTTCTAGGGAGAGCAGCAGAGACCAGCATTGGAATTCTTCCATGGGGAAAAGGACCCAGAAAATGGATAAAGTGAGAAAATAGAGTAGCAGAAATTCTTCCTCAAGGATGGGTAAGCAGATAATAGAAAAAAGAAACAGATGTCTTTTTTTCCTTTCTGGCAGCTACAGCAAACAGATTTTCAAATCCATAACAAGTGTCTGTTTTTCCAGAAAAAGGAGATATAAAAATATCAGTAGAATCCAGAGACAACATCTAAGTAAAAGTCTCAATCTCGTCTCTCTTTTCAGCAAGTGATCTCAACAAAGCAGTATTCCTGAACATCACTAGGGCCTCTATACTTATTTTTAAGGTATGTTTTTGGCTTATACTTCTTGGAAAATACAGAGACAATTTTAAAAGTTATGTAGCAAGCTCAGTAATGAATTAATTAAGATAGGTTAGACAAAAGCTTCTGGGACATACTGTCACAGGTCAAAAAGGATTCTATTTAATCTCCTGTTTTATTTTGGAATCAGTTATTGTTTAACATACATTTAGTTGGTTAATGAGTTAAGTTAACAATGATCAGTAGTGGTTGGTATTTAACTTCCAATAACCAAATGTTACTAGAAAATAGTTTTTGTAAGAAGCTGCTTCTCTGAATCTGTTTACCTACTGCATTTGGTCCCACCTCAAAGTTCTGGTGCACTCTTGAGAAACTGAGTAACTAAACAAGTTCCTAATAAATTCTTCTTTAGCTAGTATCACAGATTAGATGTTGGACAAAATACATTTTACTTTAAATAACCCAAAATGTATGTTAAAAAGGATACAGTGGTTGTTAATTTCAGTTTCAGCGTTAAAAATAGCAGATTATAATAATTTTTCAAGAAAGTGCTAAATGGCTTAGATTAACTGTAAAAATATACTTTTAAATGTACCTAATTCCCTGGTAGCTGAAACATGAGATTGGATACGAGACAAACTGATTTCTTTTCCTGGATGCCAGTGGCTGGCTCTGACACTTTGAGCCAGTCTTTCAATGTCTATTTCCTTATATGTAAAATAAATTGAGGATGCTTATTACCCAAATTTGCAAAGCACTTGGAGATGCTGATTAGTGAGGTGTACTGTGTATTGCAAGTAAAGTAGTCTCAATGTTCAGTACTGAATGGAAAAAACTACCAAATGATGTTAAACATTATTTAGAATTTGTGTTAAATTACTTGCACCCAGCTCTACATTGCTGTTATTTCTGATATACACAAGTGTGAATGAAGAATTGTGCCTTTTAAATCTTTAAACACTTGTCTACATGAGAAAGTCATTTAAAACTGAGTTTAGGTTAATGTATATATAAAATCATTGCAAACCCGGGAGGATACTCCTATTTTAGTTTAGGTTAAACCTGTTCCCAAATTAAGCTTAAAGATGTTCCATGTTTTTTGAAATATTAGTATTTTGGAAAGTTCCATTACGAGACACACCTGTAGGGAAAGTAAAACATGCTTCACTAGATAAAAGATGCAAAAAGTTTCCTTCCTGTGTAAGAAAGACACTCATTTTTAAAATGTTCTTTATTTATCATTCCCTCCCAATTCTACCACCACTTACAAATCTGATATCCATTATATTTCCAAATTCAAGGTCTTGCTAGTTCATCCATTTAGGTACATAATCTGCTTAATATAGCTAAAGCAGTAAGGGAGTTCTGCCTATTTTAAGGACATGAAATTTCTCAGTATATTAATAAAAGGAGGGAATAGGTCTATTTTTTTTAGTATCAGCTTACCTTAAAAATTGTATCATTTGTATTCAATATTCTTATTTGCTATTACTTAGATCTTGAATCTTTTATAATGAGCTTATATTTGTAGTGGAAACAAAACAATATCTCAGTGCTGTGGCCTTAAACAAAATGCTGATTCTGAATTGAATCATTCAAGCTCATGCGATAAACAAACACTTTAGTCTTTAAAAGTGCCACAGGACTCCTTGTTTGTTTTGCTGAACTAGACTGACACGGCTCCCCCTCTGGAACTTGTCAAGCTGATCTGGACACTGTTCCTTTGGGAACAGCAGACCCAGTATTTCTGAGTGTTCAGTGGTTAAGGGGCTGAACACTACAGGGGAATGCTTCAAAGGGACTAGGATGCACCTACTGTTAAACTGCAAGGTAAAGTATAATTGGCATGGCCCAAAAGAGATTACTTGGGTGTCTAACAGGCTAATGGTGTCAAGGAGCTGACACCTATTTCAGTACAAGAAAGCACCCTGACGCTGGAGGTAAGGGAGTAACAAGATGACATTCAGCCCTGAATTTTCCCAGAACCATCATACTGATACACGATTAAAGAAAGATAAAGAAAACTTTAGGACTTAGATAAAATTAGTGACCTTGTTCAGATCATTTAGTCCATTGGCACTTGAGATGGCAGCTCTGTCCTTGAATGACAACTGTTACATCAAACCAACTGGTTTGCTAAATCCAAATACTCCTGATCAAGAGTCAAGGAAAAGAGACAGGTATTTTGAAACGTCTCCATGACATGTTCAGAAATAAGAATTTGTAAATATTTCAGCATTAGCTCTAACGGCATGTCAAAAAAATTGCCCCCTCTTCTGGGCTGCTAAATTGCAAAATTGGAATAAAGTAAATCACGACCACCAATATCCACCTGATTCAGCATGGTATAATCTATATAGTAACATTCCAGGAACGTCACTCTGAAGCCTATTGTGTCCACAGAGTCAGTGTGCAGTGAGGGAAACAGCTGCAAACAGGGTTGAGGGCTTTTTTTGGTCAGAATATCACCAGGTTCAATCATCATTGTGTTTCATTGTCTGTTACCATGCAAGTTTAAAGTTCTCAGCCATTTTGACTTATGAGTTACACCTATGCGGTGTACAGCTTCATTAACACAGGCATCTATGCCAGTGGCTTTCAAACTTTTTTTTTCCAGGACCCAGTTGAAAAAAAATCATTTATGCCCAGTTACATCTTTCAGCAATGCATTCCAGTCTTTTGGCAGCAGCAGCAGGCGGTGCCACAACCCAGTAATGGGTCCTGACCCTAAGTTTGAAAACCACTAATCTATGGCATGCCAGGAGTCCTTGACCACTGTGATATCAAAGGTAACAATCACCAGCCTCCATAGCTAACTTGCATGCAATAATTTCATTGGCTGTACGTAGGCAGCTGCATAGATGGATTAATTAGCCTAACTGCCATCTGCTCAAATCAACACAACCAGCACACACAAGCACATACACCCTTCACTGCAGCACATGCCCCTTATCAACCACCAGCACAAACTTTCCAGGATCATCATTCTGAAGACCAGAATGTCGACACCGTAACTAAACAGCCCCTTGGCCTGAGCCCTCCAAGCCAGGGTCAGTTGGCCTGGGCCAGCTATGGATGTTTAATTGCAGTGTAGACATTCACAGTTAAGCCAACCTAAGCCCTGGTATAGATGCTGCTGGACTGACAGAAGTCTTCAGTGGATGTAGCCACTGCAGATATTACAATCATGTAACTGCAACAGTGCTCCGATAGGACTTGTAGTATAGATATAGCCTAAAGACTATTATTATTACAACTATTCAATTATTTATTTGCAAAACTCCTAGAGTGAGGGTGGGGAGGGGAAAGCCACAGAAAGTGCTTGAACTGCTAACAGCATGCAGCTTGTTAAATATTTAACCACTAATATTTTAAAATCATAGAAGAGAGGCAGGGACAAATATATTCCATGCAGATGAGAAATTACTGAACATTTACAATCAGAAAACAAGTTGTTAAAAAGGTGTAAAATTTATGACTTCTTCCCAAACACTGAAAGTCTGTATAAAAGATTAAATTAGCATGGCTCTAAAAGAATATCTGAATCTCAGACTACCTTCTTTTAAAGAATTTTAAAACATACAATGCCTAATGAGAGACTACTTTTCCAAAAGCATCATCCACGAGGCTGTGTGATTTAGAGTTGAGAACAGTATTAGAACTCCTACATACCTGTCCCAATAGCTACTGACACTGCGTTATCTTGGGCAAATCACTTGTGCTTCAGATTTATCCAGCTGTATATTGGGGCCAATACAATGCACACAGAATGCGCTCTAAGTTTTAAGTTTCAGTGTTCATAAAGCACCTTCAGATCTGCAGAGACAGTCCTATATATAGGACTCGATATTTTGTTACCCAACATCTACTGGTTTGGATACTAAGTCTACAACAAGCAAAGGTGAAAAAGAAGCTATGCTACCATGATACCCTGCAAAAGCCAAACTCCCCGCAGTTTAAGGGAACAATTATTTAGTTTCTAATATTTTATTGACTTTTTTTTAGAAGAAAGGTTAGCTTATGAAATTTTAGATTTTCTTTCCCTGCAATTCCTTCTCTTCTTCTTTGCAACATCCCATGGGATCTCTTTCCTGCATTGCTTTCAGTGTCAGTTACTTTCTCTCTCACCCTCATATGTAACTATTTCTTATTACATTTTGTGCTCTACCCCCTCCACAATACTGCCTCACAGTTCTTTTTCAAAAGAACTCTCTCCTTCACTACAATGCACTTCTCTTTCTTAACTTACTAATCTTTTTCTTTCTTGCTCACCCTCACTCACACTCCTAACCCAAGTTACAAAGGGGTAGCAGTGTCAGTCTAGTTCTGACGAAGTGGGATTTTCTCTCATGAGATAGATAAATATGTTAGTCTTTAAAAGTGCCACGGGACTCCTAACCCAGTAGCTCTAATGCACAGGATTTGAAAACCATACAAAATATATCATAGCTCAGACTAAGTGAGGAGAGGGGGCTTCACTGTTGAAGTGAGACACAAGACCCCTTCCCCCCACCTGAAGAGAGGAGTGAGCCATCACCGACCTACACCACATAGACATCCTGGCAATCGGAAGGAAGAAGGGAAGAGAATGCTCTCCACCCTCCCCTTTTCTGCAAGGGGTTGTTGAAGTCAGTGAGGGTCCTGCGACTCTAACCTTCATAGACTTTAAGGTCAGAGAGGCCCATCATCATGATCATCTAATCTGACCTCCTGCACATGACATCCCACCCACTTCTGTAAAGACCCTGAGTTACTGAAGGCCTCAAATCATGGCTTATTATCTCTGTTTTAGGTCCTTTTCCACATTGGATAGCTCCAATCCCCTTCCCAACCTGCAACACTATGAAACTGACCTGATTCTTGTGAGTTTCACTGCTGCCCACAATATTCTGAATAGCAGCCCTTAAAGCTGACAAGTGTCCAGTTTTCATCTTGCTGCAAGTGGGAAGGCTATTTAACAGCTAAATACAGGAACTCAGTGTTTGAAGACTCAGGAAGTTCCAACCACATTGGTTTAGACTTGTCACACTTGGTAAGTTACATTTGCCTAAAGCCTCTCCGTTATTAGAGAGCTAAGATTCTGAAGTGACATTTACTCTGAGAAGCTTCTTACCTGACCTGCTCATGTGGATTTTCCAAATCGTAGCTCATGTTCTAAACATACACACACATCCATTCACACAAGTGTAGCATTGCAATTTGTAACAAAGAATAAATGGGAAAAGGTTTTAAAGTCATCTCCTCAACATAAAAATCAGGTGTACTTTAGAGTCCAGATGGACCTCTCCAGTGATTCATTTGCGTGGCTTCCCCTGTGAAGAACTTCAGAGGTCTTATGGCTGAGGAACGAAGATACGTATCAAATGATAAGGCAAACTCCAGAAGAACACACAGGAGGATGAGGGGATGTGTTCCCTGAGACTGGTAAGTTACTGAATATGGAGCAGGCAGAAATCAGCAGGAAGAATTGACTTGGATTCTTCCACTACAGATAAGTCACTGGACATCCCATTATATGCAGAACTGCAGTGTGTACATATAAGGGAGAAGGTGCTCTTCACACTCCTTTACTACACTAAAGTTAAAGCTAGCACTAGAAAGTTCCATGACAACGGTGTGAGTAGCGAGCAGCAGTACCCAGCTAATTCTTAGCCCTGCCCAAGAGCAGCCTGAGGGGCTCAGGAAGAAGCCGCAATACACTTGAAAAAGAGAATGTTTTGCAGTTTAACGGTGCCTTTCAGAGAAGAACTTTACAATGAATGAATTAGTTCCTGCCTCACACAAAGAATTATTAGCCCTGTTTTGATAAGCTAGAAAAGTGAGGCCAGTAAGTAACTATCCTCTGCCGCACAGTCAGTCAGTAGCGGATGCTGGAACAGAGCCCAGATATCCCAACTCTGCATTCTGTGCTTTAGTCACAAAGCCATCTTTCTACTTTTCAAAGAGGTAGCATGGATCAAGTGGATAAGGCACTGAAGTGGGAGTTGGTATACCTATCATTAATTTACTATATGATCTTGGGTAAGGGATAACCAGTGTACTTGAGAGTCTTCATCTGTAAAACAATGGAAGTGATACTAACTCACCTTTACAAATTGTTTTGAGATCATAAGATGAAAGATACTATAAGATTGCCACTATCATATGCATGAAAAAGTGCAATAAAAACCTTTTCTTAACTAATTACAAGATCATGACAGTCATTCAAATGCAGCCCATCCCAAGGAAACCCCAGGGAAGAGCAGCACATAACATCTTACCTGATTTTATAATTAGGTAAGGTGTGCTTGCGCTTGATGACCTTCTTGAATTGGTTGACAATGATAGAGGTGAGCTGGGGCAAGGGCCTCCCCTCGAACTGTGACTTCACCTCAAAGCCTATCACCGGATCATCCATGAAGGCAAAGGACCAATGCGTGAAGGGCAAGCGGGTGAAGACCAGCCTCAGCTTCCCCATCACGCGGGAGATCTTGACGAAGAGGTACGCCGACTTGCCAAAGACCAGGTCGGCGTCAATGGCCAGGTGGAAGCCACCATTGTATTCCAGGTCGACCTCGAAGCCCAGCTCCTCGGGGCAGCCCTCGTCGCTGCAGATCACCGGCCGGATGAGCTTGATGGATTTGAAGAGGGGCACCACGTCGCCCAGCGAAACGTCCCGGAGGCTGAGCCCCTCCAGCACCTTCCCAGTCACCTTGGTCTGCAGCAGCTCCTCGAACTCCACCTTGATCTTCTTGGTGACCCAGTGCCTGACCAGGGAGGTGTCCCTGAGCTCCCTGAAGAGGAAGAGGCAGATGGCATTGAGGAAGTAGCAGGTCTCTTCCCGGGAGGAGGGGGGCGCTGGGGGCTCTTGCTGCTGCCTGGGGGCGGGCTCGGCCTGGGGCTTGGCGGCGCCAGGAGTGGGGGCAGCAGGCGGGGCAGGCTCCTGGGGCGGGTGGCTGCCCGCCGGCTCCGAGCCGTGGAAATAGTCCCTGAGGCTGTGGTCGGGCAGGACCCTAGCGTAGAAGAGGCCGCCGGGGACTCTGGCCGCCCCGGGAGACTCCGGCTTCCTCCTGTAGAGCAGCAGCAGCTGGAGCAGCAGCGTGAGGCAGGAGCCGGCCAGCGCCGAGATCAGGACCACATAGACCAGCAGCATCTCCGCCTCGGCGCCCCCTGGCCACGGGCTCCCCGCTCACACCAGCGCCGCCGCCTCCATCTTGTGGGCATGGGGCCGGGGGAGCCGAGGAAGGGTGGCGGGGCGCAGTCCCCGCCGTGGTCCGCCCAGGTTCCCTTCGCGGTCCGCACCGCCTCACCCGGGAGGGCAGCTAGCTGCCGCTTCATCCGGGTCTGCGGGCGGGCGGAGAGCAACTCTTCCCCGTCCCGTCCGGATTGGACGAGAGAGGACGCCTCTACCTTTACGTCACAGGGCACGGCGCCCGGCGCAGTGACGTCATAATGCCGCCGGCGGCGGCGGTGGGGGGGGAGTCCGGCCGGGAGTGCGTCGTACCGGGCCGTTGGTTAGTCAGCTGCTAGCAGCGCGCGCCAAGAGCGTGCGCACGGCGCCTGAGGACGGGGACGGTGCGAGCTGCAGCGCGCTGCTACCCCTGTTCCCGCCCGTCTGCAGCCAGCTCCGTTGCATCGCTGCCCACCTCTGCTGTTCCTGCCCTGGGCCCCCCCCGGACATTGCACCGCTCCCAACCCCTCAGTTATTGCAGACAGCTGCTCTGCACGCTCTAGGAGGGCAAAAGGTGGGTTTTCCTCTTGTCTTCGTCCTCCCTCGAGCAGGTCTGAAAGGCGGCTGAGCGCTGGCTTTGCAGATGCCAGCTGGAGTAGACTGCACTGGACAGCTCTAGAACAGTAGTTTTTAAACTTTTTTTCCCTTGGGAACCCATTTTAAAAAATCACTTCTGCCCAGGACCCAACAGTTACCTCTTTCAGCAACGCATTTCAATCTTTTGGCAGCAGCAGCAGGGGGCACCGCGACCCCCTAGCTGAGGTTTTGCAACCTAGTACTGGGTTTGAAAACCACTGCTCTAGAAAACGGCTAGAGAATGGTGATGCTGGGGGAACTGCCTTCTGATTTCTGACCAGCCAAAGTTCTTAAAACACTCTCACTAGTAAGTAAGGTATCCTGGTCTGAGAGAAATAATCTTGGAATAACTTTTTCTTGTTCCTTCTTTTTTCTTATAGCAAGAGGAAATGGTTCTCACCACTCATTTACAACACACCGCCAGGACAAGCTACTTCAGGATAGTGTCTCTTCCTTCAGCGGGAGATCTTGAAAACAGTTCTCTTTTCCCACCAACCCACAGCTGTTCACATAGGCCATGAACACTTCTGAGGCTGACATTTTGGCCAATCTTCAATTAAAGGGCTTCCCCAATTGTCATGGAACCTTCTGGTTTTAACAGTCTATCTTGTCTGTTGTTATTTTATTTATACTCGGGAAGCACCATCTGGGCCCTGCTATGCTCCATGCCATATAAACACTTTCCAAAACAGCCTCCCACCTTTAAAGTGATTACACTACACTCTAGTTAGATTACAAGGGTATCACTTAAATGCTCTGTTTAAACAGCAACAGAGAGAAAATTGCCATCACTACATGCATATCTAATTACACATGCAGCAATTTTTCTGCCCCACACAAGTACGACAGTGGAATTGGGCTACCCCTCGATATCATATTTGCAGCAGAAATATGAGCGTTTGTGAAAATGAATGAATACCACAAGTTGGATTCTTGCCACATGCAGCAGTACTCGGACACACCTCTACAGGCACCAAGAATGAGGTGCTCTGTCCCTGAAATAGTTATCAGGTTTACACAAGTCCTGATGGGCCAATAATGAGGCATTCTGATATCAGTGCAAGAATAACCCAGTATCTTTTCTTTTATTCAAGACTTTTATTTCTTTTATTTTCTTTTATTCAAGTATAACCCAGTATCTTTTCTTTTATTCAAGTCTAAAAATCTTACTGGGTGGGAGAACTCAAGACATAAATTAATATATCTTGGAAGTTCTGGATCAACATTGACAAAAATCAAATTCAGGTCCTGTCCTGCAGCATCTATCGGCAACTGCTATATCAGCTCTGAGTAGTTAACTGCCAAATTGCACAGGTGGCTTTTCATCTGTTTGCCTTATGTGACCCAATATTCATTGGGAACTAGAATGAGGCTACCATACTTACTTGGAATCATTTGCAGTAGTCCAATAATGCCCTCTTGTTGGAGATAAAAGAAAGCAGAAGTGTAACAAATTGGGTTAAAGAAAGGAAGTGGTAAAAAGCAGTTGCGCTCTACATGATACCTCTTTCCCGAGAGCCTACAAAGCAACTTCGTAGTACCACTGCAGTGCCTACCGTTTGAGATAAAGCAAACCTTTGTTATGGAGTGAAACTGAAAAGCAACTATTCTCTGCAGCATGCTCTCCTCAAGACCTAATGACCTTCTGACATAGATCAGTTTGGGAGTTACTGGGATACTACTAACAATGGCTATGTCTACACTTGCACTTTTAAGTCAACTTAGTGTGTCTACACTTAAAGTCGACTTAAAGGGGAACTTACAAAGTCGACCTAGAGTGTCCACACTGGACGGTCTAGGTCGACTTCTAGGGGCTAGGGGGACCTTGGGCAGGTCCACAGTGGCAGGGGGGGCATCCCTTGTGTGCAATGGAGCAAAGGGGGACAGGGACCCTGGCAGGGCATGTGGGCAGGGTGTGATGCTGTCTGGATTTACGGAAGCATTTATGATATTATTTTCTATTCATGTATCCTAAATGCCCTATAATCCATAGGAGCTATGTCATGTTTGGTATCAATAGAAAGGTAGTAATTTGCTGGGAATGATTATATAGTTTATGTCTAGGAATTCTATTTGGATTAGAAGTTAGTTTAGATAGAAATTTGGTGTTCTATCTGTACTTTAACTTGTGTGATTTTATGGAAATGTCTGAGAGGGGCGGGTGTGTCAAACCATTGTGTCCTTAATGTTTAGGAATTTTCCAGCTACAATGGGCCTAGGGAGTAAACTGATGAGCCATTAATTAGCCATCACTATCCACTCCCTCCCAGGCCTCCTTTTTAGCATAGTGTGTCTCAAAGACAGACCAAATTAGAATATTACCAATCTCAGTCAATTGCATCGTCTAAAAGGAGAATCAGAAATCTGTGGATTATAGTTTTCTTAAGAATGAAGGGAAAGTCTTTAAAGTGCCACAAGACGACTCTTTTGTTTTGCTGAATTAGACTAACACGGCTACTCTTTTGGAACTTAGCAACAAATATGTTAGAATGCAAACTGACAGGATGTGTCTGAGATCGAGAGTAAAATGCAATAGGACAAGAATCTGTTGGGAAGGAAATCTATTTAAATATGACCTGTAGATAACCAAAAAGAAAAAAAAGGGGGAGAGGAGGTTGCAAAAGTGCCTAAAATGTATTTTTTTGTTTTTTGTTTTAAGATTAGAAATTCAGCTCCTGTTTAATCTTAATTTTTCTAGAAGATTCTATGGGTGACTGAACCAAAGAATTAAAAACTGAATAACAAAGAGTAAGGGATTTTAAAACCTTAAAGTGCTCCCAATGTGCCAGATTCCGGAAAACATTCCTAAAGCTCAGAAGCATATACTGAACCGTCATTGAAGTCACTGGGGCAGCCCTTGAGTAGGGATGGATTTAAGCTTATGTTTAAGTGCTTTCCTGAATCAGGGCCAATGGCACTATCTGTTGAATACAAGGCATAGAAAGCTCTACGTCCTCTAATTCTCTAGTCCTCCACATCGACCTTCCCAAAGACAAGGGAAGACAATAAGCCTGACTTCTCTAGTGTCTTGCACCTCATTTTACAAAGTGGGTATAAAACATATCCATCCTGCTTCAGTCACAGTTTACACACTCTTTGAATAGGTATAAACAACTGCCTAAAATGCAAAGCAGTGAGGAATCAGGCTATCTTTCTATAAGATTAAAAACAGTAAGGAAAAATCATTTTCTTGTCTAGAAAAAAATCTCTTTGAGGCCTGCTCTATACCTCAAAAAGAGCAGAAAATATCTTAGAGTCCAATTCTTTTTCTTCGCAGATCACCTTTAAAACAAACGTGAGGGGCAGAATATTTCAGGCCTATAACATGCATTTCAGTGCTCTGCAAAATATTGGAACAATGATAGACGATACGACTGCAAAACACGTGGCAATGCATAATTTACCGTAGGCCATTCTGTATGAATTCATGAAAGAATGAATGTGCTTGAGCCAATTCTCATGTGTAAGAAGCAAAAGAATAGCAAACACTGTGAAAACTACATTCTTTGTTCATATAATTCACGGTTCATCTGGAGAGCACTCTGAATGAGGAAATGTTAAAAGAGGCTTTTAGTTAACTTACCACAGTGTAAACAAGTTGATTAGCACGTGTTAGGGTGTGATGCTTGTCATGGGGTAGAGAGATAAAAATCAGGGTCACAAGCTTAAAAGAAATGATAGGAAATAAAAATATGACTGGGTATGTTTTCTTAAATAGCAAATGAGGATAAATGGCAAATGCCATTTGAAATGAGAAAGTTGTTTGAAAGCAGGAAGTACTGGATTATTCTGTAACAAGGTGTTGTCTTGATGAATTATTAAATTGCCATCGCTATCCACTCCCTCCCAGGCCTCCTTTTTAGCATAGTGTCTCAAAGACAGACCAAATTAGAATATTACCAGTCTCAGTCAATTGCATAAAACAAAAGACAGATTATTTACTTTAATAATTAAAGAGATTAAAAAAGAAAGAAAAACTATATAGAAGAAAATGTTTGTGTGTCAGGACTGTCTCTGATTCTCTGGATGGTGCCTAGCATAATGGGGCCCCGTTCCCAGCTAGTCCGGAGATCTGACCATAACAAACATGACAGCTAAATTAGGAAATTAAGTAAACAAATGCACAGACTTAACTTAGATACTATTGAGATTCCACACAGAGAATCTTTCTTTAATACTGCAACACAGGGACTAGACTGGCATAAATCCACCTTCAGTGCTGGTAGAGGTTGGAGAGGGGCTGCTTTGTAATAGAAGCTACGGCCTCCTTCTCTCTCAACTGCTGAAGAATTCTGCTTGACTCAGCAGGAAATACTGGACATACTGATCTACAACTCCCCTTCAGAGCTCACACTTTGACCTGAAGGCAAAATATACCTTTCTCCGGCTGAGGTTTAACTCCAGATCGCTTTAGTGATTTTTGCTGTCACAAGTTAAAATTCCTCTACCTTGAAGCATACAGAAATCTTTCACAGTGACTCTTTATCAGATTTATATCTCAGTGCTATAGAGATCCAGGGGCAGATCTTTGGCTAGTGAAGGGGTGTCAAAGTTATTTATCCTTGGGGACCATTTCTGTCAGCAGCTCAGTCTGGCGGGCCACAAAAGGATATAAGAAAAAATAAATCTCACAGCAACTAATTGTACACATAGTCTGTAGTCTCTTGACCAGTGGTATGTGGGGGGAAAACAGTTACTAATGGAGCTGGGTAAATCTTTTATGTATCTTTCATTTGATCTGATCAAATATAACTCATTCTTAACAGATTTATGTGAGGAAAATCCTAGGCTGGTACAACCAATGCGGGCCACAGCAGAGTGGATCGCAGGCTGCAAATGGCCCGTGGGCCACATGTTTGACACCATTGAGCTAGTGTAAGGTAGTTGTCATAACTTCACTGAATGTAATAACAATGACAACGCCCTCTGTTTTCTAACTGTTTGCATATCCCTGATATTGTTTAAGGACTGTGACTGTGAATCTTTTAGCTTTTATTCCTACTCTACAACTGATTCACTGTGGGACAACGGTCAAGTAACTTAATCCCACACTTTCAGAAGTGGAAGTAATTTTCAGAGTCTCCATTATTGGGCATCATGCTTCAGACACTCGTGGCCTGACTTTCAAAGATGCTGAACCACCACAAATTCCTTTTACTTTAGACTTGTGAGCACTTAGCACGTTCGAAAAAAGTTGTCTCAACTAGGACACTCAAAACTGTAGTCACCCAAAATTAATACCTTTTGAAAATCTGGGCTCTTAACTTCTTCATGCCTCTGTTTATTTGTGATGTTGTGTGATTGAAATATAACAATGCCTAACATTGCTACCAACACTTGTATTCAATTGCAACTAAACTTATGCAAAGTATGTAACTTCAGGTGTCAATGGGAAAGTTACGATTTGCCAAGTATGATTATCCTGTTTATATTCTTATATCATTTTGTATCTAAAATATAAATTTTATATCTAAAGTTATATATATTGACCATGTACTGGCATCTTTCATTTATGCTGTATTCTTGAATAATGCCCACCTAGGTAAAATTTATTGTGTCTGGACTATGCAAGTCAGTGTCCCATTTAAAGACACTTAGATTGCACAATAAAATAGACCATAAAAGAAGCTTGGCCCCAGCCGGTCAGTCTCCCTATGTTTCAGACAGAGCATGAACAGTGGAAGGACTGATGACCCCCAGGCTGTTTGCATAATTTCCAGAGCCTTAACGTATCAGCAGTTTATTTCACCACTGCTAAAACCCGACTCAGGAACTTTGCAATAATTGTATTGTAATTATATTACTGTGACCATTTTAAATCTCTGATTTCCTTTTCACTGGGAATAAATCTTTAGATATTAGATCCTAAAATATTGGGTGCAGTGTGATTATTGGGTAAGATCTGAATTATATATTGGCCTGGCTGTGTGGCTGATCTTTTGGGATTGCACTGACTCCTTGTTTGATTAAACTGGTTTACATAACCACTCACCATAAAGTCTAGTGTCTGGGTGATGAAACAAGGGCTGGATATCAAAGGAGTTGACTTTTCTGACCTCTTGTTAAAAAGTGTGATGAGATAAAAGTTTACCTTTATTGCTGGTTTAATATATCTTATAGAAGAATAGCCACCAGCCTGTAGAGGGTCTGCCCCATTTCTCAGCAGTTTGTTCTGAACCTGGTATCATCAGCTGTGACCCACTGAAGCATGGTGACATTATCTATCTATGGCCTGATCTATACTATGGGGCTAAGTTGATGGGAAATACACAATCTGCATGCCACAAAATGCGTATTTCCCATTGCCTTAGTTACTCTCACTTACCTCGCTGTTTTCACTCCATTGCGTCAACCGGCAATTCTCTCCCGTCGACGCAGCCTTACTCCACATTGCATCAATGCAAAAGCACTTCCGGGATCAACTGAGCGGGTCTATACTGGCCGCTCAATCTATCCTGATGCATCAGCATTTTGAATGTAGACATGGCCAGAGACACAGGTCTAACATGACCTACCGCACAAGGATGTTTTGATTATTTATAAAAAGGTTTGTGATGCTTGAATGAAAGGTGCTACATGCAATAAGTGTGAAATAGGCTAGTTATTTCTATTACTTGTGACAGACTAGAGCCACATAGTTCATGTCTGGATCCAGAAGCAGCCAGAATATGGGAGTGTTTGGATCCAAGAGTCGGTCTGGCCCAAATACCAATAGAAGCTCTTGGTACAGATACAGCTCTCATTTTTATATGAGGTATTTTACACTATTGGAATGAAAAATGTCAGCATGCAGTGCATTAGATACTTAGTTGAAGATGATCATGCTGAAGCTTAAATTATCTCAACTCTTAATCATGGTTTCCATTCCATAGATAGTTATGTGAACACTATCTAGCGTCTACTGTAGCATGAAACCAGTTCAATTTTATGTAACAAATTGTTTATTTCGTTATCCTTTTTACATGTTTTTCCACTATTGTTTTCTCATTGGATATATTTCCATCTGTAGCTTCTCCCTCTTGTGATTTATATCTGAAATCAAGAATCTTTCCTCATTCAGATAAGCAGCTGTAGTTTGGCATTTTTTATATTCCTCCTTTAAAGGTTAGTTTAATGTGCTCTTACGGAATTCATTGTCTTCATCTTCCTTTTCAAACATGTAATATTTTGGTTCATTGTTAGCATGTTTGTCTATTTAGAATTCATTGATGTGCAAATCTATCCACCTTTTCTCTGAGTATTTCCCACTCTTCTCTGAAAAAATTCACTGTACATCACAGAAGAATTCCAATCAGCATCCCTGAGGGCATTTTGTACACTCCTAAATCAGCTTTCCTAGAATCAAAATTGTTTTAGTTACTTCCCCAATACATTTCAAGTGTAATTACACTGTGATCAATATGCCTTAGATGTTCCACAACCTCAGATGTGTTTTTCATACTTGGCTCACTTCCTGGATTACTCCAGAACAGCCTCTGACTGATATAGAGTGTTCAAGAACTCCATAATAAAGCAATTCTGCATTTTCAGCTCCTGTACCTTTTTAGAGATGTTATCTCATGCTGCACATTCACCCTTCTGCAGAGATCCAATGCAACACTTTGGGAACCATTTATGTCCGACTTAGATCTTATGTTAAAGGTGAAATTTAAGATAGCAATATAAGGCTACAATTCTTGGACATTATGGGGGTGAAGTGTGGGTAGACTGTGGAGTATTTGTCCACTCTAAGGCCAAAATGTACAGCTGCAATATAGCCTCTCTCTTCTGCAACATCTAGTCCATCCTGTGCTCTGTAATAGCAGCTACAACCTTTGAAGATCACGTGTGTGGTAGGGATGCTGAATTCATGTTTGCCCCTCTCCATGTCTGCTCTTTTGTGTCCCTTTATACTGAGCTATGCAGGTTTCACTCACAGGCTATGTCTACACTTGTTAATTTAAGTCGACTTTAACTAAGTCGACTTAACTAAGTCGACTTAGTGCATCTACTCTTAAAATTAAAGTCGATTTAAAGGGGAACTTAGAAAGTGGACCTAGAGCGTCCACACTGGACGCCTAGGTCGACTTCCAGGGGCTTAGGGTGACCTAGGGGAGGTCCACAGGGGCAGAGGGGAGCACCCCTTGCCCAATGCCAGGGGGCTCAGGCTTTGCCCCATTGTACATAGGTACAATGGGACAAAGGGGGTCCGGGACCCTGGCAGGGCATAGGGGCAGGGTGGGTAGGGCTCTGCCCTGCCCTGCGGGGGAGCATGCCAGGCTCCTCTTGTGCCCCCCCGGCAGGGAGGGCATTGGTGTAGCCCTGGGGTAGCCCTAAGTCGACTTAGGGCTACCCCATGTCTACACTGGCTTAAGTCGACTCTAGGAAGTCGACTTAAGCACTAGGTCGAATTAAAATGAGATTTAATAAAGTCCACTTAATTTTAATTAAGTCGAATTTATTTTCCTTAAGTCGACTTAAGAAAACTGTAGTGTAGACGCAGGGTAACTTAAGTCGACTTAAGCAAGCTTAAGTCAACTTAATTTACAAGTGTAGACGCAGCCATACAGAGCACAAAAGGGATATCAAATTTGGCTACATCTACACTGGCAAGTTAGTTTGAATTAAGGAAGCTTAATTCGAGCTAACTAAAGCCGTGGCCACATTAGGCTTTAATTAGTTTGAATTAAGGGCTTCCTTAATTCGAACTAATAACTTCGAATAGGGTATTAGAAGTAAGGGTTAATTCGAACTAACTAGTTCGAATTAACCAATGTGGCCATGTTAGTTCGAACTAATTTCTTAGTTCAAACTAACCGGCCATTGAAATGAATGGGGATCGCTAATTCAAACTAAACAAGAGCCATGAATGGCACTTGCTTAGTTCGAACTAATTTTTTCTAGTTCAAATTAAGCTAATTCGAACTAACTAAAATTAGTTCGAATTAGTTAGTTCGAACTAACTAATTCGAACTAATTTTAGTAAGGATAGACATAGCCACAGATCCTTGCCTTGCATCCAGCTCCATCATTGGCCTCACACAACTTCTGTGGAGGGCTTTGTTGGCCCTTTACAGCAGCATGGATTTCAAAGTACTATTTAAGTAGTGCAAACCAAAGAGCCCTTTTCACATTTTCTGCATAAAGGTAAATTTCCCTCTATTCGAGCAGTTAAAGTAATCTGTGAACATAATCAGTATTCTGGCCTTTAAGCAGTCTGTGCTTACCTGTATAAATATTTCCTAATCTACTGTCACCAGTTTACATTTACACAGAGATCTATTGACACACAAGTCCAGGAACTGCCTTACTATCATTTTTGCTATTCATTTCTATCCATGTTGTCATTGCTTTTATCTGACAAAACACAATATAAGGAGGCAATGGAAACCTCTGGAGAAGTTTTGAATAATCATTTCAGGTTCCGCTCAAATCAGGATCTTTTGCCAAAATCCATGAGGTTTACCTTGAGGAAGGAGGTTGCTTGTGGGATTTTTTGTTTTCTTTTTGTTGCCACTTGGCACCATTCCTAAATTTAGAGTCGGATATCAAGACACACTCAAGGAAAGTCCTTCAAAAATACTTGTAAACTTTTTTTTTCATATGAACCCTTCAGTGTATTTCATATCTCAATATTTTAATTTCATAGTCAGTTTTCAAAATTAATCCTGTTATTCCAGTAATATTGTAGGCACTGCATTACAGCATTCTCTTACCTTGGTAATAGCCATCTAAGGTCCCAATCCTGCAAAAATTTGTTCATGTGCTTAGTTGTGTGCATGAGTCCTATAGATCTCAAAATGAATTTTCCAAAGGTGAAAGTCACTTTGATCTTGCTGGGGCTATTTGTGTGTGGTAAACTTAACCATGTGCATATGTTTTTAAAGAATCTAAGCTTAATATACACAATGCTAGCATCTACTCATACCTTTTTCTGTTGCATGGTCTCTGTTTCTTATCATTTCCTAGTAGTTGCTTTGACGCAAATACACTATTTGTCGGTTACGTTCTTTAAGGTTTCAACAACTTATAACTTGTAAAACCACACCAGAAACAAATTAGATCTTTGGACTGAAATCCAAAAAACTGGGGAAACACCACCAGGACATCTCTCTTTGCCCACAGAGGAGGAGGAAAAGGAATGTGGTGGCATGGAACTTGACTTTGGGAGAGGTCTTGTTTGGAAATGGGGAGAGCCTGGAACCAAGTAATAAGGGACTAATGAGTGAACAGGAGTGCATAGGATAGGGTGAGAAGGGGGAAAGCTTGGGAGTAAATCAGGTGGAGCACCCAGCTTTTATCATGGGTTGGGCATGGGGGCATAGAGAGCAGAGTGGAAGGGGTCTGCCTGTTCATTTTTAGAAGCACAGTGGTGAGAGCAACAGCACCAATTGGGGAGGCAGAATTTATTTACTGGAGAAGAGGGAAGAACTTCAGTGTGGTTAGCTGGCTGACTTTATTCAGAGGATCAAAAAATGTGTGTGAAGAGGTATGGAAAGGTCAAAATATTTTTCTGTGGGATATAGGGAAAAGAAGAGTGTTTTAATTGCCAGCACCAGCCCCCATCACTTAATTTGAGGGCACCAACCAGCACACAGATTCCAATATTAAGATTGCTATTGCCACACTCACTCAGGCTATGTCTACACTAGAAAAGGTAAGTCGACTTCATTAAGTCGACTTAACGAAGTTGACTTAACTTTTCTAGTGTAGACATAGCTCCTTGTCGACCTTATTAAGTCAACTTAGTAAGATCGACTTAGGCACTAATCCCCATCCACACTGGCTTTAAGTCGACTTAAGGAGTCGATTTAAGGCTTAAATCGACCTAAAACCAAGTGGTATTAAGTCGACTTAAGCTTACTTTAAGTCGACAAAGGAAATGCTTAAGTCGACTTAATAAAAGCCCAGTGTGGACGCGGCTTTGTTTAGGTCAACTTAAGCCTCCTTAAGTCACCCTAAATTGCCAGTGTAGATGCACCCTCAGATTCCCTGGGTTCTAAGCATAGACCGCTACCCTCTAATCAACCTGTAGAAGCTTCCACCTCTATCACTCTTCTCTTGTTTCTCTACAATACTAAAGATAAGAAAGCCAGGAGACATATGGAATGTGGAGTCCAGCCAGGTGAAGCACATGGAGTTTAGATAAATAAACATCCTTATTTACTATAGCAACTACCGTTTGATTACTTTCCTGAATGAAAGTACAGCACTTTGATTATGTAGTTGTCTCTTTGAGGTGATTAATGTTCAGGGCCATTAACAGAAATAATGTCTGTACACTGCTCACCAGTAACTTAGGCATATACCACATAAGGAAGGCTCGTATTTCATTAATATATAAATACACATCACTGGGTGGGGGGAAAAAATGCTGGTCTTGTTAATTGACTTCTGACATGCTAATCTGTGGCTCATTAGCTTTAAACATAGTCTGGCAACACTGTGTTTTGCCATGTAGAAATAATCTACTTTAGAAGGAACACAACACAGTAAATGGAAGAGTATACTCATCCATTATTAACACAGTAAATATACACACCCCTCTATTTGTTCTCAGGAGAAATTTAGGAACAAGAGATGTCAAAGACAAAGGAAGAGTAACTGCAGATAAACATGCATAATAGAGTGCTGAGGAAGATGGAAAGAAAAAGAGCCAGAACAACACATGCAGTTAGCACTGAGGCTTCAACTATGGGCCCAGTCCTGAATGAAGGACCCAGGCATTTCCAATCTATACAAGCTGTGGCTGGTCATAGAGGCTAGCTCCATAACAGGCCAGCCTCTTCAGGAAAGTGGTTAAAATTTTATAACAATAGGGACAGGGAATAAAGATCCAGCCTATGAAGCAATAAACTTACTTGTGGGGAGGACCCCGTCAGGCAATGAGCTCCCCTCCTTTTTTTCCTTTCCACAGTTATCCTCGGAAATGTCCTCTCTCTCTCTCTCCCAGGGGGTGGGGGCAGGGTGGAGCACTCGCGCAGCCCCATTACTGCAGTAAGCTGTCCTAGTCTAAAAAAATCCCCTACCTGCTAGATGGGGCTCTCCCCTCTTTGCGTTCTTCCCGACCAGCCAACTGACTTTGCTGCTTTGTGGAAGAGGAACATGGGGAAATCTCCACAGTTGAGACCAAATAAGGACTCCTGTGTGGCATTTATAAAGACTAAATTCATTAAGGCATAAGCTTTCATGGATACAACCCACTTCCTCAGATGCATAAAGTGAAAACTGCAGTATATTAGGTATGTTATATACAGGCCGTGACTTAACAAGGCCAATTCAAACAGAGCAGATGTGGCCCATTTACAACGATTGATGAGAAGGTGAGCATCTTTAAAGAGGGAAATTACCTTTTGTAGTGAGCTAGCCACTCCCAGTCTATTTAGATCCATTCAAAACAGAGCTATTAGCCAGGAACCTGGATCCACTTTAAGTTTTGTCCCTGGGTGACCTACTATTACTTCCCAGAGGAAGAGTGTCAATGGGAAGCTGGCTGAGCAGAGTGTCTGAGTGAGTTTCCAGGAAGGCACAACCATCAAGCGTATAAGATGGCAATTGATGCCTACTACCAAGGGGAGAAAAACCCTCTTTGGATTTAGGACCAATGTGCCTGCAAATCCTCCAAAGCATTCATGAATAGCTGCTGGGTAGACTGCTTAGAGGCTAGATAAAGGCATGTATATGATAGGTTACTAATCTTAAGGTAATTATCTGTGTTTAATTTTACACCAGAGATTTGTAGGCGTTAATACTACCTCCACACCAGCTGTTCAGTGCATCTGATGCGGTAATGTGAGCTTGCTTGCTACTTTCTGATTGGTTAAAGGGCCCTGCCAAGGACTTTTTTTTAAATGTATATGCTCAGTTACTTGTAATACCTTCTTAGAAGGTTGAAAATTATACTTCTTTCCACATGACAAATATTACTTTTTCCCCCTCTTTGATTCTCACTTGTCAACACAGCTTTTGCTACAGTAGGGTGTTTTTTTTTTTTTTTTTTGGTTTCAGATATGCTGGAAAGCTAAATAAAAGAAATGTTTTGAGAGAGGGTATAAAAAAGGAGAAATAGGTAACCTGACATACTAGGAAAGGATGGCTGCATAAGTGTACAGGGTGTCATTAAAAAGGGTTCAAAGTTGAGAGAAGGAAGCTTACTAATTCATTGAAGAATGCTCATGTTTTAAAACATTATTGCCCCCTCCCCTCCTTACCAACCGTTATCCCTTTCACAGCATTGCTAAAGATGATATGATGTACTCTGGGTAGTGTTTGCAGACAATCATTATCTATAGAAAGCAAGTGTGACCCATGTGGATCTACGGTAGCCACCTGAAAAGGGCAGGCTGCAAGAGGAGAGAAATTCTTCCAAAACTGGTGGTGAACACTGAAGTTAGATTCATCAACCAGTCACAAACAATGCTCCTTATTTCCACATTGGTTATCAAGAAACCCAAAAAAGAAATGCACAGTCCCCTTCATTACATGTCAGTCTCTGGGTCCCAATCAGAAACTAGGGACAGTAAAGAGATACGTTATTTAAAACTCCATTCCCTTTATCAAAATGTTCTTTTGATCCCAAAAGGGTAAGCCACATTACCAAATCAATATTGGTTTAGATCGTACCCAAAAGATCATGTTGCCAGCCAATCTTTTCATATCTAAAACTAACGGTCTAGTATAAAAGAAAAGAACCAAACAAGAAGAGAGATGTTAAATGATCAAAGCAATCAGATTCGTACAGATGACTTCCAAGTCCATATACATCAGATTCATAGCAGCATTGAGTTTGCAGGGCTGTATCATTCCTCCAGAGTACATCTGGTCTCAGTCCTTTGTTTCACAGCTTCAAATGTAGAATAGTTGATCCAGAGATAGGAAGCAGAAATGAAGACAAGTTGGTCTTGGAGGTGGTGCAGCTGTCTTTTATGTCTTTTTGCCATGTGGCCTGTTACAAACAAGCCCATAGCACAGAGGGATGGAAAAGCACTTGGAGTTCCTTGCTCACAGGCATGTCTCTATAAGTGTTGATGACTCATAGGCACAGTCCCGGATGATTCTCCTAGACTCATTATATAGCCGAGGGTCCTCCACTGGCCCTCAAACATGCTGGACTGTGCTGGTGCAAATCTACTAGATGGTGTCAGTAGCACAGCACACGTTTTAGATATGCAAATGTCACTCATATTCATAGCTTACACCATAAAGATGACACACACATATAGAGGAGCTTATATTCAATAAATCATTTTTCCTGTGACATCTTACATGTCATATTTGCAAGATTTTGTTGTAATTTTGCAATATTGAGATCGATAATATTGTTGATGCCCCTGGCTGTGTCTGGGGTCGCGCACTGGGTAACTCGGGGGGGGTGGGGGGGTGGAAGGCCACAGTGTCGATGAATCCCCTTCGCTCCAGACTTGGACAAAGCTGGGACATAACTGGTGCCCAACAATCCTAACAATAGCTCCATATAAGGATGTTCCCCGGTTGCAGGAACTGATAACCTGTTCCTCATAACGAAATAACAGTACCAGTCTCAGCCGGTCTCCACTTGCAATTATAACACAACCTTGAAAGCTTGTTTCTCACCCAAAGAGGAGGGGGGTGGGATCTTTTCACATACACAGCAAAAGAAAACTATATAAGAGTTACTGTAACTGAGTGGGGGTGTGCATGATTTGAGACGTGCCTGTCTCCGTATGCCTGCTTCAGATCTCAAATAAATCTTAGTGTGCTTCTCCGCCCTGGTGTGATTATTGGTGCTGCGCACTCCGGGCAACGAACCCACTGTTGCTTGCCCCTGCCTGTCTTCAGGCGTCCACCTGCAACAGTTTTTGGCGACCCAGATGGGACCTTAGGGGCTTTAAACAGCCTTGCTCGGACCCCTCCAAGGGCCAGGGCAGCCACCACTTCGACGCCCACGCACACACTGGCACTTTGCCGGAAGGCCTCGTTGCATGAGACTGTCCTGCCCGGAGGGCACTCCGGTGCAAAGCACCTTTGGTAAGTGGAGAATCACTGGCACAAGGTCAGGCAACGGTGTGGAATCGGTCCGGTCTACAGGTGGGACCGGTCCATTTGGTGGTAAGTCTGTTTCCCTGGGGACGCCCAGGGGTAGTCTCTGGTATGGGGCAAGGACAAGGGAAGGGCCCGGGGTATTGTACCCCCTTGGAATGTATTCTGTTAAATTGGAAAGAGTTGGGGTCAGACCCCATGACTAAGGTACAATTGAAAAGGTTTTGTTCTGTTGATTGGCCACAGTATCAGCTGGGGGATCATATTTGCAAGATTTTGTTGTAATTTTGCAATATTGAGATCGATAATATTGTAAATAGTCACTCCTAATACAGACAGCGCCACAGACGGACAGGCCACAAAGTCCTGATCTAGTGTCATTATAACCCTAAAGCTCAATGTTCTGATCTGGATCTAAACTCACCCAAAGTTCGGGGGCATCTGGGTGGTTCAGACTCCTATCTAATGATAATTTTGTAGCACAAGCAATGCACAAAATATGGAGAGAAGAAGGACGGGCCAGTGGTTAAGATGCTAACCTGGGATCTAGGAGACCCCAGTGTCCACTGCATGGACGTTGCTGGTACCAGGCACACGAGGCACAAGCCCTGAGGCCAAGAGCCAGTGCCCTGAATCCTCAGCCAGGGACCTGGGCCAGATCCTGCCACCACCGGCTCTTGCCCTGGGACCCTGGCCAAGGACCCAGGTCCTGGCCACCACCCGCTGGTGGGAGAATCTGGCACTGGGACCCTGACTGAGGACCCGGGGTCCCAGCTGCTGGTGGGAGGATCCAGCCCTGATACCCTGACTAAGGACCCAGGGCACAGTTGGCAGTGGCAGGACCTGGCCCTCAGCAGAAAGAGCCCAGACTGGGCCAGGAACCCAGGGCCAGAGGGAGCCCGATCCAGCCCCAAGGCCAGTTTGGGCCTCTGGAGCGGGGATGGATCAGGGCCCGGCTTTGAACCTTTTCTCAGGACAGCAATGCCCCTGTTCCACTCCATACTTCCAGTGTGTCCTTGGGAAACCATTAATCAATGTGAGTCAGTGAGAATCTGGGCCAGAGTTTCCCATCTACGAGGTGAAGAGAATAGCATTTCCCTACCTTACAGTGTTGTTGCAGGGATCAATACATTAAAAAAACCCAAAGATTGTGATGTGCTCACAAACTGTTGTAATGGGGGCCCATAAGAACCTGAGAGAATATCTGTCTTTATTCCTTGCCTACATTAGTGAAATGAATATAGCTCCAAGGTTATAGAACTGCTACAGGAAGCTGAATCATGCGGTATCAAGGGACAGCGGGGCCAAGTGAAGATGCTGCGGTTGCTGCATACTGCATTTCCTTGCTCTGTGGTTTTCTGAGTCAGCTTTTCCATTTCCTCATTATTCTGATTACTGACAATATACAAATGCATTTTTCTGTGTTCTAACAGGTTGCTTTTAAAACTTCAGCACGGGGGGGGGAGGGGTTCTTTTTCGGTAAATGATATAAGCCCACTTTCTCTATCTCAGATAAAAAGTACTTGATTTCCCTGTTTTGCTTCACAGCACAGATAAAGAAGATATACAGGTCCAAACTTGCAAACACTTATGCCATAAGTAAACCAGTTATATTCCACAAGGCTACTCACCCGCTTAAAATTAAGCATATGCTCAAGTGCTTCACTGGATGGAGGCCTCTAGTTGATAGCTAACTGTGGCAGCAAGTGTGTGCAGGATCATTCCCTTATTATTTTACACATGATCTTCCAATATTTCTATATCTTTGTTTTCTTTCCTGATCTCAGAGCATTGCTTCTACTGATTTTCACTGATGTTGTTGTGATTCCTCCCATGTTGGCTCTCACCTGCTTTATCATTTTCTTGTCCAAGGCAAGTTAATCAAAACCTGAATTTTTGATAAGCTATTAGAGTAGATATGTTCTTACTTGGCAATACAAAGGAACAGGAGAAAGATTCCATGCACACAATTTTTATTTTGCAGATGCAATAAGAATGTTGGATGTATATCTTAATAGGATCTACCAGCAATGCAGGTCTCAGCAGGCAATTCCCAAATAAATATAGTACCATAGCATGTTTAAATGGATTACAAGACAAACAATGGCAAAAAGATGAACATTATTAGAGAAAATATTTTTTCCTGGAGGAGAAGGTGGGGGAACCCGTTGTCATCTCTTAAGATAAACATCTAATTGATTTTCATGATATTATTTTCTTCAGGTTTTTAGTAAACCTGAAATAGACTCTAAGGTATTACTTAAGTGCATATTTAGCCATACAGTGGCTTGCTCCAGCCCTTTGTGCTTCCTGTACTTACGTTTCAGTAGCATTAGTAACCTCTATGGCTAATCAATGTGACGTTAATATATTCTTCTCCTGACATCTTTTCTTGGGAGATACAATTATGGTCTCAGACTTTGCTACAATAGATAATACAATCTCACCGGAGTAACCAGTCCAGCTTCCATCCCCGCAAGACATTGGACATTGTTTCAGAGTTCTGCACAGGAATGAGTTGGTCAGAGGGTGAACGGAATGGAGGGGAGTATCCCATTATACGAAATAAACTTGAATTGTTAAATCTTGTGAAAACTATAGTCTGACCAAATACAACCAATACTAAAGTGGTGGGTTAAGACGTAGGATTAATGTAATTCTTTCAGGAATCGGGCTATACCATTCATTCCCAAAGAAGTGGTGTCAGTCCTGCGCCGGTCAATGTCACTATGAAAACCCCTAATGACTGTATGGGAGCAGGAGAGAGCTAATTATCAGTTACTGTACTCCACATACCTTCTGACTTCCTCTTTGGCTCCCAACGATTAGGAGACACTAAACAAGTTACATCACAATAGAATTGATTTTGCTTGTAAAGAAATGCAGCTTCAATTATTCCTTTTTTCCATCATTGGCTTATACAGACATGAAATATGTTTTGCTTGGAAATGTGATCTTCAGTGCTCAACACTCACTTAAACCCATTACTAAATCAATTACTCAATACTAAATTGAGTCTCCAGCTGACACTGAGATCACTACACAGTTTAGTTTTCCCTGAGATGCTTCACTATGGCTTTTGCTACTTGTTTTCCATTAGTGCCTTTTAAGGTAGTAGCTGAGCATCCTTCATGTGCATCAGCACACATTCCACTTCCCTGAGTTCAGAGACACTTATTCATTTTTGTAGGGTAGGCATCAAAGTAGCATTCAAACAGATCCCTTATCCAATCAGAATGGAGAATAGCGGCCATTCTATTCTGTGATAAAACTACTCTGGTCATTCTGCCCACAATACAACTGAAGCAACTTCCTTAATATTCTGAATAGCTTCACTTGCCTATCCTTGTCAGACATAATATTTATTTATATTGTACACACACATCATTGTGACATCTGGGCATCTATTACAAAAATTAAAACAAACTGTTACCAACCATGGATATAAATCATACTCATCCCAGTTTTTGCTAAGTCTAATGATGGGATAAAAATAATCTATTTACATGCCAGAGTGAATAAATGCATCTGGCATTATGTCCTTCCACTGACTTTAATGGGATTTGGATTCGTCCCCTATCTTTGAGCTGCAAGGAAGTGAATTCCAGCTCTGAGATCCTTCCACCAAAAATGCCCTGCTACACAGCCCTGTAGTTCTGTTTTGGAGATGGAGAGCAAGAGCTCCCCAATGGAAACAAACTGTCATGATAAGATGAAAAGAGAAAGATAATGTCTGAACTATAGCAAAAAAATCTTGCTTCCTGAACCTGTGAGAGTCTGGAATTAAACACAATAGGTGAATTCCTCACCCCACGAAAATCAATGGCAAAATTTCCACTGACTTCAGGGGACAGGTTGCCAAACCTGCATTTTTGTTTTTACTGACATGAACAGCTGAAATTAATTGGTTTTTCTTCTTTTTTTTTTTACTGACATGGTAAATTTTTTACTTAGATCACTAAAAATACCGTAAACAATATAATGATGTCACAAAAGTGCGTACTCGTGATAGTCTGTACACAGGAATTTGGAATAACACAATTGTTTTAGCTGCAGTTAATAGATCAATCAGGTTCTTAGGGTATATGAAATGATGAAGTCAGGATCAGTGTAGTTTTATGATACAAGAAGTCGGATAACAATCAAGGTCAAAATACAATGCTTTATTTCTACCCAATTTTACTGACATTTTAATTTGTTTATGGATTTACTGACAGAGTTAAATTATACTTTTTTTTACTGACTGTTAGTAAATTTACTGATGGTTGGCAACCCAGATTTCATGTAAGCTGTCCTGATACTGGTAATTCATAAATGTAAAATGGAGTGGATAGATGTCACTGAAAAGCTGCCATGACGTAACCAGTTCAATAACCAGCTGGTTATATCTGTGACAGACTGACAATATTCTGTCGTATCCTGAACAAACCTTATGGAACTGAGATAAACTTCACAGAATTCAACTAAACCCTATTGAGTTAGGGTTAATATCTTTGGGGATCCATTAGATTAAAAATGCAATTGTGTTTGTGTTATTGTGGAATTAGGGGATCCTAATATATTTCCTTTGTTATCGGCCCTTTGAACCCCATCCACCCTCTGACCCCTGGAGAGTATGCATACATTAGTTCAAACTGGATTCTCCAGGGACCAACAAAGAAAGGATTTTTTGATAAATAGCCTGGTTTTAAACTGGTTCAAGGCCCTTCTTCCTGATCCAACGAACAGATAGGACCCACTAGTTGTCTTTGGAGGATCTTATGGTACCTAGGGTTTGAAGCTCAGGACCTACATAGGCTCCATATGAGGTAGGTTCTTATTCAAAGCTGAAGCTGTGTTGGACTTGTGACCATAATGAAACCCCATGGATGAGGTGCTGAAGGACTACTCCTGCCAGAGCCGATGGTATTAGTATGAAAGTAAAAATGAGAGTCCTGTGGCACCTTAAAGACTAACACATTTCTTCAGGCATAAGCTTCCGTGAGCTCCAACCTATTTCATCAGATGCATCTGACAAAGTGGATTGGAGCCCACAAAAGCACATGCCTGAAGAAATTTGTTAGTCTTTAAGGTGCTACAGGACTCTCATTGTTTTTGCTGTGCACAGACTAACATGGCTACCCCTCTGGAACTTGTCAGTATGCAAGTAGATTTTTTTTTAAAATTGTTTTTACTGTTTTCTGTAGTGCTTTTACCTTAAGAATAAAATAATCCTGCTGAAAGAACTGTGTGGTACTTATAACTGTTGACAACCGCTCTGCTATCAGTCTCTGAGGCAAAAGCAAGCCAGTGTGCTTGGGCAACTTGCTTCTCCTGGGAATAACAAAGTGAAAGTAGGGAAGTGTGCAGCCTGGAAATACCCTGGTTAGAAAGGAGAGAGACACTGGTCTCCTCTCCACCCAGAATGGCAACAGCTGGGGCGTGGGAAGCCTGAAAGTTGATGGCTTTGCTGGACCACTGAGGGGAATTGGAAGTGAACTGTGACAAAGTTACAGCAGGTTACGTCATCTTTCACAATCGGCTCAATACATTTTACCCCTTGACAATGGCTGCCTGCCACTGAGCAGTGGGGGAACATCCTTTTTCTCCAATATTCTGTCTGTTGTTAGGGTCCTATCAAATTCACAGCCCTGAATGTGTCATGGACTATGAAATCTGGTCTCCCCTGTGAAATCTGCTTGGTGGGGGAGGAGGGAAGGTCATGGCTGGGGGCACCCCAGACAGGGCTCCTACCATGCACCAGGGTCCAGCTGCTAATCCTGGCAGGGGCGGGGAAGGATGGGATTTTCTCTTTTCCTGCAGGGGCTACTCCTTAAGGAACCTCCCAGGGCTGCAAGAAGCTCCATACTCCTGCTCTGCTTGCTACCCTAATCACTCCTCAGCTGCAGGGGAAGGGACTGGACAGAGAGCAGCTGCTGAACTTCTTGTAGCCACGGGGAGGTCCCTGGAAGTGGGTCTGACCCAGCTCCTGGACGCCCCACTGCAGCAGAATAGGAATTCCCAACTCTCCCCAGCCAGAAGTAGCAGCTGGTGCCTGGCACACAGTAGAAGCCCCAGGCTGGGGAGCCCCGAGCCAACAACGCCAGAACTGGGGGGAGGTGGGCATGCCCCCCACATTTTATCATGGATGTGGTTTGGGGGGCAAAGAGGGGCGGCATTGTCCCCACAAACCTCAAGCCTCAGGCAGGCATGGAGCAGCATGGGCAGAGACTGTGCTTTGTGGTGAGGGAGCCGATCGCTGCTGCAAAGCACCGTCCTTGCTGGTGCCACTCCTTGTCCCCTGAGGCTTGTGGTTTTTTGGGGGGAACCCTGCTCTGTGCCTGCCTGTGGCTTGCAGTTGGGGGGTGTGTGCAATGCCTTCCTCTGCCCCCCCCAAACTATGCCCATGTTAAAAAGTGGGGGGGCATGGCCCTTGAACTCTTCCAGGTTCCGATGCCAATGTCCCCTCCACATCTACAAAGGTGCTGGCACCTTACTCCCAGCCCCCTCCATAAGTCTCAGGCCCAGCACTCAAGGATTAAAGGGGCCTTGGACTGGCAGTGTGTGGGTCCGCAGGAGAGGACCACACCATCCCCCTGATGATAGGCCCTGAGTGATCAGCCAGCCCTGGCCTCCCCAACCCCCATATCATGTGGCCCAGCTCTGAGCCTCTATCAGCAGCAGTGCAGAAGTAAGGGTACCCACCGACAGCCCTCTTTTGGGTCAGGAGCCGCACGGTTATAACACCCTGAAATTTCAGCTGTAAATATCAGAAACCGTGAAAATGATGCTTCTTAAAAATCCTACGACTGAGAAATTGACCAGAATGGACCATGAATTTGGTAGGGCTCCACTCATTGTGTGAGGAGGAGAAAACTTCACACAACTCTCTCTCACTGTAGGGAGTGGAAGAGAACATCCCTCTGTTTCTTGCTAAGGGGGAAGAGGAGGATAACCCAACCCCTTCTTCTCAATTTAAATAAATAACTCAACTTGCCTCAGCGTGCAGCAGGAGTTGAATCCATGGCCTCCATACCCTCAGTTGTGATTTGCTCTTCACCGCCACAGTGTTGACTGCCTAGGAGCTTATATAGAGAGATTGGCAGTGCATAAGTGCAGAGTACCAAAGTAACAGATACAGAGCAACGAGCTCAGTATAGCTATCAAGACGAGCATTATCTATTAACTTTGTACCTATGTTTTGCTTAGCAGTAATCAGATCCCTTTGGCAGGATAACAAATTGGCCTAGTAAATTATTCATTCATGAATCAGTGTATCCGGACAGGAGCAATAATTTTATTACTGCAATAACAACGGGGCTCCTTGGATATTCTTCTAACGATTAGGAAACGGAGTTGAAAATATCTGACAGCAGCTGTCAGGGGCTCTAGTCTCACACAGCAGCTCCAAGGAATTCATATGAATTATCTACAGTAGGATTGTTATTAAAATACCAGTTGCGTAGAAATAATTGTAAGCACTTTGTGTTGTGCAATTAAATAATATGAACCTGCTGTCACATGTCCCTTTTGCTACCCTAGTATTTCTTTTTAAACTCTCAAAGGCAGACAAAGCATTACTAACTAACTAAACAAGCATCATAGGAAAAGGGAGCGGGCTCTGTGGGGATAATGTGGCCCCGAAATCCAAGCAACTCAGACTTTGGAGGTTCAAAATCCAGAGCATGTTAATACGTTACAAAACTTTTCTTTGCTGTATGCACAGGAAAATTGCATGTTTCATGCATGTTTTTCTTGCAAAACATGCTTTTTTACTAGCAATGCAGCTCACCGTTCTCTAGAAATTTGAATCCTGATTCATAGATGCCAAGGTCAGATGGAGCCATTGTAATTACAGACATCTTCTACTGAGTTTATGATACAAGTCAGAGAAGGGCGTCACATTACTTCCTTTTGAACTAGATCATGTCTTTAAAAAAAAAATCCAATATTGATTTAAAAATTTTCAATGATGAAAATCCATCACAAACCACAGTAAATTGTTCCAATGATTAATTACCCTTTGTTAAAAATGTGCTTATTTCCAATCTGAATTTGTTTAGCTTTGAATCTTGTTAACTTCTTCCTGTTAGATTGAACAAGCCATTATCCAACATTTTTCCATGTGTAGGTACTTGTAGTCGAATGAAGTCACCCCTTACTCTTATCTTTGTTAAGATAAATAGATTGAGCTCCTTTAGTCTTTCACTGTGAGGCCATGTTTTCCAGTCCTTTAATCATTACTGTGGTTCTTCTCTGAACTCTCTGCAATCAATATTCTCCCAACTTGAATTGTAGATACCGGAATCAGACATACTATTCCTAGCAGCTGTCACAGTGCCAAACGCATATGTAAAATAACCTCTCTGTTTCTACTCCTTCCCCAGTTTATGCATCCATGGATCACAACAGCCTTTTTTGCCATAGCTTTTCACCGAAAGCTCAGGCTCAATTGATTATCCACCTCAACCCTCAAGACTTTTTCAGAGTTATTGCTTGCCAGTATAGAACTCTTCTGCCCCACCATCATCTACAAATGACCTACATTTTTTGTTCCCATCTGTACAGATTTACATGTTGTTTGTTTGTACCCAGCTTAACAAGTGATCTGCATCGCTCGGTGTCAGCAGGGCTGTCCCGGGGGGGGGGGGGGCAAACGGGGCGATCGCCCCAGGCCCCGCGGTTAGGTGGGCTCTGCGCTGTCCCGCTCCATGGCCCCCCCATGGCCACGCTTCCCGAAGGGAGCGGGGTAGGCCAGGAGCGCTTTCCCTGGCCCCTGGGTCGGCCCTGTTCCCCACCCCCAGGGCAGAGCAGGCAGGCCCAGGGGCGGGGCAGGTGTGAGGTCCTGGCTGCGGCTCCCCACTGCCCCCGGGGCTGGGGCCATGGCCTCAGCTCCCTGCTCCTCCCAGAGCCGGGGCTGGGGTCTCAGCTCCCTGGGCCGCAGCATCGGCTCCCCGCCGCCTGGTGGGCGGCTTCGGTTTCCGGGGTTGGCTCCCCCAGCGACCAGAGTCCCTGGGGGCAGAGCGGGCTGGCCCGCTGCATTCCCCACCAGCATGAGGGGGTGAGGCCCCACCTAGGGTGATTGGCCCTGGGCCCCGCTCCCCCCAAGGGATGGCCCTGGGTGTCAGTGACCCATCCTCTTCATTATTTACCACTTCCCTATTTTTATGTTGTTTTCAAACTTGTGATGATTGTTTTCTTTCAGGGAACTGATAATATGTCTATAATACCCTCATAGTAATAAAAATCATACACAGAGCCATTCTGTTCAGATACCCTGGCGATAGATGCAGTACAAGAAGCAAACGGGTAGATGGATTCCATTTGAGGATTTCAAAGCACTATTTAAAGCATGCTGTAGTCCTTGACCTAGACAATTAAATTTTCCCTTCAGGCTGCTTTTGTTTTAATGTCATTTTAAAATCAAGATTTAAAGTACTCTACATAGATCAGGCTACTCTTAAATTGACATCCCAATTGGCTGTGGACATATTTTAAACATGCCACATCTAACTAAAATCATTGTCCTAAGAAAGTTGTTGCAGTAGTCAGCTGCTCCTGCAGAATATTTTAGGGTTTTTTCCCCCCCAATAAGTTTCAACACATTCCAGACCAAGCCTGTCCCCCCTGAAAAGAAGGTGTTAATGCAAAGAACAATTTTATTAGATTCCCTAAATAAATCAGCATGAACCTCTTTTGAGCCAATTAATGTGAAAAATGTAACAGACATCTTATAAACCTAGTGGCCACTGGGTGTCGCTACTGATCCATTTAAAATAAGCTGATTTTTATAGGCTAAAAAACAAAACGCAACCCCCTACTAATCTGAATAAGGTAAAATATTATTTTATTTAAGAATATGGTTTTCAAGACATCATTAGCTCTTTTTTTAAAGTCAATATAATGCATCTGTCACTTTGTCATTCCTCATTTCTATAAAAACAAATTCACACCATCAATATTTCATCACAGTCAGGCAGCCTTCTCTCATGAGGGAGACGAGATTTGGGGAGCATGTGGAAGAAGTCCTGGTAGCAGCTACTATGGAGAGAGACCTCCAGGTAATGGGAGGGAATAAGGCAATTTCTGAGCCACCATGGAATAAAGCAGTGGAGTCTTCAACCTGCATGATACCACCCACTAGTGGGCGTTTTGTGATTTTTGGTGGGCGCTACAAACAATTAATTTAACGACAGTGGCAATTTATAAAAAGTAACAATTTATGTAGGTGGGCGGTAAACTTACTGCAAATGTGAAAATATGGAAAAACGGGCACTGATCCAAAAAAGGTTGAAGACCACTGGAATAAGGCCATGGAGCTGGTGGACCCTGCATATAAAAGATCTCTTGAGATCCAAAATGTCAAGTGATCTGCAGTGTCTGGGGACTGGACCTGCTGCTTCTTCTATGGATGGTACTGGAGGCAGCTGACTCTTCTTCTTTTTGTCCTTTCTATGCAGATGGAGGGGAAGGGGGTAGATTTACTTTAGGATTTGGGGGGAATGGGATTAATCCCAAATGCTTTGTAAAATGCCATGTGCTCCTTTGACAACAGAGTCTTGTGGCACTTTTAAAGACTAACAGATTTATTAATCGCAT
>ML685755.1:13651502-13672986 GCA_007922175.1 Pelusios castaneus
GAAGTGGGATTTTCTCCCACGAAAGCTCATGCGATTAATAAATCTGTTAGTCTTTAAAAGTGCCACAAGACTCTGTTGTCTTTCTACAATAGACTAACACGGCTACCCCTTTGGAATTTGACTATATATCACAGGCCACTAATCACCTCCCAGCCACCCCTACAGCCAGCCCAACGACAAGAATTGGCAAAAGTATTACAGCCCTGCTGAGACTAATTTACTATGTGCCACAGACAGAAAGTAGCAGAGACTAAGGAGCACCCATGCCCAAGGCTTCTTGAATGGCAGACAATTGATTTAGAGAGATACACCCAGTTACTCCTGGGAAGAAGCCCAGGCTGCTGATGAAGGTGAAAAAAAATCCAAGATCCCTGCCAACGTGACCTGGGGAAAAATTTCTTCCCAACCCTAAATATGGCAATCAGTTAGACTCTGAACATGCAAGCAAGACCCATCAGCCAAGCACCCAAGACAGAACTCCCACATCAACAGCCCACTCTCTCAGTGTCCTATCTCCAACCATAGCAGGTTTGTGCTTCAGAGGAAGGAGACAAAAAGAGACACTCAAACTAGAATGCATCACGGGGAAAAAGAATTCCCTTCCTGACCCCTAATGGTGACCAGCTGCAGCACGAGATTTTAAAAACATCAGATACAAACTGGAAGGAACCTCCAAAACTGTCAAGACCAGCCCCCCAGGATATCCTGTCATACAGTGCTACTCATAAATTTATCAAGCTCTGTCTTGAAACAACAAGGAGCCCGGTGGCACTTTTAAAGGCTAACAGATTTATTTTTCACATAAGCACACATGATAAATAAATTAGTTCATCTTTAAAAGTGCCACAGGACTCCTTGTTTGTTCGGCTGAACTAGACTAACAGGGCCACCTCTCTGGAACTTCTCTTCAAGCTAAGGAGGTTCTTTGCCCCCACAATGCTTACTGGGTGCCAATTCCAGAGTCTCACTTCTCAGATGGTTAAAAACCTTTTAATTTTTCAGCCTAAATTTAGTCAAGGACTGTCTATATCTATTTGTTCTTGTACCAGCATTGTCTTTTAATGAAATAGCACTTCGCCCTCTTCAGTGTTGGACCCCCTTACTTATTTATAGAGAGCAATCATATACCCCTCACCCTTTGTTTTGCGAGGTTAAACAAGCCAAGCTGTTTTAGCCTCCTCTCATAACATAGGCTCTGAGGTCAGAAGGGACCATTATGATCATCTTTCTGTTCTGATCTCCTGCCACAGAACTTCACCCACATACATCTGCAATTGACCCTTAACTTCTGACTGAGTTCTTGAAGTCTTCAGATCATGGTTTAAAGACTTTAAGGTACAGAGAATCCACCAGCAAGTGACCCATGTCCTATGCTTCAGAGGAAGGCAAAAAATAAAACCCAATTCCCTTGATCATCCTAGTAGCTCTTCACTGCGCCTGTTCCAGTTTGAATGCATCTTTTCTGAGCATGGATTACCAGAACTGTATTCCAGATGAGGTCTTACTAGTGCCTTGTACAATAACATCAATGCTACCCTATCTTTGCTGGCAATACTCTGCTTAATACTTCTCAGTATAGCATTTGCCTTTTTCATGGCCATATCACATTGTTGCCTCATAGTCACCCAATGATGAACACAGCTATGTCTCTCTTGCCTCTTCTGTTGCTTTCAGTTGTTGAGCATGCGGCTTATAGCAGAAATCCTTGTTATTGGTTCTTAAGGGCATGGCCTCGCACTTCGTATTGTTAGTTCATTTTTAATACTCCAGTCCTCAAGGTTATTCAAATCTGAACGCATAATATTACAATACTGCATCGTATTGATAGTGCCCACCACTTTGTCTCACCAGTACATTTTTTCTTTGTGGCAAGGTCATAATCCAAAATGTAGTTTTGTGTGTGTAATAGTATGAAGAATGTACTGATATATTATACAGTACTGTATATGCAATGTTTTTGCATCATAAACATATGGTTGCTAGTGCCTGTCCTGTGAAAAAGATGTGCAGTGATTTCACAGCACATTATATTAATTGGCTTAGATATCCAACCACACCTGAGGAGGCAGGGTAAAAAAAAAAAAAAAAAAAAAAGAGGCCTTAAGCCATCCTCCTGCTCCTTAAAATAGAGCTTTTAATCTCTCCCCCCCCACCCCCCCTTAAAACTTTCCCTGCTATTTCCTTTCTTAATCAATACGGACACCACCACCATTCGGTCAATCAACATGTGGGTTATCTTTGATTCAGACTTGCCTTTATCACTTCACATCCATGCTATGTCTAATTCTTGCAAATTCTTTTTGCATAACATCTGTAAGATTTGGCCTTTCCTGTCAATCCATATCTAAAATTCTTGCCCAAGCTCTCATTATCCCCTATCTCCATTATCGAAACTCTCTTTTCCCTGGCACTGACATATGCAATCTTGTCCTGTGCATATCCATTCTGAATGCTGCCACAATGATAGTTTTCCTAGCTCATTGCTTTCACCATGTCACACCTCTCTTTGCATTTGTCCTTTTCTCTATTGTATCAAATATAACACACTTATTTCCAAAGCCAAGACACACAAGCATGATAGAGGGCTTAGCTACCCATTCATACCTCCAGAGAAAGTGAAGACATGGGACAATAGGTAGAGTTGGAGTTCCTCATGTTAGCATGATAGACTGTTCTTTTCGTTCCCTGGTAGGTGGAGTCATAATAGTTCAGTGGGGAATGGAAGAAAGGTTATTGTCACATGCCTACATGTAATAGTGCATAGTAAGAATGATATAGTGGGTGAATGAAATGGTTGACCAAGCCTACTCTGCAAAAAGTAACCAACCATATTTAGTTACCTACTTTCTCATCTGCAAGTAGAAAATTTATTTTCCTATTCATAAATCAATAACTAATGATAAACAGCGCTTTCTCAATGGCTTCCAATACCTGAACAGCTAGGGAGAAATACTCCACAAATACAGGTTTTGTGATGGTTTAGAAACGTGTGGGATTGTCAGGCTTTCCAGTGGACCTCAACATTAGATATCTTTGTATACATTGGCAAGTATGGAGCAGAAGGCAGGCATGCAGGGGTTTTTCATTCCCTACAGCATTCCCAGTCTGGCACAGCAAGTCAGGAGGCATCTCTTCACAACCAAAAAACAGGTATTTGGGGTCATTTCTGCTATCTTTACTCATGCCCAATAGTATTTTAACTCCACAGGTGGTTCCACTGGTTTCATTAGAGCTACTCATAGAGTAAGGTGCTATTTACTGTCGAAGAATCATTGACTATTAGGCTTGGAAAGGTCCTCAGGAGGTCGTCTAGTACAACCCCCTGTTCAAAGTAGGCCAGCCCCAACTAAATCATCCCATCTAGGGTTTGTCAAGTTGGGCCTTAAAAACTTCTAAGGATGGAAATTCCATCACGGCCTTAGGTAATCCATTCCAGTGCTTCACCACCCTCCTGATGAAAAGTTTCCTAGTGTCCAATGTAGACCTCCCCCACTTCAACTTGAGTCCATTGCTCCTTGTTCTGTCATCTGCCACTCCTGAGAACAGCCTAGCTCCATTGTCCCTGGACCACCACCCCCCTTGAGGTAGTTAAAAGCCACTATCAAATCCTCCCTCATTCTTCTCTGCTGCAGACTAAACAAGCTCAGTTCCCTCAGCCGCTCCTCATAAGTCATGTGCTCCAGCCCCTTCATCGTCCTCCACTGGACTCTCTCCAGCTTCTTTACATCCTTCCTGTAGTGGGGGCCCCCAAACTGGACAGAATACTGTGAGTAATAATGAGTGAATCTGGTCTTTATTTGCATTTTAAAATATGTACCATGGGACAAGGACATGCATTTGTCAATGTAAATGACAGGTATAGTGCATTTTTGGTTCACTGGGGCCTGATCCAGCTTCCATGAAAGCTAGTGGGAGGGAAGATTGAAAATCAAACAAACTCTGTCTCCTATCATGTCTTTTAGCATCAACTTAATATCACCACCACATCACAAAGTACTCCAGCAATATCACATATTCCTAATAGAAAACAAAGCAGGGAAGAAGCACACTGTTGTTTGAAGAGCTCTCTAGGCACATTGGCAGGAGCCTTATTTTTTTACCACATCACTTGCTACACTAGCAGCTAAATTACATGGCTGCTTAACACAGACTACACTTTTTCCATCTTTATGTTTGTATATAGTCCTTTGGAAACCTGAATGTGCCAAGTAGACATGTGGGGCTTGTTTAGACTGGCTCCTTTTATGAGAATCACAAAGGATGTCTATTATCAGGGGCCATTTGAACCATTCCACCAAGCCCACAGCTACAGGGAACCTTATGAAGGCCGGAGATCCTGTGTTCGAAGATTTTTGGAGAAAGCAATTTGTCCTCCCACGAGCAGAGACCAAACTCGCACATTTCTGGTTTTGTAAATGTGCTTTTACTGTGTGCATCTAATGGATATTCAGGAACACATATGATTTTGATGGATATGGTCCTCCATTTAATGTTAATTTGGCACTCCTTGGCTGATATGAAGGAAAGATAAGAGGGGCATATGTTTGTGTAGTGGTGATACTCAATTTAATTCTTCTAAGGCCATTCCTACTACTAGATCATCCTATCACCTGTATGCTTAGGTACATTCAATAGTCATTTTTTCCTGTTAACATAGCCCAAACTCCACATTGTACCTGATGTAGTCATCTACTCCTGTACAAAGTGAGTATAAAGGTCTATCCAATCAAGCACAGTAAACTCACCAACTTATAGGGTTGCCAACAGTCTCTTTTTACAAGGGATGTCCCTTATTTTTCATCTCTGAACAACAAGATCAGAAATTGCTGACTATGACAAAAAGCACCGAGAAATACCCCTGGCAAATATAGGTGAGTACTGTTTGTTACTATTATTATTAACAATGATAATGATAATAATAATAATATAATATTTGGAGGCGTGGTGGGACGGGGGTGCTAAGAAAATAGTCCATTATTTTTCATATACAATGCTGGAAATCCTACCGGACCAAGACCCACTTTAACATCAGTGCAGCACATCTATATTAGAGGGTTGCACTGGTATAACTCCACTGATGTAGAAAGACAACAGTGAGAGATTGTGCCATAAACTCTCTCAGAAATTAAGAAATCACCTTATCAGCAACACAGATTCCACTGATGTAGTTACATTGGTGCAACTTTCTCTAGACAAGGCCGAACTTAATCCTACAAGGATATAAAAAGCGCCATTGAGGGAGCTTCTTTTCAAATGCTGGCATGGTCTCGTGCTTTGTATATCTTGGTGAAGTCCCACTGCCCATCTCCCAGCACTCCAGAGGTTTAAGGGCCTTAATGAGGAAGGAGACAAAGAAAATATGGATGTTCCCATGAACCCTACTCTCCCATGTGCTGTGTAACAAGAAAGAAAAGAAACCTTCAGGGAAAAGTCCTAAGTTGATTGTAATTCTTTCCCCCTCTACAGGAAAGTTAAAAAAAGATTGATATTCACCGAATTTGGGATGGAAAGTGAGTTTTTTTTTTAAACTAACTGCCCCTCTTCCCTCCACAATATCATGGGCAGCGAGTGGTATTATCAACCTATTTTGAAAGCCAGGGAGAACGGCAAGCACCATAGTAAGGCGTACCTGTAGAGCAACTGTCATTTGAGCAGTACTTTTTAAATTTTAATTAAAAAAAAAAAAAAAAAGGTACCGGTACTTGGCCAGGGACCCGGGGCCACCAGTGGGGGCAGTAAGAGCCAGGGGCACATCGCTGTGAAAAAAAGGTGCCATCACAAGAAAAGCCCTGCATTTGAGGATCTCAAGGTGCTTTACAACCATTAACAGCCAAATGTCGATGCTTTTACTCAGTGAGGGAGAGCTAAATTTCTTAGTGCCAGAACCATGCAGAAATGCACCCGCCACACACATGTCCTTTCTCACTTTCCAAGCTCTTCACTTACACCTACTGCACATGCATTCTTCAGTCGTGGAGGGCAAAGACAAAGCCATTCGCTCTGTCTCTATCCTTTGGCCTGTGATGTGCTACAATGCTCTGTCCTTCCGAATCATTCTAGCTCAGCTCTAGCTAACACGGTAGAAATAGCAGTGTGGACATTGAGGCCCAGGTAGCAGTTCAGGTTAGCTTACTGAGTCCACGCTTACCTGACCCCAAGTCTGAGCTCAGGCAACTAGCCGAAGCCCTGACCTGTGCCAGAACATCCACACTGATATTTTTAGCATGCCAGAGTCTGCCTTACTCACGCTGGGAATCCCACCTCCCCGCTGCAGTGAAGACCTACCCTGCAGCTCAGAAAGTGACAAGGCAGAGCTGCGAGTGTATAGCTTCCTGAAGTGCTGGAACGTAGCTGCCACCTGGATTTCTGGTGCCAAAGCAATGCTCCGTTCTTTCTGGCAGCACTACATCCCTGCTATTCCTCAGATTGAGTTCTGCCTTCCTCTGAAAGTCATCCCAGTCACATCCATGGGGCTGGTCACAGAGTATGGTTTTATTTTAGTGAAAGTAAAGCTGACAGAATCTGATAGAATCCGCCCCCAGTAAAATATGTGCTATCTCCATCTTACATGTGGATCAGCTGAGGCACAGCACAATTAGGCAATTTGTCCAATGTCACATAGTCAATCAATAATGCACTAAGACACAGGAGTTCTGATGTCATATGCCTTAACCTCAGAAAAACTTCATTAGACACAGGAAGCAGTTGAGTCTTTAACTTCCCAGCAAGTTTACCTATGAAGTCATTTTCCAGGCACATGAAGACAGCAGCTTTTTGTTCTCATAGAGATTTTGATGTACTTACCTAGGAAGAATTTTCAATAACTCTATGAGGTCGGTTGGTTCCAGGCAGAGAAGTAGGTGCTGGGGCAAAGTTAAAAAGGATGACATATACACACTCTGAGGCTATGTCGAAACTTACGGTGGCAAATTTGCCACCATCAAGTCAATTTATCCGGTTTGATTGAGCAGCAGTAAAGAAATGCTCAATCAACCTGGAAGTCAATCTAACAAATCCACCTCCTCAGGTGGCATAGCGCTGCCTCGATGGGAGTGCATTTCCCATCGGTGCAGTGCAATGGAGGCAGTACATTGAATGGAAGTTATGAAGTCTACAGGAGTTATGCAAGTTATTCTGCTTAGCTTGCGTGATGCCTGTTGACTGCCACTGAATTTTGCTGACAGTGTTGACTAGGCCTCAAATACTCACAGGCCATCAAATAGATGATCCCAGTTACACTGGTGTAAATTCAGAGTAACTCCACTAAAGTCAATGGCTTGCATCCTATTCAGACTAGTATAAATAAGACTTTTTGTTCAGGTTTTCTCTGTAGCATAATTTTTGCCTTGTAAACAGAGTAAATTAATTGCTATACAGTAACTTTCAGTAAGCAGTGGTGTACTATGGGTCTCTAGGAGACTCTGGCACCTGGGGGCCAACACTTATATTTGCCCCCACCTTGATGGCAGCAGCTGCAGTGCTTTGTTGGGGAGGGGGTATCTGCGGACCCATTTCCTGCACTCCCCCACTCCTTCTTTGCACGCTGTGGAGGCGATGGGGAAGAGAAGTGACAGGGCAGATGCCCCAGGTCAGCCAGCAGCAGGGCCTTTGACTACCTGGCCACTGGTTGATGGGGTCTCCATGGCTCCCTCCTCACACCCAGCACAGGGGCGGAGGGGCCGAGATGATGCTTGCTCCCCTCACAGCAGGAGTCCTTGGCTGGTGGCAGGCCTGAGCTGGGGTCAGCACAGCTGTCGAGGATGTTAAAACCTGTGGCTCCTGGCTGCCTGCAACAGTGGGGGAATGACTCCTTCTCTGAAGGCCCAGCCAGCAGCCCCCCAGGTCAGATTTCAGGGACATGGGCCCCCCACCCTCCCTCAGTACGCCACTGTTAGTAAGAACTCACCCAAGAGGATTCTCTGTTTCTTTCATTGCTTATTTTTGTTTTCAAGGTCACAGAGGGGAAAAAAGAAATTTGGATAATTAAAAAAGGTACAGAAAATTATGAGTTTACAAATTTACAGATGAAATACAATCACAAACAAGGGATATAGGGGGAGGTTGCTCCCCAAGTCACCTGGAGGCAGAGGCACTGGCTGGTGCTGAGCACTTCCCTCAGCACTTCTCCCGTTCCTGTGGCCACTGCTCCCAGTGGTAACTCTTCTGGGGGCCTCTGCTTCCCAAGCTCACATGGTCCTGACCTGCCCATGATTTACAGCCTGGCAGGGACCTGGGAATGCTGAGAGTGGAAAGGGTGACTCTTCATTCTCTCTACGGCAGGTAGGCTGGGCCGCCCATGTAGAAAGCACCTCCTTGCCCTACAGCTCCCCTGGCAACATGCAGAGGGGCCTCACCCACCCCAACTTTCCTTCCAGGTGAGGGAGGGTTTCTTGGGACCTCCAACTGCCTGGGGACTAAGCACAGGAGAGCCCCAGCTACCGCTGGGAGGATTGGCTACACTGTGGCTTAGGGATGGTGCAAGCCTGTGTGGGTGGGGCAAAGACCGGAGCCGGAGCTTCTGCCTGGGAAAGCTTAGCCTTCCCCAGCGTATTATACCTGCCTCCCAGGGTATTGGAGAGGATTCTGATCTTTGAAAAGGGGTTTTGGTTAAGGTTGTAAGGAAAAGGATGTCAAAGGATCCTGCAGAATTGATGGTCCTTGTTTACTTCTCACGGAGGGCCTCCTTCTCGTGCACTTTGGTGAAAGTTACTCATATCCTGTGATGGGAGAATAGGGCTCACAGGAAGTCCTAGATTGACCCCCTTTTGAGAAATACTGCAAATACAATAGTATAGCTATTGACTCATTATCATGCTACGCCAGTTACATAGAAAGGCTTCTTTAAAAAGCCGTTTTCCATGAGTTGTAATTTTAAGTCTTTAAACCCCTTTATGAAAACAGCTCTGAAAATAAATGTAGCTGGGCCAATTTATTTAATGAATTTAATGTGTCACCCTTCCATATTAAGGAAAAATCTAACAGGATGATTGAGTGGGGCCAAACTTCTCCAGGAAATTCCTTTATAATACCCAGTTAAATTATTGTTTTTCTATTAGGGCAGCCAAAACATTTACTGTCCTTGATAATATAGGATGTGAGCCACAACTTTCTGCCACTAAGCTAGGCACACTACATCTGGATATGCGCCCAGTCATTTGAATATTTCCACTTGAGTGATTTATTTTCAAAAGGAAGACTACACACATTATACTGAATACTGCAAGTTTCTATTGGATTGTATGACAAAGCTAGGTGTCTTGATGCCAAATGGTTAAAGTCTGTCCAAGTAATTCATATACATAAGGCCAAGACTTTCAAAAATGGGTGTCTAGAAGATGGGCGTATGGAATGAGATTTTCAAAGGATCCAAAAGGAGTTAAACGCTCAAGTCCCATTTCAGCAGGAGTTGGGCACCTAACACCCTTTGGCTCCTTTGTAAATTGAACACCAAACTCCTTATTTAAGCACCTAAATAAGAAGATTGATTTTTGAAAGCCTATAGTTTGAAAATAAGGCTTCTTATTTAGATTCTCATAGTCTAATTCTAGGTATCCATTCTTTAAAATCTTGGACTATTTGTTTTCTCTGTTTAAGTATCATAGAATAAACTGTTTGGCCTACAGATGACTGCAAGTTACCAAGCTGGAAAGGCATCAGTATAACATGAAAGATGTTAGGCTTACAACATTGGTTCATCTTCGCTTTTTAAGAGCTTGGTCGCTCTGTATGGAAGAAAGTTATTAAAACAGGTCTAGAAGATTTAGCTTTGATTCCAAATTGCCTGTGTGAACCTGGACAAGTCACCTAGCCCTGCTTCTCAGGGCTTTATGTCTGAAGGACTAAGATTCTCCTTCCAAGATCTGCAGGAAATGTGGGGTAGGGAGAAAGCAGGGTAGGAACTACCTGCCTATTTCTTCTGCTGCTCCTCAGACCTTATGGAAGAGCCACATTCTTCCCTGCTCACGAATTCATCTTCTCTCTTACCCAGTGAACCTTAAAAGGTTCATCAGGGCTCCCCCCACTCCCCACATACACTTGTCTTAGGATCCTCAGTCTTCTTGCAAGTCTTAGAAGTTCTTTGGCTTCCAAATGAATCAAAATTGGATCCTGAACCACATATGCACCAAAGCTGAGTCATTAGTGCTCCACCTATCCAGAACAGGCCTGCTTTTACATCAAAATATTGCCTGCTTTGGTCTCACACAGTTCTGGGTTTGGGCTCTCTTTAATAGAAAATGATATACCATGTCCATAGTTTTGCTTGTTAATTTTCCTTTAATCTACACTGGCTCAACTGCCATAGAACTTACTGAAATCCGGAGACCGCACAAGAATGATCTTGGTGGAGATCAAATGCTGAGCTTTGGAAACAAAAGATGAACCCAGAAAAGGGGGTTAATGTTTACTAGACAGGCTTTGGCAGTAAGGTAACAGGAAAATCCCTGCATTTCAGCAGCCATCGGTTTAGAATAAGCCCAAATGACTCAGTACCTGCCTCAGTGCAGCTAACAATCTGTTCGTAGACAAAGCTCTTAAGCTGCTCTCCTCTGTTGCGCTATCATTTCATTACATGTGCCCCACAACCCTGCATTTAAAGTTATTATGACTTTAATAACTTAACAAGTAATCCCCTTTATGGAAGGTACCAAAACCGTCTGAGTGTTTATCATTCTGAAAGAATCCAGCCCATAGAGATTCAATTAGTTTTTCATATACCCATAAACAGATTCAAGATGTTCCCTCTCAGCTTGGCCATAAAGGTCTCTGCTTTTACCAGAGTTCTAGATCAGTATGCAGCCAGATTCAATATGCCAAGATTCCCCCAAAGTCATAATTGCTATCATCTGTATTTACTGATTCAAGCTTAATGGAATCCTGAAAAATAAGTACGGGAACTATTTCAGTGTGAACCTCAAGTCTGGATTGTCCCAACCTTCAAAAATTCGTTCAACACATCCCTATAGCATTACCACCTCGGGGTGTGATCTCACAAGCTAAGCAAAACTGGGTCTGTTCAGAAAGTAAAATGGCTGCAGAAAAGACTATTGATAAGTCATTGTACAGCATGGCATTTCCCCAGCGAGTCTATATTGAACCAGTGGCCCAGCACCTCATGAGTAGAAATGTTAAAACCTGGTATCCTGACCCAATTTCCCCTCTGATATTGTCACATTTCAGTGGTTGGTGGATTTATTTGTATAAGGGCAGATCTTCAGCTAATGTAAAATTACCTCAATTCAAAGGAGCTACAACAATTTACACCATATACTTTTAAAGTTCTTTGGGATCTCCTGAATGAAAAGTCAATTGTTACCAAGCCAAACACCCAACAGACATTCAGCTTTCCTCATGCTCACATTCACCTATTCAATCTCCAAAACAAGATTATTTTAGAAGAGCAGTGACAACCTTCTTGCTGTAGAGAGAGCTCAAACCTGTTACCACATCTCTGCTTCCACATTCCTTAAAGTTGGAAGACAAGTTATTTGCCCACTGGTGGTTCAGCCCGAGAGGTAACAGTATGCCCGATTAATTTCAGGAGTCTTAAATAAAAGCAAAGACTCTTTAGTATAGGGTTGAAATAAAGTGAAAAAAAAAATCACAAAACATTACACCGACTGTAAGCACAACTAGACTAAATTCCACTTAAAGTTTAATGATCTGGCATCTAAGCCTAGTTACTGAAAAAACAAACAAAAAAGGTGAAAACATTGCATCTTAAAAAGTCCTTTGTCTCAGCCACATGCAGCCAGCCTGTCTGTCTGTCTTTCAGCGACCTAGAAAAATATGCGACACATTCCAGAAAAGAATCAAAACTTTCCTACCCCAGTTCGCTAATAATAAATAGCACAGTTATTGAAAAACACTTTTCATCAGTAGATCTCAAAGCTTTTTACCAATGAAGTAAGTATCATTATCCTACAGGGAAAATTGTGGCAGAGAGTTGCTTGCCCAATGTTACTCAGCAAGCCAGTAATTGAGGTAGGAATGAAATGCAGGTCTCATAAGTCCTAGTCTAGTGCTCTATCCACTAGGTCCTGCTGCCTTCTCAGTCTTAAAATGTGCATGTATTCCCTCATCTGATAGTCCAGACATTAATACACAAAGACAACTGTATTTTAAGGTCATACTTTCAATATGTATAGATTGAGTATCTCTGTTCTTTTCATTTCTGTCTTCTATCTTGCATGGGTGTGTTCCACATTTACAAAAGCTCTTCTGCCCATATAACAAAGAAGTCTTTGAATCTGTCTAAACTGCAAGGGCCATATACACACATCTTGTGAAACAATAAGAAGACTAGAGGTTTCACTTTTAACATCTTGGAGCCTTTTGAAGCACCCCCCACATCCCTTTGTATGTCCGAGTATATATCCTCTTTGGAACGGCTTTTGTTAGCATGTTAATGAACACTTCACTTTAGAGGTTCTCTGTGTCTCTAGGCTGAATAAAGTCTGGAAAAGTTAAAATTCATAAAATATATCTTCACATCCAATCTACCATGGCAGCAAATAGATTTCACAGTGGACAGCAAGCAAAGAACCATTAGAGTTATCAAAAGATTAGTGACTTTTGAGAGGTCAATCATATATTCACCTGCACAAGAACTTGTGCTAAAATCCATCCAGTTCAGGAACCTACACTGAAAATGACAGGTCTTACCTTCTCTGCACTTACTGTCTACCATACTCATCTATCCAACATCCAAAACAGAATAAGGATTTCTGCTTTACACTGCCTTCAGTATATACAACAATTTCTTCCATTCCTGATGCAGTGCTGTCATAGCCTTCTGGAAAATTCATTGCTTTGATGGGTGATATGTCAAGTAATCACCTGGAATACAAACAAATTGGGTAATAAAAAGTGGTGGAATTTTCCTCAAAATAGCATTTTCCAAGATTTCCTGTGTACATGACTAATCATATCCTATATTTATGGGCAATACTTTTATGTAACATTCATTAAGTTAACTCAATCAGTATGTGTGTGATTCCTGAACCTCTTCAGCAGCTAAAAATGCCTATGAAATATATATCTACTCCCCCCGCCACATATGGGTACAACTATTTACAAATGTGTTCTTAGGAGACACTGCTATGGTATCAAAGAAGAGCAGCAGTTTTCAGAACATTGTATATGATCATTATGCCCTATGGGCAGAGCACTGATGAGAGGGTATATTCTGATAAGGAAATGCCTACTTTGTTATCAGATCCTGATCCTGATGGGAAAGGAGCAAGTGACGTCTGTTAACGCCATGAGTTTTCCCAAGTGGCTACGAAGAAGGTCTCTTTAAGAAGAGAAAGTCTAGGATGCGTGGGCAGAATAGTCCTGCGAGAGAAACCCTAGACACAGCCAATCCTGGTGAGAAGGTTTCAGCTGACTTTATATTACATTATTGTAATTTCAGTGTTAAACTATAACCCCAAGAAGGGGGTGATTTTGAATTCTGCATAATATATATGGGCTGTGTTCAGAGCAGGCTGGGAAAAGCACCCGTTCATAGGGCCTTTGAATGCTACTGCGATGTAATCAATCAATAATTTTAATTCATCTGTAACAAACATTAGCTTTAACATCTCTCCACGGAACCCTCCAGCTAACTGGAATTGTAGGCTTAATTATTGGAACGTGTACTTCAATATGTTTTAATTTTGAGTTTTTTTCTTTAATTGTATTATACCATAAGCCCGCTATAGAAATAACACTATTCAAGTTTCCTTTCAAAATAAAGATCAAAGAGACAAGCAATTATTTCATTATCCTTAAAGAGCTCATTACATAATGAAAAGAATGTTAAAAATAAACTAAATGGGTGTTCTTAATTGAAAGAATATATCAGTCATGATGACTTTCCTCTCAGAATAAAAAGTACCCAGGATTAAATTTTCATTGCTTTGAATATATTATGGTTTCTCTGTTTCTAATAATTAACTATGGAAGGTTTTCACCAGTAATAAACTAAGGGTGAAATTAGCAACAGTTGTATCTACATGCAAGTGAATGCATGGGATTAATTGCTAGCTAATAGCACATAGGGAAAAGTTAAATAATAGCGGGCCCAGTTCCTTCTAGATCTGTTTATGAAGTGGACTCTGCTCTCAGAGATCTTGCTCTTTTACCACCGTATCAGGGTGGAGGGTCAATACCTTTATGACACCTCCATTTCCAGTCTACTGAGGTCTTTCTGAAGGGCCAAAGATCTGTGAATTTAAGAGTGCAGCAAGGACATGCGTCATCGCTGATACTGACTAGCAAAGCTGGTGTCAGACAGGACAGGCTGAGGCTGTATTTACGTTTTACAAAAGGCCTGCTGTGCTTGGGAATGCCTCCTCAAACACAGTTACAAGGAAAGACATTGGATGAGGAAGTTTTAACAGCATGGCCTTAATGTAGCTATGCTGCATGCCAGAAAATATAGCAGGGGGCTCTGAAATCAGTACAGAGATATGTTTCTCCAGATGACTGTGTGGCTCCCAGGGGATCTCCATCTATTTACTTATTTTAGGGAAAGGGGAAGGGAAGAAAGGCAACATCACTCTGTGACAAGCTGGGAATATGTCTGTACAATTGATGAATTCGCTGTGCAATGACGACCCCTTAGGTGTCTATGTCATGCTACAAACGCCATTTTGAACGTGCAGCCTTTTGCCTTCTGTAATCAAGTTGCCTAGGCAGCACTCTCTTGTGTCCATCAAGCCATGACTCAGACTCACTGCTCTGTGGGTCACAGATGGCCAGGTGAGGAAGTGTCTTACCCCTCTGATTATGGAACACTCAAGTTCCCCTCTTCCATGATATTAGAGTTCAAAATAAAAGGAAAACAGTGAACTCAAACTAGGCTCACCTGAGGATTTGTCAGTACATCCTGCCTTTCTACTCAGGGCTTGTCTCCACGCATCCAATCTTTTTTGTCAACCTGCTTGGGTCCCAACATCCTATTCACTGGGAGGCTTGCCCAGGCAGCAAGCTCTCTCAGGCTTTTGGCTGGAGCTAAACCTCTCTTGCTAAGGAAAATGCAGAGTTCTGCTTTTCTTCCCAGTCAGCCCCTAACTGAAAGCTGAGTCTCTTCCTTGTTAGGTCTCTCCCTCCACGCCTCACAATTAGTGCAGGTATAGTGGGAGGGGCCAATTATGTCCACATGCCCTCATTAACCCCTCTCTGCCAGTGGGGACCTTTCTGCCCCAGGTCATCAGACTTTCTCTGTGATTGGTTTGCTCCATGGTTCAGCTGATTCCAAAGGCTGCCTCCCGAGACCCAGATGTTTCCCCACAGACTCCAAAGAGAAGAGAGAGCTAGTCAGGGTCCTTGTGGATAGAATGTTTATTGTTTTGTATAATTAGTACTCTCTTGTGCTTCATATCACTAAGAAAAAGAGTGTAAATGCATTAAACACCGTGCAAAGTGTGTCAGTATATGTTTGCTTTCAACTACTGCATGCTCCCTACTGTAGCCATTATTTCTACAGCAGGGGAGATCTGAGACATTGCTTTTTTTCAAATACATGAACCCACTTTCTTCTGTGACTAGTGAGTAATTGTGTGCTTTCCAGTCGGACAAAGACTTGGCCATGGTGATACATGCATCCGCAAACTAAGCCTTGATTTTTGAAATCCATGATATTGGATTTTATATTAGCAGTCTGTCAGAAGCACAGCTACAGGGGGACAAGGACAGAGCAGGGGAAGAATTCTACTGAGAACTTTTGTGGCAGTAATTCTTTCCCAAGTAACTTAGAAAAAAGCTGTGCAACTAGGAAACTGATAATGGGAAGAGCCTTTCCCATCTAGGCTAGCTGTTCTAATCTAATCTAAAATTGTCATCTGATAGCTGTTTTGTGGCCTATTTGAGGAGACTTCGTATGGTCTCACATGAGGTCCCAGGAGACACATATGACAATATACCACTAGTGCCAGAATTGACACTAGTTAGCTTTCTTAGTGGCAGTCTCAGCAGAAAGACCAAGGACTGAATGAGTCGTGGATCGTGAACCACAGAATGTGACCTCTAAATGTGGTCCTTCCATGACAGAGTTGAAGTACATTCAAGGGCAGAAAGGGAAGGGTACAGTGAGATTTTCATTGCCACTCCTCAGGCTGTAGCTGTTCTGTGAATAAGAGGAGGCCTACTAGTCTGGTTTCATTCACCGGGAACAGAAATCCATTTAAAGAAAATGGGTATGGGGAATGATCCTGTATTCACTTCAAATTCATCCTCCATCAGCACCAGTCAGCTGATGGGAAACAGGTGGTATGAATCCTCACATCTATCGCCATACTGCCTGTACACTCTTACCAGACCAAGAACAGGAAAAAAGAATGTGCTGAAAATGAATGAGTCCTATCAGCATTACTCAATGCTTGGGAAAAATTCTTGCTCTTGAGCCCCATAGCTAATGCCCACCTAACTCCCACTATCGATGGAACTATGTCAACAGAAGTATTCGTTCATCAACCTAGCAGCCATCCATCAGGGAGGTGAATTAGCTACATCAATGAAAAAGAAAAACCCTTCCATCAATGTAGGAAGAAGCTTCTATGCTACAGCGCTATAGTGGCATAGCTACACGGCTGCCTCTACAGTAGCACCTGGGGTGTAGATATACCCTTAGAGGGATGTAAATCAAAGAAGCTTTAACGAAGCTTTCTGTATGTCGAATCAATTTTATCCAGGATTTAAACAGGTGTGGGAACAGCCAAGGTTGTATGTGATATACCTAGAAGATTGCTGGTGGATTCTGAGCATTTTTGAAAATCTGGCCACTACGTTCTGGTACCTAAATAGAAGCTGTTCTGCCATATTCCACTCACTGAGGATAATGGCGGAACGCTCACTGGTTTTAATGGGAGCAAAAGCAAACCTTACCTATCAGAAATAGCAGCATGCTCATTACCTCTGGGTCCCAGCGTGACATTTTTACTGTTCTGCAGTTTTTGTACCTGTGTAAATTGGTTAGGGGTATAATTTTTTACTGAAATGGTTATTCTTGTATAAACCCTAGGGTGAATGCATTTGTTCCAGAATAAAAGTGCCTTCTGCAAGCATAGTTTATTCCCCTTCTCACGTGGGAATAAGCTACCCTAAGACAAAGCATTTTTATACAGGTAACTACAACCGCACGTGGGGCAGTGGTACCAATTCAACTATTCAATATAGGTAAAACAGTACAGCTTTGTAAAATAATCACGGCCTTACACTGCAAAACAAACTTTCCACCTCACCTTTACAAGTTTGTGCTCTGTTCCTGTCTCTTATGTCATAGAGCTTGAGGCCAAAAGGACGACCAGATCATTTAGTCTGACTGTCCACATATCAGAGGCCTCTAAATATCACCCAGCCATCTCCACACCACGCCCAACAATCAGAATTACACCAAAACATTGCAGCTTTCGGGAGACTAAATTATTTTGTGTCACTATAAAGAATAGGAAGGATTAAGATAGACCAGTGCTGGTGTCCTGTGCAGTGGCAGAAAATTGATTGAATGAGATGTACCCAGATGAGGACGTCTTGCTGTTTCGTGTTTTAGAACTGTTTTAAAATCAAACAGAATAGTACATTTTCATAAAAGCTTAGCTTGGAAGATATAGTTGCTTTGGCTGCCAAAGGATCAGTAAGGACTGGATATTGGCTGTAGACAGTGGTAGACTGGCCTTTTGTAGTTAACCAGTAAAAATACTAAAACAAGCAAAGTCTGTCATCACATAAGAGACAGCTTTCAACTTTACTAAATGTCTTTCTGCTTAAAACGTTAATGGAAACCAGTCATGGTGATAAAATCTGCGACTGTCTTAAACAGAAGGAATTCTTGGTTTCTTGTGGTAAAAAGAAGACTGGAATTTAAATTCTTGGAATTTCTCTACTTGTTTTTAATTTTTTTCATTTGATAAAAAAGGCCAACTTTTTTTGTAATAACAATTCAATACAGAGGGAAAATCCACATTTCAATAAAAGTAAAAATATATGAAAAAAATAATGCAAAGACCACTCAAACTATGGGGGACAAAAGCCAAGAAGTAAAACATACAGAGATCAAAAACGGAAGGCAATGAGAAGCTGGTAAGAAAAGGGCCAACACAGGAATCTCATTCCTGAAGGCTGATAAACTCACAAGAGGAGAAACCACCGCTCAAATCACTTACAGTGCAGGATAAAAAAAAAAAAGGCAACAGGCATAGATTGAAGCTAGAGATAACACAAAGAGTACAAAGACATTCTTATTTTTCTCCCAGTTTCTCTCAGAACAGCATCTATTTGCATAAAGAGGAATAGAAAATGACCAAATAAGCTACAAGACTACAGGGGAAGGGAGGACCCTAAAAGGAAGAAGTTCTGAAAATGAAGATAGGGAGCTCCTATAAAGCTGTTGTAGCTTCAAGTACTGAACATTTAAAAATCTTTCTCTATATAAACCATCTTCACTTATAACATAACCTATTTTTGCTATTGCAATCACATTATGGGCCAACTCTTATGTCTTTAGATTGTAAATACTTTGTTCTGTTACTTTAAAAACGGGGCCCTATTTTAAAAACAAATTAAACAAAACCCTCCCACACATCAGCAGAAGAATGATCAGGATATAAGCTTTGCTTGGTTTTTACGACATTGTACTGCTTGACAGAAAAAAAACCCCTATGAAATTAGATGATTCTTCATAAATGTTTAAACTTAGCAAGTCCACTCAAATTTTGAACAGTTATGGTAAGCCTTTCTGGGCTTTAAAGGTTAATGGAAAGTGAATCATTATTATAAGTACAATATTTTTACACCTGGACTTTTTATAATATTGTTACTCCCATGCAAAATTAAATGTCAGCAAAAGACAACATTCTAAAAATGAGCTTTAAAATAAATGCACAAAAGAGGTAAAATGGTGATTAAGTACTAGTCACACCTGAATAACTAAAGAGCTTGTTTTTGTAGGAAAGCTCTCGTTTCACTAAAATAAAGGGAAAGTATCAATTACAAATAGATTATCTTAGAAGCTTCCCCCCTCCCCCGTTGGTTTGTTGTCAAACTACAAGGAGAAACTAGAAGTTGACAAGGATAATGCTAGTTAAAAAAAGTTACCAGAGAAGGATTCACAGAGATGAAACGCTATAGAAGAATTCCTGAATGGTCCAGGATCCAACACTCACTTTCATGGGACCAGATATTGCACTGGACAGGATTCGCTCTGCATGGGCAGACCCCTTTGCCCAGATGCAACCCGATTAATTTCACTTCAGGGGTAGCACTGAGGACAAGGTTTGAAAGGCTCTCATTGGCTTCCAGGGGTGGAATTTTCGAAGCATTCAGTGATTACCCAACGCTGTTCTCATTTCAGTGGGAAAACTTCCATGAACTTTAATGGGAGCAGAAGTAAGTCATCTCTGGAGCCCATTTGAGCACATCTAGCTAACAGTCCCAGTACAAATAAATCAAAGTTTAAGTGTTTCTTAGGATTCTAAGCGGCTGTAAATGGGGAAAGCAGAAGGGTTTGTAGCTTGTTCACTCTGTGCTCATTCGATATTTTAATTTATCTGAATAATTCATGAAAAAGTTCAAACTTCTTGATTTTGTAGAAAAGTCTGCTAATTTCTCCTGGAAAATGGCTTATATTTTATTTACTGTGGCTTTTATATATGCTATCAACTGCAGTTACTATTACAATATATCTTTGTTCAGTTTTTCATCCATTTTCTACAGTTGTTCATTATACAAGAATTTTTCTAACAGACCATTTTAAAATAGCAAGAATAAAAGGTTGTTATCTCAATCAGATCCCAAAGCTCACTGAGGTCAATGGGAGTTAAAGTCACTGACAATGAGTGTCAAACTAATTGAAGTTAAATATTTTTCCCAGTAAATAAAAATAACCCCAAGCAAATAAAGATTCCGGTAGACATTTTTCTAAGAGAAAGTGAAACATAATTAAGTTAATTCTGTTTGGTTAATATAATCATATTGTTATATTAACTACATAGAATATAGTCAAATTCCAAAGGGGGAGCCGTGTTAGTCTATTGTAGAAAGACAACAGAGTCCTGTGGCACTTTTAAAGACTAACAGCATCTTAGGTGACTATTGCATAGGCTGTTTCTAAGTTCTGAAAGTTGGGGGCTGCCCCTTAAAAAGATACCATCTCTTTGTTTTTAAACTTTGGAAATGACAAACAGAGAAGGCTCTGAACTAAAAAAGAAAATACATAAAGAGGCATATGCAGAAGGAAGCAAGAGGGGAGCCTTTAATAAACAAAATAAGCTTAGTCTAATGCATGTTCATGCCTTTGTTAATTTAGCAGATGATTTTCAAATGAATGTGTCCCGCTACTCCCATTTTTCAGAAAATGTAGTTAACCTTACTGCTGGCCTCTGCTGATCTGCTGTGGATGAGATCTCTGGAGATCATACAATCTGAAGGGGAAAATCCTCTTAGTTATTTTTCTAAAGACGTGCTGAATAGGTTAAGTGTGGCAATCAAGTGAGGGACCACAGTTTTGCTACAGATTTTCCATTCTGCAATCTCTGCATTCCTCCCCAGCTGCATGAGAACAACTCTCACTCACCTAGCTTAGGCAAATCCTCTCAGGTCTGATCCCAAACATTTTAATAGTTATTGTTCCTGTACTGTACCCAAAGGCATGCTCAGTGCCTCAAAGAGCAGGCAGACAGGTCCCTGCCTCAATGAACTTACAATCTAGAGTTTAGACATAATAAAACAAATAAAAGTACCGGTAATTAAAAACAAGAGGAAAGAGTTGGACAAGGGTACTTAAATGAGAAGCCAGTTGGCAACAAAGTGCTAGTTCTTGTGGCACTTCTGCCAAAGCAGTACAGTCGCTTAGAGCTGGCTAGCAGAGCATCGCTCTTCTCGCCCAATAGCAACCAGCCAGCAGTACAAAAAAAACAGAGAGCAAATCTGTAACTGGCCTCCATTGTGCAAAGTAAAACAAGCACAAAATGAACTAGCTCTACAACCTATGGCTATCAAGTCTAGCCTCTGACTTTTAACAGCGGTGACCAATCTAGAGAAATGATTGGAGGCAACATTGGGTAGTGAGAAGCTGTTCTGCTCACAAATAATACAATTTGGTATCGTTACAATAATCCACTTCAAATCAGTCAGGGGAAAATGTAATGCGAAACTAGGCCAAAATTCCATTTCGCTCAACTGCAGTTTGGGGTTTTTTTGGAAACCGTTCAGTTCAGTGGAAAAAATAGCTTTCTTTCTGGTTTATTAACTATGTAAGATCAGTCATTGTTCAAAAGTTACCTTCACTATATTCATTCAGTACATTAATTGACTAGTTAAGTCAACCTATTAATTATTATTATTATTTTTAAAAGTTACATAGAGAGCCACACAAATGTACACTGCATTTCACAAAGACGTCAGCATCTTTTAAGGCACACAACCACCCAGAACAAAGTTATCATTCTTATATATGATAGCACAACTGGCTACATAAGGGTTGACAAGAATGAATGGTGGATGA
>ML685755.1:13672996-13718906 GCA_007922175.1 Pelusios castaneus
GAGAGGACACTTGGCAAACACAAAGACTCTTCTCTGTGTAGGAGGTTGCAGACATAAAGTTGTTAATACGAAGTTTACACCAGGGGAGCAGTAAGGGGAAAGGTCAGGGAACAGCACAAGAAGCTAGGAAGGATTTGGGGATGGGAGGTAGAAGAGCAGAGAGACTGGAGGGGCAAGATCCTTGCAGGGGACGATGAGTAGCTTGAAGATGAGGTAGCAGTAAATTGGAAGTCATTGAAGGAATTCAGCCAGTGGGTGATGTGTTTAGAGCAGGAAGAGAAGTATACTGGCCTTTTGGAATGTGGCGGGAAAGACGAGTCGATGAGGAAGTTACAGTGGGGAAAAGATGTTACTGAGGAAAAGGTGTCGCTAGACTGGAGGAGAGAAGGAGAGGCTGAGGGACAGGAAGGATAGCAGAGTTACCAATGGTGATAATAAAAGAGGAAAGATAAATTAAGGTTTAGACAGACTGAGTTTGAGAAGGCAAGAGGAAAGTTCTAGAGTTGCAGTGCAAGAGACAGCTGGAAATTCAAGAAAGGATGGAAGGAGCAGTGGTAGGGACAGGAGAGGTCATTTAGTAATCATCCCCAGAGAGGTAGTAGCTGGGCAACTGAGATCACTGACAGCGTGTGTGGAGATGTAGGGTGAGAAACCCTAAGAAATAGCAGTAGAGGGGAGGATGAAGGAGACACTGAAGGAGCATCTGCACATAAAGAAAGGTGAACATTTTTCAGAATCTTTATACTGAGGCTTGTTAGAAGTAGCCAAGGGCACCTCTGAAATAATACAGAACACCTCGACAGCTACCTAGAATGGATGCAATGCCAATGGCAGTCTTAAAAGCACTTTTAGAATACTAAATGTACAAAATCATCACCTGCTCAATCCAACTGAACATGCCAAAAATTCTGATCATAACAGAGAACTTTATTTTGGGCAGTGTCTCCTATAATTTTCTTGGGGTAATACTACATTAAATTACCCCTCATAGATCCACAGGGTCCAGAGAGTGGTTATTTGGAGAGGGCCTCTGACATGTTCAACACCAACATTGCATTCCATGCACTCCACCTGTTTCTTAGTTCCTTAATTAGAAGCTGCTGGTATTGGATGGGCATTAAAAGTCACCGTTTTTTGTAACCTGGTCCATGAAAAATGATCAATGTTCTCCTTCTGCATTGTTAGTCTAGTTAAGTGGCATGCATGCAGTGATCCTAGCACTAAAGGATAATTTCTAGTTCAGGAACTCAAACTTATATGGTCTGTTCAACTAACAAGCTAAGATTGCTGTCTCCCAGGGATCCACCTTATGCCCCCTAATGTGGTGCGATGCCTGTTTTTGGTGTTTGGGACAGATTGGGATGTGTGATAGTTATCACGTTCTTCTCATCTGTCCTCAAAACTCATTTCCTTCAACGATTTTTGTGATTTCTGTAGAGCACATGGTTTCCCCTACCACTCACCAAAATTTTCATTTATTTTGATCACTTTTAGTCCATCGTCATCATAGCATTGGAAGGAGTCAAGTCAAGTCATACCTCTGATTTAAGGTGAGGAATCACACCTTGGAATGCCTTCTCTCCTGCCATATATAACAATACTGAGGCTCTGGGCACATGTGGTTTCTGAAAACCTCACTACTCTAGACAATATTTTAAACCCTTGCAAGCCTCCTTCTCAGGTCGCAGCTATATTCCCTTGAGAAATAAGCACTTGTTTGCACTTCATAGCTAGGATGACAGAGTTCCTCAGGATTGCTCCAACAGCTGCTCGTTCACTTACCTCCACTCAGACAGCAATAAAAGCAGCTTTCTTTTGGACACGGTCACACATGAGCTATATTTTGAATACAGAACATCAATCCAGCACTGCAGATGCTCCAACATGTCTTCCTTTACTAACAGGACAACTCATTCGAGCTGCCCCTGATCATAGGGCTACTGTCTGAGCCTCGGGTTGATAGGTTCGTAGAACTAAGGAATGCACCCTTATCAATGAACCATTGACAACTCGCCTTTTTTCAGAGAATAACTCAACAGAATTTTCATCATGATTCTGATTTCTCTGTCATGAAAGTTACAGACAGTATTACTCCATTCACCCGCCTCTAGTAAGGTCAGGCAAGCTAAGTGCAAGCTTCCCCTTTTATCCTCTGGCTTTGTTTAGTCTGCTCTTGTCCTTGATTTTGCTCATTTTAAGGGACTCCACTGTTCTTGTCTGCTCATGTACACTTTCTCTTAGCCTTTTTTTGAGCGCAACTGAGTAGCTGATCAGCCATGTGACTTCTCCTTCTGCACTGCTTGCATTTCTGTCCTCTGCTTCCTGTCCCTAGAAAGGCTGGCAAAGTGCACCTCATTTTAAAAGTCAGTAACCTTCCCAAAGCTTTGGAGTTAACCAGTTTATTACATTCCCAGTAAAATAGATTAATATTGCTAACCTTATTGATTTAAAGCAGTTTGTATTTTCCCAGGGTTCTATGGTTACATAACATTGTACTAAAAGAGAAAAGCCGCTGTATAAGGACACTTTGGAGTCATATAGTCAAGTCCCCACAAGTACTGTATGGCAAGACTGGCCTACATTCTGCACTCATTCCCCTCTGGTTCATACAGCACTCGGGCTTAATTCTGCAGCAAACTGCAAACACTACAACAGCTTCCAATAAACTGAGAAATAGAAAAACTAGTGAATTAAATATGAACAAGACTAAAACTGTCATGCAATCCCTTGTGTTGTTTTGGAACACCCTTCCGTGTTTGTTTTGGTATTAAATTCAGTTTTCTGACGGTGCCTCAATTTTCTGCAGATTTCTGTTGATAAATCATAATAACTGCACTGCATGAGGTGGACCCAGGAGGCTATTAAACAGCAGTTCACCTACAATAGAAGTGTGCAGAATTCTAACAGCATGCAATAAATGCACTATCCCTGTTTTAAAGAGGTCAGAGGAATCATGTAAAGGAAACCTCAACAATCAGTAGCAAATCTGACTTGCCTATTATACTCTCACTTAAAATGTGTGCTATAAACTTTAAGTATGCTGGCGGGTGTTAATTAACTAGATCAAGGGTTCTAAAAATACACATATTGTGTCATTATGACACAGCCTGTTACGAAGGGCAGTATGCTGTTGTGGCATCAGCTCAGGAAAAGAACTATGATGTGGGGACCCATAATCCCTTCCCTGCTGCTTCCCCTTCCTTTAGGGAGGTAGTAATATTCTTCTGACCTGTACTTGTAGTAAATTATTAGCCACCCTCCTCCTTTGGCTCAGCTACATTTAGCATCAGAGCTATGTTCTACTCCTCCCTGCTCACCTACTCTGAGAGTGGAGTAAACAGGCACGCAGAGGTGTAATTGGGTTTATTAATCCCCTTTGTCTCCCTCTGCAGTACACACGAAAAATCTCTCTCATCGTAAGACTGCAAAGACCCAAACCTGCTCCTTGATGAGACTGTACCACTTCCTCCATCAGCACCACAGCAAAAAGTAGTCTTCAGTACTGCTGGCCTGCAGGATTACAAAATCATGAGTCAGGTCTCCAAAACTCAGGAGATGGGCTTAAAAAAAAAAAAAAAAAAATCAGGAGACTTGAAAATAAATTTGGAATTTTTTTAATTCATTTTCTGCCTTTGGAGCCTTCAGGATACACTCACATTTTCAAGCTAACTTTTTTAAAAGCTGAGATTCTCAGCTAATCCCGTGCCTCTAAGAGTTGGAACTTTAAGAAAGACACCAAATGTTGCAAGACTCATGATAAAATCATTAGACTTGGCAACACTGGTGAGGACGGCCTTTTGTGGCAGAGTGCTGGGCAGCAACCCTTTACCCACCCCCCTGTCACACCAGCCCCAGGTGAGAGTGGTAAATTGGAGCTGGATAGGGAACACCTGATTGGTGCAGGGGAAACAGCTGTCCTAATTAGGCAGGGGCTGTAAAGAAATCCGGTGAAGGACATAGGGAAGGAGAAGTCAGGAGGCGGAAGGTGAGCAGAGGCTCCTGAGGCAGCTAGTGAAGGTGGTAGGCCTGCACACTGCAAATAAAGTGCAGTGGGTTGCTAAACATGAGGGTCTTGGAGTCATTTGTGGCAAAGAGAGTGGGACAGCGGCAGAGAACCCTTACACCAGTGGTCCCAAACCAGTAGATTGTGATCTACTTCTGAAGGACACTTGCCATTGAAACCTATGAGCGTTGCGCCATCTGCTGGCAAAAGGTTGGAGACCACTGCCGTACACCTTTCCAGAACATTCATGGATTTTAAAATTAATTTTAATTCACAGATCACAATCTCTTATGATGTCTCTAGCTAATTTTTAATGGTGTGTTAGGATATTGTCCTGTTGTGACAAACTGCAGGGAGTCAACGTGATCTTGCATTGGATCATTTGCAAAAGAAATCACCTGTGCTCTCCCATGACTCTACACCCTTAGCCCCACCCCAAGCACACACAAAATCTGGACAAATAACCCTGAAATCCAACCCCTCACCAAAGGGCCAATGTGCCGAGCTGCAATACCACTATGGCAATCCACTGATCCATCTCTGGCCCAGCCCCAAAGTGGCATTCTATGGTAGGCTCCCATAGGTCAGTACAGAGACCAGTTCCATAGCATGCAAGCAGGATGTCAACCTAGGTGCCCATCTACTCAGACACCTGACCCACTCCCATGCATTCCCTATGTGAGGTTCTTTTCTAGCCTGCCACTGCAGGAGTGGATTTCATCCTTCGCCATGACATACCAGTGATTGCTTCTGAGAGATTATTCCAGCTAGGGTTATTCCATGGCTAAAAATATGACCTAGCTGCTGCTTCTTGGGGATGTGGATTACCTATACTGTGGAAGAACCCGCACCTGTCAGCATCGGTAGTATCTACAATAAAGCACTACAGAGGTGAAAATCTGCCTCCAGAGTTTGGCTTTTGGTTGGCAGATTCCACTATGGTAAGATTTTTCCAAGTAGTTGACAGGGCAACAGTGGAGGAAAAGGGTTACAGTAGTAAAACTCCACAAAAATACACACCTGTTTCCTTCAAATCCTTTGCACGCCGAGAAGTTCTAAAACCGCACCTTTCGGTTACATCAACTAAACAAATGTAGCTGCTCAGCACAGATTTTTTGAGTGGAAATGCTTTAGTTCAAATAGTTTGCAAAGAAAATCCCACTGAGACAAAAATTTCACTGAGAAAGGAGGGCTCTCAAGGCTTGGGGGAATACAGGCAGAAATACACATCCAGGACATTACAAATAATAATTTGGATTTAAAATTACAATGTATGTAGGACTTCCTTGGAAACACAAAAATATCACACAAGTGGGAAGATATTCCTTCAACTGTTGTTTTATCCTGTTGAAAAGATTTCACTTGACAGTCCAATTATCTTCTACGAAGATTTCTTAGCTCAGCACAGACCTTTGCCACCTGCTGTGGTCTGGGCAGGACCTTCTTGGCTATGAGCCCACTGACGTGTTGACAAGGATAAAGCAAAATGGTGAACTGATTTCTCTCTCCTCTGTTCTGGCATCCTCAGACTTCTGCAATTATTATTAATAATAATATTTGCACTGTATTGGTGCCTAAACGCTGCTGCTAAGTCTAGAGGGCTCAGTCTGGGATTGGAGCCCCCTGAATGAGACAATGTACACTAGAGTTGGTAAAAAGGGGAGAAAAAAAGTCCCTTACAAAAATGTTAATAGAAAAATTGGGCTTTTGGCTGAGCAAAAGTTCTTGTGAAAGCACATGCTTTCCTCTACATTTTTGTAGTCTTTTATCAGAAAAACCCAAAACTTGAAAAAATACCAGTTTTCAGCTGAAATATTATTGGTTTTCAGCCACTTTTGGCTGAAAATATTTAATTCTGGGGTGAATTTTCTGATTTTGGGAAAAGAAAAGGTTTTTTGATGACAAGTTAAAGTTTTCTGCAGGGAAAATAAATTTCAACTAACTCATCTGTATGCACACGTGAAATAAAAAGATGGTCACAGCTTCAAAGATTTTTCAATTTAAGTAACCTTTATGCATCTTATGAAATCTGGCTGCCATATAAGTCTTTTTGTCAGGAGTCAGCCTACTTTTTGTCCTTTATGTTCCAGCTGATCTCTTCAATCCTGGCTTTGTGATTATAAGGTCCACTGATTTTTTCTGAGGATTATTCATGGCGTGGGAGTGGGAAGGTATAGCTTACATGTTTTGACACTTGATTCCCTCTGAGAGAGACTTTTAGAAACTTATGTTTCATCAGGAGATTTTTTTTTAAAAATGAGAGATGGGCTCAAACTACAAAATCCTCATCCGAATTTGGAACACTTTCATGTCTGGCATTGTTTGGATTTGAGGTTTTTATTTAGCCCAATATAAAGATGAGCCATTTGCAAAATTTGGCTCCAGGTTTGGAATGTAAAGACCTCCAAAATTTGGAAATGTGTGTCTGTGACGTTTTGGTTTGGGCCCATCTCTATTTAAAACATACTGTCTTTACTTTTGAAAGGGTAATGCAACCAATAACTACAAGGTTACTTTTATCAGAGGCTCTCGAAATACTTTGCAAATAAATAATTAAGCCTTGCAACGCTGAAGGATCATATTCTAGAGGTAAACTGAGAAACTGAGTGACTTCCTTGAAGTCACCTAACAATTTGCTCAGACTTGAGAATGGAATCTAAAAGTCCTGACTCTCAGTCCTTTTAATCTCTTGATCACAGCTTGTTTTTCACTTATATTCACCATTGCATTTTATCCACAGAATTCCACTTTAATCCAGCCAATCACATTGACATCTCCAACATTACATTATGTTTCAACATTTTAAAAGAAGATAAATACTTGTTGCCTTTTATCTTTTTTTAAAAAAAAAAAACCTTTGCACTGCTCTAAAAGAAATTAGCAGGTCCAAAATGTATAATATCATGGGACTAGAATACAGCTCATACTACAGGGAAAATGGCAGATGATCCCTAAAATAATGGCAGGTTAAAATTATGTTTGCATTTATTCAAACCCGCATTTTCAAATGTGTGTATTAAGCCTCGTGGCCTCCTATTTCGATGCCCAATTTGAGACACCTAGGGCTAATTTTCAGAGGTGCTGAGAATGCCCAACTTCCACAGACCAGAAGGAGAGTTGCTTGGCATCTTTGAAAATCATCCCCTAGACATGAAAAGTTGAGCACCTAAAAATAGAAGCCCACAAATTAGAGGGTACTTTTAAAACTGCCTGTCTGAATGACTAAACTTGCAACTTTTCTAATACACAGCAGATGGCAGTATCTGAATGTAGGAGGAAAGAGGGTCACATTACAAGTTGTCCTAAATAAAGGGACAAATCAGAACAAGGAACACATTTGGAATGAAGTTAAGTAGGCTCAAGTTTGGCAGTGTAAAAGGAGGATGAATGGATGGTCTGATAAAACGCATAAAATTACCGCATAATGAAATGACAAACTACACAGCATAAGACAGATGGGTAAATATAATATGTTCCCACAGTGCAGGAGGAATTTGCAGGCAGCATAAGCAAAATTTCTCTGTTCCTCTAGAAGTCTGTACATTTGCTTGTGCCAAAATTTGTTTCCCAGTGACACTACCACAGAGGCAAATTGACAAAATGCCTGGTGTACAGAGGTTAATACTAGCCTTGTCTTAAAACAAAGAAAAGAAAAACATTTAGGCATTGGGGAAGAAATAAGCTATTTCTAGAGGGACCGAAGAGATTCAAACAGATGCAACTTGATTAAATTGAAAGAAGTGGTACCCATGGATTGCAGGCTCCTTCGGTTCTGGGTTTGTACAGTGCCTCGCTCCATTCCTAGGGCTCCCAGATGCTCTAGCGATACAAACAACAAGTAATGTGGCCATGCAAATAATGAATAATGAATCCTGAAAATGACTATATCCGGTTGTCACAGGTTGTGTTGCCAAACTAGTCACTCCTCACACTTACTTTGAAAATTAGAAACAAATTCTAGAAGCAATAAACAGCATCTTAATTGGGCTATGATCATAAATCTGCCAACAACCAGTTATCTTGATTCCATTGTGTGATCCAGTAGTTCTGAATGTACTTCTGTGTTTTTCAGGTAGTTTAACACTGTGATCTAGGGTCAACCAGAAAAACAACAGATGATCATACAACGCAGCACAAGTGGCTGCCTCTGGTTCAGGAAAAAGATCAGAATGAGATAGTCTGATCAATGAACTAACTCTGACCCCTTCAGAGGGTGGTCCCCTCAGGTCAAGATTGAGGTCATTGACAGGGCAGCCTAGGGAAACTCACACTGCAGCTGCCTGACTGTACATGGTCTGTGAATAGAAAGAAGTCTCTATTATTGCCAGCCACAGGCACCTATTCAATAAATTAAAACGTGAAATACCCATTAGAGTGATTTCATTTTCCTTGATTGAAACAGTGCAGCAAAAATCTGTAGTTTCTGTGTTGCAAAATAGGTGTTTATAAAATAAGTTTTACTTGGTCCAAAATTAAATGTGAAACGAACAACGCGATAAAACAAATGATTCTAATATCCTAGGCCTGTTTGTTTTCGCCCATGGAAATATCTTACAGAGACTGAAAGTGAAAAATCAATATGATTCTTTGTGTGGCCGACACACTATATCATTTCTTCAGAGTTCAGACTGACAGCCTGATGCAGGGCAGGACTTACAATTTCAGAACACATCGCGGATCAACGGACTATCCTACTTTGAGACTACAATGGCTAGTATGTGTGCGTGCATGCATATAAGAGAGAGCGGTGAATTCCCAGGTGTCCTGTTCCTGGCATAGAAATCATTCTGGAGCTGGCATGGCTGGAATGTGATTGCACTCTGCTGGTCTCCATTAGGTAGAATGGCTCTTCTGGGGCTGGGACATTACCAGCCAGCATAACTTAGAGCAGCTCAGAGATTTCTCTAGGTTGCCCTTGTGGCCAAATGAGCCACATGATCAAGTAATCAAGGCATAAAGCTGGCTTAAAAAACACATTTACCCTTTCTCAGCTGTGTCAAGCACAGCTTGGCTACAGTTGAAGATTTAGCCCCATTATCTTGGGAACTTTCCAATTAAAAGGAAAGAACTATTTTGATTAGCCATCTCCGGGGCAAATCATAAACCTGCAGGAGCCCAATATGAAGTGCAAAATGTAATGTGGCTGTATTTCAGGGAGCAGAGTCTGCTGCCCACAAGGAGCTGGCTGGACATGGCGTTGCTGATCTGCAGATTCCCTCAAATCCGTGGAGATAACCTTTGAATTGTAAGGTATCCACAAAGGGCTAACGCTGTAGCACTGTTCTATGGCTACGTTGTTCACCCTGGCAGGACTGACTCTTTCGGAGTCATGCCCCAGTCTTCCCCTGGCACGTCCTGTGTCAATAACCTCTTCCACCAGATTTACGGGAAGGGAGCATGAGTGCCTGCAAGTTTTAGCACTCAGTCTTCTCTGGGAAAATCCCAGTGGTTTGGGAAGGCACAATGCCACAGAGAGTGATCCTTTCCCAGCACCACCCTCTCCACACCCTGCATGCCAACACAAGACTAGGAAGATTCTGAGGCCCATCAAACTATACTTTAACCACTGGAGAGGAGAGCTCTGCAGAAATACACAGCACAGAGGACTAGGTCACAGGTAGAGCCCTGCACGGATACAAATCTGTGGATCTGCATCCGATCTGCATCTGCAAGAAATGGTCCATGGATATCTGTGTTGTATCCATGGATATAATGCGGATATCTGTGGATTTGCAGGACTGTAGTCAGAGGGACAATTTGTGGCCCTAGGAGCTGCTTCTGACACACCCACTGCCGACTCTGGCCTACCCAGTCTCCTTGCAGATCCAGATATAGGTGGGTGCAATGCTGGCTGAGCCCCACTTCCATGCAAAAGGGAGAAGATCTACAAACAGAGGGTTCCCTCTCCATGCAAAAGCGATCTGTATGCGTGTGCTTGTGCACGTGTGCTAGGACCAGATTCAGTACCAACCATTAAGAGACATCTGACAATGGAAACAATTTAAAACTGACCCAAATCAAACACTTAAAATAGTCCAACGCAATTCAACTAAATAGCAGTTACCGCAAAAGAAGCCAACATCATACAATCACAGGGACCCCTCAAGGGTCATCTAATGAGCCTAACCCCCCATGTTTGCCTTCTCATTGCATACTCTTTGTAAGAAGGAGCTCTTGGAAGGCCAGTATTATTTTGCCTTATGAAGTTGAAGATTTACTCAAAAATATTTTGACCCAGCAGCCTTCAGACTCTGTGGCACTGTTGTGAAGCACACAGCCCTAATTGTGTTTGAAGTCTGGGTCAAGAGTCTCAGCTGGTATAAGATCAGCAAAGCTGGAAGAAGTAACTTCTACTACTGTGTGAACTTCAGTGGCAGGACACTGATTTACACCAATTGAGCATCTGACCCCTCATTTCAGATCTGCCTAATCCTCAGCTAGAAATAATCATAGTAACTTTTAGCAGGAGGGCACCCAGCAGAGCTGAGTCTGCAGACCCTTCAAATAGCATGTATTTATTAACCCAAACAGACTTTGGTTTGTCTTGTCCTGTAAAAACACACAAGAACATTTCCAACCCCCCCTTTCCTGCAGTTTAATGAGCAAGAAAAGAGGAAGGGGGGAATGGCAGGGAGCAATTATATAAAATATATACTGTGCTGATTAGAGATTCCCTTTCTCTAACGTCAGGAAGACTGCTTTGAGGTCATGTTAAATCTCTCTCCCTCTCTAATGAGATGGGGCTGCTCCCGCTCAGAGCAGGGCGAAGAGACAATTAACTTGGAGAGAAAATGCAACAGTTTTCTCGGAGAAAAGAAGCGAAAGGGAAGAACTGGGGAGGTCTGAAGGGCTGGGCCCGCAGGCACTCATTAAAGTGAATACATGCGCTTAGGTGACGAGTGGCATGTGGGCAGGATCCAACTCCAAACTCGTTCTTCTTCGCGGTCTAGGGGCTGGGCTCCCCTCGGCTCTCCCCTAGCAGCTGCGGGATCGAGCCCCGCGATGGCAAACGAGTCGCTGCGCCTTTAAAGGTCGTTTCGAGGACATCTTTCTGCGCCAGACACTGCGGACCACGGCGCTCTAGATCAGTGCCTTTCCCTGCAACCCCCCCTCTCTGCCCTGTAACGTGCAAATTGATGCCTGCTCGTGGGGCAGCAATTTTCTGCAGCTGTCAATGGATCCCCTCCCTCCATCAAAGAGACTGGATTGGTCTGTGCCTCCGCTCGCTTACCAGCACCAGGAAAATCGGGGTTAATAACCAGAGGAGGTAAAAAAATAACCCCTGGCCAATCAGTAGCGCGCTCAGACTGCCGCTGTTCCCTGAAAGAGCGGGCCAGGGAGGGTCTGTTTATCCAGGGACACCCACTAATGGCTGGGTAATTCAGAGGGGAGGGTGCTTTTCTGGGGGCGACACACCCCGACCTTGCCATGGATCACAGGCGGATTATAATGAAGGATTGTCTCGGGCCTGGGGAACCGAAGATTGATCACTTTTAATAGGGCCCGGCTAAGGCGTCTGGAGGAGCCCGTCTGAAAGGGCAGACGTGAGATCAGCCTGCCGGGAGGGCGCAGGCGAGGCGCACAAAAGATGCCTTCTTCCCCGCCGCTGAAAATCCGCCGGGCCGCCCCCAAGCGCGTGCACTGACACCCCGGGGGGACAGAAAGTGGCAATCGGGGAGTGACGCTCCCGTGGCCCCGATCCTGGGGCTGGTCAATTCCCGTTGGCTTCAATGGGGAGCAGCCCTGGACCAGGGCCCCATTTCTCAGGATCCAGCCCTGGAGTCAGACCTGAAGCGGGGCGGGGGATGGAAAACGGACGGCTGGGGAAGCCAAGGTCACCCCAGCGCTACCCGAGAGGGACCGGAGCGCCAAGGACACAAAGAAAAAACTTTCAGGAGCCGCGGACGCTGATCGCTGGGTGTCCCGAGCCACCGTCTGAACAGGGCACATTTTAGGCGGCTGGAGCAGGGCGCAATCCAGTTTAACTTTAGGGGGGCAAGAGAGAGGGGCTTGGTCTGTTTCCTTGCGACCAACCTGCCCAGCATTTCTTGTGCACCCAATTCCCGCCTGCAGCCAGGGGTGAGGATCCAGGAAAGAGTCCAGCGGAGGGCAATGAAAATGATTAGGGGGCTGGGGCACATGACTTATGAAGAGAGACTGAAGGAACTAGGCTTATTTAGTCTACAGAAGAGAAGACTGAGGGGGCATTTGATAGCAACCTTCAACTACTTGAAGGGTTGCTCCAAAGAGGAGGGAGCTAGGCTGTTCTCGAGGGTAACAGAGGACAGAACAAGGAGCAATGGTTTCAAATTACAGCTGGGGAGGTTGAGGTTGGATATTAGGAAAAACTTTCTCACTAGGAGGGTGGTGAAGCATTGGAATGGGTTACCTAGGGAGGTGGCAGAATCTCCATCTTTGGAGATTTTTAAGGTTCGCTTAGACAAAACCCTGGCTGGGGTGATTTAGTGGGAGTGGTCCTGCTTTTAGCAGGGGGTTGGACTAGATGACCTCGTGAGGTCCCTTCCAGCCCTATGAGTCTATGATTCTATGATCTGGCCCCAAGGGACCATTTTCAGAGTAAAGTACCAGGTAATCTGCCCTTTGCTAACCTGTGGTTGGTTAGTGTGTCTCTTGACTCTCCATTGAACCCTCCTGCGGCTGGATGGGTGGGGATGCATAATTCACTGCATTGCGTTCAAACCGACGTCTTTTTTTCATGCAGCCATTCCCAATCAGCATTTGTAATAACCCGGGTAGAATCAGACAGACCGAATCATCATTTATAAAGAGGAGTGGCTCCAATCTAAAGAAGAGCTCCTGGAAATGCTGAAGTGCCCCCCTCCCCCCCAAAACAAACAAACAAACAAAGAGTCCTGTGGCACTTTTAAAGACTAACAAACTTATTTACTGCATGAGCTTTTGTGGGAGAAAATCCCACTTTGCCAGAAGCTTCTCTCCCCCAAGAGAGAGTTGGGATGGTTTGATAAAAATTACTGCCTTCCTCTCTTGTCTGGGAAACGCTTACTTAACCTTTAAACAACACAAAATAGAAAATAGGACTGGGGGTGTTTATTTTAAACCTCAGCCTGCAGAGCAGCTCATATTTTGGGCCCCAGGTGTGTGTGTGTGTGTGTGTGTGTGTGTGTGTGTGTAAGTAAACGTTTGGAAGCAGTGTAGACCGAAAACGTAGATCCAGTGAGTTCCTCCCCGTGTCCTGACATGCTAAATCCAGAAGTGAATCCTAGTGCGTTCACACAGCGCCGGAGCACAGCTTCCTCCAATCCGCAGGTTCGTACCAGTGCCAGAGAAGACACAACATGACTTCCAAGGGGAGAAAAACCTGGGCTCGGTTAAAAGCCGAAGGCAGGGGACACAAGCAGAGCCCTGGCGTGTCACTGGGCATGTGAGTAACAGACAGCGGTGTGCAGGGACCGACCCCTCGCTGTCCGACCTGAGACCTCCCCCGAAATCCATCCTGCCTTTCCTTTGAGGGATAAAACTCGCTCGCTGGGCCAGGAAAGCCCCAGAGCCCCCATTGGCTGCCTGGTAACACCAGGGATCGCTCTTTGCACCACACACTCACCCGTCGGTTAACCTGGGGACCTCGGGCACCGTCAGCTTGGGGTGCCCTGGCTGGCCGCGGGCCCCAGCAGGCTGGGTTATTGTCACCGCCCCCGCCCAGCTCTTGTGAGGGTTTCCCAGCAGGTGTCCCTGCCCCGAACAAGGGCACCAGGGGCAAAACAGAGTCTGGGGGGTCCCCTTCGGGGTGTGTGTGCCCGAGCAACTCCTGCACCCCGCTGAAGCAGAGAAGGCGCAAGAGGACAAGTTGGCGTGGTGTGATTTCCCCTGTCTTCCCTCCACCAGAAAAGCAAGGCCCGTCCACACAGCCCGGAGTCCGTTTCATTGCCTTTCTTTGGCTGGGCTCACTCCTCCTGGAAAGGGCTTAGCCCCTTCCCTCTCCTGCCCCAGCCCCACATCTCAGCCCCTCGCCGGCTCGCTGAAGATTCCTGGTTGTTCTGCTCTTAGAGAAAGGGTCCCTCGCTTGCCCTAAGATGGGAGGGATGTGAATCTTCCCAAGGAAACGATCTCGGGGATGGAGAGGTTGCAGGGTGGTAACGGTCATCAGACGAGGTACTAAAGCCTGGAAATTGAAACCGGCTCTTCCTCAGGAAGGCAAGTGCAGGGGCTGGGGAAGGCACCAGCTGCCTCGCCCGGGAAGACCTGCCTGCCCGTTTCATAGGGGTTTGCTTGGAAAGATCCACCCAAAGGGCACCGACAAGCACCCCGCCATCTCTTGGCCATTCACCCCATCACTCCGGATCTGCCGCCCCATACTTCGCAGCTGGTGCTTTGGGAACCTGTAGCACAGCGCTGCGATTTTAGGGGCAAAGTTTAAGGAACTTTTGACTGCCCCGCGGCAGGGAAGGGAAATCCTCTTCCGCTGAACGGCTGAATGTCCCTGCTTCCCAGTCAATCCGTATCCCAACATTTTTTTTTAAATAAAATACCGTTTTTTAAACACAACGATCACCTTTTCAAGGGCGCGCTGATCGCTGCGGAGTGAGTTGTTTTCACTCCATGGGCACACGGCCTCCGCTTTGCGCTGCCTCTCACAGATTTGCCTCACCCATTCAGACATGAGTTTGGGTCTTTTTGCCATCACTGGGAATGTTGCCATTAACTGGAATGGGGGCAGCTTCAAGGCCCATTTTCTCTGACTCCTCTCGTGCCCCGGTTTTTATTTACTCCCCCAACTTTTTTTCCTTGTGTGGGATTGTTTTGGATCAGAGCCTTTCCTTGGCAAGTTTCTCCTCCCTCCACCCAACACGAAGTGGGATTTTCTCCCATGAAAGTTCATGCAATAAATAAATTTGTTAGTCTTTAAAAGTGCCACAGGACTCTTTGGTTTTTTTTCTTCTCCCCCAGTTCTCTCTCTCCTCTGGAGCCCAAGAGCAAGGTGCTGGGGACATGAGACTCAAAGTCCAGATGTCTAGTACCCATGTTTGCCTCTCCAATTATTTCCTTTACTACTTTAAGTTCCCCATCTTCAAGCGTCTGGATCTGGCAAAGTGGGATTTTCTCCCACAAAAGCTCATGTGAGAAATAAATCTGTTAGTCTTGAAAAGTGCCACAAGACTTCTTGTTTGTTTTGCTGAACTATATTAACAGGACTACCCCTCTGGAACTTCCTTTGCTGCAGGTTCCCTGTTTTCCAACCCAGCCGCTCATTTCAGCTTTTGGCTGCTCTGATGTACAGGGTGCCAAAGCCTATGTTGCTGATCCTCCCAAAGTATCTTTCCTAAACGCACTGAATCTAATAATCGCATATGTTAGAAACACTAGCCAGAGTGTTAAGTTAGAAATTCTTCTTAAACATAGAGCAAGGTCACTGAAAAAACCCCCATGAACATAAATTGGACACAGGAGGGCAGATGTAGACTGAACAGGAAGTGGTGGCCCAAGGCTAAATGAAACAGCTGGTGCTATTGTTCTGGATAGGAACTGCCTTTGCAAACTCCACACAGTCCAGACTCAGAAAGCAGCTGTTAGTAATTACAAGACATGAAAAGAAGGGCACGGGATTAGTCAAGTGACGAAAAAGCCAGGGTACCAATAGATCTATTACTTGCTAAGGCGAAGCAACAGCCACCACGGGCAGTGTAAAAAGTCCACATTAAGCTTCCATTGCACACAAGTCTAAACAAACAAGGAGTCTGGCGGCACTTTTAAAGACTAACAAATTTGTTTATCACATGAGCTTTCGTGGGAGAAAATCTCACTTCATCAGATGCTTGAAGATGGGGAAGTACAGATGAATTTTCTCCCATGAAAACTTATGCCATAAATAAATTTGTTAGTCTTTAAAAGTGTCGCCAGACTCCTTGTTTGTTTTGCTCAACTAGACTAACACGGCTACCCCTTTGGATCGAGTAAGTAAGTGGCCCTGCTCATGGTCTCTGCATTGTGGCTGAATTTGCAAAGGGATGATCAAGTAATGGGGCATTAGCCACCAAAGAAATAAAAACACCAAGATCAAAACCAAACCCCTGTATCTCGAACAATGCTCATTTCACTGAAATCCCTTTTGGCAGAGCTACGGCGCAGTTGGCTGTAATCACAAGTTGCAACAACTAAATCCATGTGGGAATTTGATTGGTGGACAAGTTGTGGTTTCTGGTTGTAACAGTTTTACTGGCTTTTGAATTAGAAGTCAAATCAAGTCACATGAATGAAGCAGAAAACATTAATACCAAGGCAAAAATGGTCAAACAGGGGTGTCTAATCATAGGAAGGCACCAACGGAAGTGACCGGCTGCACATCTGCAAATCCTGCAGTGGAAGCTACGGGGTGCTCAGAAAATCAGATCATTCACTTAAATGCCTGCAAGCGGATTTAGGTGCCTAAGGTGGTGCCCAAGTTTGTAAACAGTTGGATTTGAAAGTATCATTTTGATTATTTACAAAGCTTGGGGGGGGGTGTGCATATTTGGCAGAATCACAAATAAGTTGGGGCTACAGTAGGACCAAGAGGCAAGCTAAATTTCACCTCTCCCCCCATCTCTTTACCTAAGTAGAGAAGTGAGAAGGAGTAAGTTTCACATTCATTTTGAAAATTCTTCAGGATTTTTTTTTTCATATAAGGAGGGCTGGAGGGGTGGGGGGGGAGGGGAAAAAGAAAACCTTTGCAGCTTTTCTGTTTCTGAGTGGAGAATACAAGAAAGGTTAGTCAGAAGGTAAAGCATGTGTTTGCCATCTTAACTCCTGATATGGAAACCATATGCTTAAATATACCAGCAAACATACTTAATATAACACTCTTTTTTATTAAATGTGGTTTTATAAAAAGCTCTCCACCTTCCAGCCACTAGTGACTTCCAAAGAGGTCACATATTCCTCATTGCAACTATCAATACATATTTGGGGTAAATTAGACCCACAAATAGACTGTTTCTGATTATTATTGCAAAAGGGAGCAAGAGGGCATCTTATTTTTTTCCTCCTCTGATAAATTAAAAGAACTGTAATGGGTGATTTTTGCAACCTGTAAAAAGGCGAAACCATCTGTGACTCATTTAACCGTGCTTTAAAGAAGATTTATTTGATTAATTCAGGCAGAATATAGAGAGAATATAGGGTTGTGTTTTTTTCAGACCCTACTGCTCAATGGAAAAAAAATGGCATAGACATTTCAGGAATGAAAAATGTCTAACATGTTATTAGAAATGCAGAGTCTGCTGCCTCAGTGGTGAGATAGCAGATTGTTGCCTTGCTAACTGGATGACCTCAGCTCGGGAATGGCTTTAATATCCGACAGGCGCAATGCCACAGAAGAACAGTAACAAGTAACAATAATCTCCATGCTGAGCATGGGTTTGAGTCTGCCTACCCCCCTTGCCACTCAAAGCAAACGGCTTAGAGGTCACCAGAACAATTCTGGAGGAGGAGGTTTACTGGAGAAGCGCACAGGAGGCTCAAGATCTGGAGCCAGAAATTGCTGCACCTATTTGGCCAGCAGGTTGCTATATAACCCTGTGCCTGAAGGCAAGTGGTAATCGGTGAGGAAGGGGAACGGGAAGGGGGGGGGGTAGGAAAGAAGGCCATCATTGAAACAGAGCTTACTTGTATCAACTAGTGGAATCTGCCCCAAACTTTATCACCTTTATCTTGCCTGACAAGCAGGAAGTATGGAGAAGATCAAAAGAAAGTGGAAATCAATAGAATTAAGGTATTGAAATTCTTTTCTTTTGCCACAGGCTGTCACCCTTACTCCACACATTGCTCAGCTAGCCGGACAGAATTTCTCTGGGGAAGGTGAAGTGAAGGAAACTACCTCAGAAGTTTGCTTTTCCTTATTGGTCTGCTGGTTCTGAAATTGAATCTGCCTGAAGATTTCCAGCAAGCTCAACTCTCTTGCACATGTTTTGTTAATAATACTAATATATGCATCTTGATACCACACATTGCATTCTATGGGGCCGAGTTGGCAGCTTGGGTCTGGCTGAGAAGCGGAGCGTCTAGTGACATCTGTAATGTTGCTGGGGTTTGCACATGGCAGGGGGAGATGCAGGGCCATGTGTGCTCCATTTGCACTTTGACACATGCTAAATTACTTAGGACTCTTGGTAATCAGAGGCTCAAAGTGGGCCTGACTGGTTGCTAGCCAAACTCCATTGAAGTGAATAGATGAATTTGCCTGAGTATCTTTGAAACATTTCTCATTCCCCATAGACAGACCTATACTGTGGATAGAATCGGGCACTTGGATATGAGCCAGAGTCCACTGGAGTTAAAGGGTGTCCTTTTAATGGCTTCACTGAGCATTAGATCAAGTCCCTGGGGTGCCCATTTATTCTAGTTATATCTTTTTACTCATAATCCCCAATTATCTAATTCAAATGACCCAATTGCAGCCTAGGTCCCAAGGGTACAACCATGCAATCCTCCTCTCAAAGTGAATGGTGTAGCTGACTGACCAAACATGCTGCAAACTGGATCCTCCTACAGGCTGCTCAGAAACTCAGAAAACAGAGCTCAGTACCAAGACACAGCCTGCCTCTGATCACCTGGGTACAGGAAGAAGGGGCAAATGGCGCGTATGATTATCAGCCATTGAGATGGTAGAGAGGTGGGATTTATCTCACAACCTTGACCAACCGTGCCGGGTCTCCTCCCACCCCCTTAATACAGATAGGTTGCTGCCGATGGTTAGTAAATAGGGTTAGTAAATAGCAGAAGAGCACTCACAAACTGTGACCAAATCCCTTCCTCCATCAATGCTGGGGGTGGAAGAAGCTCCCGCTGTAGAACTTCCCAGCAGAGAAAGTTGTTATACTGGACATGATTCACTGTAAATCAGAAAAGGGGAGAACATGTGATTTTCGCAGACTGTGGTGGAAATAGAGGACCAGGAGTTTCCTGTGGGTGACGGTGCAATTCTTCATCTTCTGGGAAAATAGTGAAAATTTGGGAAATGAATGAGCATTGTGAGATATATTTTTTATAGTTTGCAAAGGCTTTGCACTCACTTCAATGGCAATTTTCTGGTTGTCTGTAATGCAATAACTTTCAAACACTGCATTTGATCAAGTCACACATTTCACAGCGTGTTCTAGGCATCAATGGCCTCTGATGGGGAAAATCAAAAAGCCAGCAAGGGGGAAAATAAGGGAACACCTAGAACCCTGGCCAGCTCTTTAGCATAACCATGGCCTTAAGCACCTCTGCAATTGTCTATAACTCAGACAAGTGATTGATGGCACCCTTTGACACCTTACAGCAAAAACTATAACAATCTCATCACTGCTTATCCTTCCAGTAGAGTTTAATAAGAGCTTGTCTACACTTAGATCTGGTCTACATTGGAAAAGTGGGCAAGGTCTACACTACAGACATAATCTGCCGTGTAGACAGCAGTATGTCAACAGGACAACTTCTCCTGGCAATGGAGCTACTGCTTTTCAGGTAGGCAGAGTATCTATGCTGATGGGAGAAACCCTCCCGCTGGTAGTGGTACTGTCTACATTGAAGCACTACAGTGTAGATGAGGTCTTAAAATGTGACAGTGCCACAGGTGCATCTCGGCAGCTGTGCTGTGGTAGCACTTCCGTATCGACAATAGGCATGCCAAAGGGAAGGGGTTCTCACATCAGCATGGGCAACCCACCTCCCTGAGAGGCGAGAGCTAAGTCAAGAGGTCAACAGTCTTAGGTTGACCTAGTGCTGTGAACATGGGGATTTGGTGATTTTAACCATGCCATGGATTTTTCACACCCCTAAATCACGTAGTTATGGAAGCTAATTTTCTAGTGTAGACCAGGCCTACCAAGATGGTACTTGGTCCTGCCATGAGTGCAGGGGACTGGACTCGATGACCTCTCATGGTCCCTTCCAGTTTCTATGGGTATGTCTACACTTGCAAGTTAGGTCAACTGAAGGAGGCTTAAGTCGACCTAACTTAGTCCAGGTTCACACCAGGCTTTCATTAAGTCGACTTAAGAAATTCCTTAAGTTGACTTAATGAAAGTTTAAGTCTACTTAGGAAGAACCACTGGTTAGGTCACCCTAGCCCTTAAATTGACTTCTTAGGTCGACTTAAGCACTGTGTGGACATGGGTTAACCCTTAAGTTGACTTTATTAAGTCGACTTAGTGAGTCGACCTAACTGCCCTTAAGTCCCAGTTCAGGGTAACCACTTTGTTAAGTCAACTTAATAAGGTCGACTTTAGGTCGACTTAAAGTTGACCTTATTAAGTCGACTTAACAAGGTTGACCTAACTTTTCTAGTATAGACATAGCCCATGATTCTACAATTCTATCAGGTTGACAGCCTAAATTATATGTCTTCCAGACAAATAAAAGGGAAAGAGAGGGAGGGGCATGGGGAAAGTAGGTAATGGGACATGTCCAGTGTTTGATTTATGGCAGGGCTTGCCAGGGCTTACCCTTGGCACTTCAGTGCTTGGCAGCTCATAGCCCCGGCACCTCTGGGCTTGCCACATCAATTATAAAAGTAGAAAAATTGTTTGAGCTCTGGCACCTTTTCATTACAAGTTAAGCCCTGGGTGTGCACACAGATCCTAGTATGAGGGGAAAATGGAGGACCCTGACACATGGCGATGAGAATAGGGGCACAGAGAACCCCTGGTGCAGGAGAGAGAGTGGGACTCTGCTATGGAGGAGGAGGAAGGGTGGGACATAGAGCCCCTGGCATGGGAGGAAAGTAGGAACTGGGGGACACACAGAACCACTGGCATGGGGTAAAGTTGGGAATGGGGACAAGCACACAGCATTCCTGGTGGGAGCAGAATGGGGGATCCTGATATGGGAGATGGGAATAAGGGTGACACACAGAGTCGTGGAGGACTTTCAAGGAGTCCCTGAAATAGAAGGGGATGGGAGACCGATACACAGGGGCTTGGTGGGGCTGGAGGACAGAGGAATACAAGGAGCCCTTGGTGTGTGCACTAATCTGAGCCTACACAAGCTATGAAATGTGTGACTGCCTAATCAATGTACATAAAGCTGGTCTGCTATGGCCTGGTTTTCCTGACTGGTGGATGCTAATTTTGTGTGCATACTTGGCACATTGCAAACCAGAGCCACCATAACTTGTCCTTGAAAAGTCAGACCCCTGTCACATTCTTTAGCTTTGTTGTGAATTATACAAGAAAAAGCCTACAGGACCATAGCATGCTTTCCTTGACATCGGTGATTTATACTTCAGACCTAGAGCTTGTAAAAGTTTTTAGAAAATTTGAGACTGAGAAAAAATTCATCCCCAAAATAATGGAAAAGAAAATCACTAAACATTTTCTTTCTTTTTGACCATCCATATTCAGATCAATGCTGAGATGGTCTGAACTCTTAAGAGTCTTGCTTCTGTTAGCTGATCAGTAGAAACAGGAATGGTTAGTGGAGAGGACAAAGCAGATTTCAACCTAAATAATAAGAACAATGAGAGTCCTATGGCACCTTAAAGACTAACAAATTTCTTTGGGCATAAGCTTTTGTGGGCTGCAACCAACTTCATCAGATACATGGCGAAGTGGGTTGCAGCCCACAAAAGTGTATGCCTGAAGAAATTTGTTAGTCTTTAAGGTGCTACATAATTCTTTTTATTTTTGCTGTATACAGACTAACCCAGCTACCCCTCTGGAACCTAAATAATGGAAGTTAAAACTGACTTTAGTGAATTCTTTTCTTTCAAGGCCTATATACTCCCCATGGCTTCTTGTGTTGCTGCATGTGTGCTTAAATTGTCCCTAGTATCTTCTCAAGTTGTTCAGTGCTGCTGGTACATTACTTAGACAATGCTATATGCATTGTAGTGTGCTACACATTTGCAGAGGAGCCTCCCATCAGACCTTTGCTCTGTGATGCTGTATTTCCATAGGGAGGTTATTGATCTCTGAAGTTACATGCAACTTAGTGCGTTGGGAATTAGAGACAATCTTTCTTTCCCATCACCTGTCTTTCATTTTGATTTGATTTATTTTTCATTTTGTTCTGAGATGCTCTCGTCCAATATCCCACACACATACTCATCATTTGGACAGCTTTAAGCACAATACATGGACATGTCTGGGCACCACATGAAAATATCTTGTTATTGTCTCTCTGTAGATTATATTCTGTGGCTGGAATACATAACTCAGAGGCCATTTGGGTATTTGCTTCTATAGTGAAAATGTAATATGGTTATTAATTAGTGTTTTGATAAAAAGCTGATAGCACATCCAAAATTTATTGCAAAACACTGACCCTTAAAAATCTTCAGCTGGTTCAGAATGCCCCTGCTTAGTTAACAAAGTTGTTCTCGAAGGAGAACACGTCACCTTGATGCTCTGCTCTCACCAGTGACCAAAGTTTCAATTGTAATCTTTGAAGCCCTCCGTGGCACTCGGTCCAAGATATCAGAGCATCTGCCTTATTTTGGGGAACCATGACTTCCCAGGAGTGCTAGGACAATTTGGATGGGGCGTGCTGAGAGCCATTCAACTAAAATGTAAACCCTGTATATGGTGGAAGCCACTTCGAGCCAAAATTTATGACAACTATCATATCAGGGCTTCCAACCACTAGGGTTGATACTTGTGCATGTAGGAGACCAAACTTGCTTGGTATTTGACCAATGACTAGAATTCACTTCCACGGAAATTAGGTTGACCATGAGTCTCATTAGCTTCAGAAATCAAGGTAAAACTCACTTTGGGTAAGCTTTCCCACAATCTATATAATAAGATTCCTCTTCAGTTGTCACTCTCAAGCCTAGAATGGCTGAGTCTGTGTGAAGCCATTAAAACAGCTACAAGCACGGATGCAGGCTCTTTCTGTTCAGAATATCACCAGGTTCAATCCTCACTGGGTTTCGCAAGTTGTTACCAACCAATTTTTATCTTCTCAGCCATTCAGACTTTACAAATAGCACCCATACAGTGTACAGCTACAGCAAGGCACATATCGATGCCACGTGAAGAGTTCTAAACCATTGTGATGTCAGGGGTAACTCAACCAATCACCACCCTTCCTTACTCTCCAGCTAATTTGCATGCAACAGTTGCATTGATTCCATGTCGGACACTGCATAGGTCATGTGTATGATAGCAAGGGCTTTCAGCTACTAGTTAAAAATAAATTGTCCCAATCAAGGGAGTTAGATAAACAGATAAACCACAGTTCTTATGCACGTGGGCGTTACTTTTTAAAAGTAACCAGTGATTCTGGGTGGTGTCCAAAAGGGCTGCGTATCTGCACTTTGAAACGTAGGCACCCAAAATCACTAGTCACTCTTGGAAACTTAAGATATTTAGAATGTGTATGTCACAGATACATGGCAATGGGTGTGGTACAAAGAGATAGATAGGAAATTGATCTCATTCTGAAACAGATGAGACTGAGAATTCTGAATGTTAACAAGAGAAGTATTTGTTTCTTAATATGGAAGCCGTATGGCTCCTGTATATTATTTAATCAAATATCAGAACATGCCTTGATGCAGTTTTCTTTTTCCCTCTTCTTCTGCAGTTCTCCTTAACTATGTGTTTGGGACTTTTTAAGCTTGCAAATCAAGCCCTGAGGTTAGAGGCAACCCTGCCTAAATATCTTATCATTTATGAAAAGATTATCTTTAAACGTCATATGGAGAAATTCTGAACCAATACTGGGTCTGCAAAAAGTGAAGAAAAAATGCCTAATGTATCTACTTTTAATTACATGAAAATAAAATTTGTAAGGCTTGTGGGTTTTAAAGAGGGAGAATTTACTCTGCATAATTTTGCAGTAGGGACTTTATATACATTTTCCTTTTCTGGTTAACCTTAGATAGGAACGTACCTAGGCGGTTCAGAGGAGTTTTGTAACTAAAAGCCAGTTACCCCCCTCAGACCCATCATTCCAACCTTAAATAATGTCCACAGATGTTTCCTGTTTGTCAAAAGAAAATCATCCTAATTTAGGTCACAGTGTTTTATCTCTTTTTAATTACAAAAACAAAGTGTGAAATTAGCTAGTGGTAAATGTTTATGCGTAACATATGCAGCAGAGGGTCTGCAGTAAGGACACTGGAGAACAAGATGGCAAAAAAAAAAAAAAGCAAAGAGGAATGGAAGCTGCATTCATTTTGTCTGTTAGTACTGTTAGGTTGAGATGTTCAAAATGTTAGTTATATAACTCACATTCATCCCAATAGCAATTGTGTGGCTAAATCCCATGGTCAGCTTTGAAAATACAAACCGTAATCTTCCCTCATTTCCCATCTTGAGTTGACTTGTTGCTTTTGATTCATTGACTCAAGAGCACTTTTAAAAATCTGGGTATTGAATTTAATTGAGGGGTGGCTCAGGCCAGCTCTTCTTTTGATGGCAAAACTCTTATTGACCTTAATAAAGGTTTTGAATATATGAAAACATACATAATGTTTTGCACTATGTAATTCCTTTCATTGCATTATCTCCGAAGAATTTGCAAGCCTCATAACACTACATGGGGAGGGTAAGTATTATAATCACCTGGTTATTTGTACAATTGTCTTCTAGTGAAAGGAATCAGAATAAATTAGCTGTGTGTCATAGCCCCTGTACTACTAACAAGTAGGGAGAGTCTTCTTTACTTTAAATGGTATGGACCTGTGCTCTTGGAACGAGGAAGATATAACTCCAATCAATGCTGTCACTATGAATTGTTAAATACTTATGCTGTGTAGCTGTGTAGAGTTACAACCATAAAGTCCAAAGATATGGATTTTTTACTCTGGGCTTGTCCATACGAGCACATAGTTTGTGTAACCTGAGATGTAAATCTACCCCAAACTAGCCCACCATGCATAAATTGTCTGTGTGGACTCTAACTGTTCCCAGAATCCCAGGTGTGCTTTAATCTGTTCCCACTTCAAAGTGGGGTAGTTCAAAGTGCGCTTGGGAACTTTTAATGCATGGAAGCAGAGTCCATATGGACACATGGCACTGATACTTAGTCTAGTGTCAGGTAGACTTCAACTCAGCTTGCTATGAACTAAGTATTCATTAGGACAAACCCTCTGGTATAGTAAAAGAGTGAAATATGTGTAAGGTCAACTAAACCCCCATATAATTGTCTTCTGAACAACAAAGGATGTAAACACTAAGAAGGGAGAGGAGTTATTTAGAGATGGTTGAAAGGACTCTAACTAGGAGTAATGGATTAAGCAAAAAAAAAAAAAAAGTAAGTAGACTGTCAGGAACATTTATTTTTGGCAGTGAGAGTTATTAGATGTGTAATAGTCTCCCAAGAAAGGGGTGGAAGCCCCTTAATTCAGGGCACTTTAAAACTGGATTGAGAAAAGCACAAGAAAATCTACTGTTACAAACAATCCTAGGCGGCCAGGGATGGACAAGCTAAACTAATAGGCCCTTTTGATCTCTGCTTGTGTTGTTTCTTTTTTTGTCTTTCTGCTCTGTGTTAGATGCTCTTCCTGGTATGTGGTATTAAATATACAGAGTTCAAAGCTTTATAGTCCTAAAATGACGTGTTCTTTGATTTGTTCTTGGTTAAGGGCCCATTCCAGCCAGGCAGGGAGCTCTCAGCATCTACAAAGTTGTATGTGAATTGAAAGTTCTCAGTACCATGCAGAACCAGGTCCTATATGTGAAAAAGTGTGGGTTGGAGAGTGTCTTATTAACTCATTGGCCGTCTTTTCTGCTCTGGAAGCCAGGTAGGAAGGGTGGTCTGGTGGTTAAGGCAATCGTCTGGAGGGATTAATTCAATTCTTGGCTCTGCCAGACTCCTCTCTGGCTTTTGGCAAGTCTGTGTCTCTGTTGCTTCTGCAAACATTGGGATCATAATGCTTCGCTACCTCACAGGATGCTAAAAGAATACATTCATTAATGGTTGTGAGGCACTCAGATGCTATGGTGATGTGGGCAATGTAAGTCCATCGTGGGGCAGTTTTTTGGTTCACATTATGATGATGGACTGTGCTGTTGAGATCTTGGGCTCCTAAAAATGCAAGTGAATTCAGTAATTTACAAGCTGTGTAAAATATGGATCTTCTTGAAAGGTGAAAAAAAATGGCTGAAAAGCTTGAAATTTCTACAATTCCCCCTGCCACTCCACCCCAAATACACGCTTTCTAATTTTTCAATCAGCTCGAGTGAGCATCTGGAAAGCAAGATAAATAACATTGTTTTTCTAAAAAATTGTTCATTGCAAAACTATTACATTTGGGAAAACTGAGACCTGGAGACTTGAAGTGACTTGCTCAAGAGCACAGAGCTTTGACCTAAATGGCCCGGGATCTACTCAGCTAAGAGATCGCCTCTCTCCCTCCCAGACTCTGGCACAGTTGCCATCAGTGGAACGGGAGCTATTAACAATCCATTCACCATTAGCCCTTAGTTCTTCTTAGGAACTTGCTTCTCACTTCAGTTTGTAGCTTGTTAACCAACAAAGCATGAGTCAAAGTTTCTCTTTTCATCCTGGCCCACAGGGAGTCGAGTGACAGGTAAAGTCGGGGAATGGTTGGAGAGGCACTCTGCTGATTCCGTTGTTGAGGTTTATCAAATTTTTGCTTCTATTTCTGCTGGGGTTGTGTTTTCCGTGGGTAACTGCTGAGGGTTGGTTGTTTTATGACAGATGTGTTTTAAAGTTTACTGAGGATACCCAAAGCTTAGGAAGGGCGTTTGGTTTACTGCAATGTAAATAAATAAATAGCAGAGCGGGAAATGGGATCCAGGTGCCCGCATTCTGATCAAGTGTTCTAACCATGAGAAAATGTTCTCTCCATGTATAAAAAAAAGGAGATTGGGGCAGAGGGGGAACAGAGATGAAGGAAGATTTAAAAACTCCCATTGACTTAAACAGAGCCAGAGTTTAAGCCAGATTTGCTAATTTATACTGACGCCAGCAGGCCTTTACACATTAAAAAGAAATTAGTTATTTCAAAAGGGTTTGCACTAGTTTACAACTTGTTTGGGATGTCTGAAGACTTTTCATCTTTATTACTACAGGCAGATAGTCAGGAACATATCTGCGCTTGCCTAATCAGAGTAACTTACGCAACTTCAGCTGATGCCAAAGTGACTTCTTGGTTATTTTAATGTGACAAGCAAATATAAAACATTTACAAATACGTGGCTAGGATAAATGTTCCCAACAATACACAGATGTCTAGATCACTGCCAGCTTAGCATTAACACTTCTCTGATGGTTTCTGGTTCAAAGAGTCCCATAAAAAATCAGAGTTAATTTAAAATAGACAGCACTCCATGGGAATATTTCTTATTCACACAATAAAGGCCTTTCTTACACACAGCTGTGGTTATATACTACAGCTATGGAATAGTTTTAGACCCCAGTTCAAGAAAGGATCTTATTCAGCAAAGCACTTAAGCATGTGCTTAACTTTAAGATTAAGCATGGGTTTAATTGCTGTGGGAATAGGAATAGATTTAAGCGCATGCTTAAGTGCTTTCCTGAGTTTGAACCTTAATTATTTACAGGTTTGAAGAAAACTCATCAAACTACACTGACCTATAGTTATCAGTAAATCATTATTATTTATTTTAGGGCCTACAGGCCCCAGCCAAAGATTGGCTTTTGGTTTTTGCTGAGCACGGTGCAAAGTGTTGGATGTACACCCAGTAAGAGACAGTCACTCCTCTGAAGAGCTGACGGCTAAAGGTTCCGTGCAGTTGCTGCTGAAGTGGATGGGAATCTTTCCACTGATTTCAACGGGAGTTAGTTCAGCCCTTAAGCAAACAAGATAGACGTGGGGATGAAACACACAAGCAGAATGATTGTTAACCCAGGGGATGTATTGTAACCAACTCCAATGCAGGAGGACACTGTACATACTGCAATCCATAAGACTCTTAAATGTTTGGTAGTTGCTGGGTTCATAATGGTTCCACGGCTGGCATTGGGTGTGCTCTAAGCTTTCCAGACTCCAGCCCTCAACAGGGTCCTCAAAACACTCTCCTATGAAATAACCGAGAGGATTTCTTTACTGAGGCTGCCAGAAATAGAAGGTGCAAACATAGAAGGCAGACTTTAAGATATAAGAGAGAGGAGAAATCAACAGTTCTCACCCCCCTCCCGACCTGCACCCGGCAGGCCAGTCTGGGAGTATAAAAATATCAGAGTCCCAGTGTAACCTCTTCACACTGGGCTCCTGCCTGCAGGGTTCAGCCCTGTGTCCTCCTGCTGTAGCTACACTGCCTCCCTTTCATCAATAAGGTACATCTCTGCTTAGATTTCTCATCGTCCAGTCCCAGCCTTCGGCCTGATAGCTGGGTGTCTCTCTGACCAGTGGTTAAAGTATAATTTGACGGGCCCCAGAACTCTCCTAATCTCTGGGCCCCCTTCATGCATGTGTGGGCCCCAGCCCAGGTAGGCATTTGCAACCACTTCTCAGTACCACATGCATCGGTTATCACTCCATAAAAATATTGATAATTTTATATGGTGTTTGTGTCTATAGCAATTATTGTCACAAACTAGCGAACACTGCATCTCATAGTAAGTATTGTGATTAACAATGGTGGGGCATAGGACCTGCCAGCAGCCAGGGCAGGGAGGAACATGCGTTCTGCTGGATTTTTCTATTTTTAGAGGCCCTGGAACTCTGGTGCCCCAAATTTGGGGGCCCCGGAACTGTGTTCCAGTGCGTCCCCCCTTACTTTAACTCCTGTCTCCGACCCTAGTTCCATGGCTTCTCCCTTTGGCCCACTGCTCCTGGTCACATGCAGCCCCTCTGACAGAAATTCCTTTTCCCAGCTATTGGCTGGGCTGTCAGGGCTCTGTTCATCCCTCTACCTCATATGTCAGTCTGCATTCCCCTGGGGAATACATTAGTGGCACATCCAGTGGATACCCTCTTCCTGACCAGCATCACCCTCCCTTGGGGCTGAACTGTCTGACACAGGGAATCCCCTGTGGTGCTTTCATCACTTCACTCCACTCCAGGCAGACTTTCTGCCACAGGATGCCAGCGTAATCTTAAAGTCTGTGCAGGGTATGAGCTTAATCCTGGCTTGGAACAAGCCCCCAGAACACTAGCAAGAAGCAAGCCTCTGCTACAAAGAGTTGCCCGCTTTTTGTCAGGCTTACGGAGGTCTAGGTTCAAAGGAAAATATTCTTTATCTGCAAGGAACAGTGGTCCAAGAAACTGAAAGACAAGTTCCCAGCTGCCTATATGATTCTGGAGAGACTTAAACATGTGGCTGTTGGAAGGGGGAGGGCATGGGAGAGAGAGAAAGGGAGAGACGGTGAGGCTAGCGTGTGAGCTGGCTGTGAGGAAATCCGCAACTAAACAGGATAAACCCTAAACACTAGAGAGGATTGGAATGATGGGAGCAAAGAATGCAAGGCTGAAGAGTAAAGAGAAGGAGGCCTCCCCACTGCTGCTGAGAACAGAGGGATAGGTAGAAAAGCAAGTGTGATAGCTGTAAACCCACAGGAGACAGACTCAATGGGTTGTCTCATTATAGGGGCAAACAGAGAAAGCTCATGAGTTTGGAGAGATAGGAAGCTTTTATTTATATATCTTTTTAAAGAGCTCAGCCTCCAAGTGGGTTTTTGCAGCTCAAATGCTTTTATTTGGTGCCAATTACTTATGCAGGGTCTGCATTATTTCAGTAATCAGTCTAAATGAAAGTCAAACATGAAAGATTCCTAACAATGAGCTAATTGGAACGCCATTACAACTTCAATTTAATAAGGTATTTGTTATAAAACTTGCCTCCGTCTTTAGAGTCGTCTTATTCTCTCAGACCCTGCAAGAGCATAAGAGGCAACATTTATTCGGGAAGACATTGTGTGTAAACTTCAAACTGTTCGAAGCTTGCAGCCACTGTTTGTGCAATGGCTGAGAGGCGAACTAAGAGCTACAGTTCTCCATTGTTTGGTGAAACTCTAAGTTAATGGGAGTTGTGCTAAAACCCAGCAGCACATTATTGTCCCACAGATCTTTTGCTGATTTGTAGTCCAGACGTTTACACTTTAGGATGGGCCAACTCTTCCTATGGTGCCTCAATTATTATTATTTGTATTGAGCGAGTGTCTAGGAATCAGAGTCTAAGTACCGTCCATACACACACAAAACGAAAAGGCAGTCCCCACTCTGCAGGATTTAAAAATCTAAAGAAGTAACTCAGCTCAAAAACTTGAAGCCACCTTGTCCAGTCTGGGGATGTAAAAACTAACTAGATTGCCATGCTCACTTAACTCTGAGGCAAGAAGCTATTTTTCACAAGAAGCTATTTCTTCTGCTGCAAACTTATGAGCAAATTCTGCCCGCTCAAACCTACCATGCATTCATAGAGCTTTCCTTTCCGTGTGGCCAGTGACACGCTGCTGCCCTAGGGCTGAAGAAAAGACCAGGAAACCTTGGATTGCACTTACACTGTGAGCCAGGCTCTTGTCCATGGATGCTCGATGGGCCAAAGGTATAGCAGAGTAGGTGCAGTGGATATATAACTCTGTGGCTCCATCTTCTATGCTTCCCTCCTCTCTCAGTGGAGCGAGAGTGCAGGAGTAGCCACAGAGATGCTTTGTTGCTGCTGCACACCCTCCAGAAGGAAATACCTTCTAGGCCCCAAGGCAGCCTTATAACACAGTCTGGTAAGTCTAGCCAGAGTTGATAAAGTGTCCAGGACTGTTACAAGCATGTATTTTTCCTCTCAGAAAATATACATTTCTCTCCCCAATGCTTTTAAAGAGAATTACGCCAGCAGTGCTGTGCTTAAAATTAAGTATATGCTCCGGTGCTTTGCTGGATTAGATTTTGGGGACTTGCAAGACTGTGGAAATCAATAAAATCTCTGGATGTTTTCACAGAAGAGAGTGAGGTCTACTGATCAGAACATGGACTGAGAATTCAGGAGTTCTTAGTGCTAATCCTGGTTTTGACCCACCCTCTCCCTCCCCCCGGTAAGTCACTTAACCCGTCTCTGCTTCAGTTTATCCACCTGAATTAAAAATGATCAGCCTCACCATAATATTGTGAGGCTTAATATGTGGCAACGTGTTTTGAGATCCTCATGAAAGGTGCTATAAATATATGAATTAGTGGTAGTCCTGTATGTATTTCCTTTACGATTCTTTTGAGCCAACTTATGTTGCCAGAAATGCAATTTACTCTAAAATGTCTTCTATCAGTCTGGAGTCAAAATATATCCCAGCCTTCCAAAGCACCCAATATTAATGTATTTGTATGTAGCATGTGGATATATAGCAAGTATGATCAGGCACTATGTTTTTTATCTTTTTCAAGGTACACGATGGACTGTGGTCAGCAGACGAGGAAGTTGTTCAATATTTATTTTTTATCCTCATACTTTGCTGCATGGCCACTTCTTATCCCTATATACCATCCAACCTCTGTAGGGGCTCCAGTCAGAATTCATTTACTTTGCCCAGTTCTATCTGACTCACTATGCACCATCCACAGGTGATCACATAATCATACAACACATTTCTTCATTTCTAAACTTTATTTTTCAGTCTCAGCTTTTTTTTAATGCAAGTTAGCATGGAATTTCGTAAGAGTGAGGAGCTTTTAAGTAACAACAAAAATAATCCTGAGCGAAATTTCATCGGTTGCAATGATTTGCTAAACAGCAAAACTCTTTGCTGCACGATACAGAGAAACAATGAAATGTGAATCCTCCCGTCATTCTGTACACACCTCTTGTTGAAAGAACCACAGTTCTTCCAGAGCCCTATCTTCTTCCACACCTTGTCACCGACCATATTCCAGATGCACTTGAAAAAGAATTCCCTACTTAACTTTCTTAAACAAACTTTAACAGATCCACTACAATCATGCAGTACCCTGAGATAATCTTTTCAGTCACCAGCACTGATAAGGAGTTCAGCACTAAAGTTTTCTGGGAACGGTAAGATAAGCATAATAAACTCTATGCTTATTCATATTTTTCTTGGTGATGATTCACTGCCAATCCCCTTTATGGTTCCAGGTGTTTTAGATGACTTTGGTGGACCCAAATCATGTCAGCCATAGAGCTGACTTCCTTCCTTATTCCCTTTTACTTCCTCTGGTGTAAATCAGGAGTAACTCAAAGAACTAACAATGAACCAAAAATCACTGGATGTGAACCAGGCCCATTGTTTCCAAGTAGAACCATCCCTATGGCTTTTATTAACAATCTAAATGCCATTTGAAATTTCGGTGAATTATAAAAGAACAGACAAATTACAGAATCTGATGAAATTATTACTGCCATTTGCATTCTAGAGGCTCTTAGCATGCCATGGAGGGGACAGAAAAACAGCAGCGTATGCCAAAATAGGATGTAGAAAGTGCTGCATGGGATGAAAAAGTTACAATGCTGCAATGACTTACAAATGTGCCTAACTTTACATACATGAATAATTCCATTGAGATCAACAGAGACTATTCTCATGCACTGGTCTTTGAAGGGTTGAAGCCTAAATGATACGGAGCTTTACTACATTCCCTGCTAAAAGAAGGAACCTTCAAAAGGATCCAGGTTGTCTCTGTACACAGGGCATGTCTCTGGTGCAGTCCATGTGGCCGGATGAGAGTAGTCAGCAGGTTCAGCAGTTACTTCATGTCATCCACATTAGACCAGTATGGGCCTTTGTCCCCTGCTACGTGGCTGGGACATACAAGAGATTTATGAGTGCGTCACTGCTCCCAAGATAGTGTACCTGCTCTGCTAGCTCAAGCCATTGAGGCACGTGCCTTTAGATCTAAACCCCCCAAATTTAGATGGTGCAAATGATCTGGTGAGGGACATCGTTATATGCATATGCTACTGCCAGAACTGTCCCCAATCTATTTCTGTGTGTGTGGTGGGTAAATATGCCATAGACTAAAGCTGTTAAGCAGCATTAATCTGTGGTGCATTAACACAGAAACGTGGCGGAAGTGGTTGAATGGCCAAAAAGAGCATGGATGAGCCAGGATCTGCTCTAAAAGAGTAGGCCACGCTTTTTAATACATGCCATCTCACATACCTACGGTGAGTGGTACAGTGTTGTGTAATCGTGGATAGTGTTACTCTGTACTTTTGTAAACACAAGTACCACAAATGGCTTCCACAAGCTATTCCTGTGACCCTTGCGTTCCCCTACCATTGTGTCCAATCCCTCTCCCCACATTACACCTTATCCCTATTTAGGCTGTAGTCCTTACATACATGCCTAACGTCACACACACTGTAAGAGGCCTCATTGACTTTATTTGAATTACTTACAGTGAGTAAAGTGAAATGTGTTTAAATCTTTGCAGGATCTGGGCTGTAAAATCTTTGGGTCAAGAACCCTTGTATAATTTGTTCATACACTACCCAGGACAATGGGCCCATATCCTGAATGGGATCTGTGGGATCTACTTAGAGACACATATGTATCTTATATCTCCCACCGTAGATTTACAACTGAATTTAATTCATTTCAATTAAGATCTTTTTTTTTTTAAGTCCCAAGTAAGATGGCAAACATGGGGGGGGGCATAGATCCTTGAAGGAGATATAGGACTTCAAATAGCACAATGAGACACATATTCTGGGAATGTTACAGTATTATTATTACTATTAGTCCAGTATTCTAGAGGGAAGTATTAAAAATATAATTTAACTATATACAATACGCATCTTGAGATAAAGCGATTTTCATCTTTGGTCGCATGGTTGCCCATAAACACCAATTCTATGGCTGATATATTTTAACTGCAAGCCTGTATTATTGCAAAGTAACTGATCTTACACAGCTAGAACTCCACATTTAGGGTAAACATATCACACTGATACACAGAGATTAGCGAGCTAATAGGATCCAATGGGGAAATGTAACAACAGGTTGCAGGATTCTAATCAATTTTCTTTGGGGAATCGGACTAAGTATTAAGATTTGGCTGATATGCCTAGATTCAATGTTTGTGATTTATCAATCCCATTTTTATTGGGAATCTGAAAATCATGCGTGCTAAATTATCTATGTCTGAGATACTGTCATAAGCAAAGTATATTACTTTCACTAAGAAAGCATGCTGGTGTGCACATGTTGCTTTCTCCTGTGTCTCCTCATCATACTTCGCATATATGCTGTGCATACTGCATGTAATTATTGTATTTAATTGATCTATTATGTTTTTAATACTTTTAAAAAATCTGGGAAGAAAAGGAATCAGAAAAAAAGGACCTATTTCTGAATGTTTACTTTTGCACTGTATTAGCAATCGATTCTGCTTTGGTTCTCCTAAATAGGCTAGATTAACATCTGTAAAGTAATTCCTAGGTAAGTAAAGACTGGAAAAAAAGGAAAAATCAATGGCCCAAGATTTAAAAATACCATTAAAAGTGATCATTTTAATCCATTAGTCGTCCCAGTAGCAAAAAGTGACATCTACAGTTTTACAGATCAATATGTTTGAATAGACATCAGGAAAATGTAGGACTGATTTTATTTATAGCATCTGCACTATGCAATTATTGAAAGTCAGACTTTCCATTGAATCTATGGGCCTGGTATGTCTTTGGTACAGCGTTACCTCATACTAACTAATTTCCTTCTAATGTTAATACGTCCAGAGGCAGTTTCCCTTCTATAAGAGTGGGACAGTGGTGTCTTCTCAATTAGAGTCCACCTTAAAATGTTATGAAGTAATCAGTTGTGTTACGTATTGTCATCTTATTGCCTTTTTAAATAAAATCAAGCAAAATGTTTCTTTTCAAAGGAAAAAATTCTTGAGACGTTTGAAGTGAAAGAGACTTGTACCTCTAACATGGCTTACTCTGGACAAACTGTGTCCCCTGCCCCCACTGGCCTAAAGGTAGAGTAGCCAGAGTAACTCCAATAACAATTTCACACCTGTATAACCAAGAGTAGAATTCAGCCCTTATTTACTGAGGACATCTGTACTATTTATTAATTATTATTATTATTAATTTGTAGTGGCCCATATATGCTAAGTACATTACAGAAGGAGTAAAAAGACAAGCATTCCAGCCCTGAAAAACTCACAATCTAAAGGTCCAATCCTGTAACTTCTTTCTGCCAGAAACAGTATGTACTATTATGAGAAGCCCAGTGGGACTAGGACCCAAGAGTGTTGGCAGAATCAGGCCCTAATTTTACAGAGTATATTCAGAAGAGTGGGTTACCTCAGTAAGCATGGGATGGGGTCAAGAGGGATGCGGGTTGCTCATGTTAGGTCTGAGCCTGTATAGCTTAATTAAAAAGTTACACCTGTGTTTTGGTTTTTTGTTATCTTCCCTCAGCAATTTTCACGGGCATCTTTTACCACGTCTTATACGTTCCACCAGTCAGATTTAAAACAGAGTTTAAAGGCTCCATTTTTTAATATTTTTTTTTTAAGAAAGATGCCTGGGAGCCACTCAGAGTTCAAACATATTATGCTCTTTTAAAAAAACCAAACTGCTAAATAAAGGCTATGAATGAAAAGAAAGAATGTTAAATACATTTTGTTTTACAGGCTGTGGTTTACAAACAAGTGTCTTTCTGCAAACATGAGCAGTTAGACTCCGAACTTGACAACACACATCTGGCATTTGCTTGCATGAGATAGAAGCACATGAATATTGCTCTATGGCTAGGTTTGACACTCAGGCTCAAAGAATACGGTGTGGTCTGATACTTGTGCTAAGCAAATGGGCCAAGAATTGCAGTTGGAATAGATCAGGCTTTAAAACCGGTCTTTCCAAATCATCTACCTTGACAGTTTTGAGGCTGGCAGAAAGGTTTATAGGAGGCATGAGTTCTTCCTCTTTTTTAACAAACATTTCTTTCTCGTAAGAATGTCACATTAAAATGGGCTTAAAGCCTTGCTGAATATTTTTTCTTGGCATATCAGTAAAAGAAAAAGACACACTCTTACTGTATATTTTTGCCAAACTACCACAACGAGCCACCGTTATAACTCGAGAATGCTTTTGATGGTTTCGACATAACGTATATTGCTCATGTGGCAAAATGTGTTGGCCAATTCATATTGACCCAGTCAAGAGAAACACTTTAAACGTGTGCTTAAGTTTATGAATACTATTGTCTTATTGATATATTATTATATATGGCCTTGTAAATGGATTGGAATATGTAATGGCAGTGAGAGAGGAGTTTGGGAGCCATTAGAATTATTGGTCACTGGCCTCTGTGCTGATAGGGCCAAAATGCATGATTATTCTTAGATGGATACACTTTCATAGTATAGCATATCCTTCTCTTTTCATATAGGAACAGGATCCTAATTAGTTGCTAATGACTTCTGGTTAGTCCTAAGTAGAATTTGAAACAGTGACTGGCTCTTTCTTTCTTTCTTTCTTTCTTTCTTTCTTTCTTTCTTTCTTTCTTTCTTTCTTCAGACTCATAGCATAAACTTACCTAGAACTTTGGGGCAAGGACTGGCATTTTGTTATATTTGTGTACAGTGGTGGAATCCTAGTCCTGGGCTGGGCCTCTACGGGCTACTACAATGCAAATAATAAATAACCAAGCAACTCAAAATAAAGATCTTCAGACTTCAGGGCTTCAAAACTCCACTGGCTTGTGGAGATTGCTCAGAGAGAGCTACGCTGAGTTTTACAGTCATGGGCTATATGGAGGGCCCATGCAACAGCAGGAATTCCTGGGGAAGAATTCTTGCTGGGGCTTACATGAAACAGAGGGCGGGGAGGGGGTTGCCATCTTGGGATAGTGATAAAGGGGTTTGCCTTTCCATTATCCCCTCATGCCTTTTGGGTGAATGATGCAGCCACCAGTTCTAGCCATGTACAAGCACTGAATTTCTCTTATCATACTGTGGCTTTTTATATCTTCCTCTCTTGTCTTGCATGCCGACTCAGGATCACCCTAGTCCCACCATGAGATAATCACATGTCTAAAGTTACATGCTGACCAGGCTAGAGTGCTCAGTACCTTGCAGGATTGAGTCTTTTGGTGAGCAATAGACAAACACACCAGAGATAAATGAAGAGACATCAGATGATAAGTGAAAAGACACAGTTGTCTCCTTGCATTTTAGAAGGTACATTTTAAAAAGGAAAGTGTTCTGCTATAAGGTAGCAACAAGAAAGATAAACTATTTCATATCACTTATGCTAAGTTCTTTGTCAACATTAATTTACAAAATAGTCACTTCTGGATGTACTTTTCCAACACACACACTCTGCATGCTGCACCAGGCTTTATACTCCTTTCCAAGTGTTTGTTCCTCTACCATTCCAAGTGCATCATTTGAAGTTAATGCACCATTCTGTTACTGTTAACATAGAGTACAAAACTTTTCCTTTACTAGGAAGTTTCCTGTTTCTTGATGCTGAAATGCTCTAGCCAGGACTAATGTTTTCAGCAATTAAATCTTCCATAGAGAGTTGATTATACTGTATATTGGGATTTAGTTTCTTAAAACTTTCCATGCAGTCCAGTCCAGTCCAGTCGGCTAGTGGTGGCTGGTGCTATTTTTAGATTGCATGGGCATAGAATATTGGTTTGCTATAGCTCTGTAACTCTGAATTGCAAATGATCAAGAGCAGTGGTAATTTCCTTCTCTGAAAATACTTTTTGCTATTGTTTTCAAACAGTTAAAAGAGAGAGCATGTAAAAGAAATGAAGATCTCTTTATTCATCTGTTAGGCGATTGCAAACAGAATAGAGACCACCAGATTCCTTTTATTTAGTATTTAGGACCTGGAGGTGAAAGTCTGGTATTAATCTACTGGATACATCCAGCTAAACATATGCTGATATACACACATTCATTTTAAGTTATTACACCAGTTTATGGAGTACAGAAAAGTTAGGGCCTATGGAATTTTTTTCTCCCTTATAAAATGCAAATGAGACATTTACAACATAGCACATCATTTCTAAGATTGTAAAAATGTTTATATATTGTGTCACAATTTCAAAAGCAATGTTACCTGTTGTTCCAGATACCTGTTTTAGCCCTGATTATTTAAACCTGTGTAAAGCAAGAGTAACTGATAGGAAGTCAGTGTAGACACACCTGTGTAAAACTGGTGTCAGAGACGAGGTCAGTCCCTCTATAGTCAATTGGTTTTAAGGGAACTGAGATGGCACCCATGCTATGAAAAATCTGGTTTTCGTGATTGCTATATTTCATATCCATTGCAGAAGATTAGCTCTCAGCATTTCCCCTTTTGTTTAAAAAAAACCCAAAAAAGCCCACCTTGGCCTGGATATAAAAGTCAACATCCACTACTGAGGTTAAAGATTAGAGCAAATCCCCTTGCTCCCACTAAATAAATAAATAAATAAAAGAAACTGAGTTTCATTGTTTAAAGTGAAAGATGTTTAGGGCTTTTAATTCACAACACAAGTTTTTGATACTATTGAGCCAACAGTAGACTAGCCAAATTCACAGCCCTCCTTTCCTTTCAGTACTGAAGCGGAATACATTTAGTGACTCTCTACAAGCTTCTCCGTGCAGTGCACATGTCCCACCCTTTTCAATCTCGGCTGAAAATAAAACTTCTTCCTCAGCTATGCTGCTGAATTTCTCTCTTCTTTTGCTACTATTTCATCTCAGGGCCAATTACTGTGCTGGTGCCAATGGACAAAAATCCACTGAACTCCACAGAGCTGGATGCATTTACACTAGGAGAGAATCTGGCCCTGTATTTTTATTATTCCGCGAAGCTTATTAGGATCTGGCTTGCATGAAAAATGCTCTACAAAATAAAGACCATTTTTACAAACTCTTACACCTTCAGGCAAGTAGTTTTGCTGAAGTAGTCAATGGAACAACTTACAAAAAGAAAAACTATGCACAGGAGTACGGATTTGTTGGCTGGGACTCTAAAGTTGTAGTGTATCTTATCATCAATAAAGATGGTTCCTGTGCCACTGGGAATTGAGGCAAGTACAGGAATCTATATAAGGAAAATAATGTTGCTGTTTGTAGCTCCTACTTGCTTGGAGTGATTCATAGATAATTAGAGACTTCTGCATCAACTAGCATGCAGTGAAATTTTGCAAAATGTCTTCCTAAAAAAATGTGTGTCCATTTTAATTTGCTTGTAAAAGGTCATATCCAAAATAAGGTTAAAAGCTAGTTGCTACCTAAAGAGAAAAATGCTATTTATTAAAGTGTCATTGGAGGTCATGAAAGTTGAAATCAGACAGGATTGCAGAGTAAAAGAACTCAGGAAGAATTGATCATGCATTTTACACAGGAAACAAATAAATAGCCTTTACTAACCTTTAAATATTTAGGCACAGATCCTCAGCTGGTGTCAACTGAAGTCAGTAGAGCTAGGCTGGTTTACACCATCTGAAGACTGTCTCATTCAGTTGGCGCTGTGCAAGATAAGGGTTTGTTTGGGTTCTTTGCCTCAAAACTCAGAACAGTTCAGTACTAGCTGTTCAGAAATACCGAGAAACACTCCACATATGCAGTAAATCAGAGCTAAAATATGCACATCCAAGTCTTGCAGCTTGATAATTGCTCCAGCTATTTGCTTTTCTTACAGGATGGAAAGGAGTTTTAAACACATAAGCGTAAGAAAAAAGTTTGTCTAAGGATTTAGACCGTCATCATCATACAAAAATATCTCAGTGACAAACAGATGTTGGCCTATTGACTCAAAGAGGCAGATTGTCTATTTTTCTACAGTTCTGCTGTCATTAGCTTCTGGAGGGGGTAGAGGAGAAAGGGGGAGACGGCTGGGCTAAATGACCTTGTGGAGCACCGACAATTCAGTCTGTGCTTCACGTTGGCTTTTAAACTCCAACACCTTTTAGTTAGCTCAGAGTCTGGCTAGTGAAACACTGCAAACGATACGGGCAAACGGGTTTGCAAGTAATTTTGCTCCTTCCCATAGTCTGCAGTTTACCCTTGTACAAAATAATACGATTGGGCTATACAGCAAGGAGTCCCTAAGAGGCCAGTTTGCAGTGGTGTTGGAAGAGCCAGACTCTGCCATTGAAAGTGAGCTGAGCAGTGTCTTCCTGCTATTCTCCAATAGATTTCATTGGGATCATTTGCAGAATGAAGTCCTATTCCGTGTGAGGAAGAGTTGCAGAATCCCTCCCTGTATGGGGGGGTATTGCTCTGAAAACTGGTGTTTTCTAAGTCTCACTCTCCCATGCTTAATAGGAAATATTAACATATGTCCCGTTTAGATACACACACATAGAGACGCACTTTACTTCTAAAACTCCTACAGGATGGATTATTTTGTATCATCCGTCCTGTAAAGAACGGTTTGCAAATTCCGTCGACTATCGGCCCTGATTTTACTATGATACTACTTTATTATAAGAGCAAGCTGGAATTAAAAACTACTGTTTAACAAAGGAAATCCCCGCCTTCTAGGAAATAACCCCCTTCAGTCTCAAAACCTACCAGAGTGACTTTGCTTCCCCTTTGTAAAATGAGGCCAGAATTTCATTTTCAAAAGCAAAATCACTCAGCGAGTATCTCAGCGCTCACTCCACACCTCCAGGGTATGTAGATCCTTTCCCCGGCTGTTTCGGGCAGGTTAACATAATACTCGGGGCAAAAATAAAGGAGGAATAATTGCAAAAAACACAGCAGTAACGCTCGTGGTATTTCCATAATTGCAAATCCCCTGCAACCTGGGGACTGTCAGGAGCAATTCTACAGCTGAGTACTTCACACTAAAATTGTAACCAGGAAAAAAAGACCTGGCCTGGCCCCCAACTATCTGAGGAACAAGCCTGCAGGTAAGGTCTGGCTATTTAAATAGAACCTGGGGATTAAACCCGGGCGCACCTGGGCCATCCGCAGGATCTAGCTGCCATCCGATGCTGTGTGGGCACCTCCTGGCTGGTGCGTGGCAGTGAATCGGCCAGGCAGGTAATTTATAGAGCCGGTTGTTGGCATTTTTATTTTGGAAGATGGCTGGGCTTTGGGAGATTTCGGGTCTGCCCGCTCTGAGCACAGCCCGGAGTGGGTCGTTTCAGGTGCCTGGGCAGCATTTCAACACCAACCAGCATTTCAACCACCAACCACTTAGCTCCCCGGCCCTGTTTTAAAGCCGTGCCCAGCCAGCGCCCCTGCAAAGCAAAGCTGGGTTCTAGCAATGCACCGGGGGTCTCCTTCCAAACAGCACCCCGGCCCCCAATCAGTTCTTACGCCATGCAAAAAAACCCTCCTGCTCACTGCGCCCGCGTCCCCTTTGCATGCATTTTGCACCGGCCACCGGGCTTCCTTCTAGGGTTCTGCCTGTTCTGCAGCCGCCGCAGCGCCGCGAGCCGGGCTCACTCCCGAGGCGAAGCTGGGAGCCGTATTTTCAGCTGCCGGGTTTTATTCCGCGGCCGAATCCAAGGCGAGTCGGAACCAGCCTCAGCAGCATCCGGCTCAGAGAATCCGGGACCCGTTGTCCCCCTGGAGCTCATTTAAAGTCTCTCTTCAAGCTGGTCTATTGCTTGAAAGTAGATACGCCAGGAGCCCCCGGTGCAGGACCCTTTCGCAGGCAGCCCGGATCACATCTCTCCCGGCTGCAAAATATAGCCACGCTGGTGGTGCGCCTCTTTGCAGGAGTGCAACGCGCCTTTCCCCCAGGGTTTGATCTCCCTCTGACCCGAGAGCGACGGGCGCTAGGAAGGAAAACCCACGTTCCTCTTCGCTGCAGGCTTTTTGAAAAGGCCACTCGAAAGCGAAAAGAACCGGGAGGCAATTGAAGGAGAGAGAAAACGCAATTCCCGAGCGTGCAGACTTTGCTGTGGTCTGATCTCTAACGACACGCAGTCCGGCCCCTGCCCAGGTTAACGAGCAGGCTACCTTACACCCCTGACGCTCAGCAAAGCAGGGCGAGCGACCAAAGGTTTGGAGTGGTTGTGAATTTTCTCCTCGCGGGTAGCTTTCAGTTTATTCCACAGTGTAGCTCGGCCCGTTCCCAGTGGTGATCCAGAACAACCGGGGAACCGGCTCAGCTGACGGGTAAGGATGCCCTGTGACATCCAAAAGCCAGGAAGAAGCAATGGGGATCTGGGACAACCAGAGCCGCCTTCCTCTTACCGCCACTAACTTTGGAAGGAAAATAGAACAGCTGATTAACAGGGATTCCTGGCGGTCAGAACATCCCTTGCAGATCTACCGGTGAGCACACAGAGAAATGGGCGGTGGGTTTATTACCATGAGTGGGCTAACAAATATCTCTTCCATCAAGTTCATGTAATAACACCAGATCATTGGTAGACTAGCAAATATCCCTTAGATCAGGTTCATTTAATAACACCATATCGCTGGTTTAAAAAACCGAACGGGCTCCCTTAAAAAAACCCCAAACCAAACAATTCAAGCACAGAATTAAAGATCCCCTTTAACATCGATTGTTTGCGTCCTCTCTGGCACTCGCATATGGAGTGGTTCTAAAACACTTTGTCATGGCTATCTCTGAATGGCCTGACTTTTCTCCCTCTCTCTTTGCTGCGATAAGATCTTACACCCCGTCTAGACATCTGTACTCCCTTTAGCCAGTGCTCCACGTAGGAAATGTAGAAAGCATATTTAGGATCAGTCACTGAGTATTTACCTCTCGGTTGGCCTCCCCCTTAATGTGGATCTCTTTCCCCGTTCAGAATGAAAGTTTTCTAGAGGGCTGGAACAGATCAGGAAAATAATATGGACTATATATGCACGGACTATCCTGTCGGTTGTATGTTCTGTACACAACATAGCATAACATGGCTGTAACCTGATAGATTCAGAAAATCCCTGTCGTGTTTTGCAGGAATGATGCATGTATAAAACGTTACACGCGGTCCTATAGGCCTGAAATATACTAGAAAAGTACTGCTTGGCCTTAGGTCTGTTTTACTACACGCGGCTCCTATAGCATGTGGCTGCTTGAATACTTGAAACTATACATCAGCTAGAGAGGGAATCCAATGAGGTTGTGCGTGTCAAGGCAGAATGCTTATGTTTCTATTCTAAAATGCCACTGCAAGCAATTAAGTACTTGAAGCCCTTGAAAATGCATGATTTAAAATGAAATACGTATTAATTAGTATACTAAATGACACTTTAATGTGCTAATATTGAATCTCGACTTTAAAAGGTTGGTGAATTATTTGAGATTTATTCTGTATCCTTCCCCTCAAACGCCTTTTGTCTCCTGTAATTCAAATAGAGGGTGTTTGGAGGGAGGGGGGGCGGATTCCACCCATCACAAACAACTCCATTCTTGTCAAATGCTGAGATACAGTAGACCCAATCACTAAGTGACCAGATCATTCTTTGATTCTGAACTGCTAGAGAGGGTGAAGCTAAACCGCTGGGCATTTCTTGCATATTTAAACAAACAAAAACACCGCTGGAAATGGACTTTAAAGTCAACTCAGTTGAGTGACCCATCTCCAAGTGGGAAAAACTAGCTGCAGACACGGTTAGTCGCCAGGGTAAAGTCTGCCTGTGCAGCTGGGTTTCTTTGCTAGCACTTCTTGCAGGAGGAATGATAGGGACGTACTTACACAAGAAGTTCAGGCAGGGGATTTGCGGGGAAGTTAATTAACACATGACAACAATAATACACCTAAGCTGGTTGAAGAGATGAGTGAGACTGTAGCACAAAGCGCTCTCTTTACTCGGGCCAAAGAAGTGAAACAAAACAACGCCAGTGTAAGGGCCTCAGGATCGGGGCCGTTAATAGTTTTGTTACTTACAAAAAGATGCTGGGGAGGGAGAGTAGCAATGAAAACGGCTCCACAAGTGTTAAAAAGTTGGGCATCACTTAAGCACTAAATAGTTTAACGCAGCCGGTGACTGTTGCTTCACATTTGAATTCTGCTTATGACAGAAGTGATATTGCTATGGGATCGATGCAATTAAATCGAGTCTGTTGGGAAAATCAGATGCCTTTCAACTAAAAAAAGATATCAGATGCGATTTAACATGAAAAGTGACATGCCATGAATGCCCCTCTTTGGAAAGACAGGGGTCATTCCAGAGCATTGATTTCAAAGTGGACCTTTTAATCCAAAAAGTGATGGCTGGGCACAGGACTGGAAGGCGTTTGCAAAATAAAAGGTTTAAATACGTTCAGAGCAACGAGAGTGAATATCTGGGGGAGGATCCAAATGATTGGACATGCTAATTGGGAGGGGAGAACGAAGTCGAAGAGAGAAGGCAATTACTAGGCTGTAAGTCAGGCAAACCCAGGAGGGATGCCTCTCCAGCAAAGGACGGTGATCGCCAGTGCTCCGCTGTGCAGGGGGTGAAATTAACCAGGGGACAGAGCCCGCGGAGTTCCCGTGTGTAAACTGCCGGATCGGGCCCCTAAAGGCATGTGTTGGTCCAGCGGGTGGACTGGGCGGTGAGCAAGCTCACTTTAGGCATGAGGCGCTTCTAGCAAAATAGGCACCGGATGCAGTAGCTTTTCTTTCACGCCCCTTTCGAGATGCAAACTCTTTCCTCCTTTTCGCGTCTTCTCTCTATCTCCTGGTCTGCTGCAGACCATTACACAGGGTAACTTCCTAGTGTGCTGTCTAGCCCACCCCAGCACAAACGCACCCCCCGCCCCATGGCCTGGAGATCGGCCTTGATTCTCGTTTATTTCTTGGGGCTGGGGTCGTCCTCTAGAAAAGCCGAAGTGATTAGAGCACAGAGCAGCTGAGGTTGTATCTATCGACTATCTTCCCTCTCCACCAGTTACTCAGCGGATGGACAATCAGGGAGCCTTTTTATCTGGGGGAAAGTGTAGGAGCCTGGCTGCTGCTAAAAACGAGGGTAAATTCTCTTTCAAACCGCGCTGTAGGAAGCAGAGGGCACTTTCCGGGCTCACAGTACCGTATTAAGCACCCCCGGAGCCGCAACCGGGGGAAGTGTGGGAGATGAAGAGAGGGGAAATACAATTTGAAACCCTCCCCATCACGAAAACAACCAGCCTTGGATTTTAACAGCAATGTTACGCAGTAGCGAGGATATTTAATTAGGTATGAAAATGTGAACTCTATCGGTGACCGAGCATCATCCCTTGCTCTCTGGAAGTTAAAACACCTTTGAGATATAGCGGGTCACACAAATCTTCGCTTTTAAACGAGATCGACATAAATATCTACGTCGAACACATTCGCATTCGCACACATGCCGCAAGATATAGATTTGCTAGAGCTCTTAGACACACACGCGCGAGGGAGGGGGGTATTAAATTGTCTGTGGCCTTGACAAGCAAAACATGTGTCTAACATTCATATTTCTGGAACTTTTGTCATTAGGACCAAGGGAGTCGAGTTAAATAAAATAGCCAAAATGGGAAGAATTGGCTTTTAGAATGGACGTTAGTAAAACCATGTCCACATATAGATCAGATTCTCCTTTGAAAGTTATAGGGGGTTGTTTAGTTTTTGTGTCGGTGGTGGTCGTTAGGATTAAAGACCAGGTATTTTAAGCGTGGTTCTCTTTGGGCTAGAAAGATCAACGGTAAATAGTCGCTGCTACTTCCTACCGGCCAGCCAGTAGGCGGCGCTGCGTACACACAGATTCCAAGATATCGGGGTGGAGAAGCTGTTTGTAGGAGCCCATATACTCTACAGCAAACACTATAAAGTGTTTATTTATTTATTTATTTAACTACTGGATCATAAACACCCAGGTGAGAAATAATTTAATACCCGAATACATATGTAAAATAGGTGAGATGCTCGTATTCATTATCAATTCTATTTTCATTCCAAAAATGATGCGCTCCCCTTATTTCCCCTTTTATGTTGACATTTTAAAATTACCCTCATCTAGTGTTTGGTTGCGCTCAAGGCAGATGAGGGAGTTTTGTGTGACGCTGGGCATCAGCTATTTTGGTGGCGTCCTGTGTTACTAGTGCGATTTTAAGCCACAGATCAAATGTTGTCCAGACGAAGGTGATTTCTATGGGAGTTTCTTAAAGACTGCAAGCCCGTGTGTGTGTGTGTGTGTGTGTGTGTGTGTGTGTGTGTGTGTGTGTG